>LR990051.1:2318462-3518462 GCA_905147135.1 Blastobasis lacticolella
TATTCAATAACTGAACCCAGGGCCGTTTGTATGTTAGTTTGAAGTTGCTTAGTTTTACCATGGGTTACTAACATTCTACCGAGTTCTATTGAAATCGTAATAATGTATTTTTTCGACATTACTTGGCTTTAGTGTTGTATCTACATTCATACGACGACGACATTAGGGCCTTCAAGGAATAAGCCTCTATAAACGAATTCTCGACACCATTGGCAAGCTAGGTAGAACAGTCCTTAGTAAGTACCTACGCTTTATGGCGCCTAAAACTAAAAAAATGATGATTTCATTCGTCCTATTGCGGTAGGGACTACCTACCGACGCCGGTTTTCCACCCCCAGCCCAGCAAATTACTTCCAGCATATCCAGCTCGACTTTGGATCTAAAGGTGACTGCGAAGCCGCCGTCCACGCCATGAAAACTTTCCTCCAAAGTAATAGTATTGAAGTCGTACTGAACGGTGACGTAAAAATGGATTCAACTCCGTCGATAGAGGCGCGTTGCTTGGTCAAATACGATCTAAGGTGCCGGCCGCTTATAAGTTGATGCGGCAATGCTACAAAAAGCCGAGCAATCTTATATACAAAGGCTACCTCTTGCAATCAGTAGTCGGCTGCCAGCAAAAGGCGACTCTCGAAAAGCTAAATTCTAAATTTAACGTGTGGTAGCACGACCTACTTAGAACACGGGATCCTACGAGGAGATGCGAACACGGTTTTACAGGATTTTCAGCTCCTCATGCGCGAGTTGAGGGTGATTGGTGTGCAGTCCGAGGGCTGGTACCATTTCTGCAGCTTTTGACGCTATTGCTATTACAATGTCGTCGACAAGGCGTGACTTCACCTTCTAGGTAGTTTTGATTAATCCCTCTCGGACTTCATTAAAGAAAAAAATTCCAATTCTATTGTTGTGTTTTGCGGTGTTGTCAACAATACAGTGAAACATATTCTTATATTTTAATTCTTAACATAAATCTCGATAATTCATCTTAGAAACTAGCTGCAGATTGGTGCGAAACAATCTTTTAAGCGCACCAACCAACTCTGCAGAGCGTGCCCGTTTGCTGGCTGCTGGCGAGTGTAAATCGGGTCTCTAACTTTAGCCAATGTCTTCTAAAAATATTGGGACTCTTCTCGACCGCGTTACGCACTATACCATCCGCCGGGCTTTCACCTCCGCTGGAGCACCCGCTAAGCTTGAGCCAGGTGGTTTGGCCCCTGATGACGATAAGAGGCCCGAAGGGATGACACTCCCGCCCTGGGAGCTGTCTCGCTCGAAGGACTTCCAGGTCAGCTGGCAACACTCCCGCTAGCACCGGCAGCGCTGCCGAGCTCGTAGACCTGCAAGCCTTCGTCAATAATACTAGTGCCTGCCTTTGTGACCTTATGAGCACGCTACGCACTACATAAAAAGACGAGCGACGATACCAGACTGCCGCAGCGTAAGTCAACGTGCTGACATATGACCCCACGTAGAGGACACGGAGGTCGCGAAATTGAACTCCCCAGGAAGACGCCGAGATCCTCGACATCTTGCTGAAGCAGTTTGCCGCTCGTTCCCCAATCGATAAAGCGTGCGGCGAGAAAGATCGCGCCTCGTCGATCACGACACCCAGTACTTTGGCCTGCTGGACAGCCGGAATGGTGACACCGTTCATCCTAATGATGGGAGCGCGCTTGAACTTGCATTTTACTGTCATCGTTTGTGACTTGGCCGTGGAGAAAGAAAGCCGATTTCGAACGCCCCAATCCGAGACCGCGTCCAACAGAGTGTTGGACATCTGTTCGAGCGCGGCTCGCGACGCCACCACTACCGCCGTCACGTCATCCGCATATGCCTTTATGAATACTCCTTGGGGCGCCGGGAGTCTTAGGACGTCGTCGAGTAGTAGGTTCCATAAAGTAGGCCCGAGTACGGATCCCTGGGGGCATCCCATAGTGGATGCTTTCCACAAAACCTGGCTGCCTACGAAGACTACTGCCTGTTGCTAAAAAAGCTGACTAATATGCGGTAAATATTGGGCTTACACCCAAACTGTTTGGCTTTCACCAAAATCATAGGCCACCAGGCGTTGTCGAACGCACCCGAGATGACCAGGAATATAAGCTGTACATACTTCTCGTCGGTATTTGAGACATGCGACAGAACCTCGTTCAATGCTGTTACTGTAGATCGTCCGCGAGTAAAGCCATGCTGGGAATCGGAAATGCCACGGTGCAGGTAAGGAGCGCACGCCAAAATAAAACGTTCCAAAATCTTACCCATGATGGGCAGCAGCGTAATCGGCCGATAAGCCTTCGGGTCCGAGAGGGGTTTGCCGTTTGCCTTTGGCAGTACCACGAGAATACCCGTCTTCCAAATATCTGGAAAAACACCTTCACTAACACACTTAAAAAACATCGCGTACATTTCGTTAGAAGAAACCTTCCACGCGTATTTAATTATCTTAGCGGAGATGCCATCTATGCCCGAGGCAGTATTCGGTAACGTCTTAATAATGTTCTCGAGGTCCCTACGACTAGCCGGATCGCCGTCATCGCCCGAAGGGCAACACGAGGCCGCGTAACGCACCTGTCTATGGTAGACCGAGTCGGATGCGGAGTCATCGTCCGGGCACAACGCATTCAAGAGCGACGACATGGATTCCCCGGTCTGTGCTGTATATATAGCCTTCCGCCAACTTCAATCCATACATAACGTTGCGTGGGGGACGAACTCTACCGCTAGCGGCTCGGTACGCTATTCCCCACGGATCCTGGTTTCAGCGGTAGCGCGAAAGAATTCAGTGTCTGCTTTCTGCATTTCCCTCTTGTAGGCTGTTCTAGCCACGCGTAGGTCCTCACGCAGTGTCTCTTCGTCAGACGCGCCACGTTTCCGTGAAAGTTGCCATGATCTCCTGGCTTGATAGACTCGTCGGGGAAGGCGGTCTAGCTCCGGGTTCCACCACTCGCAGCCACTGTCATCCTTCTCCTTACGTAGTCCGAGGCATTTGCCTGCCGTGTCGGAAAGGATGTCCACGTATTGCTTGCATAGCTCGTTCGCGGGCTGTCGGAGATTCAGATTACCCACGTGTTCTAAACTTCAAGTCCGGATATTCTCGCTGAGAGCTGTTGTCCGCTACAATGCACCTATCTAGAAGTAGCTCAAACGTGATAAGTTGGTGGTCACTTACACTAACGCTATCATGCACTTTCCACTCTTGAATTGCGACGCTACGAGACGAGAGGGTGAGATCGACGTTGAACGAACCGTTCAGGCCGCTGAAGGTTGGAGGCTCGCCGTCTTGATTGTGAATCGATAGGTTCCTGCTCAGTATAAAACCTTCCATTTGGCTTTTACGGTACTCCGTGTCCGGCCCCCTGCCTGTGTATTGTCGGCTTTCGCAAAACCAGAGCGGAGAATGAGCATTGCTGTCAACGCCGATAAGAACGGGTTTTCCTGCCAACTGATCTAACACGAAATTTAGATGCTCGATGTGACGTGCAATGTCGTGACTGTACTGAAAGTACGCTGAGATAACATGTAGAGAGTGACCGGGGGATACTACATGGGTGACAAGACAGTGCTCATTACTCAAGTGCGATAGTACCGTGACAGCTAGGTCCCTATTGACCACCAACATCCCCGCTTTAGGCGAATCGCCGCACTGTAAGATCGCCGTGTTAGTGACCGAGCTGTATTGTTCTTGTACAAGTATAAGATCTAGCTTCAGGTCTCGCGCTATAACACTCGCTTCGACAGTCGCGTCCGCCGATCCCTGGAGATTATATGACCGACAAATAGTTTGCGGGGTAGCCTATCCATACTGCGTCATATTAGCTGCCTGCTGTTCGGCGTGCATACGCGCAGGGCAGTTCAAGGCGGCTGTCTGGTGCGAGAGCGCATCCCTCCGTTTGAACTGCTTGCACGTCGCGCAGCAGGTGATCGCCGCGGTACACTCGGCCTTCTTGTGGCCCTCCTCGCCGCATGCTCCGCATACCATCGACGTAGCGCGGCAGAACTTCTCCGGGTGATCATATTGCTGGCACTTAGTGCAGCACGTCACGCGCACAAAGTCGCATACCTCCGCCTCGTCCCAGCCGATGTATACTCTGCCGAGTTCCACTAGCTTCTTTCGCAACTCGGGAGTGCACTCCAACACAACGGTGACACGCTGTCCGCCCCGACCGTTCTTTTTAAACGCGTATTTACACGCCGCCCTGAATCTATCCTCGGGCCACTCCTTGTCCTCCGCCAGGCTGATAGAATATAGGTCTGACAACACCGTCGCAGGGGCAGGGTCCGACCGCAGGTTCTTCAGAGCCACCAAGGGTCGTCTCCCTTTGGCTTCTGACACCTTCAGTGTAGGTGGCGCCAGAGAAACCAGCTTTCTGGCCGCCTCAACGCTCGCCATCGCATGCGTCTGATGTGCTGCACCTGGATACCGGACTTTCCCGGGTTTACTGTCTTCTGCAGTTCCGCCTTAGTTTCATCCGATGACTTGATCGTGTCTGCGGCCGGGTAAATAAGAACCGACTGGGTAGGTGCGCATCGTAGAACAACCTCGGCTTGGCCCGGTGGTCGACGCAATACCTCAGCGTAGCTCTTCGCAGCAGGCACGTTAGTAGTCGGTGTTTGGGCTGTCCTAGGCGTATTTGCCGCCTTGAGCTCCGCCTGAGCACACTTCAGCCGCAGCTTCGTGTTAGAGTGCTCTGCCTCAGCTAGTTGTAGCTTCAATGCCGCCACGACGGCCAGGACGCCTTGGCTGCTTTCATGTACTGCATCTCTTTCCGCGCTGTTCAGTTTGTATTTACTGGGGCCGGCCATGGTATTCGTCACCTGCAGGATGTCTTTCAGACGACCCTGTACCTCCTCCAGCAGCTCTGTCTTTGACATGGCCGCCAACCCAGTCGGTTTAGCCGGTGTAACCGGCTCCTCCTCCTCCTCAGGAACAATTGGGGCAGACGACGCCAGCACCTCCTCGACCTCAGCACCAATGTCGTTGACGGGGATTTGGCCCTGAGCCCTGGTGATGCGCCGCATGGTCCTTCGCTCGTTCTCCTCCTCTGGGGACGAGCGCTGTCTTTTGGAAGGCGCCGTGGCCGATTGCTCGACCTCCATTACCTCCTCGTCTAGCCCTAGGTCCACCTTTTCCCGCGCTACTGCATCCTCCTGCTCCTGCAGTAGAGCGCGCTGATCTTTAAGCAGCGCCTCCCTCTGTAAGAGGGCAAGCGCTGCAGGCGAGGCAGGTTTGGCGGCTTTGCTGTACCCAGAAGGCGGCGTCCGCTGGAGCGACATCCTGGGCCCGAAATTACCGTCCTCCCCCTCGTCGGATTCTGACATACGTCACAAAATGTGACGAAAAATAAATAAGACAACACACAATGACACTAAGTATAAAATAAAGATAAAATATGACTTGAAAAAATAAACAGTAACAAAATAACAGTACAGTGACCGCGCACACCGATGCGCGCACCAGCGCACTGTGCACTAACTGTTACGTTTGCAATTGCAACACGGAGCGACCGAAGCCGTCCGCGTGGCACGCGAGACTTATGCTAATACACAAAATTAAAGAAAACTGTTCCAAAAACTAAAAGTGAATACTCTAAGTCAATGAAACCCCTCTCACAAAAACAATTTACTGAAATTCCTGAATTTGCAGAATGCAAAAAATGCAAAAAATTGAGAATGCAGTTAAGACGAGTAAAAAGATGATGAAATGTATAATTAACGAAAATATGTCTATTAATTAATGAGAAATCATTGGGTATGCTATTTCAATATAGGAATACTCCACATTGTACGACCGGCGGCGTATCGCTGGCCAAGTTGATGTTGGGGCGCGAGTTGAGATGTAGGCTCGATCTCGTATTACCTCACTCTCGTAGCACAGACGGCGATGAGCAGGCTCCAGTGCCTGCTGGTAGGTAGTTCCAATGTGGGGACGTTGTGTGGTTAAAGTGGTTCGTTTCAAGGAAAGACATTTGGGTCTTAGGTATAATAAAAAGGTATTAGGCAACAGAAAGTACTAAAATTTATGTTTAACAGTATGACACGTATTGTAAACGTCATGTGGATCAATTAAATAAATATACGGGTGATAGCGGCACCGTATTCAAGGAGGATGGCGGTGGTGACATATTGGTGGATGCATCGGCCAGCACCGCGCCGTCACCACCGGCATCGCCCGCTTTCATACCAACGGGTTCGCTCCTGGGCTCGTCGTTGCCTTCGTCGCCGGTTCAGCCGGAACCAGAACCAGTGCAGAACGTCGACGCAGAAGGCGAGGATGAATGGGTTCAAGCCTGTGACGAAACCGACGAGGTTCACGGTGGTGGATCATTGAGCGCGGCCCCGGAAAATGTAGTGCAATCAACTCCACCGCGACCGAACAACAACGCGACTAACGACGTCGGTTCGCCACAGGCTGGCCGCCGCATTGGTCTGAGACCCAGAGACAAGGATTTTAATTTTAGGATCTTTTGTTAACAGGATCTCAAAATAGTGATGGGAAAGATGTACTGTATGTATGCGAAGCACCCGCCACCGGCGGGTATGTTTTAGTAATAGACTAGCAGTGTCAACACTGATGCACGAAAATATGTGTTATCAAACTGTTATCTATCTTCTGATTCACTCTCTGTTCGACCCGCGACCTTGATACTTTTAATAATATAATATTTTTTTTAATTCCTTGATCCTGGGTTTCATTTCTCCAGCCCGAATAGTCGTACATTGCGTAATGTGCCTGGATAATATAGCTCTCTGCTACAATACAATACAGAAGCGCCGCACTGCTTTTAGACACACCTGAACGCAAAAACATCAATGAATATTATAGTTACGAATAAAAATACAAAAGGATCAAAACAGTAAAATCTATAAATATACACATATCAACTTAAACATAACAAGATTAAAACAACGACAATGTTCGGATGACGTGACAGCTGAAGTCAGTTTGGCCACAGATAGGTATAGAATATTTGAGTTTGACGGTAAATTTGTGTGGCCAATTTAAGCGAGAGCAGTAGTTCACTACCAAAACATTCTTTTCACTACTTTCTTGCCAAGCTATATATCACAGTTTATTAAAACAGGTTGGCGCGAACAGCAATACTCAAGCGATGTAAAACCATTTGCTCGCAAACGATGTGAACTGTCACTTGAAAATAAGATCGTTATCTGGCAAGGGCGTATTGTTGTTCCAAATTCTCTAAGGAGATCGACCTTCAACTACTTGCATCGTGGACATCCAGGTATATCGGCAATGAGAGCACTGGCCCGATTTTATGTATGGTGGCCTTCTATTGAGGAAGGTATAGACGCATACGTGAAAAGGAGTCACAAATGCCAACAGAACCGGCCTAATAGAATAGAAATAGAAATAGAAAACAGTTATTTACACATAATAACACCACAAACACATAACAAATGGCTCAAAGGGATTGAATCACTGACCTCCAGATATATATTTTTGAGGTCAGTGGCTCGACTCCAGAGCAGTAAAACAGAAAATTAAAAAAAGTATTAAGAATAAGTGTAAAGTGACATAAAATAATGTAAAGTTACAAATAATAATACCTCAGACTTGCCAATTTTCTCTTGGTCCATTCTGCATCAAGCCTGGGAGAGAGTTCATGTAGATTTCGCAGAACCATTTGAAGGGTCGTATTGGCTAGTGCTGTCAAACGCATTCTCCAAGTGGATCGAAGTCAAGCCGATGACAAAAATTACGGCTGCCAGACTTTGTGATGAACTTGTTAAATAGGGTGTATAGAGTGTACAGATCTTGGGTGTGAATTTAAGTATTTAGAAGATATTAATGATGGTGGTCTAGTATTTTATCGAAAACTAAGGATGGAAAGCTGAATGAAATAAAAATAGGGCACATTAATTAAATATAAATAGCTATTTATTCAGGAAAGGAATAGCATATTTAAACACACATATTAGATCAAATTAGATAAGTTATTATATTATAGGATAGGCAATCATAGCAAACAAAGTTACATGGGAAATATAACAATATATTCTGAACATAATAAAACATAGCAAAATACATATATATCCCTAAAAATGGGACAATAGTATTACGTATGATTCAATTAATAACCGATTATATAGATAAATAAAACTAATACAAAATATAAAGCAACAATAAAACAATGCAAGTTTGTACTTAACTCTGTGCCGGATCTGGAGCAAAAAGCCCCTCCCAGTCTCTCGACTGTGTTTATATAGCCAACATTTGAACAGAAATCGACTACATTACAACCAATGACAGCACGTTAAATAATTCTAATTAACTATGAAATATTGTGCAAAGATACAAACCAAAAACATAAAAATAGCTCTTAAAACTATTTTTAATAATTATAAGATATATTACATGTTAAGAAACCTAAATTTTAGTTAATTAGTACTGAATGTACTTCAAGATTTAACATCGTTTAGGAATATCTTACGTTCGTTCAGAAATGTTTATATCTTTATATGGCAATGTTATTTATTATTAATTACGATAGTTTTACAATCAAATAACAATTAAAAATACTCTGTAATACCATATAACATAACAAACTCGA
The DNA here is from genome assembly GCA_905147135.1 of Blastobasis lacticolella. NCBI lineage: Eukaryota > Metazoa > Arthropoda > Insecta > Lepidoptera > Blastobasidae > Blastobasis > Blastobasis lacticolella. The sequence goes on from LR990051.1 coordinate 2,327,033, forward strand.
TATCAACTCGATCTTTTCCACTTTTGGCCTTCCCCAGTTTTTAGTCTTACATCAAATCGTCACCCTATCACCCGCGCACAAATGGATTGGCAGAACGCGTTGCCGCGTCGTGAGGACGTATAAGAACGGAATGCGTTCTAGCGCAGAATGCATCAAGAAACGGCTGGAACATTACCTTTTTACTTATCGTATAACTCCCCATAGTACTACTGGCAAGGCCCAAGGGCAATTAATGTTTGAGCGGCGGTTAACTTGTGTACTAGATAATGCTAGACCTAGTGCTAAACGGTCTCTACATTACAAGCAAATCCAAGCAAATGTTGACTCTGAAAGCCGGACATCGAATTACGGACCAGGTGATGCTGTGTACGTACGGGCCAGAGAACAATGCCAAAGTAAACCAGCCACGGTATCGCGTCGCACCCACCGATATTCGTATGTTATTAACATCCCAGTCGGCGTGGGAAGGAGGTATCACGCAGATCACATGCGACCCCACCTCGAAGATACAACTGACTGCTCAATTTTTTCATAGTCACATGGTTCCAGTGGCCGCCTCGATTCCGGCGCTAGAGGCTGTTGGAGGTCAAGTGTCAGAGGCCGGAAAGGAGGCAGGGCCAGAGGCTTCCCTGGCCTGTTCATCACAAAGCGTGGATTGGATTGGATTCCAGAGAGTTTTTGTGCTGTGTCACTTGTGCTTTGTCAACGTCTTAAATAAACAGCATATTTTTGCTATTACTATAAATATGTTTATTTATAACAGCGTTGTAGTCGTGCGATATGATATAAAATAAACAACAAGTACACAAGTACAACAAGTACCAAACAACAAACCAGTAGTTTAACAAGTATCAAATTTTCTAGTCGAAGTATATGAGACCCAGACACAAAGAAATTATACATAGAGGCAAAGCACTGACGTGAAGATACAATTTTTTAATATGTCAAGTTCACAGACTGATACAGAACAATGATACCATGTAAACGATGGTGGCGCCCTCAATTTTTTTCACGACTTTCTTACCAGACTATATGTCTCTAGGATCAAGAATCAAATGGATATAACGTATACCCGAAAGGGACAGACACAAAGTACCAGTGTTGCAACCTCTACCAAAATTTAGCCCCAAAATGTTTGAAAAATATCCTATCATGTAATAAGCGTGATATAAGACAGTATGTATCAGACGTACATCATGTGAATAAATTTACTAGAGTGAGCGTCATAACGAATAAATCAATTATAAAATAAACTCTTTACTCCGTAAGGAGTTTGCTATTTTATTAGACTATCAAATTGAGTTCCATTTTAGCCGCGCGCAGTTATCTTCGCGCACTCTATACTTTGGTTTTTAATTAAAACAAAGACATGAGTACAAAGCATTTAGTCACGTACGATGACAGTGTTCAAGACAGAGAGCAAATGTATCATTAATTTTGGACCAAAAACTCTAAAGTGCCAGCCAGAAAGAACTATTCTTATTTTCAGATAGAGTATATAATTCCTAATATTTTATACTATGGCGTCAAATCTGTAGGTACGTAAACACACACCACTATGTATCAAATGTATAAATTTAGGGTCCATATAAAAAATTAATACCCCATAACTAAGATAATTTATCAGTACCACAGCTGGTATCCCTAAAACACTTGTAACCCGGACAAATAAAAAGTATCATAAAATGCCGGACTGAAGCTTGACCAAGCTTGACTTAACTTATTCCTAATTTGGTCGAATAGCGATTGTTGGTCGCAATTGCAAAAAATTTCATATTCCGACAAGGACAGCAAATAATGTCTTCCTTTTCATTCTTAGCAGTTTTTGTATGTTGTGATCTCGTTCTTGCATGGTATTATTATTAGCTTGTCATCTCTATGTTATACTCCCTCTACGATATGTCTGTGTTTATTTGTAAAAAATTAAACCAAAGAGAGTTGACATGTCCAATTTCAGAAACTCCTTTCACGGGGTGATGAGATTCTTTCGTCATTGAATTACTTCAGTATTTGGAACTCTGTGAATTTCTTATGCCCAAAGAAATTAACGCCGTCTGTCACGGTCTGTCACGGCCGTCACTTCCAATACAAGTCTCATCTAAATAGCCGATACCATACCAATCCACACAATCCCTGTTGATCCTAGCTGAATCACAAACACCTGAGTAGATAATGGCATCTTAATGACTCCAACGCTAGCGTGTCCGTAGCTCTCAACATGCTGGCATTAGTGCTGGCGTTAGCGGTTGCGCGAGCCGCCGCGCTGACGTACTGCGGCACTAGGCTGTGCGGGCACACGAACGATCATACATTCTGCCAGTACCAGGCAAGTAACTACGCGTCATTCGTCATCAGATCACCGGACATAGGCTACATCTCCAACACAAACTTCTATCTCAGTGTGTCTCCATTAGCCGATGTAGATTAGATTTGCTACGTTGGGAATGAGTTATATAACATTGACCGTTTACTACACATTTAAAACGGTTAGCTATATGACTAGCAGTGCAATGCCGAAATTTTAGAGGAGCTTTCTTTCAAGCACTTAGGTTGTGGAATGAGCTACGTGGAGAGATTACGCCATGTTCGCAAGTGTCTGAACTAACTGGTTTGGTGGTCGGCAACACTAGAATGGTATTCCTGGGATTGAAAACAGTCATAGGCTTCGGTAACTATTTACCATTTCAAGGGCCGTACGCTTAAGTAGATGCGCGCTGGGCTACTTATAAGTACATAGACTTTTGTTGTCCTAATACTAGAAAATGCGGAGGCTCAAGCCGAGCTATGAATTTGTACGGGCTTCAAGAAGATTGTCAGTGAGTTTATGTTCAGTATAGTTTATGACTAGGAAGGCCCATTCATAAACTGGGTCGTGTAGCGAAAAACGAAGCGAAGAGGGGCTCATAGACTAATTAGGAAATGCACAGGAATGGCAAATCGTTCACACCATAAACCGATGGTAGCATTTCCAGTCTTTTAGGAGGCGCTGCAGCAGCCACGTTGCTTTTGATGGTCTGAGTTTGAAGACTCAAACTGTTCATGAAGACCCCGGGATCGATCGCGTGGGCTATATATAATAGACCCGGCTGAGCTAGGCGGAAGCGGCGCCAGAGCCGCAGACGCTGCATTTTGTCTATTCTTAAACGAAAACGACAGTGATATTATTCCCTTCACTGCTTTTGGCGTGTTACTTTATTACGCAACATTCCTCTGGCAGTCTTTTGAATAGGACCCAGGAGTATGTAGAGGTATATGGATAGACCAAGGATCACAGCCCGTGTCAACTTATTCGACTTAGGGTTGTCGTACAAAGCAACTAATGTTTTTTTTTATACCATTACTAGTGGCCTCGGCGAGAGCGTCGGCGGCCGGGCGGTTTAGTACCCTCTCGTAAGCGAGAAGTACCGGGTTCGAATCCCGCTGCGGCCATGTACCAATGACTCTTTTCTGAGTTATGTATATTAGTTGAATTATAACCGATACTCTTACGGTGAGGGAAAATATCGTGATGAAACCTACAAATTCAGGCAACTGAATTTGTAACCATGTTCCAATCTGGTCAGGTTCGCCTGGTAGCAGGGTTTTATGTTTACTAGTGGACTCGGCGCGACTTCGTTCGCGTACCTACTACCTACTTTACCCCTAGCTACCCTGTTTGTTTTCTTATAAATCTTTCTCTTGGATCACTCTATCTATTGTTGAAATGAAATCCGCATTAGAATTCGTTGCGTAGTTTAAAAGATCTAAGCGTAAATATACACACATAGGGACGGACGGCGGGAAGCCACTTTGTTTTTTACTATGTAAGAAGGTGGTAAACAAGCTTGCTGTCTGCGCAGGTGCGTTGGTACTGTGAGGTACTTCTACCTTATCCTTCAAACTGGAACATAACAATGCACTGTTGTTTCGGGGCAGAAATAGATAAGGCGGTGATACTCACCGCCTGATGCTAAGCATTCACCGCAACCTATGGACGAGACCATGCAGCTTGGACATCCGTAGATCATAAAGTGGACAGCGGCGTGTGTCTGCCAGGCGGGAAAATTCCTCCACTAATGGATAGGAGGTTCGAATCTAGCAGTGGATTGTTAAGAGCTGTTGATGGTGATGATAAATGACGATGATTCCCCAGGAAGGCCCAGGGCCCAACTGCGTGGGGTACATAGAGGCTCGGCTGAGCGAGGAGGAGGCGACGCGCGTGCTGGAGCGGCTGAACCAGCGGCGTGCGGCCGCCGCCGCCGGCCGCCTGCGCGCCCTGCCGCCCGCCGGGGACATGATCAAGTTGGTATGAATGAATAGAGCCGATACACTTGAGTGTTAAGCCATCTCCCGGCATATATACCTACTTAACGTGACTGATTTTGAAAACACCCCGACCAGGTAAACGTATACTTAAAAAGAAGTATAGAAACTAAAAACCCCGACTACTAATAAAATACTGACTGACCAATAAGTTGTCTAAATAGTATATTTTTTAAATCGCCTTTTGAAGGCCTTCATTTTAACACTTATTTTTTTAATTTGTAAGGCAATTTCTTAGAGATGGTTCTTAACATTGTTTTATTAAAATCGGTTCAGTAGTTTAGAAAATACATGAGTACCTATTAAACCTGGTCGAGGGTTTTCCGACGTTTTCTGTAGGTTTGGTTATGAAGTATAAATTTGACAGCAGCGTGATACCAGCCATGAGGCTTGAGCTGGGAATAGAGCTAGTACTATACTAGCTCAATCCTTACAGTGACAACGCACCTACGTAACTACGTAACTCACTTTATGGCTACTAGTGGTGGACCTAGTAGCCATAACCAATAAAATGTACCACGATTGAAAGTCGTTAGTTATCGAAGTATCACAATTTTTAAAACGTTTAATGGTATCTACTTCGAGTCTAACGAGGATACAGGCCTAATCCAAGTATTCTGTCTCTGTAATATATATTTTATTCTTTCGGCATACAAAGTACGCTATAACACTCGGGAATAGTATAGTTTCCTGTGAGTGAAAGAATTTATGAAATCAGTTAAGCTCCAGCATCCATACTTTATTAGTCACCACCCGTCAACGTTTAAATAGTATAAGCTAAACTTCCTGTTTTCTTCTTTGCGTACCTTGTACTGTTTTCCAATATGTGTAACATATATATAATCTTATATTTTTATTTCATATAATTTTTAATTTTTTTAAAGTCATTTATCTGTGTAAATAACCGACAAAAATACGACACTAACTCGTAACGAATTCCTATAGTTTCTACACTATTAATTTCGGTTAAGCGCCATCTAGTGATAGTTGTTAGAACACTCGAAGCCGGGACAGGTCGCTAACATAAGAATATAGTTTTGATTTCTGAGGTATGTTGCAGCGGTGGATCGAGGAGCTGGCTCGCGAAGCGCAGCGCTGGGCGGATCAGTGCGCGCCGCCCGCCGCGCCCGAGTACCACGACGCCTGTCGCGACCTGTGTAAGATCACGTTTCACAGTTGGAATCCCGAATTACCTTTGGACGCGCCGGTGCGGTGCCTGGGGCCCGTGCGTGCTGTGACTATCATGCGCTAGTCCGCTCACGAGCGGTCGCCTTAGAGTTAGGCGGGCTCCCCAGCATACATTAAACGTGTGTTGGGTGATTCATTCATTTTGCGGCTGACTGTACGTGGTGTGGATTATGACTCGCTACCTCGCCAGCGTGTTTGATTTCGTGCGCCCTTGCCGGCCTACTTGCGTCGCCTCCTATCTGGAAGAGCTCGTTAAACAATCCCTTTGTTTTCCTATAGTTTTTTGACGTTTGATATTGAGATTAAATAATCCTAATTATTCCAATATATAACTTTTAAGTTTTTACCTACGGCAGAAGGAGGGTTATATTTTTAGAGCGTATGTATGTATGTCTATTTCTTTGACAGGGCTACGGCCCTAGTGGCTAAATGCATTTTCACCTATGAGGTATTCTTAGTCGCACGAGTGACACTGGGGTCATAAACATAAAAATAAATCAAAATGGCGTATTTTAAACGAAGCGAGTGGAGTGTCGAAAAGGTCCTCAAGAGGCGTTTTCAAAAGTCGGAGTCGGTCATTTAGTTAGGCCTGCTAGTCAATCTCTTTGGCCTGGACTGGACTCATTTTGAATTAAAAACGGAACGTCGATCGGAGCACCCCCTTGCGGATGGCAGTAACTACGAGGAACGTCAGATTTGCTGGCGGCCGCCACGACTTTTGACGAGGAACTGAAAATAGTTATCCATCCATTCAATAGCGACGAGGCAACAGCGTTGTCACGCTGTATGGCGATGGATATCCTCGCAACATGAGTGATCCAGAGTGAGAATCGCTCTCCCCTCTCTCATTCTACGCCCCCCAAATAAAATAAATACCTAGACTAAGAATCTCCTTCAGTCATTTCTTACTTCGTTTGAGCAGTCAGTATGAACAATCTGAATTAAATAACAAACGTGTAGGTATCTGCATATAACATCGAGTTAGTACAACAAGTAACGGAGACCATGCCTCTTCAGGATGCGTTTTTAATATGTAAAGATTTGGTAACAATCCTGGAATTCCACGTTACCATTCCAGTTTCAGTGTCAGTGGGTCAGTGCGTCGCGTCCGTGGTGGGCGAAGCGCCGGGGCTCCGCCCCGAGTCCATGGTGGACATGTGGTACACGCAAAGCATGTACTATAAGGGCAACGTGACTGCTTACGAACCGTGAGGATACCATTTTTATTTTAAACAAACCTGTCTATAAGATATTAGGTAAGAGCGGCCACTCCACGACGAGAGGTAGTTATTAAGCGCGACTGCCCATAAGCGGAACGCAACGCGGGAGGTAAAGAGCGACTGATCCACCAATAACGTGTCCCGTCGGCGCATACCCGCCCCCCTCTCTCCTCGTCACACCGAATAGACCTAAGAATTGAATACTGCGCATGCCCCTTCTACTTTTGCCGAGCGATCTTAAACCACCGCGCGACCAGTACGTACGGCGTCTCTAGACTTCACTCCGGAATAGGCCCAAGCCATTTGGCGGTGCAGCTTAGTCTGAAGGGTGGTGACGAGCCACGGCCGAAGCCTGCCATCAGAAGACAGATACTCAATTAAGAAGATACTCAATTTACCCCGCAAATAGTCCCTGGATGGGGGGTAACGGCGTACCCGACGGAAGCGAGTACTACCGACCATATCTTAGATTACTCAGAGACATTCTATTATTGTGTGTCCCAATGAAAATATTTCATATAAAGTTTTTATTAGACAAGTACTCTTTCACTGTTAACCTGTTTTAAATCTCACGTGGAGTCAAAATCTTCAAATACATACCGTTGCGCTTTTAACCACATTTTACCAAATAAAATCTAAAATCAAAATTTGTCGTTTAGCTGATCTATTATACCAGGATTTGAAATTGACGAACACTATTATACGTACTACACTACGATTTAGACCGTAACATTGCCTCTTAGCATTTTGATATTTCGCTTTTGTTGTAGGTAGTAGTTTGTTATTATTTGTATGTATATGGGTACCATCGAGAGTCAGTCATTAAATGCACTGCTTAGCATTCATACGTGTATTCATTGGGCTCCATCTCTGAATGTAACAGAGGCGATGATCAGCTTTAACCCACGAATTAGCATCATATACGTAGAACGCAATGGTCAAAATAGCAGTAGGTTCACTTACTGTGTTTAACCATGAAGCAATGGAGTGGTCAATATACACATAGGCGTAGGAAGAGGGGGGGCCGGCTGGGCCGTGCCCACCCCAGAATGGTATGTACCGTATTAATCAGGCTGATCGTGTTTACTGTACATTATGAATCGGCTTGGATTCACCGGCGACCTCAGGGGGCAGCCCTGGAAAATAGCCCTAGATACGCCAATTAATATACAAGGAGCGACTGGATCAATGGCTATTAGCTAACGACATCGGAGATGCCGAAGATAAGTCGGGAGTAAAAAGGCGGGCTATTTTACTTAGTAGCCTAGCGGAAACGACGTACCGGCTGGTACGAGATCTGGCGGTACCAGAGGACCTAAGTACACTATCGTACGTGCAAGTGGTGAAACTGTTTGATAGACATTTTCAAACAAAAAAGTGCGGATTTGCCGAGCGTTACAAGTTCCATACTGCTACGCAGTCAGCGAGTGAAACGTTACCGTAATGTGCAGCACGCATAAGAGGCCTGGCTTCGCATTGTAAATTTCCAGCTCAAATATTAGAGGAAGCTGTGCGCGACCGCTTTGCACTTGGCATGTCAGTGGGACCAGAACGTGATAAAATGTTTTCTGTTGAATTCAGAAATAACATCGAACAAAGCGTTAGAGATTGCGGAAGGAATTCGGTGCGCTCGTATAGGAGCACAGCAAGCGGCGAGCAGCAGCCCAGCATTGAGCGCATTGGCACATGACCCCCTGCTGGTACAAAAAGTAGGCGTATCATCGGGCTTCGGAGCGACGCGCGACGCAACAACGCCGCGGCGGAGGTGGCGGCGGGCGGTGCGCAGCCTGCGGGTTTCGTGGACACCAAGTAGCAACATGTTGTTACACGGAGTTTAGGTGCAACAATTGTGGTCAAAAATCTTAAACGGATGTGCCAGCAGAATGGGCAAAAACAGCATTTTATTGAGGGTTGTGCTGATGCTAGTGATGATGACGGTAAGCAAGTAATTTTTAATATACGAACGTATCGTGGAGAAGTAGTGAGAGTATCGATTAACGAATATTTTATTGATATCGAGTTAGACACCGGCTCGGTCGTGCCAGTAATTTCTGAAGAGTTATTTGCCAAATATTTCGCACAATACGTTATAAAACCGAGCAAAATAATTTTGCAAAGTTATAATGGGGGTAGGTTAATGACACTCGGCGTAGTCAGTTTGCCATTCATCTATAGTTCTATAACGCATAATATAGATGTGTATGTGGTGCGGAACGGCGGACCACCGTTGTTAGGTCGAGATTTTATTTCTCGATTCAATATACAAATGACTACTATTAACAATTGTCATTCCAGTATGTGCGAAAACGTAATCAATAAATATCCAAGGTTATTTTCTAATACGCTAAGATGTTGTAATGAATTGGAAGTTGATTTAACCTTAAGACCCGATTGGTTGGTTCGGTCAAGTTGGTTTCCTCTCAGTAACACAATGGATTCATAAAAATGCGCTTACTTTAAACACGGACAAAACGCAGTACATGACTTTCTCTTACAGTTCTATTACTCAACCTCCTCCTAATTTGTATTCAATAATAGCTCATTCCTGCACTCCAAACGACCTCCTAAACTTAGGTAATGTCTGTGGTTGTCCCAAACTTGGTTCTACCAAGTCAATAAAATACAAAATACTTAGGGATCATTATTGACCAGCATTTAAATTAAAAACAGCATATTGACGTGCTGACTACAAGGATGAGGAAACTAATATACGTGTTTAAAAATCTTAGACACGCAGCAAGCAAAAATTTACTAAAAGCCGTATATCTTGCATTATGCCAGTCCTTATTAACCTACTGCAATACATCATGGGGTGGCATTCATAAAACGACTTTGATTGACTTAGAAAGAGCACAGAGAGCTATTCTAAAAGTGAGTTCCTTCCGTCCCTTTCGCTTCCCGACGACGCAATTACTTATGGAATGTGATGTTTTATCAGACCGTCAATTATTCATTCTGCATACTATAATGAATAAACACTCCCTAGTGCCTCTAAATCCCGAAACCCAGACCAGCCATAGACGAATGGATATTGCGTGCAGCAATGAGCTATTCCGCACACAACATTCACATCGATTTTTCTGATTCCTTGATACATATCTGTATAATAAAATAAATCGTACCCTATGCATTCATCCCATGAATACTTATGGTTGCAAGGTTACTCTTACAAACTGGTTGAAAGGTAAATCGTGCGAGGAAACCGAAAAACTACTCGAAGTGGTCGCTTAGTTTAGAATGTAACAAAAAATATATTCATTTTAAATTATATCAATTTTCTGTACAAAATGTAACCAATAATTTTATTGTTTTAATAATAAATATAGTCGTAAGCACTAACCTACATTAAATTGACCTACTAACATTGATGCCTAAGACACAGGTAAACTACTTAAGTACTTAGTTTAGGCATCTAGTTAATGAAAAATATAGCATGTATCTACTTAATTTACTTAGCTTAAATAACTAGGGTAATAAATAATTTCAAATTGTTCTATTTAAATTTTAACATAAGTAGGTACTTACTTTTAAATTTAACTATGTAATTTTAGACTTAAGTTTTCTTGAATAAATTATTTATTTATTATTATTATTATTTATAATTAAAGTCATTTTTAGGTTTATCGGAATTTTGTTAAAAATGCTTCGATGATTTTAAACCCATTGTACGATTTATTAAAGAAAAATACTAGCTGGAATTGGACTAAACAACACGACGAATCGATTTTAAAAATTAAGCAAACATTGGCATCGGATAACACTTTAGCACATTATAATCCAAACGCGCAAATTATTTTAACTCCTATGGTCTGGGGGCAATTCTAGCTCAGACAGAAGATGGCATCGAAAAGCCCATCTCATATGCGTCTCGCTCTTTAACGGCAGCCGAAAAGGGATACAGCCAAATACAAAAATAATCCACGGCAATTATCTTTGGTATTAGGAAATACCACCAGTATTTGTTTGGTAGGTCGAGCCCGTTTCTATAGCGTACCGATCACAAACCGCTTTTATCCATATTCAATCCAGAGAAAGGGATTCCAGATATAACGGCTAATAGATTACAGCGTTATGCTATATTTTTATCGGCTTATAACTATAGAATTGAGTATGTTAAGAGCGCGCATAATTGTGCCGATTTCCTTAGTAGGTCCGTGGAACATGACTCATCGCCATAGTGCAGTTCGGGGGATGCCGCAACTTACGTACAATTTGTATGTGAAGGGAATTCGTTTTTATCGCTGGCAATATACGGGAAAAAACTCGATCAGATGTAATTTTAAGTAAAATTAAAAATTGTTTGTTGGAAATTAAAAACAAACGATTTGAGACCGTATTATGATTGCCGTAATGAACTATCGGTCGAGCAAGGTTGTATTATGAGAGGGCACAAGTTAGTTATACCGCCGTCTTGTAGACAAGTAGTCTTAAGTGAATTGCATAAGAGTCATTTAGGCATGACAAAGATGAAAGCAGATGCACGGAACAGGTTCTGGTGGCCGGGCCTATCAGCTGATATAGAACAATACATATCTACAATGCCGCGTATGCACAGCGCTGCGCCTCTCCCCGCCCCGCGTCCCGCTCACGCCTTGGCCTTATCCGCCTTGCGCGTGGCATAGGGTGCATTTAGATTTTTTAGGCCCAATCAACAACAAAACATACTTGATGGCAGTCGATGCTTACTTAAAATGGGTGGAATGTTTTGATGTCTCTTCAAGTTATTCCTCGCGAGTGGTAATTGAGAAATTGTGCGAAATAATGGCAAGATTTGGTTTATTCCATACAATTTGCACAGATAACGGAACTTCATTTACTTCACTTGAATTCAAGCATTTTTGTTCTAGGAACGGAATTACCCACTTAACGTCTCCGCCTTACAATCCGGCGAGTAACGGACAAGCGGAGACATATGTTAAAATAGTTAAAAGTGCATTGAAATCTCTCGTACTGGAAGGAACTAATTTCAAAAATATTATCTTACAATTACAGCAATTTCTTTTACGATATAGAAATTCCGTTCATAGTACAACAGAAAGGTCACCTTCGGAAATTTTGTTTGGTCATAAATTAAGATGTCGGTTAGATTTGTTAAAACCAAATGACTCAGCACCATCAGACACAACCCTCGTGTGAAAATTATGGTGGTAAACGATCACTCAACTTAGAAATAAACGATAAAGTGTTAGTTAAGATTTATGTAAACAACAATAAACATACCTGGGAAATCGGCATAATACCGCGGAAATTAGGATCTTCGCTATATTTAGTACGTTTATTAGATAGCAACAAAATTGTCAAGAAACATGCCAATCAATGTTGGAAATATAAAGGGGAGGAAGGACCGGATTGCGAGCCAGCTGTTGCTAAACATCCTCATCAAGCGAAGGAGCGCCTTTGTATTACCTACGACGCACAGAGTGACCATGCAGCAGAGGGAAGATTCCGTGGGTTCACCAGACCCGGCTACCGGCCCACTAGACCTTCAAGAGGTTATGTCAGCGGCAGGCTGCTCTTCAGGTGCGGAACAATGGTCAAGCTGTGAGCAGAGTCCAGAGAGAGCCGTAAACAGTGAGGTGTTGGCCCAAACAGATAAGGGACGTGTAGTTGACGATGCTGACTCTGATCCTCCCCAAGCTGGTAATTCCAAACGGAATCGAAAACCTGTAGATTATAGGAAACTACACTTTCACTACACATATTATCGGGTTTGTTACCACGGTTAGTATTGTTTTTACCTCGATATTTCGACGCAGTTGCATGCGTCATGGTCACGAGTTGACTGGTGCCTCACTTTATGTGAGGGTAATCGTCGAATCCGAAAGAGGGTGGACCGATATGTCTATCCTTAGGAGCGACTTCACACAGCGGCACCAGTCAACTCGTGACCATGACGCATGCAACTGCGTCGAAATATCGAGGTAAAAACAATACTAACCGTGGTAACAAACCCGATAATATGTGTAGTGAAAGTGTAGTGAATAACCACGAAAGTCTTAAAACCTATATAGGAAAACTATTGGTGGAGGGATGTTGTAGGTAGTAGTTTGTTAATATTTGTATGTATGTGGGTACCATCGAGAGTCAGTAATTAAATGCACTGCTTAGCATTCATACGTGTGTTTCATTGGGCTCCATCTCCGAATGTAACAGCTCTAAACCCGTTCCTGCAGGAAATATTGAATTTCGGGAGAAATTGCCAAGTTTCATCATAATTCGTTTAGTAGCTTTTGCATGAAGCCATTTTGATTGAAATTTTGAGTTAATAGCGTAAGATCTTGTTGTGTTAGCCTGGATCTGAATGATATCTCTTGTTCTCGTCTTATCTTGGCTTACTTTTTTCCGAAATATATTTAGATAGAAACAATTGTGATATGCAAATGTTTAAACCTCATGTTGTCTGTATTATGAAAGCATAGCCAACAACATCCATTTATAACAAAGTTGATCATTTATAAATTTGTCACTAATTTATCTGCAGCGTTGCTATTATTGGCATTGAAATGACAATTCAAAATGGCGTCACTTACTTCTAGTTTTGGCCACCGACTCAGATAAGTTTGTGGCTCTCTAATATGATTCATATTATTATTAAACACTTAATATGGCCTTTTTAGCCTCAGATCAGCCTTTTAATGCTTTATTATGTTGCAAACCATAGGTCTCAGAAGACCAGCGGCTACTATGGCGACTTTGCGCAGATAATGTTTGCGAACGCGTTTATGGTGGGATGCGCGCGCAGCCGGTTTATGGTGAGCAGAATATACTCATTGTAAATTGTAAAATTCCACTGAAGACTTGGCTCTTCCACATTAGTCTAGAATTCTCCAAACGCTTTACAGTCACACAGTGTTTCCGGCATCGTTCAAGAGATAGGTATATTAAAGGTCTCTGTAGAGGTGAGCAACGCATTTGTGTCGCCCCTGGTATTGAGGATGTCCACTGGCAGCGGTGACCTCTTTCCATCAGGTGGCGGCCTATTTGTCTGTCGTATTACATAAAAAAGTGGGCTTAGGGATCACAGTATAAAAACTCATCAGAATCCTTACATAGTATGAAATAAGTCGCTTTTCACGTCTAACTGTCCTCGTAAACCATGCAATGGATTTTGATGCGATTTTCAATAATATATCATGGCTACCTTCGACCTAAACTAACCTAACGAGAGCCGAGCTTATTGCTTACCAGGACATTGGTTGACTAGTCTTGGAGAGTTGTTTCGCATCCTGTGACAATTATTATTTTTAGCCATTCTGTCCCACTGCAGGACAAAGGCCTATTCATCTTCCACTACTTATAGTCGGATGCTTTCCTCGGCCAATCCTTTGAAAAGCAGTCCTGTTCGTCCTGCCAACTGCGACTGGGCCTACCGTGCTTCCATTTTATGTTATGTGGGGTCCAATCGATGAATAGCCCACAATTTGAACCACATCGGGATTTGAGTTTTGGAGCGCAGTACACTGTTTCTTATATGGTCCAACAATGACTATTATTTAGTGAATTTCTTTCAGAAAGTTTATATATATAATGCTTGCATGCTTATTAGAACACCCGTGCAAAGCTGTGGTGGGTCGTTAGTAATTTTTGTCTAATCTACGGAGGATACCTATAGCTGGTCTATCTCTAAGATACTCGCATTTGTGCTGTATTCTACTCTGCTATCCCTTGACTGCAGTAAGTAACTGTGTCCAAACATCGGGCTACTCGTTAACCAAGGTAAGGGATAAATTACCCGGGCAACACTTATATTATCATCATCATCAGCCTACACTGGTTCATTGCTGGACATAGGTTTCTCCCAACGAGCGCCAATGCATCATATCCTTGGCTTACCGCAACCAGCAGCTACCAAAACGCAAATCGTCACTCCACCTGGCTAGAGGGCATCCTACACTACGCTTGCCGAGTCGCGGTCTCCACTCAAGAAATCGTTTACCTAAGCGGTTGTCGGTTATTTGGCTGATATGGCCAGCCTGCCAGACCAGATATGGCAACCACCACTTTTATCTGCGACTTCATCCGCGTGGAAATCATCATTTTAAGGGCAGTTTATCTTTTTCCCAAGCCACTATTTTAAATGATCTCCGATGATCATTTTAAATGATGTATGAAAGCTAGTACTACGGAGAGGTAAGCTACCCAACCGAATTAGATAAAACATGGCCTGGATTTTAAGTTGGACCATGACTATGGAAATGTGAAAATCCCATCAAAATAAATTCGGCGCCATTTCCATATTTCTTATAGTTTAGCTGGTCTAATATTTACCGTATATGTTGCCCATTGTTAATAGCTACACAACAAAAAACTGTCATTCAAATCCGACCAGTGGTTCCGGACATTAGTGTGTATAAACAGAAAAACTACTGTTTTTTTATTAATTCTATTTCATTTTCGCCCTTAAAAATTTTTTTGTAAATATATTCAATGTACAGACAATTTTTTACTGTTTTTTTATATGCATAAATAGGCTTGCATTTGACCTCAACTCATCTGATGGTAAGCGACGACGAGGTCAAAGATGTAGCATGCGTGTCTAGAAGATTCACTCCTTACTTGAAAACCCTGAAACTCCTTACTGGAGAACAGTGACTCAAGCAGAGAGTTCCAGTCCTTACTAATTTTAAACTAATTCTGTATCAAGTCTCCTCGCAACGGGCGCTTGCGCAGCGTGGAGCGGCTTGTGTGCAACGTGGCGCCGCGCGGGCCGGCGGCGGCGCGTGCGCTCTGGACGCCCGCCGCGCCCGCCGCCGCCTGCCCGGCCCGCGCGCGTGCCGACGCCGACACGCCGGCGCTGTGTGCCTTCCGTTAGTATCTATCTAGGTATTTGTTTATGTATGTATGTACTCATACTTTTTTAAACTACGCAACGGATTTTAATGTATTTAATGCATGCAACATTTTCCACAATAGATATTCATTTAAGAAGAAAGTTTATAACGTAGGACAACACGTGAATAAAGTCGCAGCGGACCTGCCGCTATGATATGATAACCGACAAAGTCTATAAAAATAATGTTTGCGTCAATATCCCGGTTGTTCTCTCGCGTGCAGGGCTCCACTTTAGTCATCCAGAATTGGCAGATCAGATAATTACTGTAGAGCGACTGCCATCTGACCTGCGTGACACAGTTAATAGGGAAAATTTGTTACACTTTCGGTTACCTGGATGTGCAGGCTTCCTGACGTTTTCGACAAAGTAATAAACTCAAATATTTTCTAAAACTACTGAACCAATTGTAATTATACTATTTTTCCAATTAAATTGACTTTCTTACATCTTAGGAATATACTTTCTAAGATACTTTACACACGAGGAAGCATACTTTACATCGATTAGTTCTTGTGGACCACGAAAGTAGACAGTGCGTTAAGCGGGAATCGTGGCGCCTCCTACATACGAAACACTTTGTCTGAGAACGAGACAATGTAATTAAGTGGAATCAAAATCAGTCACAAGTAACAAGACAACGTATATCGACAAACTACCTGTAATAAATACTAATGGAGCTCACAATGTTGTTCAATGAACGGAGCCGAACAGGTGACCTTAAGTCAATCGATGTGGTTTCCCGGCTCACATTATGATGAAGTTTTCAAAATTTTATTCTTCCTCGCCTTAAATGTGAAGTACTCAATTTCGACATCGCGTATGGGACCACTTCTATTAGTGATATAAGTGTGAGATCAGCAGTAATACACGTAACTGCGTTATTTACTTCGCGTATATTGTGAATTATTGTCCAATGATTCTGTGACAAAACAAATAAAGCGTAAAACACTATATTAAGCTACCTATCTTTAAAGAACTCTGTGGAAAATATTAACAAAATACTTGTCAAAACACCGTAAATTATACGGTGTTAGTATAGGACAGGAGTGGCGTCTGTTTTAAAAAGTAATCCACTAATTGCAGAATACAATTTGGATGAGTCACAAGACGTCGAAAATACTATGAGTGTTGCAGACCACATGTTATTGAATACAGTCCTCAATATTGAACGAAACGAGACTATGAATTATCTAGGCAGTCTTGATGAAATCTATCTTAGAAATCTAGCTATAGTTACTATGCCAGAAATACAAACGACTGAAATCATAAAAAAATTTGTTACTGGTATCGAGACAACTGATTTAGAGAAAAATACATTAGATAATTTAACAATAAGTAAAATTGAAGAACAAGTGACAGTGGCTGCTAAAGTTCAAGATACTGTTATACTAAATCGGAAAGTTAACTTGATTGGGAGACCAAAATCATATAATGTTGACGAGCTCAATGAAGTTGATTCTGACCACATATCTGAGAGTAAGTTATTGCCTTTAGAAGAATGAATTTTTATAAAATGAATGTGTAATGAAACATTTGATATGTTGCAGATCGTATAGACGTACCAAGGCCAGCAGATAATCACAAATACAATGTTTATTATGATTATGCTGAAGTAAATAGCGAAGAAATAGATGAAGAAGCCCTATATTCAAATAACACTGATTACAATGAAGTTCTTCCAATGAGCAATCAAGAAAAAGAGCATAGAATTGCACGTACATATGTGACAAATGGTATTTGTTAATGTGCTTATGCACATCTCTATTCTCTACAATACTACTTACACTTATGATATTGTGGTAAAATTGCAGAATCATCGAATTACGTAGCAGTAACTGAAAACAAGAAAATATACCAGATAAACTATACAGAAGATGCGAATACAAAACTGAATTTCTCAAATTCAAAGAAATTGAATAATATTACTAATCTCCTATTGCAAGCCACTAATGATAATGCTAGTGATGTTGAATCTAAAATTGAAGATTTATTATTGGCAGACCGTAAGTGAAAAACTTAAAAACTTATTTCTATTCTAAGAATGGAGACTGGGCTAAAACATAATTTGGAAGTTGACATCTCCTCTGGCTATGATTATGATATCAATAGAAAGGTTCATTTATATAGAATACTAGCTTTCTCCTGCGGCTCTGCCTGCGTTAACTACACGTTATATTGCGCAAGTGGAAGTTTGGAAAGGGAGAGGGTGATAAAAAATTGCGTCTGTGTTATTCTAAACCCTAATCTAGCTACCTACCAAATTTCATCAAAATCTGTTTATCCGTTTAGGCGTGAAAAGGTAACAAACAAATATACACACACAAACTTTCGCATTTGAACTCGTAATCAATTTAAAATGCTATAAATTTGTCATTTTTGAGTTTATTTAATTTAAATCTGCAGTATATAAAAAACATTAAATTTGAATAAAAATAGGTTATTGTTTGATGTAGCTACTTTAAGCGCGGATGACACCACTGAGTCTGTCCCGAAGAATTCGCTCGCATCACGAATGCAGTCTGGTGGTATTTTGACCTATTTCTCATTAAAGAGGGATCTTTAAGGCATCGGCTGTTTCATATTGTTTAGCTGATGCTATGGCTTTACAAATGGACAATATGGAAAAATCCAATGGTTTTAGGTCCGTGGAATATTGTGTGAATTGCCATTGTTGTGAAGAAATGAAGCTGGAAATTTCTTCTTGAAAAAGAGAGGGGTTTCAAGAGCTTTATGGGATGGTGTCCAGTCTTGTAGAAATATCTAATAGTTTCTACCGATTTGTTTACGTGTCTAAGGTAACAAAGCATCACTTGAAATCTTTCATGATGGATTCCTTGATTTACCTTTACGCAATGCTCAATGAAAATGAGCGGTAAGCGTCCTGTGGCAGTTACCGCGGCCCATACCATCACTGATACTGATACTTGCTTTCACAGAGCAGTTCACTGGTCTAAATTGTCTTCTGATTTGCACTTTAACTATACACGACCGTTTAATTTGTTTATATGTCGCAGAACTATAAAAAGTTTTGGATCAAAGCTTGATAATAAGGTTAAGGTAAGGTAAGGATATTAACTCAGCTGAAGGTCCTGTGCAACCTCTGTCAAAATCGAGAATGGTCGAACCAGGAAGCAGCGATTAAAAACTTGCACTAAGCTGCTCAAACCAAACACCTCCTGAAATGATCATGCCGCTCTAATAATTTCGGAGAAAATAATAAATGGAAAGCGGAGCAATCCCTTCGTTCTCTGCTGGATTTGGGTGTGCCAATAGGCTGAATTTTGCGTGTGAATAGGAACAGCTTGCGGGCACGCCCGTCTAGCGGCATAACCTTTAACGGCAGATGTTGGCGGCAGAATTTAGCACAAGACACGGTAGCACGGGACCACGCCAGGCCACGTGGCACAGCTTTAGTAACCTGACGGCGTGGCGGAATAATAGCTAAGGAAATGCATGGTAACCTGTTGGAGGCGTGTTCAACTATTTCTACGCGTCGCACTCACCGGCGATGTGCGTAGGCGGCTGTACTTCGCGAGACCGTAGGAGGAGTACTTCCTACTTCGTCGGCTGAAATCACCAAAAAGATTAGAATGGGCTTTGTTGCGCCATGCGGATGCCAACAAGCCCGTGGGAATCGTTGTGTTATTTTTATCACCACCAACTACCGCAGTGTCTCGTGGACTTTGGAAGGCGACGAGTCAGCAAATGCGCTGCAGTCGTATTTGCGTGGCCGCTTTCCACGTGGACAGGGATTGAAATTGAATTGAAATTGGGGCCTTAACCCTTTGATCTGACTGAGCTGAAAAAGAAGGAAATTAGACTTCGAAACAGACTACAACAATACATCACGGCTCCGGAATTGCTTATAAGCTTTAATAGTCACTGGTTACACGACAACTTAGTTCGGGGCGGCCTCGGTTAGGCAAAAGGACCAGCGACCCCGCTTGCTCCTTGTTTTATGCACGTTGTAAGCAATGTATCGGCGAGAACTATAAGAAAAAAACCACTTGTACTTGGGGTGGCCACGTCATAACTTTTTTCGACGTCAGCGAAATGATAAAGGCCATACAGATACACAGTAACGCTTGAAAAAACAAATTTAAATGTTATAAAACAAAAGAATCACCCAAATAAAAAGTTTACGCAGGCAAACCGAAACAAATTCTAAAGAAATTAGATCGGACTTCGAGTCAACTCCATCGAACCCCAAAATAAAAAGACCAAAGAAAAACATAACATTCATTAGGAAATATACCATTTATCGAATACAAAATATATAAAGCAGGCGGCTTACAGCCATGCCTTGACTAATACTTCTCGATCGATAGTGTACTTCTTTAAAGCCAGTATACTCGTACAAAATTTCAGCTTTCTAGCACTTCGGCAAGTACCCAATTAAGTTTAATATCATATACATACCTGCACCGTCGTTCGTGGGGGTTGGAGGTTAAAACTTGAAGATTTTTTAAATTATTAATGTAAAAATTCTAGCTTGCGTACTAAATTTCCCTAGAATTTTCCTAGATTTTCTCAAGAGGTTTTGATGAGAAGTGAGTCGTCAGTGTCAAAATCGACCTGTTTTAGGTGCTAATAAAGTCCAAAGTATAAAAACTAGACTATTGAAACCTTGTGTATAAGTCTGCTACATTCACCTACTTCTCAAAATATGAGATTACTGTAATAATCCAGGCCGAAGATATGAGGGTCTGAAAATCCGTCGGAACGCATCGAAAAAGGGTAGGCAGTGACCCTTACTTTTTCCTCGGTTCCAGGTAGGGATGATTACCAATACGAATGTAATATTCTTCAACAATCTTGTTACAGCTGAAACAGCTCATCAGCTGCAAGAGGAGTTAGATCGAATGGAAAATGCACTTTCAGCTCCACCCCCTTCAGTAGCTGGCAAGGTAATAAAGTTGGACTGGAAAATGTGAACGACTTGAGCCTCCTTCACATTTGTGGAGGGGTTTGCCGTAGTGTCCATGCTTGGCGGGTTTCTTATCGCTGCAGCTAAATACATAACAAAAAACACCAATATTATTTTTCTGGTGTACAAAACTTCTAGCTGGTTTGTTCTAAGACTTTAGTTGTCTTGATTAAAACACATGAATGAAATGGGTTGGTGAGATTCAGTTATCATCATCATCCGTAGCGAGTAGACCGATGTGGTTTCTGCTTACCGCTACGGGAAAAGGGTCATAACAGTATGTATGTATGTATCATCATCAGTCCTTGGGATTTGTGGGAAATTGGTGTCTAAATCTACAGGTACCCTTGAAGGAAGTGATAAATTGATCTACGGCTCACGATGCGAGGATGCCTAAGACCGAGCGAAATAGAGGAGAAAGAGTAGGAAAGTGCACCCCGGCAGCAGTCGTGGTTGACCACTAGGATGTTGTGGATGCACAGGCCTCTTTACTCTACATGTTAAGGTTGGCGGACTTACAGCACCTCTAGGAAGTTCTCCTAAGATATGCAAAGGTGTCTTCATTTATATTTTCTATCAATGTATATCCACGTGGTTTATCTATAATATTATTATCAGACGATAATAGCCCTAAGGTACAGTAAAAAAATAAAATCAAGTGTGATGATACATAATGAAATAAAATTAAATAGGTACGACGGGACCTTAGAGTTCTTCCGCGTGATATGTCCAATGCAACTAGTGATGCAGTTGATTTGGATAAACTGAAGACTGCAGATAATATAGACGTCAAAGAGATCGAAGCCAGAACCCGTGATGTAAGGGAGGTCGATGCACCTTCTGAAAATAGAACAGGCCATCTCGCAGCACCACCCATGTTAGATATGGTGATGAAGTATATGCCGTATTTAAAAGATTACAAAAACAGTGTCATACGTTCTTCAAGCAATTCGCCTATCGTGTCGTTTTCTACTATAGTTGTAGCTGTATTTATAGTGTTGTGTACGTAAACTACATTTTTTATTTAGCTATATTGTGCTACTTTGATATAAATGTTACTTATTTTCGTATTCATGTGACGTTAATATTTGTTTACAATTTCAATTCTGTGTCTTTTGTGAAGTGAATAAAACTTTGTCATTACACCTTACATTGCTGTTCTTAAAATCTAGGGGCATGATTGTATGCCAATGTGTATATTTTTTTATTTAATTTGCCGTGGTTTATCTGATAGGTCAAACCAGACAAATAAAACTTACAGTACCTATATTTCAATAGAAAAATACAAGACAATGAGGAAGTTTCCTAATATCGATATTGACATATTTAATGACATACTGTTAAAATATGGATCAAAACTAACAAGCCTGTGAAATAGTTCAAGTGTCTAGCTATTACGGTTCCGAAGATACAGTCACAAAAAGTACCAGTGTATGGGTACCGCCATAGTGGCAGGCGGGATGCCGGCCTCCACATATCGACAATCACGCATGAATTCGCGCACCTAATGAAATTATTCTTGCAATCGCAACTTTGAAGTCTCATAATTTTTTTGTTACTTGACATATTTCAAAAATTTTTTTCACCGTTTTGTTTCTTTTGACTCAAATTTTTATATTCAATTAAAAAATCTTCTCATTAAGCGCGCTGCACGACAACTATAATGACTTGTAGACTGTCTGACTTGTGTTTTCACAAGGTTTCTGTTCAAATCTTGCAGGTGTAATTTGACCCACTTTCTAGTGTTCAATTGTGCTGAAGTTTAGTATCTTTACCGGTAACTTGGATGACAATGCACTAATAACGGCTTAATCTACACAGTTTTTGAAGATATTTCTCCATTGATATACCTTGGGCCATGGGAAACGACAAATGCTACTTTTTATCTAATGCCGTAAATCGGTAAAAGCTAGTAGCTATTGTTAAGTACAAATATGAAAATCCCCGACTGCAATTAAAAACTGAAAAGTATTGGATTGGATTAGGAATAAATAATTATAAACATGCTTGAACAATTTACACAGCGCCATCTAGTCCAAAACTAAGCAAAGCTCGTGTTATGGGTGCTAGATAACTGACAAAAAACTAAATACTTTTATTTACACTCATAGCATAATGTTCCAATTACTCGTACATATTCGAAAACAGTCGTTTAAAAGTACACTTTTTTCACGCCAGGCAATGAATTAAAAAAATAATACATTTCGATACAGCATTTCCCATACTATTTTCATTACAGCTGTAATAACTTTTTAATCATTATGCAACACTTTTACTTTTTAAATTTTTGTCGGGCGCCGGGACACGGCGAAATGTAGGCTGAATACCTAGGTGTCTTCAACAAATTCAAATTCAAAATTTAATTTTTTATATTTCTGTGTAATTCTTTTCTCGCTAAACAGAATATTTTTCTAATTGTTGTAATTTGTGTTTGTAAATGTTTTTTCTTATTTGAAGCATATAAATAGATCAATGTAAAAGTAGTACAGTAAATTCCCAGCCGCTTAATATCCTTGACGCGTGGTTACAACAGAACTGACTGGCAGCTTACTTCCAGCAAAGTTGAGAATATTATAGGTACGATATTTAAAAAAAAATATGAGTATAGATAAAGTAGTGTTTGCAACTGCATATAATAAGGTATTAAAACACTCGTGTCTAACTATTATATGACAGTTGCATAAACTACTATTAAATACATACTTATTATACATATTATAACATTCAGACCCATAACAAACATTAAAATTCATAATTTTAATCTCTGCTCGGCCGGGAATCGAATTCGGGACCTCTGCGTGGCAGACTAAAGTCTAGAGACTTAACAAATGTTAACCAACGCAACCACTCAGGTCAGTAAGCATGACTACATTAACTTGGTTTATTAAAGAAATACTGAATTTTTTGACAAAAATAAATGCACTCTTGACAATTAGTCGATCACTTCTTATCTACTTATAACCTTCGCACACCTCGGCTCCAAAAGAAATTTTGAACGCTCTTCTCAGCAAATTATCTACTCCGCAGTACGTTACACTAGCTTTGGTTACTTACCTTTGTACTATTCGAGTCCATATCTAGTCCAGTTCTCAAGGCTATGAATACTAGATGAAGCCTGATTAAAGTAAACAATGACAACGATGTCACCTCATTCTCTTTGTTACGGTTAAAACAAAGTACAATCGCTTTCTCGGAAGTTGACCAGTAATGTTATCATCAATGAATTAATGTGTTTCGTAAGTGTCTGTAATGTAATTCAACCGAATCAACTAACGAGCTACTACTTTTTAATGACAAATAAAGTCATTATTCAATGAAAAATATTCGTGTTGAATAAACGACACATTTGGGATGAATTTATACATTAGACTAAATAAGTTACGTATAGGTACTGTATATACTATCAAAAGATAATACTAGATAATATTATCAAAAGTGACATTTCCTACTTCTTGTTTTGCTCTCAATTTCGTTCGCGTAAACGTAAATAAATACAAAGAATACTTTGAACTGATTCTGTTCCCACTTCCTTGTCACCTTTGTTAAACATTTATTACGATTTACCGATATGCAAACAAATAATTGAATACAAAATAATAACACAAGCACATTATGTTAATTACAACGTTTTGGTAATAAATTAACGCAGTAGCTTCATAATAAAATTAAGCACGACAGACAACGCGACAGTATACAACACAAATAGCACTAAAACTAATTATTTAAAAACCGCATTTCTACGCCAAAGTTTTCACAAAGAAAGAACTTCCAAACAAAACATTTAACATTGGTATTTGACTTTCAATTTTTGGCTTTCCTTTGTCCAAGCGTGGTTGGCGATCGTTCAGCCGTTTTGAGGCCACGACTGTAAGCGTAATGAGTCAGTGACGGTCATCGCCCGGGCACCGCCGAACGCAATCCTCAGTGCAGCGTGCGTGGTCAAACCGGACGGTCGTAGGTCGCAGCCGCGTAGCCTTCGTAACCCCTCTACGGTGCGCGGCGTAGGCCGTTCACGAAAGAGACGGAAAGCGTTGTATGTTCTAAGGAACCGAGTCGGTGAAAAGGGTATTTTTTCGTAAAGTGTAATCAGGGATTTGATCGTGCGATTTGACGGACACGCGATATTTCGTATCGTAATTTTCGTAAAGTCGAATATTCGTGTCACGTGCTAATTCTGTCATATACTAACCGTGTTGCGTTGTGTTAGTTTATTTTAGTTACCATAAATCGGAAACTAAACACTATATAGTCACACAAAAATAAATGAATCTTGCCTTATTAGTATTTAACAACAACTTCTACAATTCCGTCTCGATGCATTTCGAATTGGACTTTAAAAAAATAAATTAGAAAATGACGAACGATACGGCAAAAGCCGGTACTGAGAAGGAGAGTCGGGGCTCCTGGCCTCGGCGGGCGGATGACGTCAAGATCGAGTTTGAATTTGGTGTTCCACTGGGGTCCATGGCGGCCCATCCTGCGTTCCACTCCGCTTGGGATATGGCCTGGTAAGTTGGTGAGGGGTCCGGCGCAGTAACATTCTATTGAGTGTAAAATTCTCGTACGAGAGGGCTCGGTGTTCACCTTGACCATGATCCAGGATGGATGAATGGGATGGTCAAATCAGGTTATTACTGTGGAGAGACTGCCATCTGACCTCCGTGACTCTGTTAACGGGGAACCTATTTGGATCATGATTTCATATTCACGATGTTTTCCATCACTGTAACTAATGTATAGCACAAGAGCATAAGTGTATTACCACTTCAAGAAAATTTTCCTTTGCCGCTTCCGCATCATTTACGGTATTTTGTGCATCTTTAGTTGTTTCATACTACATAATTTAGAAAAAGGTCATTAATACATGGCGGCACTAAGGATCGAACCTTTCGCTTACGCGTCGGACCAATCAGCCATAAGGGCACCGATGCTCCGACATCGACACCGATAGAACTATTGCATGACACATAGGCTAGATTTGGGTTTGTGGAGGAGCTTGGCTTTTCATGAAATTTGATATATATTAATATTATTTTCCCAGTGAAACCGTTAAGTATACGGCTTGACAAACCAATTTTACATAAATTGTATTTGGTTTTTTTTTGTTTTGCTCCCAATAGAGGAGGTGAACTCTCATGAGTACCAGCCAGCCGGCCGTGCACGAATCGCCAGAAAAACCTAGGCGCATACGTACTAAACGCCCCCTGGGAGCACCTGTAGCCGGAAGGGCTTTCCAGGTTTCATCGGATGCGACACCCCGTAAGGACGGGGTGCGCCTATTTGTTTTTGGTTGGATTTCATGTCTTTTGTAGTAAGTAAGTATGGAATGGAAGTACAAGTAGGGCTACTAGCCAGCATATCAGATTTCTAACTCTTCGAGAGGTGTTAGTCTTTCATTTTATATTCAGGTTCGCAAACACATTAGATGTAAAAAGTTGCTGATTTCTTAATTTTTTTAAATATCAAATTTCAGAATTGCGGATTTTAGGTGCCATATTGTTCCTTTCAAAAATGTTTTATTTACTAACACCAATCGGGCGGGGGTGTCAAAATAAAAGTACCTATCCTCCTCAATCGGTTCCTCAATGCTGAGGATCGTTACTCTGCGGACGTAGCAAGGACGTTCTCGTTCTCCACGAGCTGCGGTCGGCGGCCTCCTGAAGGGCCGTGCTCACCGGCAGTTCCAGACATTCCGACACCTGGTTGAGCCATCGCTTGGGGCTCTTGGTCTTCTGTCTTCCGCGGTACCGGTTACAATTAATCTCTCCAAAATACTGGATTATCCTGTAGAGGCAAACAAATGATAACTGTTTTTGCCCTCAAGACCCAGCTCTTTCAGTATGGAGACATTCGTTCGGAAAGCAATTTGTTTTCTGTCTGCGGTGTTTACAGTCCCTGTTTCAATCCCGTATAAGAATATGAAAAATGAAAAAGTATTTATTGAATTAGGATTACGTTAATTAATCTCTTTTAAATCGTCGAAAATTTAATGGAAAGCAAAGGGAAAGTTAAGCGAGCTCATCCAGGTTGGGGGCGACGCATGCAGACCGATCAGCGCGCACATCTCGAGCACATCGAGAAGACAAGGGAGCGGACAACGGAAAGTTTCTGTCTTTTCATAGTCATTATATGTCTTTTTATTGTAATTTAGCTGGGTCATCGCCGTTTTACGACGACGTATATCTGGATCGTAGCTTACTTAATTGTTGATACTGGATTCGAGGTACTGAAGGTACCCATACAAAATGCGATTAGAAAAATGGTTATGGACCAAATGATTATGCGGGTATTGTTTATACCTAATGCTCGGACAACATGAATAATGACAAGTCAATTCAGGCAATGTGATTAATACTTATTTGAAGATTATTATTTGTCACATTGTCCGGTCATTATGAATAGGTACTGTTACGTAACTGTTGGGCAAACTGATAATTAGGATACACTTGGTATTAAATTGAACTGGTTACACACAACATTTTTAGGTTTGCTCAGCCAGTTTTTAAAATTCCACACCGAAAATCTAGCATTAGTATTAGGTAGATCGGGCATTACAAATAATGTTATCACATTGTCCTTAACAAATATAGGTAAACTTGAAAGAATATTTAGTTTGCTTTACAGTTCTTTTAGGAAGTCTGGATTATAGTGTCCGTACTGCGCACTTGTTACAAAATTTGATTTAACTTCATTTGTATGTCCTACAATCTTGCAAGCCTAATTTAACCCGCTTCCTGGCGTTCAATTGAGCTGAAATTTGGTATAGATACCTACGTATCTTTGATGACGAAATATTAATGTGGCATCGTAGAGCTGGTTTGATGATGGAGTCGGAAGGTTGTCTTAAAAAATAATGAACGCAACAAGATAACCCGTGTCGTGTCGTGTTTAGGTTCTTTGGAATGATTTTGATGAATACCGTGAAATAATATTTTTCATTTGAGAACTTATTTTCTTCTGCTCTAATATCTTATCTGACAAGAGTATTGCTCCCATCTATGGGCGGGAGCACCCGCATATCAGCTTGGTCCTACGACTCGATCCAAAAGCGCGCTGTGAGATTTATCGATCATACTATGCTCACAAGTGGTATTGAGCCGCTGAGTCAGCGGAGGGATTTCGCCTCCCTTAGTGTGTTCTACCACTTGAACAACGGTGTTTGATCTGAAGAACTGTTTGACATGATGCGTACAGCTACATTATATCATCGCACCGCTCGCCACCGACAGGGACAGGGTTCATCCTCACACCTTTGAGCCAAATTGGTTGCGAACTGCCGTGCCATGCCATGTATTGTGACCAAATGTACTGAGCCATGTGTGAGATAGATTTAATAAATGATTTTTATTTTTATTTATTTCTTTATTTAACTGTGTAGTTCCAAAGGAACTTTTTCCCTCGCACACTTAGGTTGTGGAATGAACTACCTGGAGAGCACAACATGGAGTTCTTCAAAAAATGGGTTAACAATTTTTTACGGGGTCGGCAACGCGTGGGCGATGCCCCTGGTATTGCAAACGTCCATAGGCTGCGGTAACTGTTTACCATCAGGCAGGCCGTTAGCTTGTTTGCCACCTTAGTGATAAAAAAAAAACATCCGTGCCCCCAGGTTACAAGTATGACCAGCAGTAAAATTTATCATCAAATTGTACTTTGCCACCCTCATAAAGGATAATTATTCTCAGGGCTTGCGTGGCCTCCGACTCGAGTCGCATGTAGGTAATTCTAATTGCAGACTTGCGATAATGGTAAAGGATTTTTGTTTATTGCTTGTGACCTATGATTATATCCACATGACTGAGTAATAAGTAGGTGGGTACGGTCAGTCTAATAATCATCATTATCAGCTGTCCATAATAGTCCATTGCTAGTCTTGACTCCTCCAAATTTGTTGACAGAATTGCAATAATTTCCACGCCATCTCTAATGAAATAATTACTTTCTTACAGTCACAGACATACCAGACTAAACACAAACCACAAATATTCCCTGTTCGCTCACTCTACAATGATTATGAATTTTGCTATCCCGTTTTTTCGTCTGTTCATATAAGCTCAAAGAAAATGACGCGCGCAATGTTTTGAACGTTCGACATGTTGCTCAAGCTACCAACGTCCTTATGTTTTTTTGAAACATCGGTGTAAATTTTAAAATCTCTTAATAAATCCGACTGGGGTAGTACCTCCACCTTACAGAATACCGCAGCTAAACAATACTTTTTTAAATAGTATTGTGTTTCTGCTGCCGAGTAAGGTTTCCAGTGCTCCATGGGGTGGGGATTTGGGGAACCGGGGCTTTAGCAGTGGAGAGGCATTTTCCTTTTTGCTGCCAGAGCAACGTGTAATAGAGGTGGGCAGCGCATTAGCGATACTCTTGGTTTTGCTAATGTCTATAGGCAGTGGTAACCACTTTCCATCAGGTGGCCCGCTTGCCTGTTTGCCTACCGCACACCTGGATTATCCTTTCAACGGTAAGTAAACAATCGTGGTCGTGGCTATCGGGAATCAATTTTAGAAATTGTGACAAAAATATGCATCGTAATCAAATCGTAATAGTTTGAAATGCTTTATCTTATAACAAGTTAAAACAACATACTTAAAACAACAAAGATAGATTTAAAATTATTGGCAAATTGAGCAATATTTCGGTGATCGAAAATATTTTGATGCTAACAGGTATGATGATTTAGTATTAGGTAATTGTATAAAATTTTAATACTCAAATCTTGTAAATAGCGGTCCTCAATTTTATATGTATAAATTAGGGTTTCATACCCAAAATGTACCTAAATGACATTTTTAATGTTCTGACATTTTATGAAACAACTTAACGGATTTATCGCGTATTTACGTTTATTTACATTTACATTTCTAGGTTTCCTAAAGACCAGACATGGCTATGTCTGGATTGCAAATTGGAAGTGTTGCGTTGTAAACATTTTGAAGAACAAGATAATAAGTAGATGCAAGTCCCTTCAGTCCTGGTGTATCATCACTATATGAATTTTTACTGAAAATAAAGAATATACTGCCTGTTATTAATGTATGTTATTAATGTATGCTGTATGTTATTAATGTACCTATCTATTTCATTTTTGTTTATGACTATGTCCTTAGGAGGGCATCATATTTAATTTATTGTGAAGTCACATGGTCGTGTGGTGACCGGCAGAGTAGAATAGCACCAACCCTTACACTCATTGGTGTCGTACAAGGCGACTAATGTTTTCGAGGCAAAAGATCAAGAGTCTCCGTAGTCTGGATAATGGGCAGCAGTATTTTCCATTGTTATATTTAAACACTGCGATCTCCAACCCGCCTGCCAAGCGTGGAGATTATGGCAATAACCTCCCCTTTCGTGGGAGAAGCCCAAAGTCCTGCAGTGGACTGTTACGGGCTGAGATGATGAAGTCACATAGGCCAACCTGTGGATAATGAAGATACTTCTAACGATAAGTAAGTAGGTACCTACTTAGTTTAGAAGTTATTAGACAACAAATAAACATTTATACCGGTCAAAATCCTCAAAACCCTCCTTCATGCAAAAACCAGCACTGCCGATTCACGGTATGTAGGATCGAGAGATCAAAAAGACGGTGGTAGGTATCAGGGCGTGGGTTTGATTTACTAGACACCTTACCTTTTATTATAATGTCAATATAAAATTATAACGACAAGTTTTTGTTTATATTCGTTACGAGTGGAAATTCGTAGCAAAATATAACATTGCAGATGGGCTGTCTTGTTCCGTCCCTGCATTTGCATTAGTGTGTGTTTTTTAGAGATGTGTGACATTTTGTCTCGAATTGAAACTCGGTATGTTCTCTCTGCATCTGTATATAATTTTTTTTCTCTATGATTACAGTGAGTGTCTCTGTCCATGCCGCCTTTGTTTCTCTTGTTGGTTTGGTAAAGCCAGCTGTCGCTTTGAGTAAACAGTACCTAATTACGAAGATGATAGTCCCTCACAATATTAATAGGTAAAGTCTTATCTTACGAACTTTATCCCAGACTTAGCAAGTGACGCCTATTGTAGTTTGAAATTTTGATATTGTAATGCATAGAAAGAGTATCTTGCTATTTCTACACTGATAATTAGAAAGAGGAAAAGTTTGTAAGTTTGGATGTTGGGGCTAATCTTCGAAACTACACAACCGATTTTAAAAATTCTTTCGCTAAAGAAATTGTAACTATTCCTGGGGTAGTCCATTGATAGTAGCAGTCCCTGGATAGCTAAATGGTATAAGATCCAAACTGCGCGCGGGTGAAAACCGCAGCGAACGGCTAGGATCTTGATAACTTTCGTCCGTGAACAGTCAACAATTTGGGAAATGTGTTCGCGGACCATATATTTCTTCAGGTCATTAGTGAAACGTGTAATCTTGAAATTATTTTTCAAGCAAATGTTCAGCAAGGCCGTATGAATATTCATAAGGCTGATTTACACAATACATTAGATACTGAAGCAGTACATATAATATTTATTTATAGCTAGGTTATTAACGTAGCTGTATCAGAATTAGCGTGTGCAAGTCGTGGTGGCCGAGCGGTGAGTACGTCCAACTTGCCAAGTAAGCCACAGAGGTTGAAATTCCACTCAGGACTCTGAACCAAAAATCAATTTCCGGTGTTGATTATAGTATCACTACAACGAGCCCCGTGCCTTCAGAGGGCCATCAGTCCCGGTTGCTGGTGGTTGGAGGCTTCGAAAAACTCACCAAACCATTTAGAATTGAACGCATTATTTTTGTTTATTTTACTCCAAGATAGAAGGATCCTAGAGAATATTTTGTTTATTAGGTAACTAAGGTTGCCTGGAAGAAATCGCTTATAGCGATAAGGCCGCCGGTTGCTTTACTTTTTTCCTTTGTTTTTGTTAATTGTGAAGCAATGAAGAATTTTCATTCATTCATTCATTATTTTAGAATCGTACGGTGACATAACACTTTGCCTCTGCAACTAGGATTTAAACACGACGTCTAGGTATAACTAACGTGGAATTCAATGTCTAGACTTGTCCAGTAAATTGAAAATCGATGGGCGCTCTTTATTTGGACATCACGCGATATGATTCAGGAAAGTCAATTGTCCTTGTCCTTTCCACATTATTACCTAGCTTTTTCCTACTTATTCCTTCAATTATATTTGAGAGCTTTTTGTATTACCCTCAGTTCCGAGAAAAGCTATTTTTTTGCTGGATTGTATTTTTCTATTTTCCCTAGCTTTTGCTCGCGACTTCGTTCGCGTGGACATCGTTTTTATGGCATTGATTTTTTTTCCGAGCGACCATTGTAAATGACCTCTCTAATGTATTAAACCTAGTACTACGGAAAGGTCAAGCTGTATCTCTGGTTCTACCTAACCTAATTAGATGAAACATGGCCTAGATTGTAAGTTATTATATATCCCAAATTTTTTCCCGGCGCGACTTCGATCGCGTACACCTACTTTACCTCAACCGACCTCATTTTCTTGTTTATAAACCTTCCCCTTGAATAACTCTATTTATTGTTGAAAACCGCATTAAAATCCATTGCGTAGTTTAAAAAGACCGACAGCGAGAAGCGACTTTGTTTTATACTATGTATAGATTTACATCTAGCAAAACAAAGACACACTTTTTTACACTGTTTTATTATATGTATGGATAATGTAGGGAGACAAATTATTACCTATGCGTATTTTCAATGTATCTACGTGACCCATTAATTGCTCGCGTCGAGCGGTTAAATATTTTCCATTTCGTAACGTTCACATCCACGTTCTCTCTTTAGGTTCAATAATGGCGAAAAAAGATACAAGAAGCCCGAATAAGCTTACAGAACAAACCGACCAAGTGCGTGTCGGACTTTGCACATTTTGGGTTCTGTGCTAAATAGGGATTTATCGATTTATTTATAGTACGCATTTCACCTCAAAATTAAGTTGTCATAAGAAAATGAGAGAATTTAAAAGGAAAATTTCAAGTTTCTAGGTCAATGGGAAGTCAAAAAATACTTCTAAACAATATTTTGGAAAATAAGTTTGCTTTGGCGGCTCCTCATGTATGTGTAATATTAAATAAAACAAAACTATTACCGATTGACTTGAAAGTTATCAACTGGCAAATGCATCGCGGATGATACTCACTATGATCTATTACTATCGAGCCATTAGGGGAGCATTAAGCATGACTTTGGAGAGACCTATGCCCAGCAGTGGACGTCCTGCAGCTTCTATGACGATGATGGAAGGGTAAGACACCATCTCGTCTATTTCTACCGCCAAGCAACAACGATTACCTTGATGTGTTTCGGTTTGACGGAGAAGGTTGCCAGTATAATCACATGAGGCATACCAGCTTAGTCCTTACAGTGACATGCACTGCAAATCTGGATTTTTGTTACATGGAATCATGGAACTTAAATGAATTGAAGATTCGGCCGTTACCACTTTTGATCAGGTGGATCTACTTGTATGTCATTGCTGAGCTGTATAGAAAATGGAACCATTGCAAATTCACTCAATGTAGATGGAACAAATCTGTTTTATTTTTAAATCTGCAATCATAAGATTCATCATCATTGAAATAAACGACAAATTGCCAGCAACCTTCCTTTAACTGCTTATTTCATTTGTCACAATTATTTGCAACGACGCGACATGGGCGTTGTAACAAGGTAATTCGTCTTTGAGAGGAGTAAATTGAGGTCGTTGATTTAATCATTCAATTGGTGGAACTCTGGCCTTGAGGCCATTCTGCTATTTTAAGGTCATCTTATTCTTCTATCTGGCGTCAATATCCCAGTTGTGCTTTTTCTCACCTTTAAGAGGATCTGTAAGTGTTTAACTAATCTACCAAACTAGGAAAAAGTAATTGACTAATGGTGGAACTGGGAATCGTAATTGGTATCTCTCGCCTATTACCCATTGCATTAGGCCACCAAGGACGTCCTTAAGATCATCATTATAAAGTATGAGATTGTTATTCAATCTGTCACCGCAGCCTATGGACGTTTGCAATACCAGTCGCATCACCCACGCGTTGCCGTAAAAACTGTTAAAACCTTTTTACCCCTTTCTTGAAGAACTCCATGTTGTACTCTCCAGGGAAAACCTCTCCAGGTAGTTAATTCCACAACCTTAGTGTGCGTGGAAAAAAATCCTTTGAAACCGCGACCAATTTGGCTCCAAGGTGTGAGTGAGTATGAACTCCCTGTCGGTGGCGAGCGGTGCGATGATAGAATGTAGCTATAGGCATCATGATCTTCAAATGTTTCAATGATTTAACATTAAGATAGCCAAAGGCATGCCATCATCGTAATTGCAGTTTTGACCTACCTAAAAAGCTTATTTGATAAAAGAAAGAAAAGAAAAGCCCTATGTTTCAGCATTTTTAACCCCCGACGAAAAAATAGGGGTGTTATAAGTTTGTCGTGTGTCTGTCTGTGGCAGCGTAACGTCCGAAAGGATGGATTTGGAAGTCGTTTACTGTATTTGAAAGCCTTGTACATTTCTTAATTTTCTTTCATTAAAATTGGTTTAGTAGTTTAGAAACTATTTGAGTAGGTAGGAATCGTGTAAACTTGTCGGGTGTTATCCGACATTTTTGTCGGTTAAGTTACATAAGACAAATTTTAGTCTCGCGGCAGTTACTAAAGCAGCAATAATACACCATTCATTAGTTATTCCTCACATGTTCACGTCCGCACTAGAAATTATTTCACAACGACGATTTCGTAGTGACTGTCTGTCTTCTTTGGCCATCGATTGCATTAATAATGAAAGGAAACTAGCTCAGGGCGTTCACCCCGTCACATGGTAGTGTCTGGACAACGACCCTTGGCACACATCCGGTAATTGATCAGTTTACCCTTCTTGAAGAATACTGATTGACTGGCCAAGTTTACCTTGTCTCGTTACCTTGGAAATGTTTTAAAGTTCGCTTTTTGCATTCGAGTAGGAAAAACCTACTTTCAATATAATTCGTTAGGGCGGGACAAAAACTACTCTGACACGAACGAGTATCTGGTATTCAGGTTATATAATGTACTAGTGAACCCGGCGCGACTTCGTTCGCGTGCACGTACTTTACTCCCACCTTCCCCTTTTATTGAATAACTTTTTCTAACCGCATTAAAATCCGTCGCGTAGTTTAAAAGATCTAAGCGTATATAGATACATACATAGGGACAGACGGCGGGAAGTGACTTTGTTTTATATATTATATATTCTTACATAGTATTTGTAACGAATATTAAAAACGCTGTAATCTAGGAATATTTTACAAAGGAATTGACTTGTTGAAGGTACATTTCTTAGCCATTATTCAATGAAAAGAGTGAGTCAAGTATAATCTATATAATTATCTCTATCTGACCGTGATCTAGCGCAAGAGGTCATCAACATTAACTCAATCCGGTTCATATTGTAGGCCATCCCTTAAATCACTTATAATGTTGAGTCCATAAAAACCTAGTATTATAAAACTAGACTGCCGGCCGTTCAGTTTAAGCCGATGAACTTTGACACACATCTGTTGTTGAAGCGAGGGAGTGTTGACCCGCGCTTCCGTCTTAGATGTAAACAAAGATGTTGCTGTACTTTCATTGCATTTACTGGAATATTCTAGAGTAGAAAAAAGCGCATCACGTATCCCGATTTACATTGTAAAAGTCACTTGTCTCTTTTGTGATTATAATGTGGCTAAAAAACGAAACTGCCAACTGGATGTGAGGCACTCCGGTTTTTTTTACTTATATGACCCACGAGGATATGTAAGTATTATCGCTACTAAAAGTCGAAGTTGGGTCAATAAAAAGAAAAAAATAATTGTGCCGGTTTGTGCACAGACAGACCAATGTTCTGTGTGTCTCCTAAACGTCCACTATAACAACAAAGTGGAATTTTTCTTGTACTTAAAGACGAAGGATAATCTACGGCGCCCTCACAGTCTATTATGAATCACTCTACACTGACACAACATATACATTGCACTCGTGCACAGCCGGGCGGATCGCTAGTCAGTGTTTATGAGTTAAGCATGGACTTAAGTCCATGGAGTTAAGTCAGTGAAGGCATATAAAATCTCTATGCGTCTTCAAGATTCGGCGAGGTTCGGTGGACTCCGCGAACCTTACCGCCCGTCGCCATGGCAACCACACTCAAACATACCTGTCAAATAGCACACTATATTTTCCAACCCGGTTCAACAAAAGCAAATGTAAATGACACACTTTCCTTACTTATTAAGCTGAAAAATTATGTTTCGTGACGCACAGTGACCTCCATATTAGGGCTTCGAAGAGGTTTGAAGCAAACACTTATGTTGTTAAGGAATGTGTTGAGGATATCGGGACGAAGGATGGATTTCGGCTTCGGTGACTCCTTGTTTCCTAACGTTAATGGAATAAGACAGTTCTTTGATCATGATCCGTTTTTTGGGTGCGTATTCTCCTGTGGAGTTGTTTCATGAATTTTAGCATTTGGATTTTAGCACCAGATTGTCATTTGTAGACATACTGTTTCGCACAGCAAACTACACACTGAAATAGCAAAAGGAACTTCAATATACAATCGGAATAGAAAGTAACTAAGCGAAAGAACAATCCAGAATGATCTTATCAACTAAGGTATTTTAGACATAATTAACGAGGAACGGCATTCTGATTAAAACTGGATCCCATTCTGTTTTTATACAGATCAATCTAATCAATCTGGTTGCTTAGCTGCTGATGCTGACTATAGGTACTGCTAACAGTGTTGTAAACATCAAAAAAGGTCAACTTTCTACTTTCGTGTTGGTTTTTACATTTATAACTTTACCTTCATAGAAAATAGTGACACTTTAATAACATTACTTCCTTAGCTTAGGTTATGTCGGCTGTTAAAAATCTTTAGCAACCAGGACAAACCGCTGTGGTAATGTACTTTCTATATGAAATGTCTGACAATAGTGTAGGCTGTACTTAGGTTCAAGAGTAAGCAGTATTGCCTTAGGGGGTGCGCTTAGTTTAGCAGGACCCGCGCGCGGGCGTCCGTTTACGGCATTGCATTGCTTGCCTTTCAAGCATTCCATCCCGAGCGCCACGTACTATACCCGCAATGTATTACAGCCGGTCGCGCTCAACGTAGCGCACACCCTTAACCACACAACTCGCAGAACCGATAGCTAGGGCACAAAGGTTCTCGAGTGGCGCCTACGCACCAACAATCGCTGCGTAGACAGGAGATTACACGATGAACAGACGACCTTGTAAAGATCATGTGTCAATAGATGCAAGAGCCTTAAAGTCGGTTAATGTTGAAGGCGTGGGAGGCTCGGCAGTGGGCTTCCTTCAGCGGCTGAGTTGATGTTGACAAATAATCATCATCTTGGCGTTAATGTCCCGGTTGTGCTGTCGGGCCCGAGGGCCCGGGGTCCGCGTTGACTATGAACAGAATTTGACAGATCAGGTAATTACAGTGAAGCAACTGGCATCTGATTTTGATGATCCTGTACCAGGGTTACACATTCAGTCTCCTAATGTGCAGCTTTCATCACGATGTTTTCCCTCACCGTAAGAGCATCGGTTAGTGTTCAGCTAAGTACATAAGTCAGAAAAGAGCCATTGCGGCATGGCGGCACTGTAGTTCGAATCCGAGACCTTTTACTTACGAGTCGGACATTTTAACCATTACTCGTATAATGAGCTGAGGCTGAGAAACGATCTGGCCTTTAAATGGAATGGAAATGAATTTGCGCGCCTTTTCTCACATTAGCGAGCCCAGTGGTGTTGTAGATGTTCATCTACCATGTATCACATTTTACAGCAATGAATCATTCATTCATTCATGGGCGGCGGTGATCACTTACAATCAGGTAACCGCTGAAGACGGGTGACGCTTGCTCGTTTGCCTCCAAAATATCAAATATGCCATCAACAGAAAATTGGTACAACCTCCGAGTGAGATGCTTAGGTACATGACTGACCTTCATGGCGGTCTGGCACCACCTCAAATAGTAACCAACTGTTAATTATGTAAAAGCGCAGCATTTAACTGAGTAAGTATCTTATGATTTCCACGCCAGGCAGGCTGGTTGGAAAGAAAACGCTGCTGCCCATTTTCCGGTTTATTATTACTACGGCCGTGCTGACAGCGCCTAAAGATTAGCTAAGTGTCTAGTAGGGCAAGTATCAAAACCATTATGCGAGGCACCAAGCGTGCAGTGCGGCCTGCTGCTGCAAAGTAGGGTTCGACACCGTGAACGAAGTCGCTGTCGCTGAAATATTTTTTCTTCTTCCCCAGCCCCTCATCGGGCTTTCATCACATGGCACGTATCATGGACCGCATGATGGGCCCGCCGTTTGGCTTCGCTCGGGTGAGCTCGCGTCGCTCATGCGACGACAGGCCCAAAGACGACAGCAACGTACCGCCGGCGGCGCCGCGAGACGGCCTCCGCACAGAGCGCAGCGACGACCGTCGCGAGCGCGTCACCAGAGGCCACACGGCAGACAGGCACTCGCTGAATGGGACCAGGCATCCGCCTACACAAGGTAAGATTCAGATACCTGTAACGCCCACTGCTGGATTCTGGTTTGCAATTATAGTAGCTATACACTTAGCTATAGCGTGAATGCATCTGACTGTACCTTTAGAAAATTAACCCAAAAATTATATTTGCTTAAGCTTAAGTTTAAGAGCTTAAGCTGCAGTGCAAAGAATACTAATATTTAAAGAGAAAAGATTTGTATTTTTGTTTATTTATTTATTTATTTGCATGCTACATGGTAATACAATGATAGTAAAACTTAAGACGAACAAGCATGTAGCACCCCGTAGGGGCACCACAAAAGTTTTGAGAGGGCTTACTTATAGATAACAGGTAATGGTGTTAGTTGTTTAGTTTATATTTCTGGAATTACATTTTATTCTAAGTTAGTGGTTAGTCTCTTAAGTACAATATTCTAATTATTCATATTGCAAGCCCCGCATTAGAGTCTATCGAGCAATATCTCAAGCACACTGAGAGTAATCAACCTTTAATATTATTCGTCGTATCTATTTATCAGCAAGGAATTTATTAACATTATAATAAATTTTTTTTATTAGAAATATTTTTAATTGTTTTGTGAACGAAGCTGTAATTATTAAACTAAAAGGCAAAGAAATTCTTTCACTAATTGACTACTTCATATCACTTTTTAACTACTATAGGCTACTTTTGACATGGCTACTTATATTTGGAAAATAATAGAAGGTTGATTGTTTACATAGATCCAAACTCCGCGCGGGTGAAAGGCGCTGAGAGCAGCTAGTATAGAATATGATTGCAGAGTATCGTGTAGGTACTCATTAGGAGTACACAGTTAGGCATTGCTTGTTATCTACGGTCAGTAAAGCTTTCTCATTATCTGATGATCCCGTAAAATCTCGAAATCCTAATCAACGATATAGGCTTTCTCGGCAACAGTTTCGGTTTTTAGAATTGCTACTTCAGACCGTGGTCTTCTGGCGATTCTACACACACCTTTCGGCTTTGCGATATGCTATGCACATATGCGAACGTAACCTCCAAATTTCATTTCAGTGGTCAGACCCACCAGAGCGACAGAGTTCGTAGAACAGCCATTAGACCACATCAAACACGCTAAGGACCCCACTACTGAGAAGTGGGCGGGCACGTTGCGGCGCCGTGAACGCGACATCGTGCCGACGCTGCCCAACATAGTGTCGCGAAAGACCTCTTCCACTTCTTCAGTTGGCAGCGGGAGGAAGTCTCGATCCATTGAGAGGATCGTTCGAGCAAGAGGACAGCGGCATCTAGTACCCCTTAAACCCTTGGAGAAGAAGGCTGACGTGGCAGGCGATGGCGTGAGCGGTCATGACGACCTGGAGAAAGACGAGAAAGTCTTCGACGCCTCCGGATACGAGCTTCACCTTGTGGAGACACTGGAGAGGGATATACTGCAGAAAAACCCCAACGTCCGCTGGAAGGACGTCATCGGGCTGGACGACGCGAAGTCGGTATTGCAGGAGGCTGTCGTGTTGCCGCTCGTGATGCCGGATTATTTTAAGGTAATTTGACTTACTTTTCACACTAACTTCGTCCTCTGTCAATCGCGGCTTCGCCAGGGATTGCTTTTCTACTCTTTCTCCTCCACTTCGCTGAGTCTTTGTTATCGTGCAGCATGCATGCGTGCATGAAACAAAGCTAAGAACTATATTTATTAAACTTTCTTTCAAATAGAGAAAACCGCACCCAAATCTGCCCATCCGTTCGGGAGCTACGATGCCATAGATAGATACACAAAGCCACAAATAGGTACACACATCAAACTTGTATCACCCGGCTTTCTCGTCGGGGCTTACAAACCGATTCGACGGAGTTCTCTAAAAATTCTAATAAAGGTATTTTGCGGTCAGCGATACGCGATGATAATAGAGTTACTGCTTACCATCCTGGTCACCAAGACTTATTATCAGATGTGTGCGTGTGGGCACGAGCTATGAAAAATATTCAGTTTCGCATATAGTAAATTGGTTCGGGACTACAAGTCAGCCGGTCGGCTGTCCAAATTTGGTTTAGCCCAGTTTTAAATTAGCGATTCGCGTGAGAGATGCTATCGGCACCGCAGTTACCCTTTGCCCATTCAAGTTGGACGCCTTACGATTTTCTCGATTGCGTTATTATGTATTTATTTGCTTCGGCATTAGGATAAGGGAAACAGGCCACAGTAGGGTCAATTTGTTTCAACGCATAAAATAGGTACCTATGTATATAATTAATAGAGAGCCGTGGATGCTGAGTGGCGAGAGAGTCTGTTTCAGGCTCAGGTTCCAATTTCACTCGGGACTTTACCAAAGGAGTCTTTCTATTATCTTCGTGCAGATCATACGGGCACTACGTGCTTTATGGTTTGTGCATGTTAAACCTTCGGTCTCAGTTATTATCGATTGATAACCGTTGTCTTAAGCCATATTGAACCTGATGAATGAATAAGACATAAAAGGACGGTGATAGGCGTGCTCCTCCGTTATATGTAACATCACGTTTGAATGGCTGACAAATGGGCAAAATATGGATGTATGCTCTCACCATACCTTTTAAGGATAGCGCATACATAGATACTTATGTACAGTTTTATACATATTTCGTTTTAACAAGCTTTTATGTAACTTGCAATGTTTGTAATTATGTTTTAATTAACCTGTTTGGTATACTTATGTAACTTGGATGACAATGCATATTCATTTTCATGTATAATATGGTACCATGAGGGAGTCGGAAGCTGGTTATAGGAACTAATAAACGTAATACGTTAACATCATCGTTATTGGTTTCTTTGGAATGGGCTTGATGGGTACTATACCGCGCGATAAAAGCTTGTTATGAAATCTATTTTTCATTTGAGAACTTTATTATTTGGGAAAAACATAGATTAAATAGGGAATAGGATTCTCTTGTAACTGCGTATTCTTGTATTGACACTAGAATTGTCTAGTGTTTACTTAATCTTGTGCGTGTTAAACTCAAGTTAGAATAAAATGTATCTAGACTTGACCTAGACACTTTGAAGCCTAAATTGCTTTAAGTAAATACAGTTTTACGAGCAACTTTTGCATGAGTTATGTCTTAATCGTGTTTGTTTTAACTAACATAATAATACCGTGTTCCGTTTGGATATAGGAATGAATAATCAATAAAAATAATCGTTTTCAATTAATTTTGCTAAAAGTTAGTAGTGGGTACATTTTTCCGCTCCAGCGCCTTTGATCTTCAGCCTGACAGATTACTGCTTCGATCGGAACTCTCGACACACGTTGAACCTGATTTTATTTATTTAACAGTTTTACAGCAATCACATTTGGTGTCTTTCTCTCCATCTACCCAACTACGAGCAGCTTTTCCAGGTGGTCCGTGCTCGGTATATTCTGTGGAGATAATTCGTGTCAAATTTTTCTTTTAACCCTATTACGTTTTGTTCTACTGTATTCATAGCGCAGGCCGTGACTATTTCTTTTTAATTGGGCTGGTCAGGCATTTGACTGCCACTTCACCTCTATACTATTATGATCATTATCATGTAGCAGTCACCACCGAGATCAGTACCACCTTGACCTGTGTCACCTTGACCAAAATGAGAAGCAGCGTTTTTTGATCTACGCATTGATCTTCAACATTGTGATCTGCAATGTCGAAAATCTTCAATACGTAAGCGTGATAAGAATATCAGAAGAAGTGGCGCAAGTCTCACAATGGACCTTATATGGCGATAATGACGATGAATATACTGGCGACAATAACGAAGATATTACAATAGTCTCCTTTCCATTCAGTAACCACCTCTCACTTACCAGGGCATCAGGAGGCCCTGGAAAGGCGTATTGCTGACCGGCCCACCGGGCACCGGCAAGACTCTACTGGCGAGGGCGGTCGCGACCGAGTGCAAGACCACATTCTTCAACGTCTCCTCGGCGACGCTCACCTCGAAATATCGCGGGGACTCGGAGAAGTTGGTACGGCTGTTGTTTCACATGGTGAGTGACTCTAGACTAGTGCTGTTGTGCCGTTCATCAGTGCTTCTGCTGAAGTTCTGCTGGCCTGGCTTGCTCATTCTACTTAGTGACAAATGAGCAAACCGCCTACCTTCTGGTAAGCGGTATCTGTCGCCTATAGCATCTACCATTCATGCACTTAGGTTTCATACAACATAAATGCAGAACCATAGGTGTGTTTACTGTTAGGAGTAAAATTATTATATGGCTCGTGCTTGTGATTGCGCTTACCTTATCCTTTAAACCGGTCTCACTCTGAATAATTTACACAGGTTTTTACGAAGTTTTTGGTACGATTTTATCAGATTCATATAAGCTTTTTACGCGCTGTTCGGTTGGGACTTGGTATGTATTGCCGCTACCTGGATAAGCTCCCTTAACTGTTCCTTTGATTTGCGTTATTCCGAATTCAATAACTATTTTTTCATTTTCCTTATATAGTGTTTGTGGGGTATATGCAAAAGTCATTATGTTATTATGCGTGTATGAGATAGTAACTCTATATAACTTTATCAAAGTTGCATGGTCTCCT
Organism: Blastobasis lacticolella; assembly: GCA_905147135.1. Classification (NCBI taxonomy): domain Eukaryota; kingdom Metazoa; phylum Arthropoda; class Insecta; order Lepidoptera; family Blastobasidae; genus Blastobasis; species Blastobasis lacticolella. The sequence goes on from LR990051.1 coordinate 2,369,553, forward strand.
TACTCCTCTTTTCTTGACAGTACTCATCATCATCCGTGATCATTTCCCAGGCCGCATTCTACGCACCGAGCACAATATTCCTGGACGAGGTGGACTCGCTGTGCGCGGTCCGCGGCGCCGACTCCGAACACGAAGCTTCCAGAAGGTTCAAGGCGGAATTACTCATACAGATGGATGGGTTGTCGGCGTCATTGTACGTACAGTGAATACCTTAGATAAGTTAACTCTTTAGTAATAGGTGGACTACAGAGAAACTTGTGTCTTAGAGGCACGCCAGTTACTACCTCCCCATAGATAAAGAAATCCGAGCATACGGCCGCCATAAAATTATACCAAACATTAAACACAATAAGAGCCTTGATAAAGTTTCAGATTTATAGGACAGAGATGGACCCTTGGATGACGCTGATGATGATGATTAAGTTCCAGATAGTCTATCTAGAAGATGGATAGATCAGATATTTGTTTCGTATAAGAAAAATTGGATATCAACCAGATTTATTATGAATAGAATAAAATAAGAATAATTTCGAGGACAATTTCAATGTAAAAAGATATTACCTACTAAGACATTCAATTGGCCTTGTGGTGTCCGGCAGAGTAGAATAGCACTCGTGGCTGTCGTATGTACAAGGCGACTACTATGGTCAAGGAAAATGTTTTAGAGTCTCTGTAGGCTGGAAGCAGCAAATAGGCAGCAGCGTTTTCCATTTCTATATTTACTACACTGCGATTTCCAATCCGCATGCCAAGCGCGGCAATAACCTAATCGGAGAGGCCCTAAGTTCTGCACTGGACTGTTGTCTGCTATGATGATGAGATATTTAATATTTGTAATTTTATATTATTTCCAATCTCCAGCCACAAAGAGAAAATCATAATGGTGCTGGCGGCTACGAACCATCCGTGGGACATTGACGAAGCCTTCAGACGGAGATTCGAGAAAAGGGTTTACATTGGTCTTCCTGATGGTAAGTATTGACATTGATAACTAGTGGGTTAATACGTTGTACATGAACAGTCTCAGTATGACATGAACAAACATGATTTTCTTGTTTTACAGAAACAACGAGGGTGAGACTACTGAAATTGTGTTTGAGCGACGTGGTGTTAGCGCCTGACGTTAACCTCACAGATTTGGCGAACAAACTGGACGGCTACAGCGGGTCCGATATTTGTAATCTGTGCAGGTAAGGATAGAGCGGTCTGAAAATCCTGAAGCTTATTACTGGAGCTTATAACGTAGGACTGGAGCCGCGCGGTCTGACAGTTGTCGTTATTGTTTCTACTCGTCGTTATTGTCACGTGGCTGACACAGTATAGAGCCTTAGGTTGGAAGTCGCGCTATGAGGGTCTACGAGGCAAACAGCCTTATTCAGACGTAAAGTCTGTGGTCAACAGAAGCGGTTTTTGTAAACTATCATCTATCTCGCAGGATTCTCTCGAAGGTATCTATGACACTTAGGAATAATGCAGCTTCCTATTAGTTAAAGAATTTTCTAAGTTTGTTCAGTAGTTTCAGGAATCTCGATTTTTGCCTAAGCTATGAGTTGCTGCGGGTATGTTTCTTGGGGAAAGTTGTTCAGTTTAATGGGTAGAATATGGGGTTTCAATTAATGCTAGCGGTCTTTTTACATCCTGTATAAACAAACTTACAAACTTTTTTATATTAATTTAGTTATTATTTTTGTGAAAGTTTCTAACGATGGATATTTTTTACTCTTGTTGCAACAAGCTTCTGAAACAATATTGATGGACTTTTGTATTTTAAGCGGACGAGTTGAGCGAATAAATAGTAGTGATTAAATATTAAAACATCTCGTGTTTCTCCGCAGAGACGCAGCAATGATGACAATGCGACGAAAGATCGCCGGAAAGTCGCCGGACGAGATTCGCATGATCAAGCGTTCGGAGCTGGAGGCGCCCGTCACTTGTTCAGACCTGGACACAGCCGTGGAGAAGACCAGGCGGACGGTCACCACTGCCGACGTCGCCAAGTACTCCAATTGGATGCAGCGCCATGGGAGCTCCTAGCGGCGAACCAGAGCGCTGCGGGCGCTCATCCAGCGAATGCGAGAGTCCTAAACGCGATACCGCGAGCTGCGCAACCAATCAGGACAAAGTATCAAAGTCCACGGTTTGCGCTATCCTGTAATGGTACCTTTTGGGGCGGACGCTGATTTGAACGAAATTTCAAAGTGACCGTGTTGAAGACTTAAGACATGTAACCGGTGTATTTAATAAGGTGCATAGTGGAACTTTCACTTCAAAGTATTCGGTAATAGTTTTTGATATTTAGCTGTACATCTTTTTTATTCATAAATTTATTGATACTCGCTAAAATCATCATGATCATGAAGAACTATGGATCTAGTTCTATAGGACGTGATTGTCGATATAAATATTATATGGAAGATTATAAAATAGCCATGTTGTACCATAGATTCTAATAATAATATGATTGTATTCTCGAAGATAAGTTTCTGTAGCTTTATATAACTGACAACAGAAATAGCATGATGCTTCTTTTGTTACAGTTCAGATTTATTTTATTATCTCGAGGTAAAATTGTAATGTTTCATATTTACATTTTTAGAAATGATTATCGTTTCTCAGGCCATTTGGTTGAGTCTTTTGTAATTAATTTAGACCGGTCTTCATTATCTTAATTCAAACACATATAAATTGTGAAAGTGCTAATAATAATTTATTTACGTTTTGGATATTTATTTATTTATTTATTAAATCTTTATGCACTAAAGGTACATCGCCGATAGACGCGACGACCTCTACATTGTAACTACTGGCGCGGATTATTTTGCATTATATTTCTATCATACCTCTTGCAGCACGTGAATTGAAACTAAGAATCAGGTAAACATTGTTTATTTGAGGAATGGTGTATGCCAAGTGTAACGTTATCGGTTTTGTGTTAATATTCCTGTGTATCGATGATGTGCTATTGAGCTGTTCTGTGTAGATACAAATATAATAATAGAAGTTGGATTTACATAAGACTTTCATTTCCTTAGAATCACATAGAAAATAAAGTACATTCTCGTTCCATCAAATATGCAAAATAACAACAATCTGGTAATAATGTAGGCTATTTAAAATACACTCATCAACATCAAAAGTGACCCAAGTGCTTATTGTTAACTTTACGATAAAATTTTGTTATAATTCACTTTTTACATCAGCAATCAATAAAAAACATTCAATAAGCATATTTGTCGACACATTGTTAAAAAACAGAGTTCCGTACCTTTAACGCCAATAATTCTTAGGTAAACAAGATTTTGATACCAGAGCAACATGTAATTGGTGCGCGAGTCCAACTCACATTTGTTGTTACACTTTACTTTTAGAACTGGAATCATACAATGTTTGATGCTTGTATGTATTGCCATAATTACAATGAAGGAATAACACAAAAAAAAAGCATGTTTCTTGTATGGGGACCCCATTATTTGTTATTCGGCCTACTCTGTGAAAATTTGAAGTGCCTGCTGTTACAGTTTTTCCTACGGGTACAGAAATCTAAAAATAATTTGTACTAACCTCTTGGTTTAATGTTGACAGTACATTTTATTACATTTTGTAAGAAAAAGTTAATCTTAAATTACCCACTAAACTAAACAGGTCGCTTGAAACCTATCTGCATCAAAAACCCCCTAAAAATGTTTATTTCAAAAGAGCTACAAGCACGTGGGCCACTTTTTCTGTCGTTGAGTGTATGTTAGCACCTACACTAGCACTTTTTATCAAAACCATGTATTACTCTAATATTAGAAAAAAAGGTCTTGTTTTACTCTAATATTAGAAAAAAATAGAATAAAGTCCTATTTCAAATACAATTTGCGTGTGGTTTCTAGCAAGTCATAAATTTGAATTCCTTAAGTACCTACTAATTTTCTTTGTTTGCATTTGGAACTTTATCAATTTCGAATTTATATGTATTTCCCGGGTTTCTTACCACCTTCATCCTGAATCGACAAAATATCGGGCTACTCTTAAACCAAGTTACGCGGTAAGAAACTGGGGAAATAGGTGCTTATAAAATGTCTGATAATAACGGCTTGACATATCTATCTATCTATACCATTATAAAACTGTAAAAAAGCCGTGTTTTGACTGTACAGACACGGTATTTTACAGTTTTGTAATAGTACTAGCTGACCCGGCACGATTTCCTTCACTTGTTATTCTACCCTACCAGAAGTTTTATAAGGCTACTGCTATCGCCATCTATTAGCAATTAGAGTTGGTGTGTTTAGTAAATAGTAACTCTACTTATCAGCAGATGGCGCTAATTTTAGAATTGAATGTCAACCCGGCCCGTATCGCTCGTTTTTTCTCGGGGTTACTCTATTATAATATGCATGTTTTATACACATAAACCTTCCTCATGAATCTCTCTGTCTATTGGTGAAAACGCATTTTTCTGCGGTTTATCCGCTCTCTAGTTTTTGAGTTTATCGCAAACAGACAGACAGACGCAGCGTAGGTTGTTTCATAGTAATATTTAGTGATAGTAAAAGATAGATATATGCATAGTATGCAGTAATCCCGAGAAAACTTGTGCGAAACCGGGGCGGGTCGCTATTAGGCAATAAGAATAGGCTCTCGTTAAAATTGGACCAATAGAAGGCACTAACGATACACTTACATTCCAATTAAATTATCCATATATAATAATTATTCTACTTAATTTAACCCCATAGGATACAATAAAATAGGTGTCATTTTATTACTGGACTATCAAAATGTAATATCTACATAATTATTATAATTTACAAACAAGAAAATTTTTAATAAAATTAATAGATACAATTAAAGTAAAAACAACGCCTTTGACAACAATAATAGACTATTTAAAATGTAGCAATAACAATATTTTTACAAAAGGTAATAATCACTTATTAAATAAACTACAAGGGGTCTGAACACGAACCTTAGTAAAGTAGGTAACTGCTAAATATGTACTTACCCATCGATTTTGGTTCAACGTGAAAACATACCTATCATGAAACATATCAGTATGACCATATTTTTATTTTATTTGTCTTGAATTCCAATAGTGCTTAAAAAAATATTTCTGTGTATATCTAAATATCATCGAATCACGGGCTTAGATGGTAGCCATCTTATCACTGTTTTTAATAAATCCGGAAAAAGTACAACCAAAATGCGAAAACATTTACGGTATAATAATGATAAGACGAAGAAACATTGTAAGTTACGCATAATTTTAATACCCACGTACAACTTAGGCTATGTTACGGAGGTGCGATGTTCAGATATTTTAGCGCTGTTTAGGAATAGAAATTGCTTGCAAGCCCCAACGTGCAGCGCATCTCTAAAGTTATAAGCCAGTAAAAGGCGCGAGGTACAAATTCTACCGGCGTTTTCGATCAATTAAAGATCGGCGTGAAAAGCGTGGAAGGCAACCTTTGTCCAGCAGTAGGTTTCCTTCGGCTGAAATGATAAAGATGCATTCTGAGGCATGGATGCTTACAATGTAAATAATCATACAAAAATAAATATTTGTAATATTATATGCATGATTTACCAGTTGAATGTAATGTACTTGCCCTGATATGGATTTTTACGGACTAAATCCGTAAATGAACTAATCACTTAATTTACCTAATTGGTACATAATTTGACAATAAGCCTTATTAATATAATATTCCTATACTAATTTGTTCAATACATCATATTTCAGTGATATTCGTGACTTGAATTATTAGTATCATATTACTATAATAAACGTATTCCTAACATAAATTAATTTGGAATAAATGTAGGATGCTCAATTAGGGTTATAATACAGATATATAAAAAACCCCGTCCGGTCCGAGTTACATAACCAATTCAAAACAAAAAATAATTATTTTCACACCTGCTCGACAATGTCCAAATACAATTATGTCTTGAAATGTCAATGTAAAACATGATATTGTTTGAATGTTACCCACAGGGAGCTAATGTTGTATGCATTTGTATGGGACTCAAAAAGGATGTGATTGAATAATATGACATGATTTTAATTTGGAACATTCAAATTTGTATAAAAATTCGTTAGCATTGTATAGAGAGTTTATTCGCTAACCTCTGGGAAGCAAGATCCAATAAGCCACCCATGACAGAAGACACTGCTTTATCTCCATGGTGTATACTATTGTATCAACAATAAAAAAAAATGTGAAAATTGTGGCCCTTTCAATGAAAGCCATTTCTATTTTCATTTCATATTTATGCCATGATGACACGCGCCATTAAAAATAGCTTCGCGTGGCGTCAAAAGCATACCTGTTATAACTTTAACTTAAAACAAATACAGGATCTTTGCTTATTTTTTGGAAAAGGATTACTTATCATTTTAATACCGGTTACTATAAAGTACCGCTGAAAAACTTTATGTTTATTTGGGTAACTTTCCAAATGGACAACTATCCAATATACCTTCACGAATCGGATGGGGTTTTCGTTACTACTGAATACGTATTTTTTATAATATCTTTTATTAATTTATAATCATAAACAGCTGTCTGATTTGGTGGCATGTCTAAAATTAACAGACAATATCATTTATATCTATACCCTAAATATGTTAAACAAAGACTTTTAAAATTGATATGCTTATTAATATAAATAAAGTGAATATTAAAATAAAATATAAATAATAAAACTGGGCCATATTAATCAGGACAGCATAAAGTCGTTTGTCTATAATCGTAATATATTGATTGGTGTTTAGACTGTTTTACACTTAACAGATCCTCTTGAACTAGATGTAATTGTAACGAGTTCCACTTTTAATTGTGGTTTAACTTCTACCAGCAATATAGACCTGTAATACTTAAGTTATAATAGCTGTCAATGTTCTTGAGAAATCCGTGCGTTATATGCTTCTGGTTCACATCCGATCAACTTTTAGTAGCTAGTTCCTATCACTATCGCAATGCTAATCACTCCATCACAATTCTGGTCATTCCATAACTGCTGTAGTCCAGACTCTTGTCATGTCACAGGCGCGGTCACATTCGAGATCTCTTATTTGACTGTGACCTTCACAGTCGGCTGTATGTCACTCAACCGGTTTGCCGTTGGTCTCGGGCTGGATGTCATCGTCGTCATTCTCCAGTATCGCGGAAAAGGAGAACGGAGTGAACGGGTAACCTTGGCCCTCGTAGAATTTGCTCATAAACTCCACCCTGAAACAAGATGAGTGAGCGCGTTTACTAGTGTCAAATTTCAAGGTACACAACCTACGGTTAGCGGAGTTTATTCATTGGAAATAACCTCAGATGTTATTGGTCTAATATAGTCTATGTTTCACCTAATTCTGTTGAGTTAGAACCAGAGATACAGCTTAGGAGCCTCGGTGACCGAGCGGTTAGGGTATCCGACTCATAAGCGAGAGGTATCGGGTTCAAATCCCGCTGCGGCCATGTACAAATTTTTTTTGAGTTATGTACAGTCGAGTTCATTAATATATGAGCATTACCAAGGCTTCAAATATAAATGTACATGGAAGGGTACTTATATATCTGAGCAGATTCTTCAATTAAACATATGTACAAATATAAGTACCTTTTCATGTACAGTTATATTTTAAGCCTTGGGAATGCTCACATATTAATTAACTCGACTGTACATTAGTTGAACACTAACCGATGCTCTTACGGTGAGGGAAAACATTGTGATGAAACCTGCATATTCAGGCAACTGAATGTGTAACCATAATCCAATTTGGTCAGGCTCCCCTGGTAACAGGGTCACGGTGGTCAGATAGCAGTCGCTCCACTGCAATTACCTGATCTGCAAAATCCTGGATCATGAGCAAGGCGGATACCAGGTCCTCGTGCGCGAGAGCACAACCGGGACATTAACGCCAAGATGAATCTCAGATGTTATTGGCGGAGTAGGTCAAATTTTCTGCCACCTTCTATATTTTTTAATTTTAGAGTTAACGATTGACTGTTTTCATTATGATTTGTCGATTAGCAGGTTAAATTATTAGAATATTCGTATGATTTCATGCGGAATTAAATTATCCCACCGGCTTCTTTTACTCCTGATCGTACCCACTGGGAACCTACCCACTTGGTAACACTGAGAAAAATACATTTCTTTATAGTAAACTAGACTTTATTGCCATCTAAGCAGAGAATCGAATTATACGTAAATTATTTCGTATTCATTACTAACTTGGCATGATTTATAAATATAAAACAATTTACCAATGCAAACGCAGCGTATGAAGGAATGCGGAGAGGCCCTCCATCAGCACCAGGATGGCGAAGGTGAAGAACGCCCACACAGCGAACGTTATGTATACGCCTATCGAGAACCCCAATGACATCCCGAAACCCATGCGCAGAACCCTCTGCCATAGCACTGCTGACAGCTCTGAAAGGATTAAGGAGTTGTTATTGACATAACAATCTGTATCTGACTCGTTAGCGAGAGGTATCGGGTTCGAATCCCGCTGCGGCCATGTACCAATGACTTTTTTCTGAGTTATGTACATTAGTTGAACGCTAACCGATGCTCTTACGGTGAGGGAAAACATCGTGATGAAACCTGCACATTCAGGCGACTGGATGTGTAACCATGATCCAATCTAGTCAGGCTCCCCTGGTAGCACGGTCACGGAGATCAGATGGCAGTCGTCGCTCCGATGTAATTGCCTGATCTGCCAAATCCTGGATCATAGTCAAGGCAGACCCCGGGCCCTCGTGCCCGAGAGCACAACCCGGACATTAACGCCAAGATGATTATTATATTTATTGACATAACAATCCTATTTATATTCTTTGGGAGTGGTACTTTTAGGTTGGTTTTTAGGAAAAGGAACCGTAATAGGTATCTATACATTGTATACAAGAAAGTAGCTTCCTGCCGCCGTCTGTCCCTCTGTAGGTATGCATATATGCTTAGATCTTTTTAACTAAGTAACGCATTTTAATTTTTTTTATCATTTATTTAAGGACTTTTATACATAATGTACATAATGCCAGCCCTATTGTCAAAACGCATTTTAATGTGGTTTTCAATAGTAGATACAGCGATTCCAAGTGTTTTTAAGGTAAAAAAGGAAAGTAAAATTAAACTACTGAACCGATTTTAATCAAACAATGCTAAGGACCATATCGATTAACTGGCTTTCAAATAGACAAAACCGCATTCAAATGGGTTCATTCGTTCGGGAGCTATGATGCCACAGGGCGTTAAAAAGAAGTCTAACAAGATAACTTTATCGAAATGCAATACAAGTTTGTAAAACGTTTTTCATAACAAGCTTTTATAGTGCAATATAGTACTCCTCAAGATTAGGGTTATCTTGTTGCGTTCTTATGACCGACTCCATCATCAGACAAGCATATTGATGCCATATTAGTACATTGTGATCCAAGTTACAAAGGTAATTTTGGCTCTAATGAACTCCGGCAGTACGGCAGACAGGGCAGTATAGTTATCGAGTAGCGACCACAAACCGGAAGACGCAGTGTGGGCCTCCCATAAGGCGGACCAACGACCTGGTAAATATCGCAACTACCAGCTGAATGTGAATGACATAAGACCGACCTTTGTGGAGATCTCTGAGGGAGGCTTATGCCCAGCAGTGGGCATCTCTCGGCTGATATTATGAACGTTGGGAAGTGTTTCAAATTAAGCTTACAAGATTCTATGACATATAAGTGAAGTTCAGTGAGAACTTGTAAAATTGAACGCGGCAATACTAAATGTGGCATAAAAACAATGAAAAGGAATTGTGGAACTGTACTCAAGAACAACGGTCGCCACCCTCACGATCTTAGATGTGATCGTGAGGGTGGCGACCGTTGTCCTATAATTATAGGGCCCAATTTATTTTGTCTTTTTCTATTGAATAACTACTTCTACAGTCAGAAAGGCTCGAAGACTCACGAGCATGTGCCAGTGACAGCGCCCACAGCCGCAGATATGATGCAGTGTGCGAGACGGTGCCAAGCACGTATTCTATCGTGTGGATCGCCTGCGTGATCATCATTTCGCCGAAACCTTCGTCGTGCGGGTCGGCCGGCGCGTCGCCGCTCTCCACGCCGTCGTGATAGTGCTGGAATCCAAATCATCACATCCATCAAAGGCTCTAAAATACATAGCTGAAAACATCATCATCATCATATCAGCCAGAAGACGCCCACTGCTGGACATAGGTCTCCCCCAGAGATCTCCACAAAGGCCGGACCTGTGCTTTCCGCATCCAGCTGGTACCTGCGATCTTTACCAGATCGTCGGTCCACTTTGTGGGAGGCCTACCCACGCTGCGTCTTCCGGTACGTGGTCGCCACTCGAGAACTTAACTGCCCCATCGGCCATCTGTTCTTCGAGCTGTGTGCCCTGCCCACTGCCACTTCAGTCTGGCAATCTTTAGAGCTATATCGGTGACCTTGGTTCTCTTGCGGATCTCCTCATTTCTGATTCGATTGCGCAATGAGACTCCGAGCATAGCTTTTGCCATTGCCCTTTGGGTAACAGTGAGCTTTCTTATAAGGCCCACAGTAAGCGGCCACGTTTCAGTTCCGTAAGTCATCACTGGCAAAACGCTGAACTAACTGAAAACGCTGCCGCCTACTTATAATGATGACCGATTCCATTGGTAATCATTATATTTTTAGTAAGTAGCAACTCTGTGGCTTAAGTTACCTTTATCTATCGGGAGTCTCAACGCTCAAGTGTAACAGTAGACTGTTATGGGCCCACATTAGTGGATGGTATTGCCATAATCAACAGGTCTCCGGAGAAACTAGCTGATCTATCCCTCACCTTGTACGACACACGTAAGTAGTAGGGGTTTGTGCTATACCAAACTGCATAAGGCGTGGCAGTGGAATTGGGGTTTGGAACTTGGATTTGGACGTACCGTATTTTTCTTCTCTTGGTATATTTTATAAAATGGTTTCCCAAAGAGCATTACTGGGATGCAAAGAAATGCGAAGACCAGAAATGTCATCTGTAATGCATTTTGACCGTCGTACATAAAAGCATTGCAACCTTCAGGTGCCACTGTAGTCTTTAGTAACATCATGTTGATGAACAGAATGAGAACTGACGGGGCGCAAGATGTGCCGTACGCTGTATCTGCAAACATATCATTAAGATTTTTTTATAGTCGAAAAATGGTCACTAACACTTATAATGTCTACGTTTGCATTTAGGTTTATTCTTCGATTATTGATCCGCAATTCGCAATGACTGTGACAGGAAAAATGGAATTGAAAGATGGCGGCAGATCTCAAGGACAACATTGATCAGTGGATTGAGTTTATGTAGAATAGTGGTAGGCAAACGAGTAAACGGGTAAATCTCCAAGACGATCAATAGACCTGTTATTTAGAATTTACTAAACGAATGTACTAAATGAAATAAAGCGATGGATTAATGACGAGTGCAGGTTATAGAAACGAGAATATTAAGATGGATTGTGAAGTGACATGAAACGATATAATAAGGAATGAGTATAGCGAGGACAGTTTGAAAGTATGGAAAAAAGTTTGGAGAAAAAGGCGAGATATGTATAGGCCTATGATGGAATTAAGATGATTATAAATGTGAGTACGAGCCCTTATGGACGACAGCCGAAGAAAATATAGTTGAACTGTGTAAAAAATGACATACCTATATGAAAAAGGACAATATCGCTGTCATCTCTGTATTCACATACAGAGATGACAGCGATATTGTTAAATAGGAGCGAGAGACACGTTGTATCGACTCTTAAAGATACAGGTAGAAAATGATAACGATAGTTAACCAAAATTGGGATATCGTGTTCGCCAATTCCTATTGCTTGATATGTTGCCTAATGTGACGTACATGATTAAATCAATGTGGAATACCAGATTGCCAATCTTAAATATCTGCTTACTTACCCGTTGCTACAGCAGAGTACATTGTCCATTTCATGAACATCAGAATACAGAGGTACCAGAATAACAATAGCAGAAAAAGTATCTGTGGTACGTACTGGAGCAATATCATCTCCGGTTTCTTGAAGAAACTGTCAAAAGCAAAAGAAATTGGTTAATATTTAGTAAAATTCAAGACTTAGTAAAAGATTACTTACTACGTAATCTAATTCTATGAATACAGTAATTACTTGAAGTTTACCACACTCATTGTTACACCGAAGGCCATGTGTATTACGCCGAATATTATCGAAAGCTTCATCTTAAACGAGTTCAAAAATATTATGTTGTTCGTTGCGGACTGAAACACAAAATATATACATAAATAACAGTCTAATCAAAATTATATGAACCCCTTAACTTTAGGAAGTTACCTGCCAAGCAGGATCTATTCCAAACGGATAAGGGTCCTCAGTAGTCAAAGCCACTGCTGGATCGAGCTCGAGATACTTGTTCTTCGATAAAGTTGAATTGTCATATACATTCAGCCATTGGCTCCCGAATATGTTCAAAGACTTTGAGAATATGTCGTTGTATATGAGGCCGGTGTATACGGAGAATATTCCCATGAGGAGGACGATGTAGCGTCCGCCAAAGAAAATGTTCCAGATTTCGTTGTCGGTTTTTTCTTTTATAAACTTTTTCTCATAGATGACCATAGTGGCCGCAAACACAGTCATGATGAGGCCGTGGCCGACGTCGCCGAACATCACGGCAAACAAGAAAGGGAATGTTACGATCGTGTACAATGCTGTAAATAAAAAATTCGTTGTTCGTGAATCGATTAGATTTTGCTGAACAATGGATAATATTTGCCAATGATAAAGAAATTACATAAAATATTTGCGAGAATATTACTAGGATTCTGAAAGATATTTTTTATTCTCTAGAGAGTACAACATGGGGTTCTTCAAGAAAGGGGTAAAAAGGTTTTTACGGAGTCGGCAACGCGTGGGTGATGCCCCTGCAAACGTCCATAGGCTGCGGTGACTGCTTACCATCAGGCAGGTCTTAAGTCGCCACTTAACTCGTGCAGTATCAAGATTCAAGCTATTTCGACGTCAAATATCGAAACTATATATTATTCTACTTCTAATTATTTAGTTGACAGTTTCGACCAAGAATGTCTTTAATCTACCAAACAAAAAATGCATGCACATACCTGGGTTAACTTCTCTATAGCTGGCGATTCCATAGGAATCAATGAGGTTCTGGAAGCCCTTTGTGAATTTATTTGTCTTGTAATATGTAGGTGGTATCTCTTTGGTTGGGACATAGTTCAAGATTGATGGAATTGGACAGCCACTTGACTTCTGTAAATTAATTATTATCACTTTTAGGTATCTATGATCACATATTTTTGTACTCAACGTAGACATAAAATAAATGGGTGATAGTTACAGATTTCCTTCAGTCACTTACTTATGGATCCCATAAAGGACAGTGATGACTTTCTTTGTTCAAAGTTGTTTCTGATCAACGACAAAAGAAAGTAAATTTCCAAGCAAAAATATACTATATGTGTATAAAAAATAAATATTTAATGTGCTTGGAGAAATTCACAAAGCACCATCTAGTCCCAAAGCTTGTGTTATAGGTGATAGATAACTGATAAACTACTTATATACTTTTTTTAATATACATATGATACATACTACACCCAGACCCGTAACTAGAAAGAAATTAAAATTCATCATTTCAATTTCTGTCTATAGAAAGCTACATTATCAGCGAATAATGTAGGCTATATTTTATATTTAAATCCCTAGGGAAATTGCAATAATGTATAATTGAGATATCAAAATGTTACATATTGTCGCCTAATCTTAGAACGACTGCAGTTATTTAACAAATTAGGTTGGGTAGGTGTAGGGTAGGGTAGGGGTAGGACGCCACGCGATCGAAGTCGCGCCAGGCCCACTAGTCATTTATAAAACTACTAGCGACCCGTTGCACGGGTTATAGAGCATATTATGCCTATATGTATTGTCTGTTTTAGAGTCGCATAAGTACTGCTAGCGCTACCTATTGGCGAATGGATAGATTTTCAATTACCGCATTGTACGTGACCATTTTTTAGAAGTTAAAACAGGTATTATAGATTTCAATCTATTAAATAAAATCTGAAATCTGTTTAATATTTTTTATTTTGTCGTGAACAGACAGAATGCCTTTGCTTATTATATAGTGATAGAACTGCTGGCGCTACCTATATCTGTCTGTGTCTTTTATTACATAGTAACGATAATTATATAACAGCTGATAGCGCTAATTGTATAATTGCCTAACTCCGTACGCTTTTTCTTGGGTATACTTTTATCAGGTGGTAGGGCTCTGTCAAGCCTGAGGAGTCCGTTTGAAGGATAAGGTAGCCAGCACAATTACGGGCATGAGACATTTCATCATAGTCCTTACTGTGACCACTCACATGCGGTACTGCATTTTTGTTGCCTGCAACCTAAATACATGAATCGTAGATATTATGGGCGGCAGTTACCGCTTACCATAAAAAATACTCTATTTTTAAGTATGTTTTACAACATAAACCGTCCTCATGAATCACTCTGTCTATTGGCGAAAACCGCATAAAAACTGGTACAGTAGTTTTTGAGAGCTGATACTCATATATCCAGACAAATTAATTAGGTACACACGCATACCGCATACCACATCCACACACACACACACACACACACACACACACACACACACACACACACACACACACACACACACACACACACACAACACACACACACACACACACACACACACACACACACACACACACACACACGCACACGACACACCCGCACACACACTCACGGCAAATCTTTCCAATATTCCACATTCAAACCGTTCATGGCTATAAATCATACTTTTAAATGCTCAAAAGAGGGATTACTGTCTCCTATAGTACAGGGTAACCTAGTTTAGGAGGCAGGAAATCAATATGTGGCTAATACATTTTTAGTGCCTGAATTGTTTCATACACATATAGTACCAAAGAGATTGCCATTTATTGTAACTGTTATGTTGTGTTTGTTGTTGTATTATTTGGCTAATAGAAAAAAAATATTATTATTATTATCGCCAATAGACAGGACAGACTCAGGAGACAATCAGGATTCAACTCACCGCGCCGTCTTCAAGAGCTTTTTGAACAATGCGCAAATCACTTTTGGGCACCCAGCATTCTGCTATAAGGCACTTCTTTACTATGTCCATGCAGAACATGTTCAGTGTGTGATATATTGCCTTTTCCTTCCTCACTGCTACCATCCATGTGTTGAAATCTTTTGCTATGTTTTCAAGGACTAAACGTCTATGCTGCTCTGTTTGATCTAGCACCTGAAAATAGTAGGTTTTTTACCTGATAATATTCCTTTCTCTTGATGAAACCATAATTGATGCTCCCCCGCTACTGCAAAGCATCAGGATTGTTTGCTATGCACTTGTGGACGGTTTCCACGACATAATTTGCAAAAATGACGCATCTGTGGTTAGTAGGTTGCAGGGGAGGACTAAGACTTGACTGTCCTGGCGATTGGCGATGGCGCCTGTGCGATGATGGCTGTGTGTTGACGAACAGACTGGACTTTATTGTTATCATGAGATTTATTCACTTGCATCATCATCACAGCCTGTAACAGTCCACTGCAGGACTTAGGGCCTCTCCCACGAAAGGGGAGGGTATTACCATAATCTCCACGCTTGGTAGGCGGGTTGGAGATCGCAGTGTTTAAATATAACGATGGAAAATGCTGCTGCCCATTTTC
The DNA here is from genome assembly GCA_905147135.1 of Blastobasis lacticolella. Classification (NCBI taxonomy): domain Eukaryota; kingdom Metazoa; phylum Arthropoda; class Insecta; order Lepidoptera; family Blastobasidae; genus Blastobasis; species Blastobasis lacticolella. The sequence continues at coordinate 2,385,292 of LR990051.1, forward strand.
CAGACTACGGAGACTCTTGATCTTTTGCCTCGAAAACATTGGTGGTGGTGGTTGGTGGAATGAAGGGGACAGACACATCCTCTTCCACTTTCGCTCAGCGTTTTTAATACGGATTTGAACTGTTATATTTAATATGAATACGTTAACTATTGGCTAGTTTACCATCTCCAGGTCACAGATCCTTGTCTGGACGCCGTTCATCATTTCCTGTTGCTCCTTGTAAGTGGCCGGGCAAGGGTACAGTGTCGCCTGGAACCCGTTGCACACCTTCTTCACTCGCAGCTTGATCTGCTCCCCGTGGAAGAACACCACGAATACCGTCTTCAGTAAGTCGTGACCCTGAAATAAAATAATACATTTTTTAAATACGTTTATTAGAGGAATATATTGTCTGATTGTAGACCTTGTGTGGTATTTGTTTTAAAAAAACTATTTTACAAAAAGCACATAGCCACGTTCTATCATCATACTGCTCGCCATCCTCACGCCTTAGAAACTGTCCCATACTGTGCGGTTTCAGAGGAACTTAGTTAGACGCACGCTTAGTATAACCTCGTTCCTGAGGTCAATTTTAAAACAATTCGTGTAAGGGTCCGTCCAAATCTCGTGAAGTTAGCACTGTTGCAATTCACGCGCGAGTTGTTGCTGCAATTCATAGATAAAAAGAAAGTATATTTCGCAGCCATCTGGATATATCAGCCATTTAATGAGAAGGCTAGACCGTTAATAAAACGCCGGCAATCAATTAAATACCTAGGCCGATAGTTGATTGGACTAGCAGCACTCAACGTTTAACTAATTGGCTTATAGTAAGCTAGCCCTTTAAAGGCGGCTCATGCTAAATCAGGCAGGTGATTTAAATGTAGTTCAAATTTTATCCACTTCGGCGCTGGTAGTGCCAAAACAAATATGGCGTCCAGACAGCTCGCACAGCAAGCAATGTTTTTGTATTTTTTTCGTTTTAACTGTGGTACCTATGTGTTTTTAAGTAAGAAGTAAGATAACTTTAAGTGAGAATTAAGATAACTAAATTTTTTCAGTTTCTATTTATACTTATAATTAGAAATATAAATGACTGTCGAAGTTTCGTGCCATTGCATATTTAAAGTTTTTATTAAAATTTGTAAATGCATGCAATATTCGCAATACAATTCATTGTATACTTACTGAATGAATTTGTGGCCACTAATAATTTATTTATTACATAAGTTACGTCACTCTAACTAAACATCCCCTTTAACAAAACGGCTGAATAACGTTTAGCCAAGTAACTGAACGTTACATTTAACTACTTGGCTTGTTGTCCTATAGCCACTCAATTGAATGCCGATGTTTAACTAACTGACTAGCCTTCTCATGAAATAGCTCATTTAACCAGATGGCTGCGACATATATACCGGAGCTGTAAATGCGCGCTAGCAGCTTGTTGCATACGAAACAATTGCAGACGTGAACGCGGGTCGCTTACGCGTAGTTTGCCGTGAGCCGTTACTGCAACTGCGCATTCGTGAGATTTGGACGCATCCTAAAGTTTACAGTCCCACTGATCTTAAAAATGCTGCATTATTTTCTTATTGCTTAGGCAAGCATACGCTCATAAGGGGAGCGTATGCCGTGCTGGTCTTAGATATGCCTTTTGAAGAACCCTAAGTATACCTTATTTTACATTCAGCAATTTATTAGTTCTACTTGTAATTTGAGACTAAAAAATAAATTCAGATACCACTATCTGTTTGTCTTGGTTATAGACACATAATTCCTACATTAGCCTAGTATAATCCAGACATAGTTGTAGTCATAGTGTGCTTAGTAGCAATTAAAACTGCTTGTACCGCCCGTCACTAGCCTTAGCGAGCCATGTATGTGGAACACTTCGTCACGACTGTTCTAAATTTAACCTCGACTATCTAATTAACCCATAACTGCACTCCCGAGGGTGATTGGGTGACGCACCGGTTATGAGGATAGGTTCGAATTGGGCTACCAAAAGGTTAACTACGGTCACTGTACGGACTTTGGCAAATATTTTAGATTATACGTCACTGTTCTTTTGTTGGAAATAGATTAGTTTAAAAAATTACGTACCTAATACTTTAGACTTAAGGATTTATCGTGCAGTATTCGACATATACATATATACATAGGCTGATAAACACATTAACTTCCTTTTCGTCGCGCAGTCGGATATAAATAGGGCCTCTACTGCTACTCAATTTAAATTAAACTAACATTTGAACTATATAGATACACCCATTTATTTCCAACATTCGCCTTGTTTTTAACTCTGAATAACTCCATCGCTTTGCTCAAGAGTTAAGTTTTAAGTCTATAGTTCTTCGCTACGCTCAGGATCCAATATGCCGCCCATTATCGAAGACACTGCTCTATACCCTTGGTGTATAGTCTACTATAAAAATCATTAATTTTTTTACGTTTTTTATGTTATCCGACAGACAAACAGGCATGCGGGCCACCTAATGGAAAGTGGTCACCGCCGCCTATGGACATCAGCAACACCAGGGGTGCTACCAATGCGTTGCCCACCTCTAAGGAAACCTCTAATATAGGTACGTCTTGAACGATCCCATGTCACATTCCAAAGGAAACACTGTGGCTGGGAGCTCATTCCACATCCAAATCGTACAAGCGTTTAGTATGGCCTCTTAAAGTAATGTTTTAAAAGCTATCACGGTTATTATCAGATATTCTAAAAGCGACCTAGACCCAGTAGAAAATCTTGCATATGTACGTACTTTGTAGTGCCATCAACCTTTACAGCAGGGCTATTATAAATAACACCCTCAATGCGGTAGTCTACTACAGAAATCGATAACATTACTTGGGGTTGACGGCCGTAAACTACTACTTTGATATAGTTACCACCTTTAGTCATTTCCATAATATTTTCATTTCCTTTCCATAGATTCAAAGTGTTACTTTCTCAGCTTTATTATAGTTTAGTTAACTAAATTTACTTTAATTAACGTGGCTATGGACTGTTTTTCAACAGAAAATGGGATTGTAATGACTAGCCCAAATGTAAAGTCATGTAAGCTTTAACACTTTATGACTGTGTTCAGAATTCAGTAGGTGGTTCAATGTCGTTGCTTGTAATGTTATGTTGTCTACCTTTTATGACGTTAGAGTGACGACGTCGAATTATTTCAAACATTGATTTTGAATGGACAAAAAATCTATATTCTATTAATTACTAGTGGACCCGGCGCAACTTCGTTCACTTGGCGTCCTACCACTACACAACCTTACCCCTACCCCTACCCTACATTACCCTACCCTTACTCCTACACTACCCTACACCTACTCTACCTTTCCTTTTGCTTATAAACCTTCCCTATGAATTACTCTATCTATTGCTGAAAACTGCATTAAAAACCGTTGCGAACTTTAAAGATCTAAGCGTACATCTTTCTGCTTCTAGATACATACATAGATACGTAAGGACAGACGGCTGGAAGCGACTTTGTTTTATACTATGTATAGATTAGGGATGTTACGGAGGTGGTTTTATCGGAGCCGAAGTCGGAGTCGGAGTTTCTAAATTTGGTTTTTCGGAGTCGGAACCGGAATCGGAGTCGGAGGCGGAGTTGGAGATAGTAGCGGTGAAGAAAGATGTGTTAAGGGCAGGCAATAAAATAAAATAGTAAAAACATTAATCAATCAGCCTCTTTAATTTCAATTAAAAAATAATAAACCTGTATCATATAGGTGTCACAAATAAAAATAAACACATTTTTATGACAGTTAGCAAATTAAATCAAATTAATTGACTCCAGAAGTAGCAAATTATATTTAATAAACAACAGCTTTGCAGCTTTGTCTCCGTCCAATCTATTTTTTAACGGATCATAGATTAGGCGAGTACCACTAAAAAGTTGTTCGCTTGCTACTGACCCTGGTGGACACGATAAATATTGGAGGACAATCGGTTTAAGGGATTGGAATTTTGTATTTCCATTAAATTTCCACTAGTTCCAAATAAAAAACAGATAACTTTAATTGACACACCGCACAAAACAAAACAAACCATCCGTATTGCGTAACAACAAATGAAATATTATTCGATGACAGAACGCGTGCTTTTCCAACGACATGCATTAACCTTCGTTCGTTCGTACACGTTTACCGCAGCCGCCGCGCGTCGCTGCCGCCGCTATCTGCTATGGTTCGACCTCCGATTCGATTTAAAAGTATCGGAACCGAAGTCGGAACCGGAGGTGTAAGATCAATCGGAAGCTCCGACTTATCGGAGTCGGAGTCGAAGCTCCGTAACATCCCTAGTATAGATGTAGGTATCTATGGACTACCTAGCTTTTATCAGCGACTTCGGCTGCGTAAAATTCGAGCTACTCCCAAGGTGGTGATTTGTTAACATTCGTCGTTATAATTTATGTAAATTTTCACTACACTCGTTAAATTTTTAAATTGTATATTGACGGTAGTTGCCCCATGGACTAGAAAAAGACTTTGTTCTTTGTACACGTTTGTATAACTATGATTTTTTATTTATTTTTTTGTATAAAAATAACAATTAGTTAGCAATGAATAATTACAAAAAAATATCAAAATGTTACGTTTTTGAGTGTAATCAAAATTGCAAAATTAATACTAAAATAATTTAGGCTTAGAGCTTAGAAAATAGGTACTAGTTTACGGCTATATTTAAACCAAGCTACGACGCAAACTCATCTCATAATTTACAGTGCACTCGTAAAGCATCTGAAGCACCTGCAAAGAGCTCGTAATTTGTGGGTTATGGTGAACGACGTGAAAATATTATAATACTAGTGGGCCAGGCGGGACTTCGTTCACGTGGCGTGACCCTACCCTACCCTTTTTTCTTCCATATAAGCCTTGTCCTGACAATTACAAACACAACAAAAAAAATAGTTAAATTGGTGCAGCCACTCTGATAATAATATACCCTGGGTAGATAAAATATTGCCTTGGTTACTCGCTGATGTAGCTTTCTATAGATGATTGAATTTTTAAGTCAGTTAAGTAGTTTTTGAATTCAACCATTACAAACAGACATACAAACCGACAAACAATAAAATATTTTCTCTTTATAATATTAGTATACATAACCCAACGTTCAAACAGCAGGATTTACGAGTAAATTTAGTTTGATTTTTGGTTTTACTGAGCCATTGCTCAAACATCACAGGAAAGGCAAATGGCAGTGTGGGTCTAATCAAAGTATATTCCACGTAAGTATTTGTTGAATATCTCAACTTCAAGAAAGATCGAACCTTTTCATTTTTCGTATCATAGCAACAAGACAATATTACCACAATCACGAACATAATCCATGTATATTAAGCTAACATATATGTGAAGACTTCGCCACTGTTTCCGCTCTGTAAGCTACAGAGCATCAAGTATAGTTCGCTCGCACGTGGAATGAAAACGAACTATAATTTTGATTCCGCTTACCTACAAGTAACTTTAGCAACACAAATGCGTTGGAGGTGCCGCTATCAGAACGCTATATTTAACCTATACTTACAGTGACGGGATCCTTTAGGGGCACGCTAATTTGAGCTTGTTTGAAGAAGATGTTGCCGTGGGAGATGCGCCAGAGCATCTTCTCGAATGCCGGGACTCGCGCCGTGGCCACTGTACCCGCTATGAAACCGAGGTGCCCTGCCAAGATAGAAGAAAACATTAATGTATAAAAAAAATTTATATTTTTTTAAATAATAGTAGGGTCGGTTCAAATATCTTTCAGAATTGTTTTAAGGTAGGCGAAGCCGCGCGCGGACGTTTGATTGACATGACTATTTTAATCCATTGCTGGCTTACAGGTATATAACATCGATGGAACCTATACGACAGACAGAGACAAAGGTAACGAAACGACAGAGAAGCACCTATGTGACAGGTTACAATATCTTAAACTAACTTTGTCGTTGGTTCGTGGTATTGGTCCACGATTAAGAGACGATCCTATCAAATTCACGAAGCGATCCCAACCGACCACAAACGAAAAAAAAATTTTTATTGACGACAAATAATAATACGTTCCTTTGGTGTGCCGCGGGAACAAGTGGTCTACGGGTTGTGTTATTCCTATGAATTACTGAGCCTTTAGAACTTATAAACTTTAAAGCATTTTACCGTTAGTAGGACTTTGTCAAGCCTGCAGGCCGATCGTTGGAGTAACGAACGATCGATCTTGATAAGCTTGATGATGATAACGGTAATTTGGATAGGTACCACCGATTATTTCTACTTCTGTCGCCAAGTAAAATGTTTACAAAGGCGTGGCCGGGTTTGATAAGGTAGCCAGCATAATCACAGACATAATGCATACCAGCTTAGCCATCACTTTTGATTTTTGTCACATAAATCTTACTTAACTGCATGAACTGGCAGACGCAGCGTGGGCTTCCTACAAGGTGGACCGATGACCTGGTAAAGGTCGCATGTACCAGCTGGAGGCGGAAGGACCAGCCTTTGTGGAGATAGAGGAGGAGGCGTTTTACCAGCAGTGGGCGTCTTTCGGCTGATAGGATGACGATGATGATGCACTACATGAATCGCTAGTGTTTAGCATACTCCACCACATGGGCTGTAATGGAGTTATATAAAAAAAGAAAAAAAATACACATATCACAACTAACCTATAACAGCCTCGTTATTGTAAACTTGAACTGATTGGGAAATCTTCCTGGTACTGTGATCTTGGAAGAAAGTCTGGGTTTTTTCTATTAGGAGCTTCAGTTCTTTCAATGATAAATAATCGGCTTTCAGGTTTCTCGCGTTGCGTGTTATCTCTTGAATTTCGGACTCGATGTAGTCTATCCTTTCCTGGAATAATTAAAAATAACTAGTAAAGAATAATAAAACAATCTACTAATATTGCTTAACAATAATATAGGTTCTCAAATGTAAAACATTTGTTCTTAAACTTTTATCGCGCAGATTTTGATTTAATGTCACCTAGGGTTATAGTACTCATCAGGATCATTCCCTATGAGGTAATTTTGTTGCGTCCATTATTTCCTATGACCATCTTCAGAACCAAATTTCAACATAATTGATCGTTGGGAAATGGGTTAAATTAGGCTTGCAAAATTTGAAACGAACAAAATACATACATACTTACATACAAACATTGCAAGTTAAATAAAAGCTGGTAAAATGCTAATTAGTGGATGTTAGGTATCTCTTTTAAGCAAAACAACAGAACGGATTTTGATAAAACAGTGAGTAACTGATACACTAGATCAGGCTATAATTTGTTCTGAATGTTTCTACACTGTCCGTTTATTACTATTTGCGTAAAAGAGTAACTTTCTGTCCATCTTACATAATTATACCGTATTTATAATACAAGTAGTAAAAGATAGGATGAATACTCATATTTAATTCTGCACGTGGTTATAATATCTTATGCGTAACTATATGCCCGACAGTGGTGTAAAGTTTTAACAAAAATCCATTCAGTAGTTTGGGCATGAAGCCGTAAGAAACTTCTTTCTCCAAAACAAAATTTCGTGTCAAATATTAGTAAAATTTTGTACTTATTATAAGAGAAGCAATCGAATGGTAGTGAACTCCTTCAGTCTTTGTGAAACTAATTATAATAACTCGTAGCGTAGTAAATAGTAGCGACTTTTCTGTTGGCAGCTAACCAGTCAGCATCAAGATCTGTAGTATTAATATTATGTATCTATGGTTGAAGTCACGGTGTACTCGCATAATTGAGGCCGATCTTAATTTTATTGCGTACTGCTTGCCAATTTGTCGGTACAAGCAAACATTAGGCTCGTTTCTGTGGGGATATTACCTATATCCATCCTCTTGGTTTGACGAAAATTTGCGCTGATGATGACGAGGAATTGAAATCCCGGCTTTTGCCAAGGTTCATTTTCCTCCGTCTCTTCACCCAACCTCCAACATCCTCGCATTGTAAGCCGTTGCCTCTCGCATCAGACTCGAGAGTTGTCTATTGACTACTTTGACTCCGACGGTCCAATACAAGGCGGTAAATAATGCGACAGACGCACAGACGTGCGATAGAGACTAAGAACTAATAGTTTTACAAGTTCAAATGAAAAAATATTTTTTCATGGCAAGCTTTTATCGCGCTTTCTCTATTATCAGTTAGAGTATTTTCAATACTAATCGTTATCAAACAAGCCCAAACTCGACGGATTTACCAGTTGCAGTTTAGAAGTTCCAATGGCCTACTTCTGCATTAATACTCATGGTGTGCATAATTCCAGCTCAAGCTCCAGGTCAACTGGTAAGATTTTATTACGAATAGACATGGGGACATGTAAAACTAAATAAAAGCTTGTTAAAATTGATCTTGTCGTAAAGAGTCTCACCTCCAGTATGTTGATTTCTCTCAGAGTAAGGCTGTGAGGCGACGGCTTCGGCGGAGGCAAGGGCTGAGGCAGTTCGCCGCCAACCCACCGCAGCTTGCGTTCCATCTCGCTGCATCTCCTCACTTCGCTCACGTAGCGCCTTTGGAACTCGTTCACGTGGGGGTTCAGCTGTAATTAATACGGCGATGTCAATTGAAAAGTGTTTGTTAATAACCTTCTACGGGTGATAGGATTCTGCCAAGATTGAGGAGTCCGCCTGAATGTGTACCACCGCCTTATCTAGTTCTGCCTCGTGTTCTTCTCTATTAGTGTTCTGGTGTGATGGATAAGCTAGCCAACATGAGTAATGTGGGCTGTCTCATAAAGGTCCAATGTATGAATTTTGTAATAAATTATCTTTGTAAAAATCTGTGTTTGTTTAGGACGATTGGAAATTTGAACGCTGATTAGCTTATCTTGGGAATATAAAAGATGTAGCCGTTAGCCAACCAGTTCATATGTCAGATTTTCGCGTAAAACAATATTTTTCCAATTAAACTACGATATAATTATGTACATACTGGAGGGCTGTCTGGTCGTATGCCACTGACTAGCATAAAAATAATTAATAATCTTTTTATTTCTTTCTTTTATCGTACGAAAGTTTACCATCTTCATGCCATCTACTAAACCTTACAAGACGACCGCGCGCTGTCAAAAATTATGATACAATGGCTTTGTAGGGTCCAGGGGAGAACCTAATTAGATTGGATCAAGGCTACACGAAAAATTCATCCTTAAACGACTGTTTTCGAATATGTAATTGGAACAAACTAGGCTACAAAATGTATTTTTTATAGATTATACCTATGTATCTTGTGTACAGACTGTTGGTGAACCAAAATAAATAAATAAATAAACAAAGCTATGAGTGAAGATAAATAAGTTTTTCAATTGAACAAATGGTAGATGTTTTCTCCATTATAAAATGCGACCAACGCCGATTCAAAGCTATTGTCAGCCTATTTAGGGTTCTGTTGCTAGCACAATGCTCGCGCGATGGGGCCAATTGGGGTCGTAGAACTTCACGTGTTCTTAATATTCAGTATGTAGGTACATAGGTATACTAGCAGATTACTTTTAAATATATTTCGCTGTTTTGCGGCATGGTCATCATCATTTACGGGGTCAATATAAACAATAGTGGCACTTTGAAGTTTATATTGAGAGGAAAAGTTTGTACGTTTGTCAAATCTGGACGCATAGCACGCAATCACGCGCAATAACGAAGCTACACTATCCCGCGGGAAAGTTAAATGTTTACAGAGACCCTCACTGCGCGTGGGTGAAAACGGGAGAGCACGGGGACAATTTTATTTTTCATATAGTAGGGTAATAAAGCAATGTCCTGGTCGAATTCCGTAAAACACCAATATGAAAATAGTTGTCACAACATTAAAGTTTAAACTTTAATTAAGGATTAATCCTTACCAGGTAAATAGGTACATCTCCTGTGAAACGAATTACCTAGTATTCCAAGCAAGGTCATAACGAATGACTGTAACCTGAATTGAATTGATAAGGGGCCATAAAAATACACGTTTTTACGAGCAACACTCCTTTCTGCCGAAAATAACTGATCAATTGGTCATCTTTTATCCACCAATCGACACCTCCTGTTTTATTGGGGTCTCATATTTTTATATCAGCAACTCTATCGCTGCTGTAACGCAAATTTCCTCGTGTTCTGACGTCATCTTGTTATGTGGCTTATAGGTTGTAAAAGTCGTGTGTCTTATATGAATTACCAAACTGCGGGATCAGTATTTGTTTGAAAGATGAAAAATGCGAGACTGTAAGCTTATCTTATTTTCAACATGAAAATAAATGACTTGAGTACCTACATAATGGGTGAAACTAACTCTCTTTCTGCATAATATATTTTAATACTTGATGTTTTCAATTGATAGTATGCGTTAACAACAATATTTAGACTTAAAGGGCTGTGTCCTAACGGACACACGTCAGTGTTATTGCAATAAATTTTGCAATAACACTGACGTGTGTTAAACCCTTGCAATAAATTTGGCTATACCCTATTCCCATGTGAACTACAGCGAATGCGGGGGGTTGGTAGATCGTAAGGAGCTAGCTAATTCAATGAACAAACAAAAGCTGACCATAATTCATTTCCAAATCGACGAATGTATTCCTACTATTTTACTAAATATATACATACGAATGTTTATATCATCCCAAAATTCAATGTGGTTCCCGCAGGAACGGATCCGCAACATAACAACGGAATTTCACAGGCCAATATCCGCAATGAGGAGATCCGCATGCGAACCATGGTTACCGACATAGCCCGAAGAACAGATTGTCGATGAGGCAGTAAAGTTTTCGAGTGGTGGCCACGTACCGGAAGACGCAGCGTGGGTAGGCCTCCTACAAGGTGGACCGACGACCTGGTAAAGATCGCAGGTATCAGCTGGATGCGGAAGGTAAAGTACCGGCTTTTGTGGAGATCTCTGCGGGAGGCTTATGCCCAGAGGTGGTTGTGATGATGATGATGATGATGACAGGGCAAAAAGCTAGTATCAGCGAATTACTAAGTTCGCTGGCTATTATACAAAATAATAAAAGTGATACGCATATAAAGTGAAGATAACACGCATATAAAAAGTGGTATTAAAACATGAGTGTCAGCTTATTACACAAGGCAAATATATAGATAAATGTAAAGGTACTTCACGCAGCTTGATATTCTCGATGCGGGTTACCGGGATTTCTGTTAAGAAATGACAAGCAGCTTACTTCGAGCAAATTAAAGGTACGTAATATTAAAATACGAGCGTTGATAAAATAGTGTATGGAACTGCACATAATTAGGTAATGAAACTGTTTTTGTTGTGTAGCTATTAAGCTTAGGCAACATATAGGGTATAATTAATTTTGGAAAATGGAACATCTAATGTAGCACCATAATAGACCACCTAAATTATAAGAAATATGGAAATGGTGCTGAACGGATTTTCATGGGGTTTTCACAGTATTGTAGTTTGGAGTCCAACTTATAATCTAGGCCATGTGTCATCAAATTCGGTTGGGTAGAACCAGAGATACAGCTTGACCTATCCGTAGTGCTAGCTTTTATATATTAGGGAGGTCATTTAAAATGGTCCTTCGGGAAAAAGATAAACTGCCCTAAAAAGGATTTCCACTAGGATGAAGTCGCTGTCAAAGCTAGTTAAAAATAAATTATCAACAGATAGCACCTTTGACTTTATACCACGCTCTTTTGTAAGCTCCCCTTTGTCATGGTATAATAATTATGTTGTAAAAAGTTCTTATCTATAGGAATCGTAGGTTTTTTACTATGTACCTGATCGCACCTGCGTAATTAGACGCGAAGGCGATAATTTTTATTTGACTGCCATTTGAGGCGAGTGATGGGAATGTTAATAGGAATTTATGGTGTACAGACCAGCTCGTTAGCTGCAGTTTAGATATCGCGTACAGATTGAACAGATCGAGTTCATTTAATGCCAGAATAATTCCCAAAATGATAAATTAATGTTCTACGCTATATGAGGACGTTAATGTTCCTGTTGTGATTAATGAATCGATATACACTTCTTTAGTGACCAAGTGTCTCCTCTCAAACATTGTCGGAAAAGAAAGGTAGAAAATGTAAACACAAAGCAAAGTAGTATGTATAGTAAATATGTATTTTAAAATAACTACATAATTAGTTTATCAGTTATCTAACACCCATAACACAAGCTTTGCTTACTTTGGGGCTAAATGGCGTCGTCTGAATTCGTCCAAGGTTATTTATTTAATATATAAAGCTGTATGTAATGCATTAGGCCATAATCGCTTCGATTTGCTGCCGGGTTGGAGATAAAATACTTAAAGAAAGAAAGAAAGAAAGAAAGAAAATATTTATTACAAAGGACGCCACGACATGATTATTTACATTTAACACAAAAAAAGTACATAAAACACAGAGACAATTATAGGGTTCCCAGTGGCATTTTTCGTGGGCATCCAGCGTAAATGGACCCTCCTCAGCATAATGTTATGGCCGCTTGCCGCGAACCACAACGCTGGTTTTCAGTGGGCCCCGTTATATCCCACCGACACAGAAACGCTACACAAACGCTGATGCCCCTTTTCTGGTACATTAAGGTTTTACCTGATCCACCCCAAATACTGTAGTCGCTTGATTCGACACTAATACTTACAAAGTGGTGTCCCTATATAAGACTTGATAGGGACTGTATATAAAACGACTTAGGTATATTGGTTTGACAGTACAATAAAGATTATAATGGATGTGTTTCATATATTTAGTAGAGCGATCTATGTGTGAGTACAATATGGTTTTACGTTTCAGTTTCCCGTGGGAGTTGTCGGATAAAATTGTAGACAAGGCACATTCTATTTCCTCACGGTCATTGTAGTTGAGTATAATGAATTGAACACTCAGTAGACGTAATGTAGGTAGAGAGCACCGCTAGTTAGATGTATGTATTCGTCTAGTAGTGTATGGGTGTTCTGTGAGTAAGATTCTTCCCTAAGTAACTAATCCCAAGTTAAAGCATCCGATTTGAATCCATAACATACATTGCAGTAGAACGACTGTCATTTGACCTTCGTGACCCTGTTCAATTTAATTCAATTCATTCACCTATTTTGATAAACACAAATTTACACGTCAAATGTTATTAAATTCTTGAGTAGTCATTCTTAAAATAATGTTAATAGGGGAACCCGACCAGATTGGACCATGGATACACATTCAGTCGCCTGAATATGCAGGTTTCATTACGATGTTTTACCTCACCTGGAGAGCATCGGTTAGCGTTTAACTAATGGCCATCATCATATCAGCCAGCAGACGCCCACTGCTGGGCAAAGGCCTCCCCCAGAGGTCTCCACAAAGGTCGGTCCTGCGCTTGTACTTGCACTAATGTACATAACTCAGTGGAATGAGATCCCAGTCAAAGGTGTTTCCTTTAGACTATAACGTGGGAACGTTCAAGGGGTATATAAGTAGACCGCTGGTGTTGCTGATGTCCATAGCAGGAGGTGACCACTGTCCACCAGGTGGCCTGCCAGCCTGTTCATGTGCCGCATACAATAATTACCTTTGTAAATATTTTATCCAAAAAAGTTTTTAACGTCAATCGAGTTTAAAAGTCTCATCCTTTCCGCAATAAACAATAGGCCCCGCTCTGGAGTTCGAACCCTACCTCTCACTCACGAGTCGGACACCGGCGCTAAAAGGGGTGAAAGCGCTGCCATTTCAGAAAAAAAATATTATTAAAAATCTGCTTAACTCCTTGCGATCCTGCGAAAAGTTTTGAAAATCCTGTCTTAGTTTACCTAAATATATCTTTTTCGCTGCAGACGGCCGTTTTTAGCATAACTTAAACTGAGAACATATTTTTTTCTGTAGAGGCGGCATTTTCACACTGCTTAGCACCTTAACCACTAAGCCATAGATGCATCGAAAGTAGGACACTGGGCACTACTACCGTTAATAACATTATTTGACAAATTAACTCAACGTCATCTAGCCCCAAACTAAGCAAAGCTTTTACCAACCTATAAAATATTACGGACTACCACAAAAACTCGTATATTAATTAATACCACTTTTATTGTTGCTATTATTTGAGAAACGATCTAGACATAGTCTGGGTTCTAGTGCACTGGACGAAGAGCATCCGCCTATTAAAGTGTGACCCTCTCCCGGTATACGATGTGCGTAGGCGCAGGCTGGGCTTATATTGTTTTTAATTGAAACGACAATGAGACTCGCGTCTCCCAATGTACGAATGGCGAAATAGAGCATAATGTAGAAACATTTCCGCCTGTAGTTGCAATAAAAACTATTATACTTCAGTGATTATAAAGGATGGAAAGGAATGCAGTGTGTTGAGTGGAATCTATGAGTTATACAGATTTTTGCGTGATTAAATATTTATGACACACATAGAAATCGAACAATACCTACTTATGCTGAAATGGTGTCGTAAGAATAAAATATGTTGCAATAATAATTTTTAGTGTCCTGGGAAATACGTAGCAATCGTCTATTGTGCTATCTCTACAATATTATCACGTGCTTCACATATGAAGTCATTCAGTAAATGGCGTCCATGAATTTATTTCTATTTTTTATCCCGTCACAGTCGTTTTCAAGTGGGCTGTTAGCGACAAACAAATTTAATTGGAGTGTTCAGGCACGAGACAATTGTGGAGTGACATTGGGGGTTTAGCATCGAAGTTTACTATGGCCTTTCTTATCACTGTTGACAAAGAAGGTGAATAAAGCTTTTCTTGAGAATTAACACATTATGGAAGTCCATAATGTGTTTTAGGTAAACCACCAAACCACGGTTATAATTTCGGAGTTATACCAAACGCAACTTTTTTACAAGCTTTCTTGCAAGGCTAATTTGATACATCTCGGCCGTTAATTTGAGCTGAAATTTGGTATAGCTTTGGAGTCGGAAGTTGGTCATAGGAACTAATGAACACAACAAGATAACTCCATTGTATTTGGGCTATTTTAAATGGTCTTGACGAGTACTATACCCCTAGGTGACAGTCAATATCTGATGATAATGACGGACGATGGCCATAAATAAATAAATAAATATATATTCGTGGACAAATTCACACAGCGCCATCTAGCCCCAAACTAAGCAAAGCTTGTACTATGGGTGCTAGATAACTGATATACTACATAAATACTTTTAAATACATACTTATTATACATAGAACACCCAGACCCGTAACAGAAATTAAAATTCATCATTTCAATTTCTGCCCAGCCGGGAATCGAACCCGGGACCTCTTGCGTGGCAGACCGGCTGTTGACCATTGAACCACTCAGGTCGGTAGGAACTACAGAACATAAAAGATAAACCCATCGTGTTTGGGGTCTTTGGAATAGTCATGATCAGTACTATACGCCTATGATATTCAATAAAAGCTGTGCGGTAAAATCTTGCTATTATTATTTTTAGTCATTTGGGAACTTACTAACCAAATTGGCGTCTAAATAACTAATATTGCTGGGCTGAGGGTTTCTCAATACAGAGACTACTATTAGTCTTGTTGATAATGGTGGTCACTTGAGTTCTTGTTCCTACCACTCATAGACCACCCGGATTAGTACTTAATTAGGAGGACCATGAATCACAGTAAACTTAATTACGACTTAGAGAAACAAATTAAACTTATTTGAATAAAGAACACACCTACAATTTGCGTACTCAGTCAAATATTGAGATTTGTATTCATGTCAATAATATTAGATCACTTCTAACATGTTGGTTTGAACTTGTTTAAAAATAATTATTAGCATTTTGTAGTGAGTTCAGTATCTCCTAAAATAACCATCGTCGATTGACAGAAATCAAAACCTATAAATGAAGTTCAAATGAAGATTTTTTCAAAACAAGATTTTTACCCTACCTACTTTAAGTGGAGACCATCTACGATTAGAGTACTTGTCAAGACAAATCTAATGAGATATGACTCGATGCATAGCATTTGTAGTAGGGTATTACCCTACTACGAATTCTATGCATGCAATCCCGAATAGTTGTTGCTATCGGATAAATGCCACGATTTCAAATACTATTTTATCAGCGAAACGATATTGACATTCAATTGTAGGTTCTTAGAAAACTCTCCCCGCCTACCCCATTGTGTGCAGGGCACACCGCTGTGGAGTGGGTGTGCGCGCGGGTGTTGGCCATTGTAATTTTTAGCGAGCGAAAAAGAGCGCTATCATTTTAATACAGTGATTTCAAAGCCATATATATATCTCTCTTTTTTGAAAATGGATAGATAGCTTTAGTTTTGGTTCTGTTATGAGGTATAGACCTAGAGATATAACTAATATTGCTTTTATTTATTTTAATTAACATTTATTTAGGATTTTTCCTTTACAAAACGGATAGACGCCTCGATTCTGACGTAGATTGAAATGAAGTTTTAGAGGTTTACAAAAGTTGTTTGAAGGAACAGCAGATCAGTCCCATGGACTTTTGTCATTTACATATTTAGATATATAATAGAAATATTTTTTACATAATTTGTTTTTTATAATTCTGAATATCAGTTGGAACCTTATTATAAAAGCATTCAAACTGACCCATAAATGATTTGTGGACTTTGGTTAGACAACAAGCACAAGTAACAAGCTTATCTTTATTTCTAGTATTAATAATATGAGAAATTTTGTACGGTCGCACTGTCATTGACGTGCGGCATGACAAGTAGCATGACAAAAATAGGTTGTCAAGCCGACAGACCATGTGTGGGGAGAAGTTTTGGAAGGACGTCATGCCAAATAGGCGAGATCAAGTCATAAAGTCGATATCAAGGTTATTTTTGCCATACCGCTTGTCAATGGACATGAAGGTGGGTGGCTCCGTACACCAACTCCATCCATTGACAGGGGTCATTAAAGGCGACTAAATACCAAAGTCATGACCCACATCGAAACCTTGGACAACCTTGTCACAGTTAACGAAAATAAAATAATATGACTTGTTATGTACCTACATGACGGACAAAAATTTATTGTGACAAAGAGTTCCTAAATACAACACCACGGCTTCAACATGCATTATTAGACAAAATAAGTAAGGTAGGTCGAGGCCGCGATGCCCTTGGATTCATAGGCGAAGGTGCGCTTGGTATTTGAGACTCTAAATCTGTCTTAGGCATCCATATTAATTGGATTGTTACGTAGCAAATGTGACTTAGGCGGGTTTCTTTTATACAATGTTGTCAAATATTGCAAGCCTAATTTGACCTACTTCCAGGCGTTGAATTAAACTGAAATTTGGCATACCTATATAACTTTAATGACAATACATTAATATGATACCATGGAGCTGATCTGATGATGGAGTCGGATGGTGTTCATAGGAACTAATGAACGCAATTAGATTATACCATCGTGTTTGGGCTCTTGGAATGGTCTCGAGAGTACTTACTATTCTGCGCGATAAAAGCTTGTTATAAAAATGAAGATTTTTCATTTGAGTACTTATTAATCAACCTTACTTTACGAGTTATCGTTAGTCGAAGTTCTATAATTTTGTAGCTGACTGAATGATAGGCCATCAAAATTATAAGGATACTTGCCGTCGATTTAGAAGCTTGATAATTTTTTAAATTGTAACTGTACATCTGTTCTGGAGCCATGATGTCAGAAAGGGGTAAATGGGAAACTATAATACAATTTGTCGATGAGCACATGACCTTGTGAATACTTTCTCAAATATTTGTAATGTTTCGTCAAACAAAATTGTAAATGCTACTCCAATTTCTAACTGTGAAATGCACGTGTCGTTTTAATATTTTTCTCGTTCTGATACTTGGCACTGGACCAGCACTGTTGTCCACGAATTCATAGTCTCGTTGCATCCAGTGTCATTGGCATCCATTAACGCCACTTCGTTGTTTACCACGGAATTCCTTTGCAATCCCAGACCATGCGTCACGTGTATCAATATTTATAGGTCTTAAGTGGTGTAAGTGTAGTCAATAATTAATTACTTAGCAATATTTAAAGTTAGTATTACGTGCTGCGTAGATGAAAACCTATTAAATATGTCCAGTTTGGGAGACTCTGGGGTGACACTACTTGGGGGCCTACCTAAAAGACAAAGTACAAAAATGTATGGACACCGTACCCAGATATGTAGCACATTCCTACTAAACTAAGATGAAAGACCTGGTCATTCTGATCATTTAATTACATGACAGATCAATTCTAACATGAGTAGGAAAAAAGTTATGTTCCTTTTTTAGGTACCTCCCCAATACGTAAAGTGGAGAATTAATTATTTTTTCATTCTGTAAGCAAACAGGCAAGCGGGCCACCTGATGGAAAGTGATCACCACTGCCTATAAACATTAGCAATACCAAGAGTATCGCCAATGCGTTGCCCACCTCTATAACTAATGCTGGCTTGCTCATTTTTGTGTGCCGTATTTTGCGTGGGGTCTCGGGCTGCACGGAGCTCGTTGCTCGGGATGTGAGACTTTCCGTTCCACATATGTCTAGGCTATTGCTGAGACCACGCCAACATAA
The DNA here is from genome assembly GCA_905147135.1 of Blastobasis lacticolella. NCBI lineage: Eukaryota > Metazoa > Arthropoda > Insecta > Lepidoptera > Blastobasidae > Blastobasis > Blastobasis lacticolella. The sequence goes on from LR990051.1 coordinate 2,403,763, forward strand.
TATCTTCGCGGCCCCTGCAGCTCGGACTGTGTCTCGTGCCAACGCACCTCTCATTCGAGCATTATCTATGCTGAATTCGATCCTGGCATCGGCGCCTGACTGTGATATTTTTGCGAGTCGATGGGCGGATGTGTGTAGGGTGTGTTTTAAGTTCTGTGAGACGATGAAAGGGTTAGTAATTTGAAATTATATTTTTGGTACTACTATAATGTTTTATTATTTTAAGATGTACCTAATATTCATTTTACAGTGTATTAGTTCTTAAACTGTAAGACTGTAAAGTTTGTGGAATAAAAATAAATAAATAAATAACACGTTGCTCTGGCAGCAAAAAAGCAAATGCCCTTCCACTGCTAAAGCCACGGTTCCCCAGATCTCTACCCCATGGAGCAATGGAGACCTTACAAACCGGAAAAAACACAATACTATTTAAATAAATAAAATAAATAAATACTCGTGGACAAATTCACACACCGCCATCTAGCCCCAAAGTAAGCAAAGCTTGTGTTATGGGTGCTAGATAACTGATAAACTACTTATATACTTTTAAATACATACTTATTATACATAGAACACCTAGACCCGTAACAGAAATTAAAATTCATCATTTCAATTTCTGCCCGGCCGGGAATCAAACCCGGGACCTCTTGCGTAGTAGGCACGTTGACCACTGAACCACTCAGGTCGTCAAAATGGTGTTGTAATTTTTTTTGTATTGTGCACTGTATTGATTGTCGTTGGATAGGTCTTTTGAAACTATTTAATGTATGAAGAACGTTTTTTGGATATATGTTTTCCGTTATAGATATATTTAAGTTAATTTAAAAATATTTTTTTGTTATAAACAAGTCAGTTGAGTCATTTATATCAATCATTTTAGTTGCCAATATAATAAATGAGGTAGGTGTAGGGTATGGTAGAGGTAGAATGCCACGCGAACAAAGTCGCGCCGCCGGGCCCACTCGTGTCTTATAAACAAATTAGCCTGGTGTTGCTGATGTCCATAGGCAGCGGTGACCACTTTCCATTAGGTGGCCCGCATGCCTGTTTGTCTGCCGGATAACATATAAAAAAGAAGCTTCTTTAAAGATCAAATAGTACCTACCTACCTGAGACTTCAAATTATCAAGAAAAATTCCAAAGAAATAATTCATTTGTTTGTAAACATTATTACAGTGGTGTGGAAATTCCGTTAATTTTACATCAAATCTATATTTATTTTTCACATTTGTACCATAACAATCATACGTCATAACTACCACAGATTGAAAGCATTAGTACCTACCTATGAGGTTACGTGTCTACGAGTTTACGTAAAGCCTTAATAATGCGGGAAACCGGGTCACAGGAGGCCACGTGCCCCATTGTGGGCAGGAAGCAACACGGCCAGAGGTTTATTTTGCAATCACGAGGCTGGATTTGGTCTATATTTAAAACAACGATGTAACAGAAATATTGCTATAATTATTAAGTATTTGAAAAATGGCATCCATTACTATTTACTTGACTGCCAAGAAAGGGTTATATTTTCGCGCGTATCTTCAATGTATGTGTCTGTAAATTTCTTTATTACCTCGTATCTTCCAAACGGCTACATGAATTTAGACAGTTAGGGTATCGTGAGATTTGTCTCAAAAACCCAAGTGTATATAGTAGGTGTTTTACAAAAAAGTCAAAATGGCGAATTTTGAGCACCATATTTTTAAGTTTGGAAAAAAATATTTTCCTAATGAGTCGGGTATCAAAATGGAGGGCTTAAAGAGCTGATTTCAAATAAACTTAAAAGTTGTTTGGAAAGCCATATAGCATCAAGAGTATAGATATTATAAAAATCGGTAGGTACTATCATAAAACTAATAAGCGGAAAATAATACAAATACAAATACTAAAAAAACTACTGTTTTAAGGAACTGAAAAGTTAAAAACAAACCGAATGTTGTCAGAAGGTGTAGGGATATTGTACATATGTTAATTTAATTTAAGCTTGAAAGCAAGCGGGGTCCCATCTAAATTTCTATGAATATTAATAATCCGTGTCCACCTGTATGAAAATGGACCGTGCCTGCTGAAAGCTAAAAGTAAAATTAAACTATCGTTTGCACTGTATACCTACACCTATTTACTTACAACATTAGGCTTGTTTTTAACTGTTTAGGTTTTAAATAGCAGTCGGGGTTTTTAGTATTTGGACAACTTTTTTTTTACTATTATAGCACCTTTTCATAAATCCTGTTTGAAAAACCGAGCTTTTAACACCACTGCGCCTTGTACTCTAAAAACTAGGCCACGACTATGCATACATTATTGTGTTTCATTTTATCGATTGTACCTACCTAATACTATACTTGCCCGCCAAATAGTGTCCGAACATCTAGGGTGCCAAGTCAGACTGAAACAGGACTGGGTCTACAATACGTTCAACAAATGATATTGCAATAAAATTTTGATGTTTGTTTTGACCTTTAGCTCAGCCGGAAAAGCGTCTGACATTCGCCTTTATACACGTGTATTGAGGAGACTGGGGTGAATAATAGACCAGTGGTAGGCACGTGTACAATCGATAGGACAGCTGGGTCACGAAAGACACTCCCTGCGTAGGCCCGCCTGCATGCGCCGCACGCGAAAAAAAGACCAGGGTCGTATTTCTTGGATCAATGGGGGTTGGAAAGATTCATAATAAAATAGTAAAAAAAGAGTGTGTGTACATTGAATACTACAATATTTCCAAAAAAATTATTTTGGGCTATAATAAAATTATCATAAAATAAGAATATTTAATGTTTTTGTCTGTTTGTTCGGAACTACTAGACGGATTTGAATGAAACCTTTTTGTTGTGTAGTTATTAAGCCTGGGCAACATATACAGTATTATTGATTTTGGAAACTGGAACACCTGATGTAGAACCATAATAGACCAGCTAAACTGTAGAATCGGAAATGACGCCAAATGGATTTTGATGGGGTTTTCACTGTTTGGTAGTTTAGGGTCCCACATAAAATCTAGGCCATGTTCTATCTTATTCGGTTGGGTAGAACCAGAGATACGTCTTGACCTCTCCGTAGTATACTACCTTTCATACATTAGGGAGGTCATTTAATATGGACGCTCAGGAAAAATATAAACTGCCCTAAAACTATTTCCACGCGGAACGAAGTCGCGGGCAATAGTTAGTAATAAATAATTACTTAAAATCAGTAGTGCATTAAAACAACTGTTATTGTTAAAAAAATAGTTTCAAAACTTACGAAAGCTTAAACTTACGATGCGAATATTTTTTTGTTATATTTTTTAAAGTCAGCTTCACACTTCCCTGCCTTGAGTCCGTCCCCGCCCGCTGCCCCGGTGTGGCCCGCGTATAAATAATAGGTCGTTTTGGGGGGCGGGGGTAAACAGGTCGCGGACTATAACGCCGACAACCATCAAACTATCATAACTTGAATGGCAAGCTTCAAACGAGTGCCCTGATTTTTTTATTTATAAGACGCTGGTCATGTCCTGATTTTCAGGAAATGAGCTTTTCCTGCCCCTCTGCCAACCGTAGATACACGATTATCTATGGCAAAACCTTCCACTGATATGGATAAAGCTCAAGTCCAGCAGTGGACTGTTACGTAATTAATATCGTCAAAGATATAAATGCTTTAGTATGGACTACATGTTCGTTTGCTAAGGCCCAACAAGCGATGGCTTGACGTCGGACGTAGGGATGACAAATGTACCACCAAACTCACAATCAACGATGCCGAAGATCGAACGAAGTGGATAAGGACAGAACATCTTTGGGATAGCTAAACTTTTTTATATTAGATTTTTTTGCCTCTCGTGTCTCGTGTTGTCCTTTGGCAAAATCTCCTAGCGGGTTGTTTAAGCAAGATATTCGACTTGAACATTTTGTTAGGTATTTCTTGAAATCTGGGTCTGGGGGCTATAGATTGAATCGCGATGAAAGTTGATATAATTAATGGAAAATATGAAATATAATGGAAAGCGACATATTCGATTTAATAGTTTTGTTAGGTATTTTTAGGAATTAAGAGGAGTGGGAATGCGGTCACGTGCCGCGCTAGAGTGAAACCAGGATTTAACGCTAGGATTATGATTGATGATGATGATGATGAGAATTCAACGCAGATGAAAGCCGCGGGGACGAATTTGAAGTGAGCGGCAGAATAATATCTTCCGCCCCGACTTCGTTCTAGTTGAAGAGTTAATTCATAGAAACTGATCAAAGTGCCATCAACATAGTACTATTATGAATCTACATACGTACATCTATATAGGTACACACATAGAATTTCATCAAAATCTGAAGATTTTTTTAAAAACGTCCACAAGAAAACGCAAAAAAACGCCTAAAAATAATCCAATGTTAAGTTTAATATATTTCGAATACGACAATCACTGAAATCAAATATATTATGTTATTAGTAACAAAGTAATGGGCAACAGTGTTCCAAATATTGACACAGTTTGTTGTAGGCGGGTCATCAGTCACCACAATGAGATAACTATTATATAAACAACTCATACGATAACAGTATTGTGATAGTAGCTATCTATATTATGGGCGCATTGACAGTTTAGTTTCGAATAATTTTGATGCAGTGAAACAGCATGATGGTTCTTCTTTCAAGGATTTCGTACTTGAAAGGTAAAACCGGCCAAGTCCGAGTCGAACTCGTAGTATTCCATACTATCAACAACAAGATTTTGACAACAGCAACATGCAATTCTTTTTAAATTTTATGAAATTCACAACCCTGTATCGCGAGCCCGACTGACACGTTTTTAGAATCAATTTAATATTATCACTATTATCATGCAAAGTATGCAAAGTTTGGTGTTTGTATGTATTGCCGTTATTACTATAGAACGGCTTACTAACAATTCGTATTCTCGGACATAACATCGAAAATAATTCTCAGTTTTTAATTTTAGCTGTAGATAAGCTGGAGTCGTAGGCCACTCGTGCCTGACTACACACATCGCCTAACTATACGATTTCATCGTACTAACTAATAATGACTTTGTTAGTTATATGATTGTGGCCTACGGGTATTTAAACGAAGTGGTGTTAAATATTACACCGCTGATAAGTTAACAGTTGACCGATAATGTAAACCTCACCAATTACTCCTTTAATATTTATTTACTCTGCCCGAGCAAACATTCAACAGTGTTGGAACAGACTATTTCTTATGAATTCGTATGTACCAGAAGTTATGTATTTGCGTATTTGACTTCTATATAGTAGCTTTGATTGTATACGAAGTGTACGTTATGCTAAAATATACATATTTTGTACTGTTTGTTATAGTTTTAGCATTTGAGAACGCGTTATAGTTTACACCTGAGCTGAATCTGATTTTCTGAACTTGTTTTTTTTTAGCTTATTCTATTAAAAATAGCTCTATCTACAGAATGGCAAAAAACTTGAATGAAGTACCTACAAATTCTGTCCTGTGAATGTTTGCCAGGATGTTTTAGGATTTAGATGAACTACTACAGTATTTAAGCTTAAACATCAGTAACACATACGCCTCAAACACATCATCATCTACCTACCCTTATGCCAATAAATGGGGTCGGCACAATATTTCTCCTTCTACCATTCAATCCCCCGAATCCTTTAATTATTAGAGGTCATATTAAAAAATATTTTACATAGCGTTGGTACTGGTGATTACTGAGATTCAGGTTTATAAGCGGAATAAATTGCAGCTGCCCTATGGAACGATTTAATACAAATAACCTAATATATAAAGAGACAAACATAACTCCTTTAGATAAGTATTGCATAATTGTTTTATTGTGACGACCTGAGTGGTTCAATGGTCAACATGCCGGTCTGCCACGCAAGAGGTCCCGGGTTCGATTCCCGGCCGGGCAGAAATTGAAATGATGAATTTTAATTTCTGTTACGGGTCTGGGTGTTCTATGTATAATAAGTATGTATTTAAAAGTATTTAAGTAGTATATCAGTTATCTAGCACCCATAGCACAAGCTTTGCTTAGTTTGGGGCTAGATGGCGCTGTGTGAATTTGTCCACGAATATTTATTATATTTATTATTTATTATTGTCCCACAATGAAATGCTGCATTAAATCCGAATCCAAGTTAACCTAACCAATACAAAAACGTCAGATAACCCCCGACCAAATATATCCAATACTTCGATATTTAGTAAACTACTAAACCGATTTTAATGAATCTAAGAACCACCTCAATTAAACTGGTTTTAAAACAAAAAAAAATCTATCGCCTATCCAGTTCCATTTGTTTGGGAGGTACGTTGCCACAGACAGTCACAGAGACTTTTATTCATCGATAATTTAAAACGAACTTAGGCTACAAAAGACTAATGTAATATTTCAAATATTATCATTAATTAGTATATCCGTATAAAACTAAAATCAATTAGGTACGTGTATAATTTCTACACAATATTTTAACCGTAATCAAGCATTTAATTTTCTGCAGCAAATTTAGATGTGTGATTAGTTAAATGCTATTTCAAAAACTTTCCTTTAATATTTTCCAAACCAAGGTCGTTCTTGATTCTATTGAACTTGAGCCCTAATGTTTGATAGGTTAAGGTCAGACCAGGCTCTAACTATTAGATAAATATTGCACTTTTTTTGGTCCCACAATTAAATGCGCTTACACAATGTAATCCTCCAAATATAACCTCCAAGTATTTTAAATCCAAGCTAACCTAACCGACAGAAAACGTCGGATATCCCCGACACAGAATACATAAACTTCAATATTTCCTAAACTACTTAACCAATTTATAAAACATAGCTAAGCCCCATTTCTATTCCAGACAGATATACACAGAGTACATACACAGTAGTATTTCTATGACAGCAGTTCGAGTTTTGTCCTATAAATTTTTCAAGTTCAAATTGTCATGTGGCAAGAAAAAATACTGATTTTGATAGTCCTGACGAATCTATAAGTACACAGTATAAAACAAAGTGGCTTCCCGTCGTCTGTCCCTATGTATTTATGTACGCATTCATCTCTTAAACTACGCGTCTGGTTTTAATGCGGTTTTCAACAATAGATAGAGTGATTCAAGAGGAAGGTTTATAAGCTATAAAAAAAGAGTATAGTAGGTGTACGTGAACGAAGACGAATCGCGTCCAGTAGTTATTTCTTAAACAGAAGGCACCGCCATTGAAACGTCAAGTTAAACTTGACCTGTATTTTATAATCCGACAGAAGGAGGATTACGTTTTTCGAGTATATGTGTATGTATATATATACACCAATGTAAGTCTATTTCTTTGGTATGGGCTACGTTGGATTCAGTATTAGTACCTATTGATAAATGGCAATGTCCTTCTTAATACACTGACTTAGAAGCTTGATTTTCTTTTTTGGGTCATCGGGCTTGGTCGTTGCTATTAAATTTAACTAGATACCTTTACCCTTTACCCCGCTGTGAAAGGTTTCTGAGTGTCCGAGCAAGCAAACGTACAACAACGTGATCCTATATGGGCTCTGCTGTTACCTGTAAGCGGTAAAAAACTTTGAAAAGGAATGTAATGTACTTACGTCACGGAACTGCGACACCCCAGCCTCTCCCAGCTCGTACATGGTGACGTAAGCTGCCTCTGGAGCCACAAACAGCTGACAGAGCACCATCTCCTCGGAACGGAACATGGCACCCATGATGACGGCTCCTGTGGAAGGACACATAATTATATCAACAACCTGCAATAGCCCACTGCAATGAAGATTTTAAATAATATAATTGGGAACATTTGAAACATTACCTTGCTCATTTTCTGGTATGCAAAGGAAATAATTAGCTGCTGGTACGATATTAGTCGCCTTGTACGATACCCATTATGTAAGGGCCACCACAATCACCAGAAGAAAGGATATGAGGGGATATATTATGTTTACAAAGTATTCGGATCCTTGGTGTCCACATATCGGATAAAGTGCGGTTCCCCGAGAAAGGTTGGGTAAAACTAGTCTCAAAAAGCTTGGAATGCTTAACCGGTCCAAGCAATACTTCACTCCAGGGCAGCGCCTGCTACTGTATAAGGCACAGATGCAGTTCCATATAGAGTTTGTTCCCTTTTTTTAGGGCGAAACTGCCATCCTGCTATGCAATTCGTCGACGATTCCATACTAACATGCAAGTTAAAACCACTGGCTAACAGAAGGGACTGGGACTGTACTGAGGAACTTTTTGATCTGGTGCCCACAGCACAATTCCGCTATCGCACCACCCGTCGCGGACTGGGTACTCTTCCTGACTACTTAGACCCTCTGCTGGTCTCTGAAAGTATCAAAGACTGTTTCTTGCTCATAGCATTTCGATGTGGAATGAGCTCCCCGCCATAGTGTTTCTGACATAGGATCATTGAAGAGGTATATTAGAGGTCTCTTCAGAGTCGGGAAACGTAAATAGGCGGCGGTGACCACTTTCCTTCAGATCTCCCGCTTGCCTATTTGATTGGTTGTCAACAATGCTTGCATTTCATGGTCGCACGACCATAACCAATTAGGGAAACGCCTGTCTGACTGGCGCGCAGAGAGACCGCGATCCCTGTAACGGCAGTAGTGTGCCCGTGTAGCCCACCAAAAGTAAGTAATTGGTCTAAAATCACATGCTAAAATAGATTATTTTCCAAATTAGCTAGGTATTTGACCGGTCGGTCATCTTACCGGGCGGTATGACGATGAGTTAGTACCCAGTGTCTAGGTATACAGGTATTGAATATGGTTTAAACATAACTACTATAGAAATAATATTGCACAATAGTCGATTCTTTATTATGGATGAAGAAACATCTTTTATTATGCATAACGACTGTACGAAAGCGCATAACCCAACCTGATTCGCTATTATTCCCGCCCGTGATTCGTTAACGTACTAAAACGTTTGGGTAAAAAGTATACCCAGTGCATAATCTCTGTGTGAAGGGTTGTTTCCAGATGCCGTTTCTTATTGTCATTTTCGCCAATATTATTACCCAAATATAAACGTGTTTATATATGTATTAAATGTTTACCTAAAGACCACCTACTGAAAAAATTCAAAAAGATAAATCGATTGTTGGAAGTCTACCAATCATATAATCTTGTAGGTTGGAATTCTATATAGTACTAAAGAAATTATAAAGTCACCGAGACATTTTCCTGGCTCTACCCTACGCTGCCGCTTGTTTACCCCACTCTACTCTTCCCCTACCAGTCTCTAACTTACTCTACCATACAATAACCCTAAACCTACCAAAGCCCTACATCTACCTATCCTTTTTTTCTTACATACAAACCCAAAAACATTACATATATGCAGCCGTTCTGAAATTATACGCGACCATGCAACATTTTGATACCTTGGGTTATACTATTGCAATTTTCCTAGGAATCTCAATTTCTTCTGAAATAAAATATAGCATATGTTACCCGCTGATAATGTAGCTTTCTATTGGTGAAAGAATTTTAAAAATCGGTTCTGTAGTTTTTGATTTGGTCCATTAGAAACAAACAAACAATCAAATATTTTTCCTTATAATATTATTATAGATACCTAGCAACGCTGTCTGCGAGCATCGAAGAAACCGCACTGTTACGAAAAACAGATTCTTTGAAAACAATAAACTGGCGTAATGTCCCTCGGTACCGACGCTTACGCAGGGGAATTAATTGCAATCTAATATTATTTTTAACTTTATCAGTCCCGTGTCAGACCAGCTGTGAAGCCCAGCCGATCCATAGCCACTAGGTATTGTATTTTTGTACCTGGACTACATCCAAGTAGATGCCGGGAGTGGTGCATAGAGTAATATTGCTCCAATTTCCCATTGATGAGCGGTACCGATCTAGCGGGCCATGTCGCAACCCGCCATTGACTCTATTTTAGATTCAGACACTGTTTTCGTTGTTTTGTTTTAGGCGGCTCTCGATTGTTTTGGCTAATTTAGACGCGTTCTCTTTGGTGTTGGCGTTGTTTTGTTTTTATCGTTAATCACTCGTAATGTTAACACTTTATGACACCTACTCACATGTTTACGAGAACGCTGAAGGGTTCTGTGTTCAGTTAAAAATCGAACTTTTAACGAACAAAGCGAACGAAGTTAAGCTACTTCTGTTACTAAGTATAACGACGTCCTCGTACGAAAAAAAAAATAACAATTATCACTAGGCATATCTAACCTGCGACAACAATACAAACCACTATGACTTTATAGTGCTGTCACGTAATTATTTATTATATTTTTAAGTACTCACGTTAGTTTTAGTCGGCCACGATAATGTTTTAAAACACTATTGTCTTTTTAGACAATCGGTTGTGATCTGTGGCTAGCGCACATACGTTCATCACTGCGATCGGGGTAACACTGCGGTGGTACCACGGCACGTCCGTCCCGCGCGCATGGGTCACTGCTACTGCCGAGTCGCTAACACCGCCGCTTTTCATTTGAACTAATAAAAAATACATTGGCTGGGTGCGTCCATGCCATGCTGAAGCGCTGCGGTTCTAAGAGCTTTATTTAATTAATTTATAGTTATCGTCAAGTTGGTTCCTTAAATCGTGCTGGGGCGCTGAAAGAACACGGTGTCGGTTTCTTACTTCTTCGAAAGGTCGTGTTTTTCTCGCGTATATTGGTAGATTAGATTCGTCTTGATAGCTAACGCGACTAGAAAACACATACACTCACAACGGTATCCCACAAGGGTAACGATAGGTCCGAAACGATAGGAACGATCAAATAATAAACTGACCAAGAGAGTCGATCTCGCATACGAAGGGTTCCGCATATAGCTTTGATATACCACGTTTTTTGTTAATTTCTCCCAACTTTTTTTTGTTTGTCCCAATAATGAAGTTATAGGTTTTCCTATAAAATATGTACTATACTAGGATAATTAAATAACTAATTTTTTCATTTTTTTATCAAAATTTTCGACTCTGTAGTTTCGAAGTTTTGTAATGGTAATTTTTTTAACAGTTTTTGTAATAAATCAAAATCTGTAGAACTTAAAAATAATGTTATAAAATGTGTATTACGACCCCTTTCATATATATACCTATAACGTGTTGCAGCTTGCATTTTTTTTATTTTCCAAGATGCGCCCCAAAAGTGTCCATATTTTCCCATAAACCATATTTGAAACTTGTCTTTTGAAGTTACACGTCTGCGTTTGGGTCACAGAAAGGGTAATATAGCACCAAAGAATAATGAGACATAACGTGCCCAGAATATGGCACTTTCTTACCTACTTTAGATGGAAAACCTGATTATTGTGATCATTAACAAACTTCAAAAACAAAAGAAAGAATTTTTCAATTCATCGGATCCTTTTTTTTTATATATGTATATCTTCCTCGATTAATCGAAGACGCCTGGACTGACTTAGATTGTTTTGTTTGAAAAGGCATACTTCCCAGGCGCTCCCGTAGTCGTCAAGTCATGCTCTGATGATGGAATCCTGGAGAAATCTAGGGAACTCCTCAAATATAGGCATACATATAGCGATTTCAGTATTTTCAGTGACAATTCAAGCATTTGCATTCAGAAAAGTTTCATTTGGTTAAGTGGAGCTGATGATGAAGGCAACAGGCCACTGTACCTTCTCAATATTGGTATCTTAGAACTCTGTTAGACCGATTTGAAAAGATCTTTTTGTTTTTTGTTTTAAAAAGTATATAACTCTGGGTGGTCCTACTTTGATCAGGGCAAAATCGAATATAGTTGGTATATGAGGTGTTTGTTACGTTATCATATCTTACTCAGGTATCCGGTTCAGTGTGTCATCATTTACTGTGCTGTGATGAAACCACAGAGCTCTTTACGATTAGGTTTTAGGGATAGTACTGCAATTTGTCGACAGGAACTACTCAGTAGTATCTAGGGCTCAAAAAGAAAAGTTACAAGATAAAGAAATCATACAATACGACTAAAATACATATAATCATTATTTTTGGAGTCGGTGCCACACACAGATCCTGCCCCTCCCCCAAAAGTTTTACCCCTTCCCCTCTACGAATATTACTGTGCTGGCACCGACTCCAAAAATAACGATATCTACTTTACTCGTATTGTCTAATAAAAAGAAAAAATTTTCACTTTTTTGTGTTTCAAAGTCGGTTTTTTTATATATTTTTTTTATCTCAACGCCAACATATTTAGGAAAAAAGTTAAGTCCAACTAAAATACAGTCCTATTTACCTTTCAAATGCAAATGTTAGCGACCAAAACCGATTTTAGTTATTGAATAGAGCATCGGTGGCCTTATAGCCATTAGCGGTTCGGACTAATGACAGTGCAATAGAGAAAGCCAATTTACTGGGTGCTCTCTTTGCCTCAAACTTGACACTGAATGACGAAGACGACGACCTGCCTGCCATCCCGTGGGGCGGCAAATCAATGCCGGAAATATCCTTTTCTCAGCAAAAGGTCCGGCGGGCTCTGCTTTCTCTAGATGTTCGAAAGTCGAGTGGGCCTGATGGTATTCCGGCGGTGGTGCTTAAAGTGTGTGCTCCCGAATTGTGTCTGGTGCTAACGCGCCTCTTTGCACTCTCATACTCCACTGGGATAGTCCCGTCTTCATGGAAGAATGCCCACGTGCACCCTGTGCCTAAACAGGGCGACAGATCAGACCCGTCGAATTACAGGCCTATCGCTATTACCTCCCTTCTCTCTAAGCTGATGGAGCGAGTTATAAACGCACAGCTCCTTGGTTACCTAGAAAAACACGATCTCTTGAGCGACCGTCAATATGGGTTCCGACATTGTCGCCCAACGGGTGATCTTCTAGTGTACCTAACACACTATTGGGCTTTAGCTGTTGAGAGTCAAGGTGAGGCACTGGCTGTTGGCCTAGATATAGCGAAGGCGTTCGATCGGGTCTGGCATAGGGGTCTTCTATCGAAGTTACTATCATACCGGCTTCCCGAGGGATTGTGCAAGTGGGTAACTAGCTTTTTGTCCAGCAGATGCATCAAAGCCGTAGTTGACGGCTTTTGATCCGATAGCTTGGACATTAATGCTGGTGTCCCGCAAGGCTCGGTGCTGTCTCCAACTCTGTTCCTCCTTCATGTAAATGATATGCTGTCCATTGACGGCATTCATTGCTATGCGGATGACAGTACTGGAGACGCCTTTCATACGGGTCGTGCGAATATCCCTCGTGTAGTAGAGGAAAGTCGCGAAGTACTTGTGTCTAAAATCGAGAGTACTTTATCTAGAATCTACGATTGGGGACGACTTAATCTAGTCCAATTCAACCCCACTAAGACACATGTATGCGCATTCACCGCCAAGAAAACTCCATTCGTTGTAGCTCCCCAGTTCCAGGATACACCGCTTACCATCTCTAAGTGCATACATATCCTAGGTGTCGACATCTCCAGTGACGTCCAGTTTCGCAGTCATTTGGAAGAAAAGGTCAAGCTCGCATCTAAACAGCTGGATGTGCTTAACAGATCAAAGCAATACTTCACGCCGGGGCAACGGCTTCTCCTTTACAAGGCTCATGTCAGACCCCATCTAGAATATTGCTCTCCGGCATATCAGCTTGGTCCTTGTGACTCGATCCAAAAGCGCGCTGTGAGAAATGTCGATGATACTATGCTCACAAGAGGTATTGAGCCGCGGAGTGATGATGAGTCAGCGGAGGGATTTCGCCTCCCTTTGTGTGTTCTACCGCTTGTACAACGTTGTTTGTTCTGAAGATCTGTTTGACATAATGCATACAGCTACATTCTTTCATCGCACCGCTTGCCATCGACAGGGAGTTCATCCTCACACCTTGGAGCCAAATTGGTCACGAACTGTGCGGTTCCAAAGGAACTTTCTCCCACGCACACTAAGGTTGTGGAATGAACTACCTGGAGAGTACAACATGGAGTTCTTCAAGAAAGGGGTTAAAAGGTTTTTACAAGGCAACGCGTGGGTGATGCCCCTGGTATTGCAAACGTCCATAGGCTGCGGTGACTGCTTACCATCAAGCAGGCCGCAAGCTTGTTTGCCACCTTAGTGGTATAAAAAAAAATTTAAGCGAGAGACCAAGTTCGATACCCGTATCGAATTTGACTATTAACATAATATGCATTTTAAAAGTAATTTGATTAGCTGGAAAACTCTTTGATTAGCTGTAATATAATAAAGTGATCAGAATGGAAAGGTCAGGTCAGGTAGGCTTGAAAGTGCTACATACTGGGTTCAATATAAGGTTGACGGAAGCCCGGTCGAAGCTTTTGGTGGAGACCTTGGTTACAGTAGGCCTAGGTCAAACTAGTTTGTTCTAAAGTTTATCCTAGGACAATGTAGTTTATCCTATCTTTCTTAGGATAAACTGGTTCGACCTAAGTCAAATTTGTTGGGTTTGAAATTCTGTTTGACCAGTATCATTATAATGTAATAAGAACTTAAATTAGTTCGCACTTCTCTAAGCTAGTTTGTCCTTAAGTTTTTAGGCAAAAATGGATTGTCCTAGGACAAACTTGTTTATTTTAAGGCACTTAAAATAAACAAGTTTCGCCAAGGACAAATTAATTTGACCTGAAGTCGGACTTGGATGCTAACATATCTTGTATTTTTAAAGAAGGTAAATGTGACTATGTTTAAATTTGATATAAGTTTTTCCTAAATAAGTTAGAGTTGGGCTGTTGTATAATAAAATGATTAAAATGATCAGGTATTTCATCTAAATATCATTCTGGGGACGGTGTCCATACATTCTTGTCTATTGTAATTTTAACTTATTTAGTCCAGTAGGCAAATTAGCTACCGGGCCACCTGCTGGAAAGAGGTCACCGCTGCCTATGAAATATTATTTAACATAGTATTTTTTGGCTGCGGTATTCTGTAAGGAGGAGGTACTTCCCGTGTCGGGCGGCTCCGATTCGAACGGGATTCCCCGCTATGCCCTACTCTCTTTTTGGCTTTGAGAGACGAACAGACCGACGCGTGAGTGATCCTATTCCTAAGGTTCCGTTTTTTATTTTGGACGTAGGGAACCCTAAAATCTGAACATAGCTGTAAGATAAATAGTTTGAAGTGATATATTTGTTACTCCAAACCTCAATATAAACATTGAAATCAATATATTGTATTATTATATATATTGAACATATGTAAAGTTTGAATAATGTGTAAGTCGGAATTGCATACCGATGTTTCGAATTTAATGATATTATAGAAATCTAGTAGTCAATAATGTAACTTTAGAATAAATAATAGAAATCCTTTACCTCATATTGTACAAAGGTATTAATTTATTACTCTATTATTTCATTGTTTTGTTTCCCAAATAAAATGTTATCGAAAATAATACGATGTTTAATACATACAATGCTGTGCATACCAGACTGCCATTGAAATGTGACCGCCTGTGTATGGTCTAGTTAAGTCAGTGTACTCAGCCTAGGTTGTAACAGGTATAGTTTGTATTCGCCGGAGGTGTTGTGGATGACAAGGTTTCGGCTACTCTTATGACACCTTCATTAAGGCGATGCAGGAGCGCCGCGGGGTTTAGTGGGTACACCAGCGACTGTTGGGAGTCCCACACAGGCCTTCCGTCCCCCCAACGGAGGGTATCATGCGTAATGCATTCCCCGCGTAAAAAAAAGGTGTAATTTGTATTAAAAAATAAGTACTCAAATTAAAAATATATTTTCATTACATGCTTTTATCGTGCGGTACCTCCTTATCAAGACCGCTCCAGAGAGCTCAATCACGATGCGGTTATCTTGTTGCGGTCAGCATTCAGTAGTTCCTATGGCCACCTTGAATATTGCTTGCTTACAAGTTTAAATTAAACAAATGTTGGCATTTTATGCTTGTTTCTAACTTTTTGTTTTTTTATGCGGTCAGGGTTTTTAGTTTTTGTAGTACTATTTTTCTTTTCCGCTTTTTAAATTAAAGATCGGTAGGTATCATGAAAATTGAAATGAAAAAAGTAAGAATAGTTGCTAACTTTAAATCGTTATAGATCCTAAACGGCCATTCTAAATGAAAAATGGTAAGAGAAACCAATGATGATTTTTCAATACCCACGATATTCAATATTCAACGATACCCCACATGACATAGTTAGTCGATTTTCATTTTTGTATTTTATACAAAATGGTGGCTGGTAGTCTCCATATTGAGTTTTGATCAACATCATGCCTTCAGGGACTCTCTCAAGATTAAGACAAATCAATAGACGTAAGAACCATCAAAATCGGCTCCCGCGTTTAGTCACTGGAGTGCCACAAAAGAACAAACATACATATGCTGATAAACATATTAACCTCCTTTGCGTCGCTAATCGTTTACCTTTATGTTTATGTTGGATAGAATCGCAAAACCCAGTCGATAGTAAATTAATAAATTAATCGACGTAGAAGCATTCGCAAAAATAATTTAGATCTATATCCTCATTCCTGCAATAACTTTATTACTCAATCGGTTTGCGTTATGACTATTATTATTCGTCAACTACTTATTATCAACCCCCCAGTGAGACAAAATCGTAAAGACAGATAGTATGTTATTACCATTACAATTCTCAAATGAAAAATATATAATGTAATATTATTATATCTGAAAAATCAAAGCTTCCACGCCTACAAATTATTTGTTATCAAACTTTACCACATAAATAATTGCTACACATTTTTTTGCAGGCGCTATTTCCAAATATGTCTTTACAATCGTATCCCGTACCTTACTAATAATACTTTTATATTTTATATCATAACAAGTTCTAGCCATTTCTGAACATTAACTGAATTAATGCCAAATTTACCGTATAGGTATAGCCCGTCTTATATCTGTTTCATAATATTTACATCTAGAGCTATCTTATTGTTTATAGCCAAAGAAACCGAACGAATGCTCTTGCTCATCTATGTTTTATTGGTGTAAATATTAGCGTAAAGTAGCATAGTCTTCAAACTATTTATTACAGTTATTTTTCTATACAAGCTGGGTTTGATAACCTATAATTTTTTTAAGTTCTCTTATACTTAATTGTAGGTCCACATCCACCTTTAAGATTGCTATTAGCAAGTTAAATAAGTGGGAAAAAGTCATGTAAATGTTGTTTGTCATTCTTACTAAACATTCATAACATACATGGGATATTTTTTTTTGTAATGATTTTTATTGTTTGGAAAATCTTTTTCACTAGCTTTTATTTTACTTGCACTGTTCGATATATGTAAGTTGTCCGTCAAAATTTGCCAAAAAAAATTCGACCATTTGTTGGTACTTATCCGATTGAGCTGAAATTTGGTATACCTATGTAACTTGAATGAAAATGGAATAATATGGTACCATGGAGCTGGTCTAACGATGGATTTGGAAGGTGGTCATAGGAACTAATGAAGATAACGCGATAGTTTTGGGCTCTTTGGAATGGTCTTGATATAAAAATAATTTTAATTTGAGAACTTATTTTAAAATCTATCTGGTAGTAAGCGACAATACGACTTATTTCATTTAATTTTTTCCCGTTTTCACTAAACTAGAATTAAGCATTACCTTATTAGGAAACTTTTAGGCATGGCTTAGCCAATTGGTATATTTCAATAATATTTCACCATACATACATAACTCTAGGCGAGATTTATCGATGGATTTGCGTGCGTGATGTTGATAAACTGTAGATAGCCACAAACTTGCCCTCTGCCCTCTGTTGATCACCACGCGAAGGTTCGAAAGAACGTTTCTCGCTTCTACGATTCGGATGTGGAATGAGCAGCTTCCAGCCACATTGTTTGCTTTGGACTATGACATGGAATCGTTCAAGAGGTATATTAGAGGTCTCTTCCGAGGCGGGCAACTCATTGGTGACTCCCCTGGTGTTGTTGATGTCCATTGGCGGCGGTGACCACTTTCTACCAGGTGGCCCGCTTGCCTGTTTGTTTGTCGTAAAACATAAAAAATAAAATTATCCGAAACGGTGACGGTGCCGCTGTTGTTGAAAACGAAGTGACATTTAAAAATGGCGACGGCGTTCCTGTTTTGACACCGTGTCAGATAAGTTTATGGCACACTAGATTAAAAGATAAAAAATAATACAAATCGTTTCGGTCGTTTCATCACGATGTTTTCCTGATCGGTTAGCATTCATCTAATATACGTAACTCTGAAAAGAGACCTTGGTACATGGCCGCAGTGGGATTCGAACCCTGTACCTCTCGCTTATCGGCCGGATACCTTAAGCACTCGGCCACCGGCGCTCCAACGTTTGTGGTACTCTAGATTGAGTTGACTTTTTGACAGCTATGACAGCAGTTTTATCTGTTATTTTATGCGATGACTAACATAGGGACCTAGGGACTAAGCACCGCCCAATCCACTTCCTAACTTTGACCGTTATCTGACGGCGATATTTATTTCCTAGCAGATGGTGACGTGTTCATCTTAAACCATTTTTAAGTATTTAGGCATCTGATTTAGGCGATTTGTATGTTTCGTGGAAACGGGCATTTATCATATACCATATTATTATACCAGCGCCACTTAAGTTTACAAGTTCTAAATCAGGCATAAGATTTGCTTTTAAGAGTCAAAGCCAAGTCATACTATCTGACCCAAATATGGGGTTGGTAGAGTTAGGCTTTGTTGAGTTAAGGGCTTGGCTCTTCATGAGATGTGATAACTTTATCATAGTGAAACTGTTTGTGCTTGGGAGGCTTGGCGAACCAATGTTACACGAAATGGTTTTAGTGGGATTAAGTAATTTTCCTCACAACTATCGGTCTTGCGCTGTCCCCGTCCAACGTCTATCCATCACTGGGGTGTCGCTCCACCTAGCGGTCGTCACTAGAGGACCTTTCGCTTTTCACCGACGCTTTTCCCCGACAATCTCATGTGTCCGTCTTGCCTATGTATATGTGTGCCTGTCATTGTCAAAGTAGCTCCCGAACGAATGGAGCGATTTTGATGATGGTTTTTTTGATAAGAGCAGTCTAATCGAGATAGGTAGCTTAAAACTTTTTTTTTTATTTCATACCGTAGGCAAATCTTTAAAATCGCTTTAGTAGTGTTGATAACGAATATATGGATACTTAAATAGGTGGAGTATTATGTAGTTAGCTAATTCCTTACACACAATTTCCAATCATCATCGAGATCTCTACAAATGCCGGTTTTGAGCCTTCCCTGTCCAGCTTGTAACAGCGATCTTTAGTCTTAGGCTTAATTTAGTCCTAATCAAATAATGACAACCGCATCGTACCGATTACCATTAGTACCAGAGTAAATATAGGTAGGAGTAGGTACCTCCTGCATTAGCGGGCTACACTATACATCGTAGCTATAGTACGTAGGTGACATTATAAGTACCCAGCTTTTCTGGTATTTAGTAAACAACCTTGGGTATATTAATGGAACAGTTTAATAACATTGAGGAACCAAATAAACGAATTAACTTTAGCTGTTCCACGTAATAACAACTTACGAATTTCACATAAACACACCGAAATTAAGAGGGTAAACTCAACAAAATTCGCCTCTAGCAACTGAAGTGGCCTTCGAGGGGCAATTTATGGAAAGCGTGCCCTTGAAGGGAAGACAACATAATTGTCAGGAGATGAGAAATTGGCGGGTGATTTCATTAGTTGGCGGGGCGACCAAGCCCTGAGAAAACCGCCATCCTTTATCTGAGACACTGCGTATGCCAGGCCAGTCGAACTCTGACCGCCGCGACGGGCGCTTGCCACGGTCCCCCACGACCTCGCGTTCGCGCCAAACGAAACGTCACATTGGAAAAAAGAACGCACAGAATAAAAAAAGGAAAAACACTCCGCGCAACCTGCTAGTGCAATTAAAATAGAACAATGGTGAAACGTCACTAAGAAGCCGAGGTCTAATATTTACCCATCGATTGTTTACGTGACTTTTTGTTTTATTTATTTATAAACAAAAATTGTAATTTAGCTAATTGTTCCTGTGTTTGTTGTACGGAAAATTTACGGATATTTAATTTGGTAAGTCTATTGATATGAGTTCATTGTATCCTATTTTTTTTATTTTTAAAAGGTCGAATAATAATTGATTGAAAGAGACGCGTTCATAGAGATTAGAATTTGCCTATTATTTCAGTCAGGTAAGGCGTAATTTCTAGTTAACCAAATAGGATGCAAAAAATCGTAATATAATATTATACAAATTTTGTAAGCATGCGAACGTTTATAAAGTGTGTAATTTTGTAAGGAACATTCAAGTGTTTGTTTCTTCTTTCACATCAAAATTACTGAACGGATTTGTTTGAAATTTGGCGGTAGTATAGCATTAAGCCCATAATAACTTACAGGCACTAATTTATCCCCAAATTCAGTATAAACAATACTTTAATTTTTAGTCGCGACCGTTTAGGTTGTTCTTCACCTTTCAAGCATCGATAGATCGAAGCGATATTTTGCATTGGGCTAGTTTATGTACTAGGAACTAACTAGATTACTTTTAAAGAGATATTTTACAATAAGCTTTCATAACTTTTTGTAGTAAGTATGGAATGAATGCCCTTCTTTCTAGCTAGCATACTAAAATTCAGGTTTCGAGCACTTCGGGACGTGCCCTAAGTACCTCTGTTTAATTTTATATACTGACATGCACCTTTCGTTTGTTGGAGGTTCAAAGCTGCGCAGAATTTTTATTTGTTTTAATAGTTATGTAGAAATCTTAAATGCATACCCAATTTTAGCTTTCTAACACTTCGAGAAATGCCAAAAAATTTAATTTAGTTTTAATTTAGTAGTCAAAAAATAGAGTTGCAAGCCGCTTTATGGGTTTCGGAGGCCTAAACAAAATATTTCTTAATATTCTTTTAATTTATATGCAAATACTAGCATGAATTACAGCTTTCTAGCACTTCGGAAAGTGCACTTTAGATTTAATTTTTATGCTGACTTTAATTTAGTAGTCAAAAAATAGAGTTGCAAGCCGCTTTATGGGTTTCGGAGGCCTAAACAAAATATTTCTTAATATTCTTTTAATTTATATGCAAATACTAGCATGAATTACAGCTTTCTAGCACTTCGGAAAGTGCACTTTAGATTTAATTTTTATGCTGACTTGCCTGGAGGCTTAAAATCAATGATATTGCATAAAATTTTTAGATTGCATACCAAACAGCTTCCTAGGGCTTAGGACTGCCCTATATGTACAATTTTATATGCAGACCTGAACCACTGGTTTTAGGGATTTGGATGTAAACAGTAACATATTTCTTAAAATTCCTATTATTTGTGTACAATTCGTAGCCTGCGTACCAAAATTCATCTTCCTAGGGCTTCGGGCAGTACTCTAGAGATTTTAATAAGAGCTTATCAGTGAATCAGTCAGTGTCGAAACCGACGGCTAATAAAATGTGATTTTGTGTATTTTATGAGTTTGATACGTACATCTTATCCTGAAATTTGAGCTTTTTGGCATCTAGACCAAAAATATGAGGGTGTAAAAATTCGACTTAACCCTTCTGGTAAAGGTAGGTAGTACCCCCTAATTTGCTCAGCTTCTCGAGGACCCTCTGATTACCTTTCCATTCACTACCACACGATAGATACTAGCACCTGGATGTCTAGAAGAGGATGCAGGCTTGACAGGCTGTACAGTGAGCTACCGGGATTAACGCCAGGATGATGATAACGATGATAGATTAGTACCAACCCTTTCTACTAACGCGCAAAAACAGTTGTTGCAAACTACATAATTCGTACAATGTCGTGAGAAAAATTTTTTTTCCAGACTCGAATAAATTTATCTTTAACCCCCCATGAAAGAGAGCTGTGGATTTGTATGTTCGTGGCATTGTAGCTCCAGAAGATCCCTTAAGGAGCTATTTGACCGATTTGAATGCGGTTTCCTCTTTGAAAACTAGTTTAATGGCAATGTTCTTAGCTTTGTTTAATTAAAATCGGTTCTGTATTTGAGAAAATATTTGAGTGTAAGTAAACTTGGTCGGGCGTTATCCGACTTTTTCTATTGGTTAGGTTATTGGTATTTACAGCAGCTCAACCGATTTAGTTGCAGCTTTTATTGTAATTCTCATAGCTAAGGCTTACTCGTCCAGTCATTACATAATTAGTGAAACATGTGACTAATTAATATAAAAATCCATATGGAAATAGAGATTAAGCGGTCAGCCAATTAGTTACAATGAGTTTACAGTTAAGAGGGGCTAAAAGAAAAAATAGCTAGTCGAATAACAGTCGAATAGAAGTAGTTAATAAATAATAAGACCGAATAGCAGTACATTAATTTATATAGAAAAATGTTATAGGAGATTATATACCAAGGGGACAAAGCAGTATCTTACGTCATGGATGACATATTAGATCCTGAACGTAGCAAAAAAGTACTATAAATAACTCACGAGTGTAGCGAGTATATAAAGTTTATGTAGATTATGCAGTTCGGACCTCGAGTTTCGACTTTTAGGCGAGACCATATTACTTTTCCGAGTCAAAACGTGCCCTAGGATCTGAGGATATAAATATTCGGAAATATATATTTTGGTTAAGGATGAAATTCAAGCCTAATTTAATAAGGTCCAGGGAATACATCGGTCACAAACGTCGGCAATGCATCTGCAACTGCCCTGATGTTGCGGGTGTCTATGAGCGGCGGTGATCTTAATAATCAGAAGCCAAGCCAAGCCAAGAAGTAATGAGCATAGCTCAATCGCCTCCCTCTGTAAAACAATACAACCTTATCAGTTATTACAACTGGCTGCCTGTATTACGCCACTGATATAATTTTGCTATGGAGAGACTTTCATAGACCCCGGGAAGTTAATATAATCAAAATAACTACACCACAGACCTACGCTCGACTGTTTAAAATACTTAACCAATCTAAATTTCAACCATTTACTACGCTTAATATTTGAATACCACGAAGTCCGTGTCGGAGTTAGCTGGCTGCCAAACTCATCAAAACGGACTGAGTAAATTAAGCTTGAAAGCATAAGCGGGACGATAAACAAATTCATGAACATATGAACTATTTAACATAGTATTAGGAACGCTAGCACACGGATCCCGACAAAAGTACATAGTTTAGTATTTTACACAATAAATGGATTAAAAAATTGTAAGGTGTAATAAGAGTTGTGTCAGCACAGAGCAAAGTGGTGCTTCATAGAGTCTGCCTTTTTTCATGTAATACGGCAGACAAACAGGCAAGCCGGCCATCTGATGTTGCTGGAAGCTTATTCCAGATCCGAATCGTACAAGCGAGAAATGTTCTTTCAAATCTTCGCGTGGACACCACTAGAGGGTATACGTAATGGGGATGAGTACCCAGCCCGTGGCGGGTGGTGCGATGGCGGAATGTCTGCTACCCAACCTGTGGTACGGAGGCGTGAGCTTTATGTATGCTTGAAATACGAGTATATGTATATCGTTGTCATCAACACTAATCCCACCAATTACATTTAATGTATTGGCGATTCGCCAAGCCTCGCAAGCTCATAACGGCTTCAAAATGAAAAAAAATATCAGATCTAACTCTACAAAGCATAACTCTACAAATCCTATTTTCATTTCAATCATTCATTTTTATTTCATTCAATCATTCATTCAGTCAGAAAGCATGGCCTACCTGTTTCATAGACCTATTTCATGATACTTAAGGCTGAATTCAATGCTCGATCGACGTGACGCACGGCCAGGGCTGGCATCGTCAGTCGGACCAATCTAGCGCGTCACAAGCATCAGGTTTACACTGATTGATCATTGTCATTGATAGAGCTACGCTTGAATCTATGAAACGGCCAAGCCATACTTTCTAACCAAAATGTAGAATTCTATTCTAATTGTGGTAGAGTTAGGCTTTGTAGAGATACGTGTTTGGCTCTTATTGTGATCTAATTACTTTTTATTACAAGCTTTTATCTACTGTTTTATATAAGGATTGGCCGAGGAAAGCATCCGACCGTGAGTCGTGGAAGATCGAAAGGGAGGCCTTTGCCCTGCAGTGGGACAGAAATGGCTAAAAATAAATAATAATATCTACTGTCACATGTCCCCATGTACGTAATAAAATCTTGCAAGTTTAATTTGACCCACCTCCCGGTTTCCGATTGAGCTGAAATTTTGCATTCTTAGTGTAGGTGAAATGTTTTAATACCATCGAGCTGATACGATGATGAAGACGGAAGGTGGCCGTAGGAACTCGAAGTTTGGGCTGGTTTAATAAGATTAGTCGTAGTAGTCTTGACAAGAACTCTGATTGATCATAAAGAACGCGCGATAAGAACTTGCCATGAAAAAATATTTTTCATTTGAGAACTTGTTTACAGTGAAAGCGTTATGAGCCTGCGAGGCTTGTCAAACAAAACTTCATTTGTAATTGATTTGAAAATACGTGGATACGTTATCTACGATACCCGCCAGTAAGCACGGCAACGGCCCGTGACCGTGAAAATGTTACAGACGCCCGTAAAACTTTTGGTATGTTTGTTTTGAATACGCGGCTTGTTTTTTCTCTCCCCTGTTTACTTTACAAATCTACAATTTTATCTACTAACCGGCTTTCGGATACTTTCGGATTCATTCGGCGGCAAATAAAACACTCGGGTGAATCACGAAATTGTGCTTGCGGTGTATTTTGTGGCACTGAGTGAGGGATTCAGTATATATACAGTTGTGTATTCTTTAATAGTGTAAACCTCCTCGTGCGAATTTTACGGGTGAAATTCTTTGATTGTTTACGAGATGTTTTTTTAGTTATGAGATCAAACGCGAGTTTGATGGTGGGCACGTCGTCCACATGGCTAAGCGTTATGGTGGCTGATATTTTGGGCCGGGTATTTATGGTAAATACTCAACATATTACTAGAAATAATGCTTTTAGTACGACGAATCTAATAGACACTTTGAATTACTTATATTACATTGATCACTATTACTTAGTTATAAATGAACAGACAACCCACGTGATGGAAAGCAGTAACAGGCGCGTATAACATACAAAGGTACAAGTACGATTGATGCACACAAAACTTTTAAGTACTTAATAAAAAAATTATAATGATCACATTTATATTTATACTCTGATCCTACGATATCTCTACTCTAATTTGATATTAGAGATGTAGATGCGCAATATGAATATTTCAGACACTAGTCCTAGTGTATTGGGGCTTAACTACAGCAACTTGTGTTCCAAATTCCGAAATCAAGTTTCGTTACAAGTAATTTGGTAATTAATTTGTTACTATAAAACTGCCACACATATAACCCACTACAAAAAACCCTCGAATTTCATTAAACCACACTTATCCCAAAACTCATTAACGTACCAATCACCACGTATCAACTCGCCATCCAATTTATAGTAAACTAGATAAGCCAGCAGATAAACTTTACCAATAGAGTCCAGATTTGTGACGAGTTCAGTCAGGGGTACGTCCGTCCCCTTACCCGTTGGCATCGCATTGTTGCCACCCCATTGTGGACGTCCCCAGCCCTCGCTCAAAACGTGAGACCAACAAAGGGTACACTACCATAGTATAATAGTAATAAAAAAATCGTGATAGCTCCGTTGCGTAATGAATTGAATCGTTACGCTCGAAGGTGACAGTTGGTATGGGCTGATAATTTTGTAAACTGTACTATTTGATATTATGACGCTGTTCGTAGCCGTTAGAGGTTGGTTTCGAAGTTTTTGAACTGATTTGAGGATATTTGTAGGGTATACGGCATGGTGCTCCTTCATTGCATTAATGCCTAATATCAGTCATTCAAAAATCCCCGTATTTTAATATTCCACGCAAAAAGATAGGTGTTATAAGTTTAAAGTTTATTTACAACAAGTATTTACAAAAAATAAACTACAGCCCAAAGAAAAAAAGGAACATGACATTAGAAAAAGGTTATACACCTACTAAAATCCCTATTTAAAGAGGCCACCCCGGGCCATACCAGGGCCAAAAGAGCCCATTACACTGGCAGTATGGCGAGCAAAACCGTTCGGACCAGTAATTATTCTAAGCTCCCGCTCCCGCTCCCGTCATGCGCGCTCTCTCTTAGACGGTGACTTTTGCCTCTGCACTCTCTACTCCTGAGGTTTCCACGGCTAAAGCGACGAAAAAGTGGCTTCTGTTTAGATATTATTGTGTATATTTTAGTTTGAAGTGTATATCTATCTGTCTCCATGTAGCTAGTGTGCTGTCAGTGGCATGGATGCTTCCGAACGAATGCACCGATTTCTATCTGTTTTCTTTTATATGTCAGGCAGTTTTAGGTGGTTCTCCTCCCAAAGATACTATCTTTTGCCCGACATGTCTTCAGGCGTTTAGGGCTTAGTAATTGCATTAAGGTTTATACACTCAGTAAACGTATTCAAAGGAGCGGAAAAAGCATTTCTGGAGGTTAATAAATATAAAACAAAGCAGTGAAATAAAAAAATAATTATTTATTATTTTTCTTTTTCATTGCTTTGTTTTATATTATGAATATGTAGAAATCCATTTCGCGCTCCATTGGCGGAGTATTAGTATTCTGTGCTAATGGCCAATTGCATAACCGTATATTAAAAACTTCAAACCCTTGAATGAATCTTATTAAAGTTTAACTATAACTTGTATGGAAATAGACCTTAATCGAGACGGTTCTCAGCTTTATTTCAATCGGTTCAGTTTTTCCACGTCAGTCGGTGAGGTTATTACTTCTTGTATCTTCGTAATAATTAGACTAATTTACGCTTACTTTAAATAAAATTGAATTGATCGTATTGAAAGATTTCTTCGGCTTATCAAGAATCAATATTTAAAGTTTATTTAATGAGTCTACTGTTTATAATTAAAAAATATATAAAGGCACCAGTCATTGACCTATTGGCATGTGTTTTGGTAGGTATATGTTTATTTAAAACTGCAATAGTTTCATTATAGTTATTTACATCAATACAAAACTCAAAACTAGGTACCAATATTAAACACCTCCACCTAGGGTCCTATCGAACTCATACGGACCTCGTCAGACCTAATAACGGATGATGATGCTTACTTGTCGGTAGATCTTTGGACGTGCGTACTTCTTGACCTATAGGTCAATCTATAAATAACAACCGACAAACCTATAAACAAAAAAAACCTTACTTAACCTAACTAAAATTAGGTATATTAAATAATAACATTTAAAGCTTTCCTAGCGTTATACTCCGCAACCTAGCGGCAGTACGCTATATACGATAACATAAACGCTGGATAGCCGTAATTACTTGTGATTACGTTAGCTGCGGCGGCGGTCGTTCGAGTTTTTGCGCGAATGCAGGCTTCCCATACACATAACACTGTTATAACGGTGGAATAGACATTGTTTTGATGTCTCTGGAGAGAAAATCTTCACATCCTATTTGAATGTGTTTGATAGCGTATACGTAGTTTTTTTCATAAGAAGATGCGTATGACTAAGGAATGGAACTCGTTCGCTGCGTGTGTGCTCCCTGATCCATTATAAAGACCTTCAAGGTTGGAGTTAACAGAATATTACTAGACAGGCATGCTCCTTCTTCGGCCGCATCACCACTTACCACCAGGTGGAGAAGGTTTTATACGCGCTCTATTTTAACGGGATTTCATTTATGATCAGTCAGAGTATTTGCTTTATTGAACGCCAGGATATAAGCTAAATTGAGCTTGTAAGATTTGAGAACATTGCGAGTTATTAAAAAACTTGTAACAACCGCCAAAATGCGTGTCGGACTTAGCACATTTAGGGATCCTTGCCAAATGGCAGTTACGCGTTAAGTTTGTTAATAGTAAAATGGGGGAATTTGAAAGAAAAATGTGATAAGTATTTGATTAGTATTATTTGTTATGTATTGTTTATGTTATTGGATATGTATATAAGTAGTTGCTATTGTTTATGTTAGTATTATATTTTGTACATTGCCTAAAATGTTAATATTCTATTATTAGTTTATGTGTAAATGGTTGCCTGGAAGAGATCGCTCTCAGCGATAAGGCCGCCCTTGTACCTATATTGTTTTAAACTGTATTTTTACGATTTCCTTTAATGTACAATAAAGTGTTATAAATAAATAAAAAATAAATAAATAAAAAATAAATAAATAAGAGATTTATTAATTTTTACGTACATTCATACATGACGGCATGCTTTTCTCCCGAGGGGTAGGCAGAGACCACATCGTTCTATTTGCTACGATGGTCTCTCACTTCTTCTACATTTATTACCTTTCCATATTTTTTTATACCACCATGGTGGCAAACGAGCTTACGG
Organism: Blastobasis lacticolella; assembly: GCA_905147135.1. Classification (NCBI taxonomy): domain Eukaryota; kingdom Metazoa; phylum Arthropoda; class Insecta; order Lepidoptera; family Blastobasidae; genus Blastobasis; species Blastobasis lacticolella. The sequence goes on from LR990051.1 coordinate 2,431,984, forward strand.
CCAGCCTGATGGTAAGCAGTCACCGCAGCCTGTGGACGTTTGCAATACCAGGGGCATCACCCACGCGTTGGCGAACATAGAACCAGATATACAGCATGACTTTTCATAATACCAGCATTCATACGATAGAGAGATAATTTAAGATTCAGAAATATGAGTGTCTGTTTATCATACGAGGCGTAGCCGAGTATGATAATAGTTTGACACGAGTGTTTTAATACCTAATTATATGCAGTTGCATACACTTCTTTATCTACACTCATATTTTTATGTGAAAATATCGTACCTATAATTTTCTCAACTTAGCTGGAAGTAAGCGAGTCAGTTCTGTTGTATCTACGCGTCAAGGATATCAAGCGGCGGGAAATTCACTGAACTATTGTCACATTTATCTATTTATTTGCTTAAAATAAGGCAAAACATTCACAAACACAAATTACAACAATTACAATAAATATTCTGTTTAGCGGGAAAATAATTACACAGAATATAAACAGGAAAATTTAAATTTTGAATTTGTTAAAGACATCTAAGTATTCAGCCTACATTACGCCGTGTCCCGGCGCCCGACAAAGAATTAAAAAATAAAAGTGTTGCATAATGATTAAAAAGTTATTTTACGATACAGCTGTAATGAAAATAGTATGGGAAATGCTGTATCGAAAAGTAATTTTTTAAAATTTTATAGTCTGGCGTGAAAAAAGTCTACCCTTAAACGACTGTTTTCGAATATGTAATTGGAACATTATGCTATGAGTGTAGATAAAAGCTATTTACACGCGTATGAAGTCGCGGGCAAAAGCAATCAATAGATGGTATCGGAAAATTCGTACATGATCATTATTGTGCAATAGTTTTTTATGTATCAACTTTAACGCGTTTAAGAATTTGATGCATGCCGCCATTCGTTTTCTAACATATTATGGGCTTGTGTACATTGTATAAACCTCGTAATACTTTATAATGCCTGAAATAAACGGTTATTAACATTATTATTAAAGGTAATATAAAACACAAAAGACAATATATTTTTATTGTCTTTTGGTGGCCATATTATTATTACCCATAGAAAATTTATTTCTACTAGTAGATAAGTAATTGAATAGTGTAGTATTGCAGTAGTGTAGTACAGCATTTCATGAAATATTTGTATTATGGCCAGTTAAAACTGACCATGTCGCTGAAACGTCAATGTTTGATAATGTATCCATCAACATTTGGCCTTGTCATTAATTTGGTTAATACGATATAAGTCGCCCTCCTTTTTTTGTGTCATTCGTCATCATCAACGAGTTAAATCCCGGTTTCGCTCTCGCACGGCATGCGAGGGCCATTGGTCCGCCTTCCTACTATTCTTGTTCCACTTCGCTCGGTCTTCGGCATCAATAGTGGTGAGTTTGTTGGCATGCATGTCATCCTTAACGACATCAAGCCATCGCTTCTTGGGTCGGCGCTCCTTTCTTGAGTGCCTTTCTTAAAATTCAGGTTGAGTTGTGTTGTAACGACAATTGACGCATTATCTTATCAGGACAATGTCTAATTAGAGCTTTTTTAGCAGAATTATTCAGAATTAACTGCCACCATGATGCATCATAAAACCAAATCAAAAATATTTCAGTGCCTCTAACTGTGAATAATGTACTGTTACTTTACGATATGGTCATTAATGTGAATATGGTCACCATAATCATGAATCATAGCCTTGCGTTTAGCGGTTCATATCGTCAAACGGTGATTATTGATTAATCTGGCCAGACCATAATATCATGATGTGGGCAGCGGGCATTTCATGAAATGGTCGGCCATATAATAAAGTGATCAATTTTAAGATCTGGCCACGATATAAACATGAGCCCACCAAATAAATTTATTTAAAATTGGTTTGCCAAGCCATGCAAGCTCGTAACGGTTTTACTGTGTGTCGTGTACTAAGCATGCAATAGTTCTATGACACGGCCATACTTTCTGATAAAAATGTAGGGTTTGTAGAGTTAGGGGCTTGGCTCTTCAGGTGATCTGATAACGTTTTCACGGTGAAACTGTTATGAGCTCGCGAGGCTTGCCAGCCAATTTGACATGAAATATTTTTGGTGGGATTTCATATGTCTTTGTGGGTTAGATAACCTACTTCTTTCAATTCTGTTAGTACTTATATGTGTGTATTATATATTTTTAACAAGTTTTCAAATGAAGAGTATGTTTTCAAATCAAATTTTTAATATGATTAGTCAGAGTACTTATCAAGGCTAGGTGATCAGCTATCTAATGATCAGATCACTGATCCGCGCTATGGTATTATAACATTACATTGTCACCGTACTTATATAATGTATACAAAATTTCAGAACAAACTAGAAGTGGGTTAAATAACTTGCAAGATTTTATAATGACAAACACGGGGACATTTGAAAGTAAATATAAGCTTGTAACTTTTTACAAGGTATTATTATCTTCCCGGGTGTTATAAGTTTGATGTGTATAAGTTTGATATCATATCCCGAACTTGTACGTGGTTTTCTATGTTTGAAAATCTATTCCATAGTTTCGTATATATTTGACAACTTACTTATTAAATTTAGACATTTTCGGGTTTTATCCGACGTATGCCGTTTAAGTTAGAGGTAAATCGGATGAAATATTAATAGAGGTGAATTAGAGAATCTCCACGATCATCGACTTACTTTTAGTCTAAAAATATTTAGGATGACATTATAAATTATATATATTGTATATGTATATTTTTTTTTTTGTAGTTATATGTAGGTTAGGTATTTTAAGGTGCACGCCGTCTGCCTTTCTGATTATGCCCTGTCTCTTCCGTAGGTCTGCTGTAAGATATTTCTTATGAAATAAGCTGTACCTGTTGTGTTGTTTTCCTTATGTCAATATTGTATAAATGTTATTGTGCACAATAAACTGTTAAATAAATAAATAAATAAATAAAAGACCTTTCTTTTCGAACCATGGTTTCTCTGCGAAGTAACCGACACCAGTGCTTGAGTACTCCTCGGACGGTCGTAGTGAAAATTAAATTTATCCAAGCGGTCAATTGTGCTCCAATTGACGCAGTCTCGGTCTATCTCATTGAATCGCAAATTTTGCTAGCACCTTATGCGTACGGCCCAGTCTGTCCAGTCGACCTTCGTATGCGTATCTGCATGAACTGGGCCTACCCCACTCTCTGATACAAGTCCACATTGGATAACATTCGTAGTTTTATTCTGCATAAATAAATATTAAGATTTATTCGTTATTATTAGTATTTTTATGTAGTGATTATTTAGGAATTCCCACTGGAGACTGTATATTTTATACCTAAGTACGATTGTAGGTATAATAACACAATTAAGGTACAAAAAGTACATCAATAGGATATGCCGTACAATACAATTTGAATGTGACCTAATAGTGTCTCTAACTGCTAATAATGGATGTTATATAGAACTCGAGAACATAAGAGAACTCGTTTGTACTTTATTCCGAGCTATGGGGCGAGGCCGGCTGGTGCGTGTGGCTGTTATATAATTAGATATAAATTAATGTTATCCTAATTCATTAAATACTTTTTCATTTTCCATACATAGACGCGATTTATCATGTAATTTTAAGATCATGAACTTCTTATAGGTTTTTCTAGATAACTTCACCACAAGTCCTTTCATTTGATAAGTGTGTGATACGATGCAGTTTACTATTTTTGATGTGTAACACCTTTCCTCTCGCTATCCTTTGTTAAATGGGACGAAAGGCGTCAAAACCGAAAGTCAGATCGCCATCAAAACCTTTCTTGAAATTTGGCATAAAGCTAGGATCTTATTACATAAGTAAAGTGAAAAATCCGAAAACTGTGATTTAATTGATGTTATGTTATGATATTAATTAGAGATATAATAGGTACAACAAACGTTTTGTTCCTTTCCAAACGGATGCAAATAATATTTTCAATCAGCTAAGTGTGAAACTATTAATTCTAGATGTTTAAAAGTCAATGGTGATGTGTTTGAATAATTACGTAGTGCACCCGCAAGCAGGCGCGGATCCGGGGGGGGGCCAAAGCCAAAGCCAAAAGGCTAAAAATTCGAAGCTCGCTGCGCTCGCTACATTTTTTTTTTATTTTATAAATCACTCCAACTTTTTAAAACAGAAATGTCAAAAATTTCGAGCTCGCGTCGCTCCCTCATCTGTTTAACAATCACCCCAGCTTTATGAACCATAATGTTAAAAGTTTCGTGCGTTAGCAATAATTTTAATTTCTTTCATTGTTTTATTCATTACGATCAGATTAGATGTGTGACATCATCACAGTACCTAAGCCAAAATGTGAAAAAATTCGAGCTCGCTCCGCTCGCTCATTAATTTATTGCCCAAACTTTTAAGAGACCCAAAATATAAAAAATATTGAACTCGCTTTACTCGCTCATTTATGTGATTCAGTTAGTTTTCTTACCTTTCACCAAGCTCGTTATGGTCGCTCATTCATTAATTTCCCTAAGTTACATTTTTAAAGATCAGCTGTTAAAACCCAAAATATCTAAAATTTCCCCCAAAATGAGCAAATTTCGAAGTCGCCTTGTGAGGATCACCCATTGCTGTTAAGACTAAAAATATCTAAAATAGCGAGCTCGCTCATTAATATAATTATCACCTCAAGCTTTTATAACCCAAAATATCACAAATTACAAACTCACTCAGCTCGCTCATTACATTTATTGTTCACCCAACTAACGGGTGGGCCATGTAACGTTTGGAATTGAAACTATAGGTTATTTTGAGATTAGAAGGTTTGATGATATTTAAATAAAAAGGTAAATTTTTTTTACTCAGAGCGCTCGCTCGAGAATACCTATAATTAGAAGATACCTATAATTTTGACTTTTGCCACCCCCCCCCTAAACCAAATCCTGGATCCGCGCCTGTCCGCAAGGCAGGTCAGAACCGCTTGAAACATTAATGAGGCTAGGCAGAGCCCACTTCTCGTCTTTGGCGCCCTCTATGCAGCAAGCTACCTCAAACGTTTTGCTCATGGTAATTCCATTCAAATAATGGGGGCAGGATCGTGCAAGCTTGCCCCTGCAGCGTCTGACATGCATTGTGTCACTCAGGAATATTAGCTTAGAATAGAGAACCCCGGCTTCTGTAACAGAACACTAACGTTATCTATTTAATTCCAACTCATCCTCCTCTCCTTAGTCAGGTCTTCAGATCCCAAACAAAATATAATATTTCAAAATATAAACTAGTCAATAAAATGAAACAATTAACAGCACGAGTGCGGTAATAAAAAAAACGCGTATTAATAGGCTAACTTGGATATCAAATTGGATAAAAATTAAGTATTGGTATTTTTGCAAGAAAATGTGTTGAAAATTTATTTTTATATCAGGAAGTAAAGACCCGAGGCGAACTTTATTATCGACGAAGTTTTTAATGAATTATCGTCGAAAGCTCTACTGGTAATTGAATTTTAGAAATTTCATAAATTTTCATTAATTTCCTCGTTGGTTCTATTGGTGGCTATTTTTAGCTAATATAATTAAGGTGTAGGTATTCATCACATCAACATTTTTATACAGTCAATTTTAATACTTGTTATACAGTCAATTTTAATACTTGTAAGCTACTTTACTTGGGAATAAATTACTCCTTGAAATAGTGTAGATTGTTGTTACGTTTTGTTGTTGTTCCAAATATTAGTCCCCCCTTTCTACAGACTTTAAAATTATAACAATAATAATTTATTAGTTGTAAGGTTGTGTTGGCAAAATTATAGACTCTCTATTGTTGGTACATTTATTACAAGAAGAACATTATCAAATATGATGTAGACATTGAATAAACTTAAATAAACATAAAATTGGCCGTATGGTGTCCGGTAGAGTAGAATAGCATCAACCCCTTATACTCATGGGTGTCGTACAAGGCGACTAATGTTTTCGAAACAAAAGATCAAGAGTGTCCGTAGTCTGGAAAATGGGCAGCAGCATTTTCCATTGTTATATTTAAACACTGCGATCTCCAACCCGCCTGCCAAGCGTGATGATTATGGCAATAACCTCCCCTTTCGTGGGAGAGGCCCTTAGTCCTGCAGTGGACTGTTACGGGCTGTGACGATGAAACTTAACCCATTAAGACCGATAACTATTTTTGAGAAAACAAATTTTTTTATTACAAATTTTTTTTATGAGTTCCATGACCATGGAAACCATGACAAAAATACAAAGAAAATTGTATTTAGGGGGAGATTTGGGGGCCTTACCATATAGGGTACAGTAGGCCTATATGCATGCAAGAAATACTAGTTTTATCAAGTGTGCATTTTATTCATTTTTTGGTATGATACATTACAAAACATTCAACATGAACACCAACGTTACACTTCACACATCTTGTAGGGCATTGTCTGTGGCATTGTCCACACCTGGTTATTTTTTCCTGCTTAGTGACAAAGCAATCTTTGCCATCATATCGAGATTCAAAGGACAATATTGATGATGGACGACAAGGGCCTGGCTTTTCCCGTTGTTTATCAATTGAATTCAATAATTGAATTTGCAACACGTCTTCGAAAGTTCAGCATATCCATATTTCCACCATTATGCCTGTAGAGCAGCCAATCATTTTGTACAGACATGTCAATGCAATGGAGAATCAGGGGCATGTACCACTTTTTTCCTCTGATACTAGTTCGCAGTGCAGATATATGTATTTTGGTCTGATAAATCAACTCCACCCATGTTCTTATTGTATTGTTGAATAAGATGATATCTTCTTTTTTTTTTGTTGAGAATAGCGGTCAGTTTTATGGACTGGTGTAATACCAATTGCATTGGAACATACGGAAACCATACTACTGTCATGCCACTTGCAATTTATTATATCATCAGATACACGATAATCGTAAAAGCCTCTCTCTTTTGTTTTAGCGTCTTTATTACCCATCAAAGGACACTTTTCCGGGCTATTCACAACAGTATCTCTCTAATAGTCCCAGTAATACGAAAGCCCCGCTCAGTGAGTTCATGGACCAAAGGTAAACCAGTAAAGAAATTGTCTACAAATAGGTGGTAATCTTTGCCTTATCCTAACCGAGCTAATTTATCTGTATAAGTCAAAACCACGCTAGCGCCGAGATCTAGTTGAGAATAGCGAGCGTAACATGAATATTGGAAAAAATAAGCGTGAATCGGTCTCTAGACAAGGCTCCCGTAATCAAACTGTTTCTTGTATTTGGAGCATTTTCCCAGTACATTCTTCTTCTATTCACCTGACAGTAGCCGCTCACTAACAGAATTCCAACTAAATATTTCATCTCTTTGATCTTGACGTCAGCAGGAAGAAATTTTTGTGCTAAATATCTATTTGCTTTGGTTATTAGCAACTCAAACACTTCTTCGGAAAAGAAACAAAACCATTATATTGTAGTTTTCTCAAGAGGAACATGATGAAGAGGTAGCCAAGTGGTAGGTCTAGGTTGAGCATCGCGTTTTCTCCAGTAATACTTCATAACACGTTTTTTTCAAAGGTTCTTGAGATTCACCAGGCTAAGTCTTCATCAGTCCGATCATCATTAGCAGTGTCAGCTAGAAGTAAAAAAATATCTAAATTTTGCCCCTGGCTGGTATCCTCGTCCTCTTCTTCCAGAATAGTTGCGATATCATGCAGCGTCAAGGATCTAAAATAATAAAGTAATTAATTGTAGAATACATTTTTAACTATATTTAACGTTTATTTGGTTCATGCATAGACCTACTGTACCTTATTCGGTACACCTAGTTTAGTATTGAGTTTATCTTCCTAAAAATACCTAAATGTCGTTATATCCTATACTAGATAAGCATTATACTGTAGACTTTAGAATAATTATAATAAATATCGAAATTCGTAATAAACAATATAAAACTCACCTTTTTGAAGACATTGTAAATATTTTCCTTTTTCTAATTACAAATAATGTATCAAAAACACTCATACAGATTATTTTTAACGTAATATACTCTCAGCTTACCGTCACAACTCAAATAAAAAGTGATTATCATGGGGGTATGTCAAAATATCTTTATTAAGTCACTGTACCACATAGGGTACGGTCGGTCTATATGGGTTAAATAATATAAAATAAACAAATACGCGTTAATCAGTGTTTTGTTACCACAAGAGATTAAATTAATACCATAGACAGACAGAATGTTAAACTATGAGAATTCACCAAAACATCTTCAAGGTATTTAGAGCAACCATTACTTCACACTGTCATCCTATACCCCAATCCTTATCGTATAACAGAAGCGTAATCCCGAACCGTCGGTTTGATTGTTATATCCGAGACACATGGGATCTTTGTTGTCTGAACAATGTACCATTCACAACAGTATCTATTTTATTTACACTCTCGATTGGAGCTGTTCATCTCATTAGCTTTTCCGTATGTTCACGTGTTGTATTATAAACTGAAGCGGTTACTGCTTACGCACTTATTTGGCTGTAGTTGGAAAGTGGTTATTATTGTAAGCAAAGTATTTTATTTGCTTTTAGTTTTTAGGGTAAGGTACACTTAGGGTTGAAAGCAACCTTACAGTTTAAGGTATTTCTATTATTCTAGGTACAGTATTTCATTTTAAATGTGTATACATTTTAATCCTTTAAATGATGCTCATTTAACAGCAAATATAAAAAATTGTCAAGTATTAGTATTGGATTTGCCTACTCAGGTTTTGTATTTAATCTAATTTTATCTATATCTTTTGTTTGTTTGTTTGTTTGTTTGTATTGAATAGGCTTCGAAACTACAGGACCGATTTCAAAAATTCTTTCACCGTTGGGAAGCTACACTATCCGCGGGTAAAAAAATACCCAAAACATTCCTTACATCGCGTGCGCTGCGAAAACTATTGATGATAGAACAAAATAATGTACTACGACTTTGCAGAACACATCATTATCTACAAAAAGTGTCGCGACAGTATATGTCTAACTATTATAGTTATGTCACAATAAGTGTTCTTTTATTTTCAAAATTTAATTAAAATGCCGTCGCTAAAAAACGCTCTTTATTTGTACCTTGGTATTAATCCTTATCAAAATAAATTACTTCATATTCACGACTGCTTCAATAACTTTATATAACTTTTTGAATTATCCAATTCAGACATTCCATTCGAAAGATATCACGAGTTTAAAAATGTGAATACTAGAAAAAAGTCGCGTGTTCGTCGCTCAGTCCGCTCGGCTATCTAGGCAGCACGGGGTACGTACGGGAGGGGAGTCAATGTCAAGAAATACGGCTGTCTGGAGCCGGGTCGCCCCCTTCCCTTTAATATGGTTGAGGAGACGGTTGGAACTTTTGTGATCGTAATATGGTGTTCTTTTGTAACGGGACACTACTCAGTACATACTTAAGTATAATATAATTACTTCATATTATAAAACGAAGTCCCACGCCGTGTCTTACTGTCAGTCTGTACGCGATAAACACAAGAACTACAGAACGGATTTTCATGCGCTATTCACACACAGACTACATAGTGTGGTTTTAGACGACGTGATTCATGACGAAGGTTCAGGTGTATAATTTGTTAAGGTTTACTACCCGTGCGAAGCCGGGACGGGCCGCTAGTGTATCATATGTTGCATCAGAAACTACTCAACCAATTTTAAAACTTCATCGTCCATAGAAAGCTACATTATCGGCGAGTAAACATAGGCTAGTTCTTACCGAAATTCAATGTGATTCACACGGAAACAGGTCCAGAACGTAGTAACCGAATTTTACGCGGACGAATAATATGCTCACTTACTTAAGAATTATTTGAGTTAATTTATCCAGAATGGTATGAAACCATTCGTATTTGCACTTGAACTATAAAATATGCAGAACCGCTATTGCGTGGACGGTACGGGAGTACTAGCTGGTATATGTTACGCTTGCTATATGCTGGCTACCTTATCCATCAAAACGGATCACAATCTCGCAAGCATTTTTAGTTTAATTACAGTAATTCTGATTATCTGTGTACGTATACGCCCGCCAATCGCTCGTCTCCCACACCGCGCCTAATGCAACTGCACTGATGTAGCCAGCAGATGAGCCGATGCAGGGAAAACTGGGTCAAACTTTAATTGGTTTGTTTTAGTAGTTACTGGGGTTAGCGTTCCACGACTCTAAGGCTTAATTCTGTGTATTGAGAAATTTGACTTGTTTCACTTGAGAAAAGCAAGCTCTGTATTAAACGAATGTACCTATGTTAAAAAGCTTTTTAATGTAAATGGTAAATAAGACATTTCGAAATTCAGTACTTTTAGAAAAAGGTTTTTTGAAAATGCTATCACTATTACAGTGATATATTAGGTTTATATGGATCGGAGGGCCATTAATGACAAGTTTATGGTTTCGCCTTCGACTCGGGCTGCAATCAAGATTCGTTTGTACAGATAGGTATGCATACAAAAAACGAGATGATTGTGTCTTAAGGCCTTTAAGCACGACTTGTCCCAAATGTTTATGCAATTGTGGTATTTATACTAATGATTCATTAATTTTTTCAGTTATTGCTAATATTATTAAGATTTTGAAAGCCTCAGAAACTTTCATTGTGTTCATAAAAACACTTACCTAAACCTTTAGGCTATTTAGTATAGATATTCTGTATCTATACCACAGAGACTTAAAAAGAGTAAGAGTGCAACTAGTCTGCAAACCCTGATAGGAAGCGCATCAGCTATAAGGAAGCCCGCTATATACGGGCGCGTACGGCTCGAGATTTCCTGCCTTTGTCTTTTTACTGGTTGAAGAGAGCACAGCTGTCTCCTAATGAAATGCTGTGTTCAAAATGTTTTTGTGTACCTCTTTGTTGTACTACGGTGTTCTTCTTGCACATAATTATGTTGTGAGTGCTATCTTAAGAAGTTGTTCGTAGGGTGATTTATTACAAAAATCTTTTTTTGTTACATTTCGGTCAATAACCGAAATCTCTATCTTATCAAAAACCATATGTAACGAAATATTATGATATGACAAGTTCGTTTACTTACGCGGTAGACAAACAGGCAAGCCGGCCACTTGACATTAGCAATACCGAGAGACACCCACAAGTAAAAACTGGACTTCAGCGTGTCATCTTGAAACTGTGTTTATGTGACTTACAGCGTTTATAAATTGTGGGGCAGAGTTACTCTAGCAGTAAATAAACAAATGCAGGACACATCACCACCAGTCATGATTCTACGCTCCATGAAGCACTGTGATTTAAATGCATCACACGAAAATTATCACAGCAATTTTTCAAACGGTTATTCTTAATTGGTCGACGACGGTTCCAAAATATGCGTAATCACAGTCTCTACAATGAATGAAAGTGCCTTCATAATTGTTTGGAGCGGCTTAATAGGGTTAAGTGGTCGACTTAAGTTTATAGTCTACAAATTTATTTGTCAATTGTATGCTGTCAGAAGATGCCATGACCATTTAAATTAAAAGCTTACTGGAGATGTATGTATCTTCGGTCACAACATTTAACAACGCCATTTAACATTTAAGAGAGGTAGGGCATAGCAGGGTATCTGGGGGTACAGTATACCTTACAGAATACCGCAGCTAAACAATTCTTTTTTAAATAGTATTGTGTTTCTGCCGTTGGCTTTGGCAGTGGATTTGCCTTTTTGCTGCCAGAGCAACATGTTATAGAGGTGAGCAACGCATTGGCGATACTCTTGGTGCTGCTAATGTCTACAGGCAGTGGTGACCACTTTCCATCAGGTGGCCCGCTTGCCTGTTTGTATAACAAAACGTTAGATAAACTCCATATCCGCCTTAAACATTCTCGAGAATAAGTAGTTCCATTATTCACAAGTGCCATAGGATATGTCCCGGAAAACCAACCAAAACAAGCATTAAGTATTTTTGTATAATAGTAGTCTCTAAACCCAGTTTAATTTACCTAGTCCTATATTTCATGCTAAATATAGGCTTCTTCTATAAGAGAATCACTCTTGCTGGCAGAAAACTCAAATATTTGAGTTAAGCTCGCCTTTGTAGGTTATCTTTGAATAAATATTTTTACAAGCATTTATTTAAATAACAAATCATTTGTTTGGAATTGGATCAGCTGAAATAAATTTAAAAATATGTAAGTATATGTAACTTAGATGCAAATACAATAAACCACGGGGCTGATGATGGAGTCGGAAGGTGGTGATAGGACCTAATGAACGCAACAAGATAACCATATCGTGTTTGGGCCCCATGGCGGTGATGAGTATAATATATATTATACTATACACCTAGGTGATATTCAATCAAAAGCTGCGCGATAAAAGCTTTATATGAAAATATGATTTAAATTTGTTTTATCTTAATTTTTTTTGCTTGATCTGCTAGAACCTTCACCTCGACTTATCAACAAATACAATCGTACTACATCTGCAAGTCTTTTCGACAGCGTATTGTCCTGTTCTTAGCGCGTAAGGGCCTTTAACTTTTAACGAGGTGAGGGGAACGCGGGGGACAGCCAGGGTCCTCCCACCAAAGTTTCGCTCGTTATACAAACGCTTCACTAAATGCGACCGTCAAAACTTTCCACCCAAGAGAGCTTCACGTCTTTGTAAGCTCCACTTAAAAGCCTCCGACGTGGATGGGTTGCAAACGTATGTAACTTCATCAGGCAAAATAAATAATTATTATTTTGGCGTTAATGTCCCGGTTGTGGTCCCGCGCACGAGGTATATGTTTTCGCCTTGACCACAATTCAGGATTTGGCAGATCAGAGAATTACTTACAGTAGAGCGACTGCCATCTGACCTCTGTGACTTTGCTACCAGGGAAACCTGACCAGATTGGATCATGGTTACACATTCAGCCGCCTGAATGTTCAGGTTTCATCACAAAGTTTTCCATCATCGTAAGAGCATCGGTTAGCATTCAAGTAATGTATTTAATTCAGAAGAGAGTCATTGGTACGTGCCCGGTACCTCTCGATTACGAGTCGGATACCTTAACCACACGTCCATATGTCCAAATCGTTACAACATTGACACTTTAGCCTGCACCTATCTTAAAGGCATGTCAGGCACGAGCAGCGCCCCACCCTTCGGATGTGGCTTTGTATTGTTTGACCTTAACAATGAGACTTTCCAAACCAACACCAACATCAACTTCATAGAACTAATGATGTAACGCAACTGAATTAACCGATTAGCATTAGATATTCTTAAAAATAAAAGTAAAAGCTTCTCCTTTGAACTTGGCTCAAGAATGATGAAGCACTGGGCAAGGTCAAGAACCTTCCAAGCGAGTGGAGACGTGTCTCGAAAGAAATGAGCCGATCGGCCCGCGCTCGTGACTCCGCAACTAGATAAAGATTTAGAATCTTTCATACGAGAACGAAATTCACACTCGCATACGAATGAATGAAAAAGTTTTTATTGTAGAACTTTGTCGCTGCGGTTATGAACCGCGTTCCCGATCCTGTTACTTTTCGGGTCATAAAATACAATTCGGGAAGAAGGCGGCTTTCTATTAGTAAAAGAAAAGCGCATCGGTAGTCTAATAGCTAGTGGGTCCGATCCACATGCTGCCATGTACCAATGACCTTTTTCTGAGTTAAGTAGACTCTTTACGGTGAGGGAAAACATCGAGATAAACCTGCACCTTGAGCCGATTAAACCATGATCCATTAAAGATTAATGTGTATAAATTTCGATTCGTGCGCCCACCCCCTCTTAAAAGATGGGGTACGTAATAAAAATAAGCAAATTGATATTAAGAGACTTAGGATGTTCGTAATAAAAGTAACCCAAAGTTAAACATGAGCGAGCGTAGCGAGCTCGAAATTTTTTGAATTTTGGCTCCAAATACCCGGGGTCTAGCGCTTGGAATTTTGGGTATATTGCCTCTTAAAATCCCAATTGATTATACGGCGCAGACGGTGTGAATATTCTACGAATATGAGCTAGCGTAGCGAGCTCGATGTTTTTTTTGTTTTTACTCAAAGGACGAGGAATACATGACAAATGTAACATAAACTAATGACTAAGGGAGCGCAGCGAGCTTCGCTCCGAATATTTGGTATATTGGTTCCTAAAATCCGATTTTTTTTTTTTTTTTTATTTCATACGGTAGGCAAACAGGCAAGCGGGCCACCTGATGGAAAGTGGTCACCTCTGCCTATAGACATTAGCAACACCAAGAGTATCGCTAATGCGTTGCCCACCTGTATAACACGTTGCTCTGGCAGCAAAAAGCAAATGCCACTCCACTGCCAAAGCCACGGTTCCCCAAATCCCCACCCCATGGAGCACTGGAAACCTTACTCACCGGCAGAAACACAATACTATTTAAAGGAGTATTATTTAGCTGCGATATTCTGTAAGGTGGAGGTACTTCCCCAGTCGGGCGGCTCCAATTCGAACGAGATACCCCGCTATGCCCTACCTCTCTTAAAATTGAATTATAAAAATTTTATTTAAAAAATAGAATTGATTATTTAGCGCAAGTGGTGCGAATGTTTATAAAAAGATCGAGCGTAGCAAGCTCGAAAATTTATGGTATTTAATCCTAATTGATTATACGGCAAGGGTAGCGTGTAAATGTAAAAACTTAACGAGCGAAGCGAGTTCGAAATTTTTGCAATTTTGTGTTAAGTTCGGGGTGATACCTAAATGTAACATAAATGAAATGACTGAGTATGCGCAGGAAGCTCGGCTCGGACTTAGATTAGGGAGATCATTTAAAATAGACGCTCGAGAAAAAAATTAACTGCCCTAAACACGATTCACGCGGACGAAGTCGTGGTCAAAAGCTAGTAATAAATAAAGATGGCGCGCTGTAAAAAGTGAGGCCGGTTTCGTAAACATGTGTGCCATGGCGTGGTTGGATGTCAATAGGCCGCCCTAGTTTGGCTGTCAACTTGTTTATGTGTACGTGTGACCTTGCACAAAAAATGGCGTAGTTTTGCGTGCATCAGTATGTTGTTCGCAGGATTCTGTCTATAGTTCTTATTTGGTATGAGGTTAACACCATTACACATATCTAAGAACCATCGCAGATAGCTGAATTACAAATTCATTTTGGAGGCAGAAACAAACAAGCTCTCATCCTAAACCATCTCCGTTTCGTCGTGGGTAAAAATGACATAATGACCAACTCTAGTATTTATTTATTTATTAGTTCATTAGTATAACCCTCTGCCCTAATGCCTATCACTATGATAGTCCATGAGTATGAAGGAATGTTATTATTATTTTCAGGTAAGATGCTGTAATGACCCAGGCCCGAGAACCATTGAACATCATGGACGGTAACCCGCCGAACTGCGACTTCTCCACCAAGACGAAGCGAGGAATCTACCTCTCGAAGAGCCTCACCCTCGTCATCCTCATAATCTTCGCCCTGGCCCTCGTCGCCACTTCCTTTATAGTGTACAACTTCGCAGCCTGCCCCGGTACAGATCAGCTCGCGAACGTGACCAAATACGAATTAACCCACTGTGATCAGTCCAAACTCTTCGTAATACCAATCACAACGGAGCACAGTAAAAATGTCATACCGCTAGAAACGACCACACCGACGACAGCTGAAGAGGAACTAGTGACAGATGTCCGGTTACCGAACACGATAAAGCCAATGAAGTACTATCTGAAACTGACGCCGTACATTACAGAAGGTAACTTCACTTTCGATGGAGTAATTAGTATTCGTATAGCTGTGAAAAATACAACGAAACAAGTCACCTTCCATGGAGTAGAGTTAAAATTTCATAGCATAAAGCTTTTTGAAACTCATGGCAGAGAAATCATAATAGTTAGAAGGACTGAAGATGTGGCAAGGCAGTTTCACATTCTGCAGCTGAGTGAGACTCTAAAGGCAAATCAGCAATATATCATCAATATAACGTATACCGGTATATTGAATGACAACTTGCACGGCTTCTACAGAAGCTCTTACGAAGAAAACAGAGCAGGCTCTAACAGGTGAGTTACTAATGTAAATATTTTGTATTTACTAAATGAAGATTTTATTTCATGTAATTCACCGTGAAATCCATGGAAAAACAAAGAATCTTTATTGTTTCGCCAAGTCTGTCTGTCTGTGGTTAAACTCTGAGCATAAGAGAACTTAAATTTTGTAGGTATGGTCATACTTGCGCCGATAAATATGGAAAATAAAACGTTTACTAAGCTAACTGGCAGAAAAACATCGGATAACCCCCAACTACTTCAATAAACTTGAACTTCTAAACCGATTTTAATCAAACAAACCTAAGAACATCTCATTTAAACTGACTTTCAAACAAAACCGCACGCATTCAGAAGATACGATACCACAGACAAACTTATAACACCCCTCTTTTTCCACCTGGGGTTAAAAAGTACCGTTGCGCGGACTCCTAAGGGTGCCGACGCGGCGTTGGTAGGACTCTTCGCGCCAACCCCACACCAGTATTCACCAATCCTAATAAACTACAGTTTTGTGACGTTAACTTTTTAATTGTGCAGCTTCCCACAAACAAATTAGTCCCGCACACAGTAACACAATTTACAGTTTGCTAACTGAATTTACCTCGGTACACGGTGCACTAATTTAATTCCCGAATAAATGGAAACTTCCTGATATGACTCGAATAGTGTGACCTCTGGCAAAGTTGGCGGGATTTAAATTCATGACCCGTTTATCCCCAGTATCAGGTCAAGGCATAACAGATATCTTGGTCTGGCCTCAACTTCGCCTGTGATATATTATTCCGAAAGTGTTCTTTTGATGTGTTCCAGCAAACATTTGGGAATACTAGATTAGATACGGATGAGTGGTTCCTATTAAGAAATAGGAACCACTTGTTTGTTTAGATATTGGAATTATTGGATTAGTCGGTTTAGTTTTGCATACTTCGCGATTTAGCAAAATGTTAACCTATTATATAATAGTACTTAAAGGTGCAGCTACGTGGAATTGAAATTGAAAAAAATCGGGGTGGGCTGCGTTCCGACACACGGCCGTTGGTTCTTTGAAACGGTCTCGACACCGCCTTACCCGCTCTGCGCTGGACATTGGGGTACCCACGTGTGGCAAATGGCCCCCTCATTGCAACGATTCCCATAAACTATACACTACTATAATATTATTTAAATTTCATCTATTTTTATACGCATTGATTGTTGTAGACAAACTCAATAAATAGGTACACGTAAGAATCACCTATGACGTGTGATGTACACTGAATCGAAATGCGCGGGAGCGCATGTTTCGTTGATTCAATGCAGTGCCTCTCCAACGCAGCCTCACTCGCTCCCGACGAAAATTCAAGGTCAAAACATATACGCTATGGACTATATATGCTAAACAATGATGCTAGATTTATGGTTCTAAGACTAATCGTTTTGCAGTTATAAAGGTAAGACGATATTTTCGTTACGGTCCAGTTTTCTGACTTAGTATCAGTTTGATTAAAACGTCGAATCAGAACTAAAATATCAGTGAAGTACTAATTATAAGCATAAATCTGGGATTACGAACATTGAGTTTGATAAAGAGTACAAAATAAGGTTTGATCAAATAGAATCGACGTCAATTTCGGCTCGAGATGTTCACAGCTAACCATATAAAATCGCCATCTTGGGCAAAACAATGGACAGTAGCATAATTAAAATTCAGATGCGGACCCCACGCGGAACACTTGTTCCGATACCCTCGGAATACTAACGAACAGTTTACTGAGTCACAACCAACAGGAATGCTGAATATTTAGATGTCACATAGGTGGATTTTGCTATTTTAGTCGGTCAATATTCTCACGGGTCATTTCTAATTTTGGACTTGTTTAAGACAGTTGAAGGATTTAGTATTATTGAGATTGAGTAGTAAAAACAGTACAGTAAAGTAAAAAAAGGATCGGCCTATAGAGGGGCCAGATATTGCGAAGTTTTAAAAAGTGAAATCATGTAAAGAAATCTTTTAAACGTATAATATTATTAGAGAGTGCCACTGGTTTAGTTGTAGCGTACTTGCGAGAGTGATAATCAAGGTTAAGCAATGTTCGCCGTGCCCGGGAACTGGATGGGTGACCGTTTCGTACTTTGAAGCTAGTCGAACCTTAGAACCGCAACGAGTTCGTTGTCTGTCCTTTCGATGTTCCATGCAGGCCTATATCTTTGGAACCGTGTTAGGAAGGTACTTGAAATTTTAACAGAATACGTATTTCTGTAACAGCTGTAACAACAAATAAATTAAAAATATATTTTTTGTAAATTAACCATGCTTTTTTTCGACGTTATTCAGTTTTTTTATTGTCATAAAATATGTCAATATTTAAATGGCAGCTCAAATTAAAATATTTTGTTTGAGAGATTTGTACATGTTCTGAAGAGTTATCAAAGACTTCTATATACTAGATATAATATAGATCAATGAGAGTTATTTAGTTACCTAGCAAGTGTTCAGCAAAAAACCAAACTACTCAAATAATAATAACCAAAATTATACCTAAGCTTACTGAAACTATCTTCTAAAGCCTTTGTTGGCCGTCGTTAGTGCTAGGTGGTCTGTGTCGCAACCGTATAATCAAGACTGGTCAAGACTAATATTACTGTGCCTCAAAGGCTTTATAGCTATATCCTGGACTTATAAACATCATTGTTTTTAAATTAGTTTTATGAGCAATAAGCATTTCTAATTTCAACACTGAGTCATCAATGTGACAAAATATACTGTGGTCGCATTGTTTAGTGGTTATGAAATAAAAGTGGAAATATGCATATCTGCTAAAATGTACGCACTTGTATTTTTGCCCTACATACAGTCTTGGAAGGGTAATCTGCCCAACTACTGAATCGATTTCAAAAATTCTTTCACTATCTATATGAAAATGGGGCCCCGACTGCTTTCTTTCGTTTAAATTAAACTAACATTTGCCTTATCTATATACACTCATTTACTTCCACCAATCGGCTTGCTTTTAACATTTCAGTTTTCTATTTCAACTGGGAAGTTAACTCTTGTTCAATGGAACGTGTAGTTTGCCAAAATACACAGAAGAAGACGTAAACCTCTCCAAACCCTAATACTTCTTACCTCCTTCCAGATGGATAGCAGTGACGCAGTTCCAGGCGACGGACGCTCGTCGCGCGTTCCCGTGCTGGGACGAGCCGGCGCTAAAAGCGCGGTTCACCATCAGCATCGCGCGACCAGCCAACATGACCTCCATCTCCAATATGAACCCTATCGGTCATGAACCACAGTGAGTTCAAGCTTTTTTGGTTTTATCTGAATTTATTTACGATCTTTTGGATAACATTGAACAATGTAATAATGGTTGTCACTTGAAAACGAAAAACTTCTGATGTAGACACTCTAGTCGATGGTGAATATTGCACATAGGCTAGTTTCCGATTTGTATTTACTCAACGAGAGTATGTATGTATTTACTACTTAATGCGATAATCTATCCTATCCTATTCACTAATATGTATTATAAATGCGAAACTTGTGTGTGTTTTTTTTTACCTCTTCACGCCTTAACGATGAACGGATTTGGATGAAATTTGGTAGGTAGACATGGGTTGAAATTTAAGGAAGCGTGTCTAGTTACACAGGTCGTGTAACTAGACATGCTTATCTGACCAAGTGACCAAAACTGGAATTAAGTGTCGCCAATTGAAATATCATTAGGCGGCAGCACTAAATTCAAAAACAGCGATGGCGTCATTGGGCAAGATAAGTTTGTTTGTACACACGCCGTGTAATACGCTTATTACATTTGGCTAAATTTAGTCGTCTAAATTCAAAGCAAAAGCGTGAGAGCAAATCAAATTGAAACGTATTGCTCATAAAATAATGTCCATATTTGGTAACCACTTATTTATTTTCCGCTTTCCAAAAGGTGTGACACAAAAACGGACCTTATAATTCCACTTTGACTTGCTTTCATTATTTTTACATCTGAATTTAGCCAGGTATAAGAAGCGCATTACTAACGACTGTGTAACTATACAGGCGTTCAACGTTAGTTGATCAATACTTTTTCATTAAAAAGACGACATGTAAAGAAGTAAACAAATTAATTGTAGTACAATTTAGTAAGTAAAAATAATTTGATATTGGACTTTAAACTTTATTTCTTTCACAGCAAGACCTTGCCGAACTACGTGTGGGACCATTACGCCGAGTCGCTCCCGATGTCCACGTATTTGGTCGCGTTTGCTGTCACCGACTTCGGCACTATGAGAGATAAGAGTTTCGCCGTTTGGGCGAGGAAGGAAGCCTTGTCCTCTGCCGCGTATGCTTTGGAGATCGGACCCAAGATCCTCAGCTTCCTTGAAGAGTACTACAAGATCAAGTTTCCACTGCCGAAGATCGACATGCTTGCGTTGCCGGACTTCAAAGCTGGTGCCATGGAGAATTGGGGGCTTCTTACGTTCAGGTCAGTTGGCTTTAAGTGTTGGCAAAGAGGTTTAATGGATTAGATACAGTTTTTACGATCAATCTGTTATCTCGGTTCTGGGTTCTGCATTAACTATAACTAATTGATTGTCGTAATTAAACTAAGTTTAAAATAGTATTAAATTTTTGATATGCTAATACTTTGGATATAATATTTCAATGATTGATTAGCTTACACTAGCATGAGTTTGTTTGAAGAACACTCAAAGTGGAGTAGTGTTCAAATGCATGATATAATATTTTACGGTTATTACCGCTCGCCGAGCACTTTTGTGAATTGCTACTATATAGATGTGAGCTGTATCTGCAATGTGTGATGTTTCTCTGAAAAATTGCTTCTAAAAATAACGCGTGTAATACTCCCTATATACCGCCCGGGGAGTCCAACAAATCTTTCAAACAGAATGACTGGTAGGTATCCATTTATATAATTGTCATAGACAAGGGAGATATGATCTTGGGAAAAGTATATATAATATAGGTACTTATCTGTTTCGTAAGTACACATATCAAAATCAAAGTATCTATTTAAACAGTGAGATTATTTAGAAACAGTAAGACCAGCCACACATTAACGATTGTCTATCTTTGTGTAAACCAATAGTTTATAAATAAAACACGTACATGCAAATTTTATTTTAGTATATAAATTTGTTTGAATTGACAAAATAGATTTAAAAGTAAAGACCGATTTAGTAACACGCTACGGTCAGATAGTACTCATTCTTGTTTTATAAGATAAACTTTTAAAGTTATCCCTCGGGACTATTTTAGGGGTGGTCTCCCTTCATCTTGGCAAAGTCGTCGTCGCAAAGTATACTTTACGGCAAAGACATAAAGTAATATTAGGCCTACTCTATATTCCGCTGTGAAATGCATACTCATCCGCCTGATATTAAGCTAGTGCAAGTTATCGTATTGCCCTAAAAGCATGAATCTTAATCCTCTTAAATTCCACCCTATGTAAGTAATTGTAGATCACAGCGTGATTTTTGGGGTCTTTGCCCTTCATGTTACTCATCCATTTAGAAACGCGAGAGGTTACAATTCGCTACTTTATTTTGACTTTGGTATTGCTGACGTTCTTAGGCGATGGTGATCCTCTCTATCAGGTGACCCGCTTACCTGTTCGTCAAAAAGAAAATTAAAGGTACAGCCCTGCCTATATCAATTTTTTGGTACAGCCAGGGAAACAGTAATAATTTGAATAGTTGAGCATTATACTGAATCTTGGTTGTATACTTATGGGCGATTGATGCCATAAGGTTTTCGTTTACTAAGCTCATAAATAGGTACTCAAATACTTCCTAAACTACAGTACTGTACAGATTTTAACAAAACACAGCTAAGAACTATCTCGATTATAGTGACTTTATAATTTAATAACCGTATCGAATTTAGTACATCCGTTTCGGAGCTACAATGCGACAGACAGATACACACCTACACACATACATAAAGCCACAGATACACACGTCAAACTTATAGTACCCTTTTTTTCGTCGGGAGTTAAAATGTAACAAAAGTGCCGAGTACCTCGATGAAAATAGTGATAATATATTTATGAACATAATTGCGGCTTGAATTTTGTAAGGCGCATTTTATATATCGCTACCCAAGTCAGACTACTTACTACATGACTAGACGTTCCCCATATCAATTAGGATATCTGTAAATATTTAACTATTCCGCAGGTTCCTGTTCCGTTTCCGGGATCAAAAGTTTTCTTTGGCTTTCGGGAATAATGTAGCTTCTTATTAGATAAAAAATTTCAAAATCGTTTCTGTAATGTAGATTACACCCTACCTACAAACAAAATCGCAAACATACAAAGTTTTGCTCGATATAATAAGTAGTATATACCATTATCCAATCTGGTTAGGTTCCCCTGTCAACAGGGTCACGGAGGTCAGATCCCAGTTGCTCCACTGTAATTACCTGATCTGCCAAATCCTAGATCGTTTTCAAGGCGGACCCCAAGCCCTCGCGTGCGAAGGGCAACCAGATCATTAACGCCAAGATGTACCAGTATAGGAAAGTAAAGAATAGGTACCTACTACCATATTTTTTTTATCTCAAGTAAGATAGGAATCGTAATTGAAAGAGATTATTTATTTACCAATTTCTTATCAAGTAATTAATTAAACTGCCTAATAATTCCTTAGTTGCTATCTAAGAATTAAGATATTTACTCTTTGCCTTAAGATTATCTAGGTCATTCACAAGGTCTTCAAACACTAATATAAATTTCCAGATCTATATACTATGTATTTGTAGCAGGATCATTTCAGCAAATACACTAGCTTTTAACCGCGGTTTTACTCTAATGTAAATGTTGAGGTCCCCAGCGGAAGACCGTGGTTACTGTACAAGGCAGTACATAAATAATGCACATGGAACATCATAACCTGTCAGCAGACTACAATGGCCCCGGGTCTAGCTACTGAATGGGCCAATTTCGTTGCAGATTTTATTTTACACGTTCGAAAGCGAGTTTAATTGAAATGGTTCATAGATTTGTTTTTTTTAATAGTATGTTCAAAAAATGTTTCAGTAAGTACATGTATGTCGGTTACGTTATGACAGTTTATAAATATTTTATATTTGCTGATTAACCTTACCATCGCATTATACCAACGCATTGGCGTGTTCTCCGAACCACATGTAAAAACCGTTTAAAAACCGTGTAAAAACCGTTAAATGCAAGGGGTGTGTTGAGCATTTACTGTAGTGTGAGGCAATCGATTGTAGCTGTTGTGGGTCGACGCTTCATTAGTGGTGTGGACCGCCATCTATCATGCTGTGTGATCGGGGTGGTTCTGTGGACTGACGTACAAGCGGCGGCGGAAGCGGGACAGATTGTTTCATATTTTCTGGTTTAGATCGCCGTGAGACGCCTTTAAACAGCACGTCGAAATTAGTATGAAGAAAAAAACTTCATTTACGTACCACTAGGCGGCGCTATATATTTTTCCATACTAATTTTCACGTAAACGCAAACGCGATAGTAAAGTAAAATCGAAGCGGAACTCACACTAGGCCCTCTGGTCGCCGCGACATTGACAGTACCATGGGAATCAATGTGGGTGTGCGTTTACTTGTGTAGATGTTAGTTACATGATTATGTTACTTACTTACATAAGACAATGCTTTTTTTTGTATTTTTAGCTTTGTTTATTTTTGTCGTGGCGTGGTGTCTTGTGGCAATAAATGTTCTTATTCTTCGTCTAATCTTAAAGTCAGAGAGCAAACAATGGCTACAATTATAGATAGGTGGATAAGTGTGTAGGTTAATAGGTAGTTGGAGGTGGCAGTAATTTTAAGACCAAAACATATTATCGCAATCGATTCATTATTAAATCACAATTTTTCATTATTTTTTACTTAACTTAACAAACATTATTTTCCTATACAAGTACCATGAACTACGCTTGTACTCCCTTGTACATCACATAGCATGAGTTATACATCGCATCGCAGGTAACGAAGTCCTCTTCTTGCCTACGCGATTTCCCATAGCTTGCACCACGCAGAAATAAACCCTACGCAGATGATGCGGTAATGCTTATTTTCACCCACGCCCCGGAGAAATCTCATAAAAATGGACATGAGGGCGATGGGACGTGACGAGAGTTAGTAGTAAATTAAGTTTGATAAATAGCCTAATACGAGTATTGCAATGGCGCATTAGATTTGTACGAGCGTCACTTGGCCCATATTTTTATGTGAATCTTGCATAAATGACATACGTTTTATTACTTATCCTCGTTAATAGCAGTACTTCTCAGAGAAGGATTTATAAAACGTAGTAGTGGTTTATTTTGATTTGGGCAATTTCGAGCTCAGTCGTTAATAACGCAAATTAAGAGAAAAGTTGCAAAATATTCGCGCCCTCATTCCAAGCGGCCTTCGGAACCTCACTAGATGCTTTCACGTAGAGCATTTTTTTATTACACAATGTTTTAAACTATCGCGGTTATTATTACACAAGGGTATGTTCCGGGTTACAAACCCGGAACATACCTTTAAAATGCATTTTTTTATTGTTAGACTAGCCAAGTATTTGACCACCACCTCTTCTGGTGGAAAGTGACGATACGGCCGATGATGGAGCATGCCTGTCTAGAATTGGCCTATTCACTCTAGCCTTGAAGGCATTTAGATTACAATTATCTGGGAACACATTGGCAGGCAACGCATTCCGTTCCTTAGCCGAACGAATTTTTGGTTGAAATAAAGCGGCTCATGTTAAGCTGGAAGATCCACAACATAGGGATGAGGCCTTCGCTCGGATCGCGTCACCCGATGGCGGAAAGGGGCTGACGGAACGAAATCCTGCAACTGCTACGCAAACTCTCCTAAATGCAACCTGTAGATGACCGGCAGACGCGCAATTTTTTGAGGCGTGCAACGCATTAGTGACTCCCCTGGTGTTGCTGATGTCCATAGGCGGCGGTGACTACTTTCCATCAGGTGGCCCGCTTGCCTGTTTGTCTGTGGTAAAAAAAAAAAAAAAAAAAAACTTTACACCGATGCTCGAGACTCGAGGGTTATTTTCTTCCATAAGACTTACCGTAACCTTCTCCACTTCATCCCCAGGGAGATCGCGATGTTGTACGAGCCAGGCATAGCGCCGACGACGGCGAAGGCGCGCGTGGCGTCGGTGGTGGCGCACGAGATCGCCCACCAGTGGTTCGGGAACCTCGTCACGCCGGCCTGGTGGTCGGACATCTGGCTGAATGAGGGGTTCGCTTCCTATGTGGAGTACGTCGCTGTTGATGCGGTATGTTATATAACTATTTTGTTGACGATTACGACATTTTGCTCTCTCTGTCTTTTTGTGCGTAAGTGTGTACGTGTCTGAGGTTCACGGAGCGATAGAAAGCGGCCACCGTCATCCAGGACATCAGCAACCTAGGGGGCATGGACGCAGTGCCGATCTTTGAGATGCCTATAGACATACCTTTGGTGAACTCCAAAGGAAAAACTTAAGGTGGAAAACAAGCCTACATCCTACCTGATAAATAAATAATAAATAAATAAATAATCGTGGACAAATTCACACAGCGCCATCTAGCCCAAAGTAAGCAAAGCTTGTGTTATGGGTGCTAGATAACTGATAAACTACTTATACTTTTAAATACATACTTATTATACATAGAACACCCACACCCGTAACAGATATTAAAATACATCATTTCAATTTCTGCCCGGCCGGGAATCGAACCCGGGACCTCTTGCGTGGCAGACCGGCATGTTGACCACTGAACCACTCAGGTCGTCAACCTGATGATAGGTAGTTACAGGATTCCCAGATGTATCATCACTAATGACCATCTAAACTAATATTATAATATTTGATACTAGGGTGGATTTATAAGATTTGATAGTTTGTCGGTTTGTTTATTTGTATTGGTTCAACTCATAAACGAATTAACCGATTTAAAAAATAATTCACCCATAGTCAGCCACATTATCCAGAAGTAACATAGGCCACAGTATATCCCGATATCCCCACCAGATCACACGGTATCGGGGACTCTAAATTGCACCCGTGCGAAGCTGGGGCGGGTCGCTAGTATTATGATAAATGCTTGGTAGTCATTGGTTTATGCCAAGTCAGTGATATTTAGAGGGATGCAATATAACGTATGGTTTAAGTTAGGTGGTCACCTCAAAATTACGTGAACTTAGAAGTAACAGTAATATTCGTTATTCAGGTGGAAAAAACATGGAAGCTAATGGAGGTGTTCGTCTTGAACGAAGTGCAGAGTGTGTTCAAACTCGACGCTTTGACCTCTTCGCACCAGATATCAGTCGAAGTAGGAAACCCTGAAGAGATTGGAGCAATTTTCGACAAGATTTCATATGGAAAAGGTAATATTGCGTGCACGAAGGATATGAGAATGTGATGATGTATTCCCAAGTGTCCCAATGTTTTTGTACATCGTCATAACCCGAAGATAGATTCACCGCAACAATTGCTGGTCTTTTGTTCTTGGCATAGATTCTAACAAGCCTGAGAAAGTCAACGGGTCAAAGTCATCATCAACCATATTAGTCCCCGCTAGAAATAGGTAAGCTTTCCTAAATGAGTGCCAATGGATCCCTAGTTCGCATAGTTCGCGTTTACCGCATCCAGACTTCACATTCTTTCTCAAATCGTCACTCAATATGGACAAAGGGCGACCCACACTTGGCTGGTCTGGTTGGGTACTGCTACAGCTTCTATTTTATTTGTAAAGCAAGAATGTGCTATAATTTGACTCGAAGGATATAGGATAATTCTATTTATGTCAGTGTATGATGGGCTTTACAATATTTTAGCATAGACTATCACAATGACAATGAATGTACGATTCTGCACTTCAGCTTCACGATAGTTTCCTCTTCCTATCAGAGAGACTTTTCTCACAATGGGTATACAATCCATTACAGATTACATCCACATACTGATTTCATTCCGTTTTGGTAGCATAAAAAACATATCTCCACATTTTAACTTCTTTTCGGCCGACAAAAAAGAATAAGAAACATTAAATGACTTCCTAAAAACCCTTCAGGCTCAGCAATCCTGCGCATGATGAACCACTTCTTGACTGACGACGTATTCAACGCCGGTATCACGGATTACTTGAACGCCAAGAAGTTTGGTGATGCGGAGCAGAGAGACCTCTGGAGTGCTCTCACTAATGCGGCGAGGAGGATGGGCGCCTTCGAAGCGGATGTTGCTGTGGTCATGGATTCCTGGACCTTGCAGACTGGCTTCCCAGTCCTGACGATCACGAGGAATTATGAAACAAGTGAAATCAAATTTATGCAGGTCAGTTTGGGTCTGTTTTCCGACTTGTCCCAAGTAAGTATCCAAAAAAATTTATGTCATTTTGATATTTTTTAGATATTTCCGTAATCTATAAGTTGATAACTAATTTCAGTATTTTTAGGGTTGCGTACGTCTTAAAAAAGGGAACCTTATAGGATCACTGGTGTTTCTCTGTCTCTCTGTCACAGCCAATTATCTGCGAATCTACTAGACCAATTAAGTTGAAATTTTGTCTGTCTGTGACTCAAACGCGGACGTATAAAGTTGGAAAATAATTCCAACTTTTCCCCTCACATTTGAAATATGTCTATAAATTTTGTTTTGCTATCTGCAACCTAAATGCATAATAGTAGATCTTATTTGTAACAATTACCGCTTACCATCAGGTGGGCTGACTGCTCATTTGTCATAGAGTAGCATAAAAAACTACGGGAACAGATTTTTTAGAAATTTGGCAGTAATGTAGCTCAGTAATTCCCGAGTGCCATTAAGTACCTATTATCTTAGCATAAGTTCTCGCAGGATAGTTGAATATTTACAGAGATCCAAATTGCGCGTGGGTGAAAACCGTGGAGGACGGCCTATGTAATACAATATCCCAACAAATATACTTAACGAAATTCACGCATCACGTATTCAGGCATCACGAGAACTGGCTTATGAGTGAGGTTCATCTTTAAAATTAGACGGATTAATTATTTATGTTATTTAATGCGAATAATTAAAACATTAATAATCAAGTGAACGACCAGTCATTCGTGCTATAGAAAATGGCGACGGGTGCAACAATATTCTTCAGATTGTAACTCGGTGGTGTCTCAGCGCCGTACTTTGCTATATTATGTCTGTTACCGTAATTAAACTGCTTAAAATCACCCGATACGACGCCCTGACCGTAATGAACGAACTGCTTTACCGACGCCCCGGCCGGCGTATGGCTGTAAACTACCGGTATATTGGTCACATTCAGCTGTTTGAAATCAAATCCCGCCATTAGCATGACCGCATTGCTGCAAATTAGCCTCGCCAACTTCCCAGTTTCGCACAACAGCTGCTTCAGACTCAGCATAAGTGCATTATCAGGCACCACCTCGTAGAGACTGAACAGCCGTGCTACCGCATGGACCATGATTGACTGGCGCGAAAAGCCTCAACATCGGTGATTTGGCTCTTGACATAAAAGCTACCGGTGACAACGAGACCATCCGCGAGATTTTGCTGTTATATTCCGGCCTCTCTGATGCCATCACAAAAAACGACGTCGTCCCTTGCGAGTGTCCTATGTTGCTCTGTATTAGTTATATGCAAGATGTAATCAATCATGGCTGGAAGGTCATAGTAGCCAATTTCGTGCCAAGAGAGGTCCCAAAAATTGGCATCTGAAGGATCTATATGTGCATGTTTGTGCCAGTGTTTGGTACCGCGAGCATTACCCAGCCAGACGTCATATCCGTCAGCCGCCAGAAGATACGCCAGGCCACTGTTAACACCACTCACCACGAAATCGTCTGAGCTGCACATCAACCCGTAGCGTTGTTGGTTCGAAGACTAATGTCCAGGTTCTGATTAGTCTTCAAGAACATAGTCGATTACACCAACCATGTTCCACTACTGCGTTTAAATTCGGTCTGAAAAACGAGAATTGCCAATTATCTATCAAATAACTCATCAGAAAAGAAATTATGAACCGAGCACCACCAACTTGTAACTAAAGATGGGTATATTATGACATGTTCAGGATACCGGGTGACGGCCCGGAGGTCTTCCACAAGCACGGGTTGATGTGCAGCTCTGACGAATTCGTGGTGAGAGCCGTTAACAGTGGCTCGGCGTATCTTTTAGCGGCTGGCGGATATGACGTCTGGCTCGTTAATGCTCGCGGTAACAAACACTCGCGCAAACATACACATATATATCCTTCAGATACCAAATTTTTCTGCTTTTTCTTGGCACGAAAATGTCTACGACCATCCTACATACAACCTTCCAGTAATTATTGATTACGTCTTGGATATAACTAATACAGAGCAATTTATATACATGGGACACTCTCAAGAAACGACGTTGTTCTTCGTTAGTTCGAAGGCTGAGGAAACTAATAATCAAATCAAATTCAAGTACATTATGTACAAACTCTTCAATCAAGACGTAGCGGCGTCGTCCACATGATTATTATTGTTATGATTACTCGACTTAAATTGTTTGTTCTGTAGGTATAACCTATCTGTCTAATTATTGTGATGAAAAAAAGGCAAAGCGTGGGTGATGCTTAGCCTGGTATTGCAAACGTCCATATACTGCGGTAACTGCTTACATCAGGCAGGCCGTAAGCTTGTTTGCCATCTTTGAGGTATAAAAATATTGAGAGCCAGTACATGTGATTGGGAACGTTTTTTTAAATAATGTAGGTACGTAGCAGTATTGGTATTGCATACGTCCATATACTGCGGTAACTGCTTACATCAGGCAGGCCGTAAGCTTGTTTGCCATCTTTGTGGTATAAAAATAATGAGAACCAGAACATGTGATTGGGAACGTTTTTTTAAATAATGTAGGTACGTAGTAGTATTCACAAAAATTATAGAGGTATAATTCAAAGTTTATTTATTTATACTTCATGCACAAACAGTACATTGGCGGACTTAAAGCTAAAATAGCATTATCTACCAGTCTACCAGGAGAGATAACAGTTGACAAAAGGTATGCGGTGCAGAAAGATTACTTACAAGTAAAGATTACACATAAGCTTATTCAACCACAATCAAATTTATAAAAATAAATAAATAATAATAATAAATACACTAAAAGTTAAAAGTAGCAATAGATATTTTACACTAATTAATTAAT
This sequence comes from Blastobasis lacticolella, assembly GCA_905147135.1. Taxonomy (NCBI): domain Eukaryota; kingdom Metazoa; phylum Arthropoda; class Insecta; order Lepidoptera; family Blastobasidae; genus Blastobasis; species Blastobasis lacticolella. Next base: position 2,462,079 of record LR990051.1, read on the forward strand.
TCAACATTTTAAAAATTTAACATTATGGTTCGGAAGGATTTATCTTCTACAACTCAGCAGGCAAAGCTTGTACATTCTTAAAATTGACGACCTGAGTGGTTCAATGGTCAACATGCCGGTCTGCCACGCAAGAGGTCCCGGGTTCGATTCCCGGCCGGGCAGAAATTGAAATGATGAATTTTAATTTCTGTTACGGGTCTGGGTGTTCTATGTATAATAAGTATGTAATTAAAAGTATTTAAGTAGTATATCAGTTATCTAGCACCCATAGCACAAGCTTTGCTTAGTTTGGGGCTAGATGGCGCTGTGTGAATTTGTCCACGAATATTTATTTATTTATTTATTTAAAATATGCATGTGAACCCTTCTGAAAGAATCACATAGCAATGTTTACCATAATCCCTCTCAAACCCGTATTCAAAAAGTGGTAAAGAACTGAGCCTGACCTAACTAAGAAAGACCTGTCTGTCACAGGGCAATATCTTTGGAAGCGTTAGACACTAGTACTTTTCGTAGAATACGTGCTTTTCTGGCCGCTATAACAACAGCTTCCTCTTTGCCTACCGGTTGACATAAAGTATATTATTTATCGGTACTTGTACGGTAGTATGAAAACGGCAATACACAGAGCCATCAAACGTTGACAAAGATTGTTTTATTATTAAGAATTACTTATTTAATATTATCCTGAATCGTACGGAGCTCTTCGTAAGCTAGACTCGAACTGGACGATTTTTTAGAAGCAATTAGCAATATTAAAAATTTCTGTAACGTTAATTGATTAAGTTACGGCAAAGCGTCAACAGTTGTAGCTGACTAATTTAAATAGGTAATTAATGAAATGAAATTCGAGACCTACCTACGCATAAAATACGCTAAAATAAACGAAATACATATAAAAAATTCCATGAAAACTTAGTGCGCAATACAGAAATCGATATACAAATTTTACTCAAGGAATTTGGAGATAAGAAAATCTAATTACTTTTATAAATAATCTCTTTCTTCTGATAACTGTGTCGTTAAATTATTAAGGTATGCTTCTCTAATCTTAATCTTTTTAATTTCTTCGCTTCAATGAAAACATTGATGCGTATCGGTGTGATCTCATTTGTTAAAGCTATGAGTAATTTAAATATGATTTATGACTTTCCTTTCGCAAACAATTATATTATGAAACTAGGTTTTGCCTTAGACTTCATCCTCATCAACCACTTTTTACCCGACTTACGCAATGTGTTTATCAGCCTTTGTATGTAGGTATGTATGTTTGTTCCTTTGTGGCACTCTAGAGACCAAACGCGTATGCCGATTTTGATGGGTGTTACGACTATCGATTTGTCTTAATCTTGCAAGTGTCACTGAAGACACGATATTGATCAAAATTCAATATGGCGACTACCAGCCGCCATTTTGTGAAAAAAAAAAAATGAAAGCCGTCAAACTATGCTTTATTATTTATTTATTAAATCTTCATGCACAAAATAGTACAAAGGCGGACTTAAAGCTAAAATAGCCTTATCTATGCTTTGTGGGGTATCGTTGGATAGTACAAAAACTATAAACCCCGACTGCTATTAAAAAACAGAAAAGTTAGAAACAAGACCCCATTTTCATATAAGTAGGTGGATACGGTTAATATTTATAGAAATTTATTAAAATGGTGGGAACCGTTTTAATAAATTTCAAGTTTAAATTAACCTAACGTTTGCACTTTATACGCCTGTTTACTTACACCAATCGGCTTGTTTCTAACTTTTCAGTTTTTAATAGCAGTCGGGGTTGTTAGTTTTTGTACTTCTTTTTTTATTTTTACATTTTCCTGTTCAACCGCTTTCTATCGCCTCTTTATCAGGTCATTACATTTCGTAAGGGAATAAAAGAGGGGTTGAATCATAGGTACTTCATTTACGTCATATAAGAAACCTCCATGCAAAAGTTTAAGCTCTATAGGATTCCAGCTGTTTCAGCTCTACATTCTTTAAAGCTCAAAAACGGCTTTAAGATACATTGTTTAATGATGGAGTTCTGATACCTACATTTCGGTTGCAGCATCAGGCCTGGGGGAGGGGGGGAAAGCGATGTTTTCTGATATAATGTTTTCGTCATTCGACCATACGGCTTATTAACGGCCACTGATAAGCAATGTAAGTTTCATTTTCTACCTTCAGGAGCGGTTTGTCCTGATCAACAGCACGACAAATAATGGACCGTCTCCAGTGTGGTGGATTCCGGTCTCCTTCACGACAGCGGCTGAAAAAGACTTCGAGTCTACAAGACCGAAACTCTGGTTGAGAGGGGAGAAGTCGATCGTGGTCAACAACATCACCGTTGGCCAGGATGATTGGTTCATTGCCAACATCCAACAAACTGGTAAATTTGTAACTTTTCCATTCTATTTAAAATCAAATTCTTATAACAAACTCTTCCTCTATTCAGACAAGCGTTTCTACGACAACATATAACTTGGAAACGCTTTGTTTCGCTCAAAGTATAACATGGCGGCTATGATTGCGGTCCACGAGTATGTTTGACCTCCTTGTCATTAATTGTTAATATACTGTTGTCGATGATGATTGGCGATTAAATGAGTCTAATATGACCTATGTAGTTAGATACCTACTAATGTCTTAGTTACTTTCTTCATAATTTCGGAGCTAAATTCCGGTTGTGCTCTCCTAAGGCTCGGGGTCGGCCCGTTACTTTAATACCAGTGGGTAAAAGATTTTGCCCTTCTATGTTACAGTCTGCATGATCTTAAAATAAAATAAAAAAATCAAATCATTTTTTATTCAAACAAAATCTTACATGAATTACAATTGAGCATAGTTACTATATTACCTACTTACGATAAATGAGTACAAATAAAATCGAGGTTACTTCGAGGATCTTGGCATATCATTATAATAAACAACCCGTAACAACCCACAGTTAGACTTAAGAATATGAATACCGAAAGTAACGACAAAATCGTTTTTGAACTACCAATATTATTATAGAAACTTTCACACTTCATAAATAAGGCACTTATTCAGATGGTTCACTCAGAAGAAGAAATAAAATGTTTTCCCGCATCGTTCCAGGCTTCTACAGGATCAACTACGACCACCGCAACTGGGAGCTGCTGGTCAAGATCCTGAACAACAAGAATCGGTTTCAAGAGATACATCCCATCAACCGGGCACAAATCGTGGACGATGCCATGAACCTGGCCTTATCCGGACGACTGGATTACCGGACAGCGCTGGATATAACCAGTTATTTGACGCACGAGAGGAGCTATGTACCATGGAAGGCGGGGCTCGTCGCTCTCGGATACATTGATACCATGCTGTCTAAAGGCGCGTACTATTTGGAGTATAAGGTAAAGATACTTTGCATTTTGAATTTTATTCTGATTTTTTTAACATATTTCAAATTACTTAGGTACTATGTTTAACAAGATAAGAAACAATGCTTTTGTGATTCGGAAACCGACCTGATTATGAGATATAGGCTCCAATCTCTACCGTTCATTTTAACCAACAACATCGTTGTCATAGTTTTGACAAACTAGTAGTAATTAAATTAGTAAGTATATATAGTAAGTATGAACGGAAATGATAAAAAACGCCCATGTACGAGTCAAATTCTTATACAAAGGGTTCCGTTCAATAACACAAATAATTCTTAGGTTGGCAACAGTACTTAGATGCCAGAGCAACTTGTAATATTGTGTTTTTCTGGAATAAGTAGTACCTAACCTACTCTATGCCAGTCGGGAACAGCGTAGCTTCATATTTTCGAAATCAGTTATGTTACAAAAATACAAATGCCTCCATTTAAAAGGCATGGAGGTAGGTACTAAGGTTTTAAGACGATCGCCGAAAGATGTCGCTACTTGTAGCAATTTTTGAGGAAACATCTTAACAACGCTGTTATCACGATTTCCCTTTTCATTATATCGCTGCATATTTTCAGATATAGTAATAAAATTCCCTAAAGATAATTGGTAATAATAGTAGTATTTCAAAGTCAAAGTCATATTTGTGACACAGGTAGGCATACAGATTCATTAAGATATTATGTTTGTGAGTATCTCTTTGTTAACCCAAATTGTAGGCATACAAATATTATAATTGTATAAATAAAATCATAATAGCTAATATTCATTAAATTAATTCATAGTTATTTTGACATAACTAAGGGTTAGCCGAGTGGTGCCCGGCAGAGTAGAATAGCACCAACCCTTTACACTTGTGGGTGTCGTACATGGCGACTAATGTGTTCTAGACAAAAAGTCTAGAGTCTCCGTGGGCTGGAAAATTCGCAGCAGCGTTTTCCATTGTTATATTTATAATACTGTGATCTCCAACTCGCCTGCCAAACGTGGAGATTATGGCAATGTAACTTGAGAGGCCCTAAGTCCTGCAGTTGACTGTTATGGGCTATGAAGACGAAGGGTAAGAAACCACGTAGTTCACAAATATGTGAACTACATGGTTTCTTAGGTGCAATTTAACTTATCATTGCATACCAGTCATAATGATGACGATGAGCTTTAGTCACAATTAAAATCAACATTATTACTAATAGGTATTCATAAATGGCAGAGATCGGAGATTAAGTTTTTTGTAAGTAATAAAAAATATTTCGCTGGAATTTGATGTCTATAAGTACAAACGAAATGTCTTAATTACTTGAGTCATTTCGTTCAGTATTGTATGACATACCTTTTAGAAACAAGAGTAGAGGCCTTCACTAAATATTAATTAAGGATTGATTTGATAATATCACTATATAACAAGAATTTATTCAAAAATTGCTAATAAATTAGACTAGCTTTTACGTGTGCTGTCGACAGTACACGTAAACATTTAGTTACATTAAGTTGTCTATACACACTTTCATACCTTATTTCAGATTCAATTTGTAGAAAAAGAGTATGTATCCAGATTGCGTTTTATCAAAATACAAAAGGAATATTTCATTTAAACTGTTTAAATTAAATATTGGGTACTAACTTGTGAAATTGGAGCCTAACTTAAGAAATTTGAGTTTTTCTCACAAGTAGGTATATCTACATTTGCTCCCATATTTTTAATTGTAAATAATAAGTCAATACTTAATTTTAAAAATCGAGTAAGTTTAGAAAAATTAAATAAAAAATATTCTCTTAGGTTTTTATAATGGTAGGAAAATACCTAATTTTATTAGTGGTCAGTTTTGCCTATTTACGCAGATGTAATTTTATGAAGGGGGTAGAGTTATCACAATTAAAGAATATGCATCAGTTGTATGTTGTCTGATTATAACTAAGAACAAAGTTCCAAGAAATATAAAAATTGGCTTGTTTAAAAATTACAGTTTCCGTCAATTTTGCCATACAAATCTCTTAAATGCATAAAACGTTACACTAAATACACAAAAAAATAAAACAGGCCGAGTATTGTTTACAACAGCTTCCAATAGATGTCGTTACTTGTTACAGAGTCAACAATAACGGTGATTACCTACAATGTTGGTTGGACTTTCAGGGAATTAAGTAGGCTGTTATCTTTAGTTATCGTATCGCAATAATAGTAAAGCAATCCAGTTACAGATATGACTGGGTAAAAATTGTAGGTACAAATACACATAGGTAGGATATAAAATAATCGTTGATAGAATTACTATTGATTATTTATTTATTTGCCTAACGGAATTTTATATAAGTAGGTAGTAAGTACTTAGCCAGGGAATAACCCAAAGCTTGCAGGTCATATATCACTACCTACTTATTATAAAACAAAGTCCCACGCCGAGTCTGACACAAAAACTACAGATCGGATTTTCATGCGGTTTTCGCCAATAGACAGAGTGATTCGTGAGGAAGGTTTATGTGTAAGTATAAAACACGCATATTTTAATAGAGTAACCCAAACAAAAGAACAAATACAATGTACTCAAAGTCGTAATTAGTAATTCAACTCGTTGATAGGTGGCGCTAGCAAGAGCAATATAAAACTACCACTACATAATAAACAACGTCTTTATGTCTAACTATTCGCGATAAACTCAATAATTACTGAATCGGTTTATGATTTTATGTATATCTGTAGAAACCTATACCTACCCATCCTAAAATGAGGTAATTATAAATCTATTATACTTTCCGATTGATGGCGCGACAACTATGCGACTTTACGCCGGAAAAAACATGTAGGCATAATGTTATGCTCTGCAACCCGGCTCTGCGGGTCGGGTAATCTCTAAAACTACTGAACCGCGTTCGAAAATTCTAATCAAAATCTACTTTCTTTCCAAGTGGACGCAGAAGACACAGCGAGATGGGAAATATTTGAGTAGGTATATATTTACTTGGTCGGGGGTATTCTGACGTTTTCTGGTCGATTAGGCTATTCCCAATGTGTTTCCTATAACTCTCAGCAAAACACTACCGGACACCTGGCTCTCATTAATCATCATCACAGCCCATAACAATCCACTGCTGGACTTTGGGCCTCTTCCACGAAAGTAGAGGTTATTGCGATAATTTCCACGCTTGACAGGCGGGTTGGAGATCCCAGTGTTATAAATATAACAATGGAAAACTATTTTACAGCCTCCAGATACTCTAGATCGTATGCCTCGATAACTTTAGTCGCCTTGTAAGACATCCACAAGTGTAAAGGGTTAGTGCTGTTCAACTCTGCCGGGCACCACACGACCAATTGTCATGAATAACGATTCAATAACTCATACATAATCTTTCCAGGACTACGTGCTAAGCCTTCTGCGAGGCGCCGTAGATGAGTTGGGCTGGGAGGTAGCGGCCAACGAGAGCGTGGTGCGCGCGCAGCACCGCGTCGAGCTGCTGTCCACGGCGTGCCACCTCGAGCACGCTGACTGCCTCGGACATGCCGTGCGACTGTACGCCAATTGGATGCTGAACGCCAATCCGAACGCCTATAACGAGTGAGTCACTAACCAATAAACTGGTAGATCTCAAACGGAAAGAAATCAGGACAGTAGTCGGTACAATAACAGGACACCTCCCCCTGAACAAACTACTGTTCACGATAGGGACTAGAGACAGCCCTTTGTGAATGGGATGCCTAGTAGACGAAGAAACAGCGGCCCATGTGGTCCTGGAGTGTGGACTAAGGACCACTGGGTAAAAGTCGCATTAGGAACGGGGTCCCTCCGACAGATCTGCGAGCGTCCAAAGAGACTGCTGGTCTGCTGGGGGGAGCTGGACTGGCTAAATTAGCATGCCTTAACCACGAACAAAGGACCAAGTTTGACTTTAAGTGCGGTTAAAGGAGCCCATTAACCTAAACCTAACAAGTGAGTCACTAAGTCAGCGTCATGCTTTATGATGAGTCAGTCTTCGGAGTCCGAGGGAAAAAGGAGTAGAAGCACGTATGCTTTTAACAGTAAATAGAGTCATTCAAGAGAAGAGGTAAAGCTGGTGTACGCGAACGAAGTCCGACCGGGTTCACTACTTGTACTGTATATTACGGAATACGGATGAATGCTAAAGATAGTACTTGACTTTGTCTTAATATTATTATTATGTGTTTTAATGTCTGTCTATAAGTCTTTATACGATTGGTAGATGCATAGATTCCCGGTTTAGTTATGTTAACAATCATCATCATCAGCCAGAAGACGCCCACTGCTGGGCATAGGCCTCCCCCAGAGATCTCCACAAAGACCGGTCCTGTGCTTTCCGCATCCAGCTGGTACCTGCGATCCTTACCAGGTCGTCGGTCCACCTTGTAGGAGGCCTACCCACGCTGCGTCTACCGGTACGTGGTCGCCACTCGAGAACTTTACTGCCCCATCGGCAATCTGTTCTTCGAGCTATGTGCCCTGCCCACTGCCACTTCAGTCTGGCAATCCTTAGAGCTATGTCGGTGACCTTGGTTCGCTTGCGGATCTCCTCATTTCTGACTCGATCGCGCAAAGAAACTCCGAGCATAGCTCTTTCCATTGCCCTTTGGGTAACAGTGAGCTTTCTTATAAGGCTCATAGTGAGTGGCCACGTTTCAGCTCCGTAAGTCATCACTGGCAACACACATTGGTCAAAAACCTTCGTCTTGAGACACTGCGGTAATTGGGACGAAAATATGTGGCGTAGCTTCCCGAACGCTGCCCAACCGAGTTGGATTCGTCGATTGACCTCTTTCTCGAAATTGGACCTACCTAGCCGGACTATTTGTCCTAGGTATGTATAGTCGTCAACAACTTCAAGTGGAGTGCCTCCAACTGTCACTGGAGTAGGCACAACATGGACATTCGACATAATTTTCGTCTTGTCCATGTTCATTTTAAGACCTACTTGTTGAGAGGCACTACAGAGGTCATCGAGCATTTTGCCCAAGTCTTCCAGGGTTTCAGCCATAACTACGATATCGTCAGCAAATCTGAGGTGCGTGAGGTACTCGCCGTTAATATTGATGCCAAGTCCGTCCCAGTCCAGAAGCCTAAAGATATCCTCCAGTGCAGCGGTAAACAACTTCGGAGATATGACATCACCTTGTCTAACACCTCGCTGCAGCTGAATAGGTTCTGTGGTCTTGTCCTGGAGACGAACTGACATAGTGGCGTTTCTGTACAAACACTTCAAAGCTTCAATATATCGATAGTCAATTTGGCACCGCTGTAGAGACTGGAGCACCGCCCAAGTTTCGATCGAATCGAAGGCTTTCTCATAGTCCACAAACGCCAAGCATAATGGCCGGTTATACTCTTCGGTCTTCTGTACAACCTGCCGCAGCGTATGTATGTGGTCTATGGTACTAAAACCTTTTCGGAATCCGGCTTGTTCGGGAGGCTGGAAGTCATCAAACCTGCGTGCGAGACGATTCGTAATGACTCTCGAAAACAGCTTATAGACATGGGTCAGTAGCGATATTGGTCTGAAGTTCTTCAAGAGAGCCTTATCACCTTTCTTGAAGAACAATATCACTATGCTTCTGTGCCATGCTTCCGGCGTTTTGCCCTCGAGGATGACGGAATTGAACAGCTTCTGAAGGGTCTTAAGCACAGGTTTGCCACCAGCTTTCAGAAGCTCAGCCGTAATTCCATCATCACCCGGCGCCTTGTTGTTCTTAAGCTGTTTGAGAGCCATACTAATCTCGTACAGGCTGATGTCCGGGATATCTTCGGTGTAGTGTCGGGTCAACTTGGCTCTGGGGTCTTTTGCCATACTGGTAACAGGTGCCCGTGTTGTCGTGTATAACTGTCCATAGAACCTCTCGACTTCCCTCAAAACCTCGGACTTGGTCGAAACAACTCTGCCGTCATCCGTTTTCAGTCTCGTCAACTGGCTCTGTCCAATCGACAGATCTCTCGCAAAGACTTTAGAGCCTTTGTTCCGCTCGATCGCCGCCTCAATATTGGTAGTATTAAAGCGGCGTATGTCGCGAGTCAGAGACTTGGAGATCTGTCGATTAAGTCGCCTAAATTGAGAGACATCATCAGGGGATTGCAGAGTCATTCCGCGTCTTTCTTCGATGAGTTTGAGGGTATCGTCAGAGATTTTGTTTGTTCTGTTTGTACGGCAGGCCTTATAAAACTTTGACCCAACCGTATAGATAGTTTCCACGAACCTGTTATTATAGTCGTCCACGTCGACGCACTCTCCTAGGCACTCGAAGCGATTTTGTAATTCGAGTTGAAAGCTCTCGGGGTTTTGGATTTGGATGGGTACAGGCCGGAGCGTGGACCTCATCAATCTCGATCTTTCCAGCTGGGGATTAATATTCAATGTGCCTCTTACCAAGCGGTGATCACTGCCAATTTTAACGCTATTGATCACCGAGACATCATTGAATATATGCCGTTTCGTAGATAGGATGAAGTCAATCTCATTTTTTGTGACACCATCGGGACTAACCCACGTCCATCTGCGATGATCCGGCTTCCTGAAAAATGAGTTCATCATAAAGAGTCCCTCCTTCTCCATAAAGCCAGCCAGCATCTGGCCACGGGCGTTCCGACTTCCAACTCCAAATTGCCCCACTCTCAACTCGTCTCCGCCTCGTTTGCCCAGTTTCGCGTTGAAATCCCCCATGACAACGGTATAATGTGTCTTGGAGGTATGCATGGCTGTAGAAATATCCTCATACATAGCCTCCACTTCATCGTCGGAGTGAGTCGAAGTCGGTGCGTAGACCTGTATGACCTTCAACGAATACCGCTTGGTAATTCTGAGTATAAGGTACGCTACCCTAGACGACACACTCTCGATTTTGACGATGTTGTTCACAAGGGATTTGTGGACGAGGAACCCGACACCACCTAGGGACAGTTGGTCGCCCTCCCGCAGATTTCCGGCCTTTAGGATTATCGAGTCCTCCCCCTTTCTTTGGACTTCAGATAACCCTATAATATCCCAATTTAATCTGCTTACCACTTCCTCCAGTTCCACGAGCTTTTCGTCGGTCCGCAGTGTCTGGACATTGTATGTTGCCAGGGCCAGTGGTCGTGCTTTGTGGTAGCCTGGTCGCATCCGGTGATTCTTCGCACCCCCTGCCCCGCCGTTACCGTGACCGCTACCATAGTCCGGAATAGCGGGGCCGCCGGGTACTGGGGGCCGTGGCCTGTGTGTGCTTGTCATCGGGGGGGGGGGGTTGCCATAATCGCCACGCTTGGCAGGCGGGTTGGCGATCGCAGTGCAGTAGATGTAAATGTACCCGAAAGATGCTGCTGCCCATCTTCCGGGTTATTCCCTTAGTCGCCTCTTACGACACCCACGGGAAGAGATGGGGTGGTGCTATTCTTTTAAGTGGCGACACCACACACCACATGTTAACAATGTAATTGACAATTATTGTTGTTTCTATTGTAGCTAATGCTGAGCTGGGGTCTTTTTTTGGCATCGCATTGGTCCATGATTTGTTGTGTTTGTGTGTTTGTACCTATTTTATTTTTGTTTAGTATTGAAGTGTTCTAAAATTTTCATAACATGTAAACGCTAATGGGTTTTTGTGATGTTAAAATAAATCATGTCCATGTCTATGTCTAAATAGGTAAGATGCTATACTTATTTTTCACTATTGACCGACTGGAGAAGTACCTCCACCTTAAAGAATGTCGCAGCTAAATAATACTCTTTTAAATAGTATTGTGTTTCTGCCGGTGAGTAAGGTTTCCAGTGCTCCATGGGGTGGGGATTTAGGGAACCGTGGCTTTGGCAGTGGAGTGGCATTTGCCTTTATGCTGCCAGAGCAACCTGTTATAGAGGTGGGCAACGTATTGGCGATACTCTTGGTGTTGCTAATGTCAATAGGCAGTGGTGACCACTTTCCATCAGGTGGCCCGCTTGCCTGTTTGCCTAACGTATAACTTAAAAAATGTGTAGAAAAGTATAAAAATGCCCACTACAACTCACACGTGGTTATAATGTTCAATGAGACTGTATGTCACCGAAAATGGTAACTGTATGTCATTGTTTAATTAACTGTTTGTTAACATTGTCACTGATTGCTTAAGACCCAAAAATATTATGATTTTGTATCTTTTTAATATTTACGAAAGATTAAAAAACCGTTATGAATTTAGTCTTCTTAATGCTCGAAAGGATCAAACACTGCAGCGTGTTACAGTTATCATGAGTGTTTAAGGAGTTAGGCGGGGGATGATAATGACCGAACCTGTTGAATGCTGTATAAACATTTTTCATAACAAGCTTTTATCGCGCAGTTTTTGATTGAATACTATTGGGGTATGGTACTAATTAAGACCATCGAGGAGCCCAAACCTGATGAGATTGTCTTGTTGCAATCAGTAGTTCATACGGCCACCTACTGTCATCATCATACCTTAAATGTCCTATGACCACATTTGGAATCCATCATCAGACCAGCTCCATGGTACCATTTCATTAATGTATTGTCACCCAAATTACATAGGTATACCAAATTTCAGCTCAATAGAACGCCGGAAAGTGAGTGAAATTAGGCTTGCATGATTTTTCCCGAACATACGAGTACATAGTTACAAACATTTGCAAGTTAAATAAAAGCTTGTAAAAGTAATAGACGGCGCAAATTATCATTACCTGCTAACATTCCTCATTAACAACAGTCATAGTTAATTAACCATGAAAAGATACGCGAACCACTTTGATTTTATCGTAGATATTGATTTGAATTCGCTGAATGACATTAATTAAACTATTTAGTCACGTACCTACTTAAACATCAAGGTTAATTAATGTTAATAATGGTTCTTGTAAACTAACTATAAATAAAGTTAGTTCATTATCTTCATTACTGTTTTATTATCTAGTCGCGAATCAGAAAAGGTGAAAAACCTTTTGAGTGTGTTATTGGATAGTGACGATGAATCACAAATCCATTGTGTAGTGTACATTGCCGATACGAAGAACTATCTTGTGGCGTCCATTTTATAGTAAATGAATTATGGATCCACGCAGGCGGGTGCCAAAAGAAAACCAAAAATGCCATAATATATCATCATTTTATTTATCGTATGGCTTTTAAGTTCCTACTGCTACTAAAATTTACAATCATCATTTGCATGCCATTATCCCATTCATTTGGGGTCGGCCCAGTATAATTAATAATATATATTTAATTGTCATTCTAAATTAAATCTAAACCCAGCCTAGCGATTGCGATAGATACCATATCAACAATAATTTATATATTAATTGACTAATAAAACTGAAGCCCCGTCCGTGACCGAGTTTCCGCAGAGTTCGCTGATTTGGCGGTGCGCGCTGCTTACTTATTATATAGCGCGGCTACGTAACAAATGATAAATTATTATTAATGCTTTATACTGTGATACTACTTTAAGGGATAGTTTGACCACTGATGATGAGCGAGAAGCTAGTTCCAGAGCTAGAAACGAGTAGCCAAGCTGTAGCGAGTGATTTTTCGAGGGCGATGGGGGATTAGATATTTACTGCTGCGTAGGAGTCAGCATTTTTAGGGTTCCGTACTAAGAATCCCTTGTAGTTTCACCAAGTCCGTCTGACCGTACGCGTTTCATCTCAAAAACGATTGGTACTAAAGAGCTAAAATTTAGTACAGTTATACATATCATTTACGCCGACAAAGTTGTACAATCAAATCTTTTTAAAATATCCTTATTTGGGTACCTACACGTATAGCGCGGGATGATATATTTTTCCACGTATAGTTCATTGTGTTGGATGTCATTAGAAAGGTCATATTAAATAATTTCAATCACGAGTTAAAACTCTAAAAACATTCATGTCGAGCAAAAGTTGGCTATATTTTACAAGAAAAAATAGTAGTAATATTTTTTTTGTATGTAATACGGCAGGCAAACAGGCATGCGGGCCACCTGATAGAAAGTGGTCACCGCCGCCTATGGACATCAGCAACACCAGGGGTGCCTACCTCTTGAAGGATCCCATGTCATAGTCCAAAGGAAAAACAGTGGCTGGGAGCTCATTCCATATCAGAATCGTACGAGCGTGGACACCACTATAATCTGTCCAAACTGACTTGTCTTATTTGGTAAATGAAATTATGTATTTAAATGGATAATGTCCAGGAGTATTCGTTGAATTTTACATTCTATGGGTTTCTTGTATAATTCTCGACATCTATGTGCAATATACGTATCGTGATAGATACGGCAAGTCGTGATTTTGGGGATTGTTTTTTCACCAAATAAGACAAGTCAGAATAAACAGATCATAGAGGGTCCACGTAATGGGGATGAGTACCCACGGCGGGTGGTGCGATGGCGGAATTGTGCAATAGGCACCAGATCGAAAAATTCCTCAGAACACTCCCCATTGTACAGCCGATAGAACACACACAGGAAGCCAAAGTCCCTTCGGTAGCCAGTGGTTCTAACTTGCTTGTCAGTATGGCATCGTCGACAATTCGTACGGCGCGACTCTGTACGTAGTTCAAAGAATTACGCAGGTCGGCGGTTTTGCCGGCCCAAAGATGAGAAAAATACTTCATATGAGGCCGCACCTGTGCCTTATACAGCAACAGGCGCTGCTCTGGGGTGAAGTATCGCTTGGACCGGTTAAGCACGCCAAGTTTTAAGATCCTTAACTATTAGAGTTTTTGAGATGTTTGTGCCATTACACAGGATACGAACCCGCCGCGCGCAATTCAGCACACAGCGTCGCACTTCTCAGATATTTTTCCATTACTAACTTAAATCAGCACCATAATTTTTAATATGTTTCATTCGCTTGTAAATACTTTGAACGGGGAGACACTGACTGGCAAGAATTGAATCAAATATAAGATTAGATTAGGACGATAGTTGTGTCGCTCTTGCATAACATGTTGTAATGATATGGTGTCTTCTCGACACCACTAAAAATGTTGGAATTAGAAATTTGTCCCTTCCACTCTTCTTTTACCTATCTGTTCGTGTGGTTTATTTTTAAATCCCAACGCAAAAAGAGAAAAGTCATAACAATGGTTTGTGTATTTGTGTATCTGTGTACATATATAAATCGCAGCCCGTACCAGTCTACTGCAGGACTTAGGGCCTCTCCCACGAAAGGGGAGGTTATTGCCATAATCTCCACGCTAGGCAGGCGGGTTGGAGATCTGGCAGGCGGGTTGGAGATCCATGTGTCTCTGTCTGTGGCATCTTAGCTCCCTAACACCCCCACCGATTTCGATGCGGTTACTTTAATTTGAAAGCCAGTTTAATCGAGATAATTCTTAGCTTATGTCATAAAAATTCGTTCAGTACTTTAAGAAATTTTTGAGTTTAAATGAACTTTGTCGGATGTTTTCCGTTCTCAACTGGTTAGGTTATTAATCTAAACGTATCCTTCTATCTTCCAGGATCCACGCGGACGTCCGCAGTACTGTCTACTGCGTCGGCGTTGGTGCCGGCGCTGCGCGGGAGTGGGCCTTCGCCTGGGACCGCTTCCGCTCCGCCGCCGCCGCCGCGCCAGCCGAGCGGGAGCTCCTGCTGTCCGTGCTGGGTTGCACGCGGGCACCGTACTTGCTATACAGGTATGGGCGGTGGCTTTGAACGTGCAGATCGGCACATCATCAAAAAAAAGGTCGCGGTAGCATTCTCCATTTCGTTCTGTCAGTTTACAGTTCTGTACAAATCGGCACAGCGAAGGAAAAATAGTAAGTCAAGAATAAACAAGCTCTTAAATGAAATTATTTTTTCATTATAAGCTTTTATCGCGCGTTTTATTTGATCGGTCAGAGTACTTGTCAAGACTAATCAAACGAGCCTAAGCTCGATGGGTTTAACATGCGTAGTTTAAGAGTTCCTATGGCCACCTTCCATCATCAGATTAGCTCAATTGCATTGTCACCGAATTTCAGTTCAATCGGAAACTGGGAAATGGGTTAAATTTAACTTCCAATATTTTATTACCAACTCACCACTAGAAAGGTAAAAATAAATAGAAGATTGTAATAATAGGATGGATCGAGAGAATGCTTGTCTGTCTTGTAACGTACATCCGAAAAATAACGGCCCCCGTATCACTGTGCGTCTGTCTGTCCGTTTGTCAATTTTCTCCGCATTTAATGGACCGATTAAGTTTAAAGGTATAAGAGTATATACCAATTATTTCGACCCAAATTGTTTTACGGCTCTGGAGTCGAGCCACTGACCCCAAAATATACCTATTTGGAGGTCAGTGATTCAACCCCTTTGAGCCATTTGTTATGTGTTTGTGTGTAAATAAATTTTCTATTGCTATTTCTAAATGCGGACAAGTAACGTGAATAAGCAAATTCAAAATATTGGAATCGCTTTGGAGGGGCAAGTTCAAAAATTTAAAAGAATCGTGTGATATGATATCAAATGAAATTGCTTGTTGTGAGGATCTCAAGTCTATTTTTCTACAATTTAAAAATAAATAGTTATCAAGTTGTTTAAGAAAAGTGAATATTTTGAAAAATACGGAAATTATTGCTTAACTTATGATTTCGGAAGAAACCCACAAAGCGTCCATCCTCTTAGAATAACATGGTAAATCACAAGTATGTACGGAACCCTTCGTACGCGAGTTAGACTCGCGTTTCATCACTACATATCATTAGTCCCACGTCGCGTCTGTCTGTCTGTTTGCGATACTCTACAAAACTGCTGAAGGACTTTTATGTGGTTTTGACCTATAGACAGAGTGATTAATTAAAAAGGTTTATGTATACAAAACATGCATATTACAAAAAGTATCCAAGACAAAAACTTGCGAAGCCGGGCGGGTCGTAATGCAAATATAAAATTATCGCAATCTGCTGATAAGGAGCGTTACGTACCTAACAAAACACAAACCAAAAGTATTAATTCTACTCGCCGATTGGTGGCGCTAGCAGTAGCAATTCAAAACTATCACGACATCACCACAATGTATTATTTAACAAAGTCCCTCTGTCTGCCTGAACGCGATAAATTCATGTATTTATATGCAGAGCGATTCAAGAGGAAGGTTAATAGGGTACGACAACAAGGAACGAAGTTGCGGCGGGCCAGCTAGTAAAGATTATTTTCAACAACTGCATTGCCAGTTTGTTATTTTATTTATAGCATAATTACCTATTTGTGGAAAAATAATAGTAGTAGTAGTAAAATCGATGTATATAAGACTGTATCAAACCAAAACCGCTAAGTCCAGAAGCTTGAAATTTTGCACCAAAGCTTATTACTCGTATGTTACTAGTGGACCCGGCGCGACTTTGTTCGCGAATATTTACTTTACCCGTTTTTTTGTTTTTAAACCTTCCTCGTGAATCACTCTATCTATTATTAAGAACCGCCTTAAAATCGTAGTTTAAAAGATCTAACCGTACGTAGATACATAGGGACAGACGGCGGAAGCGACTTTGTTTTATAATATGTATTTATGATGTATGCTCGTGCTAAGTAAGGATTTTTGGGAATTCAAGGGAGTGGACTAGGTCCCATTGAATAGGGCCTCACCCCCTATTCCATATAGGGGGTGAAAGTTTGAATTCAACTTGTAATTCCTTAAGTGGATTCACTTGTAACTTTGTACAAATATTGTACAAAACAAATAATCAGGATTAAAGCTTGAAATTTTGTATGTAGGTCTTTGATGTGACGTAATCGTAAGTGAGCATTAAGAAGGGATTTCTGAAACTTAACCTCCTGAGTGGGCAGAATAGGGGATGAAAGTTAGTATACAAGAAAAGGTTCATGCCAATAGCCATCCCCTATTTTTGTTATGTGTAGATATTTTTAGCGTCTAGCGAATAGCGTCTGCTTAGAACTGGAATGGGTTGAATAGGTATTGCATTTGAAATTAATGGTAAAACGTAAAAACTGGTCCACGCGGACGAAGTCGCGGCATAAGTTAGTAACAGTTAGTAACGAATATGAGGATTAATTGCATTTACCGTAATTTCTGATGTAAACTGACCATTGTCCCAACAGATACTTGGAATACTCTCTGCGCAATGACAGCGGCATTCGGAAGCAAGATATGGTCCGTGTGTTCTCAGCAGTCGCCAGCTCCGCTATCGGGGAACCGATCGCTTTCAACTTTGTCCGGGCCAACTGGCAACGACTTAAAGAATTGTGAGTAAATAGCTTTGAACAATGGAACTATTTGGTAACATTAACATTAATTGTATCCTATCTTGAGGAGCCTCTTGTTTTGATAGTTATTTTTTAACATTTAATGTCTGCAATTTGTAAGTCGCCGTTGCAAGTTCAAAAGAGTACCTGGAAATAAAATTAAACGCGGACGAAAGAGTGAAATCATCACAGAGTAAGGCTCTTAAATGGATGGTGATAATGCTGGAGTTTCCAGGGTACCTGCAAATAGTTTAATATACCTACTCATCTGTATTTTATTTACGATTTCCAGCGTTGGTTCAGTGTCGACTCTTAACTCCATCCTGAGGGTAGTCACCAGAAGATTGAATCAGCCGCACGAGTATGAAGAGGTAATTAAATATGGAGTATTATTACTTTTAAAACTGCGCCATTTTTTCCTATTTTCAGCGTTATCTCCATTTACCTCCCTGATTTGTAACACTGCCGTGGTCGGACTAGCCGTGATCCCATACCATCTTACGCTAGGGTTTATAGACCCCCACTTTCACTTTTAGGTCTTTCCGTGCTTTTCAGAGCCCGAATTATTTATTCCGTAGGCAGGTTTTACTTTTTAAACTTTTAACTATTTTATTAATTCTAAATGACTCAACCACAAATCAGAGCGCCATTTTTTGAATTTTGATTGAATACATTTGAGTTATTTCATAATACCTATGTTTTTTCACCCAATTGACGATGGCGTATTCAGTACAATAGTCCAGACCATGAACAGCTTCCCCAGACTTCGCTTCAGAACACAGCATACACTAACAGTCTAGAATAGAATAGTCGAGTGCTCGGTGACCATGGTCAAGACCTACCACAGGGAAATTACTGTTAAATGTTGGAATACGGGTTGAAAAAATCTTATAAATCATCACACATTTCGAGTTTATCATCTATATTTCGAAGCGGTTGCACGCTCCACGGTGGCTCTAGGGACAGGCATTTATCTGTATACCCTCACTTCGAGTTCTCGAACCACTACCAAGTAATATATCCACTACATGTTTTTGATAATCTTTCACAATATTTAGAAAACACTAACTGGCCCAACGCAACTTCGTTCACATGGCGTTCTACACCTGGCCTACCCCTACCTATTCTGCCCCTACCCTTCTTTACCCTACTCTAATTCTATTCTATCCTACTATACCTTACTCTACCCTTACCCTACTAGTATACCTCTAACCTACACCTATCCTAACCCTACACCTACCCCTACCCTTACCCGTACCCTAACCTACTCTACCGCTACCCTACCCTGCCCAGATAATTACATACATCACAAAGAAAGGTAGTAGGTAGGTATATCGATTCTAAAGTTAAGTGCTAACATCCATTCGATAAATTGATTTTTATTCATAAAAATTGTATATATTGTCAACAGTTGAAACGGTTTATTCAAGAGTCCTGCAGCGATCTTGGAAGGCCTGTATTGCAAGTCTTGGAGCGGACGGCAGCGAATGTCCAATGGATGCAGAGAAACTACCAGACGATAGTAGACTGGCTTCTAGAAGCTTCTCCGAGTTCTACCACTGCGTGATGGAAGATGTATCAGGAAATAGAAAAATCATATGAAGTGGGCATGATAAAAGTAGCTAGTTGAAAATAATGAAGAAGCTTAGCAGGGTGTACCAGATGGCACAAGATTGTATTGATTCGGTTTGTGTTTGGAATAAAATTTGCGTGTGTTTTGTGGTGCAGAGCGTCAGGTCATCATAGTTGTGTATTCTAAAGCGAATTTTCAATAGATATAGTTTCAGATGCAAATGTTCATATATAAATGAAAGTGGTGTACAAGATGGAATATAATATAGCAAATATATAGCCCGTATCCCACAGGGGTATATCGCAAATGCTTGCCGATAAACCATGAAAGGAAAAAAAAATTAAGTCAATTTGCATAGTGCCATATACAAGCACGAAATTTAAATTCTATTCAAAGAGCTGCTCTGAACCATGAACTATAGTTTTTGATGATGACAAGTTATGACAGTTGAACAAGTCAGCAATGGCTTCTATCAAAAGTAACGGAGTCCAAAACTGTCAAATCCAAGTCCTCCAATCCCATCTAACATTGGTGAAGAGGTTTAAATAGGTAGTCGGTGCCGGTTACATAGGTAATAACGCAGAATTGTGTGACTAACAAACTGATATTTTCTTATCTTTTGGAATAAAAAAATATGCTTGAACAAATTCACACAGCACCATCTAGCCTCAAAGTAGTGTGCCGGTGAGTGTAGTTTTGCTACTTGAAAATACCAATTATTTTTTGGATTGTGTAATTTTATTGCAACGGCGATTGTTACCTTTTTAAAACGATTTGTTGATTTTCTATCAACCCAAATGATTCCCATATTTTTCTGGCCTAATTTAATATACAATATTTTTGGTTATTCCTTATAAGTAAGATGAGTCAACTATTCTATTAATATGTTAGTCAAGTTTAAGAATGCCCCCCCAAGTTACATAATTATTAAATTTTAATTAGTAATGGATATTTTGAAAAATACAATTCAACCATTAAACTATTATAGTTAAGTACGAATTGTAGGTAAACATATAATTACATCCTTAGCTAACTTACGTACATTTTAGTATTTTTTATTAAATCTCATTTATATAAAAACAATAATTTAAGTCGTGGTGTAAATACAATATAGGTGAAAATGTAATTAGATTAAAAAATTTCTTATCAAATAAATACATTTGCAGAAATATAAGATTCAAATTTATAGTATGTTCTCGTTTTATTGTATCCAGGAATTATGCAATTTATAGACGGAGGGATACAAGGAGCTCCTTAAAACTGTAATGCTTTCCCATCGAGTTATTCGGCAGACAAACAGATAAGCGGGCAACCTGATGGAAAGTGAAGGGACCTCTAATACACCTCGAGTTTGGGCTTGCCTCATTTATCGCCACACGGAGTTTAGTAATATATACACAGTACTCAGGCTCACGCAAACCAATAAAACCCAACCTAGTTATAACCTTGTGTGGAGTCCAGGGAATGAGGTCATTTGATGAGGAGTCTGGAAGGTTGTCGTGGGAACTTCTAAAATATCCAATCATATTTTGGTTCGATTAATTTCTTTTTATAAAAGCCAAACCTTATGTGGTGACCATACTGACCAAATCGATATAGTCGATATAGTATGCTATAGTCTTAGGGCTTTTTAAACTACACGTGATTTAGCCATCGTATTTAGGTTCCCTTGTTAGTCTTTTACTACTTTTATTACAGAAATGCTCCTAGCCAGCGCAGTGCAAAAACAGACTGACAATAAGTCTAATTCAAAAGTAAAACCATACCAAAACTGCCAGTGTCCTTATCAAAAAATGATTTTGTAAGGAAAAATAGACTGTAATTGGACACCTAAAATGTACGAGGGAGTATATGTGGGAGTAAGTGTATAGAAATTAAAGAAATATGAAGAATAAATCCATGTATATTATTGCAAATAACATACTAAATAGATAGATAAAATCTTATTTCCCACACGGCCATACTGACGAGAAGCCTAATTGGCTTGCGATACACTGTCTCAAAATTACAATTGAACAAAAATGTATGTGCAACGTAAGAAACAGATTAAAATGGCAATGCAATGCTTACAGAATATTTATGTTCGAATTATATCGTGACAATTTAATAACTTTTACCTTGACATTTAAGTCATCACAGCCCATAACAGTCCACTGCAAGGCTTACAGCCTCACCCACAAAAGGGGGTTATTGCCATTATCCGCACGCTTGGCAAGCGGATTGAAGATCGCTGTGTTATAAAATAGCAATGGAAAAAGCTGCTGCCCATTTTCCAGTTTACGGAGTCTGTAGATACTCGTATTTTGTCTTGGGGTTGGTGCTATTCTACTCTTCCGGACACTACACAGTCAAGACATGTAAGTACTTAACACAAATGTCATAAATGTTATAATACAAACAATGTTTACAGGATTACTTACTGACGTATCTTTACTCGAGTTACATTTTGACAATTGACTAAATACATCATCAATTTACATCAACTAGCATCAATGTAAAATACAATTAAATTAATTTGTCAAACGTGATCGAAATCATACGCCATGACCAAATCACATGGTACTAGTGGTCAAATCACAGGACCCTAAATGCCAATTCACATGGCAGTGGCCAAATCACATGGCCTATAATTAAATGCCAAATCACAGGGCAATGGTCAAATCACATAACCTATAATTAAATGCTAAATCACAGGGCAATGGTCAAATCACATGACCTATATAATTTAATGCCAAATCACAGGGCAATGGTCAAATCACATGACCTATAATTAAATGCTAAATCACAGGGCAATGGTCAAATCACATGACCTATATAATTAAATGCCAAATCACAGGGCAATGGTTAAATCACATGACCTATAATAAAATGCCGAATCACAAGGCAATGGTCAAATCACATGACCTACATATGGCATTAATTATCCAGTACAACCAGTATATCCAGCCACCGATATATTGTAAAGAATAATTGATGCGCGCTTTATGAAGTCAAATCGGTTAAAAATATTAATTAATTATAAATCATTTATCCAATGAGTCTGTTAACTCACAACCCATATCAGGGGATACCAAGCGCAAATTATCATTGGAAACATACAATTCATCGCGCTGCGACCCGCTGCCGAGAATTGGTGACCTGGAGCCAGCGCTGGTTGGTTGGTTGGACCATCATCATTCATCGGTGCTCCGGTCCCTTGATCATCCATTATGCAACACTCATTTATGGAGTACGGCTATGTGACGTGAGGCAATAAATCAAGACTTCTCTCTTCAATATGATGTCATCACAGTATTTCCAGCTATCCGCAAGGTGGCACTTCGATTGACGTTACATTTCTTGGTCAAAATGATGTCTAGGCTCAAGACCGTCTACAGGGATAATTTTGATGTTGAAAGTTAAAATTTCAAACCAATTAAATTTGTAAATTTAAAGAATTTTTTTTTTAACTTCAAAATTGTGTGTCATTCAGCACGTTCAAAACCCTACAAAGTGATTCTTTTTGGAACCTTTTTTCCTCAAGATATTTGCCGCTTAGTAATATTTTTATCATCCTAATATTTAATATTCGGGTTTTTCAATGTATACAAAACATGCATATTACAAAAAGTATCCAAGAGAAAAACTTGCGAAGCCGGGCGGGTCGTAATGCAAATATAAAATTATAGCAATCTGCTGATAAGAAGCGTTACGTACCAAACAAAACACAAACCAAAAGTATTAATTCTACTCGCCGATTGGTGGCGCTAGCAGTAGCAATTCAAAACTATCACGACATCACCACAATGTATTATTTAACAATGTCCCTCTGTCTGCCTGAACGTGATAAATTCATGTATGTATATGCAGAGCGATTCAAGAGGAAGGTTACCAGGGTACGATAACAAGCGAACGAAGTTGCGGCGGGCCAGCTAGTAAAGATTATTTTCAACAACTGCATTGCCAGTTTGTTATTTTATTTATAGCATAATTACCTATTTGTGGAAAAATAATAGTAGTAGTAGTAAAATCGATGTATATAAAGAAGGTTGTCGCGGGAACTTCTAAAATATCCAATCATATTTTGGTTCGATTAATTTCTTTTTATAAAAGCTAAACCTTATGTGGTGACCATACGGTTTCATTCTATAGTTTCTCGGGATGACTTATCGATATAGTCGATATAGTATGATATAGTCTTAGGGCTTTTTAAACTACACGTGATTTAGCCATCGTATTTAGGTTCCCTTGTTAGTCTTTTATAGAATTTTATTTTTTGTATAATATTTTAACTAAACTACTTTTATTACCGGAACACTTCTAGCCAGCGCAGTGCAAAAACAGACTGACAATAAGTCTCATTCAAAAGTAAAACCATTCCAAAACTGCAAGTGTCCTTATCAAAAAATTATTTAGGTAGGGGAAAATAGACTGTAATTGGACACCTAAAATGTATATAACAATACAAGAATTTCACTAAGGATTGAAATTAATGTTTTAAAAATATACTCTGGCAACCATTACCTTTGAGGTATGTAAAAAATACACGCTGTTGTCACTAGATTGCTAAATTTTCATGGGCCTACCGAAATCACATGCTTTTGTTTATTTTTATTTAGAACATAAAATGACTTTTTTAATTTAAACCTCCGTAATAGTAGTTTATGCAACTGTCATATAAAAGGGGGTATTAACTCATGTTTTAATACCTAATTATATGCAGTTGCATACACTACTTTATCTACACTCATATTTTTATGTTAAAATATCGTACCTATAATTTTCTCATCTTTGCTGGAAGTAAGCTGCTAGTCAGTTCTGTTGTATCTATCTACGCGTCGAGGATATCAAGCGGCGGGCAATTCACTTCACTACTTTCACATTTATCTATTTATTTGCTTCAAACAAGAAAAAACATTTACAAACACAAATTACAACAATTATATAAAATATTCTGTTTAGCGGGAAAATAATTACACATTAAAAAGGAAAAATTTGAATTTTGAATTTGTCAAAGACATTTAGGTATTCAGCCTACATTTCGCCGTGTCTCGGCGCCCGACAAAAATTTTAAAAATAATAGGGTTGCATAATGATTAAAAAGTTATTTTACGTTGTAACATATATTTCTCGACTGAGAAATATCAGTCAAGGCATGGCTGTATGATTCCCTTTGCCGAAATGTCAATTTTTAGAAAACTAAACGCTGGTGTTGCTGACATAAAACTAATTTCCTGCAGAAATAAATAAACTAAATAATATTTTTATTATGGTTGATTCCATATCATTCTTTTCTTTTTATATTTTACATTCTATAACTGAAATGTTATAGAATGGATGATTGGTTTTATCTCAGAATCACCAAATTGGTCTTTGGTCTTTTTATTACAGGTTCCGATGGAGTTGAATCGGAATTACGTCAATTTATATTACTTAAATTCGTTTCAGATTGCCTGTAATCCTTTGATTTGGGTGAAACTTGGCTTTCACCTTAATTTAAATCGTTCGTTTCTAGCGTCACCGTTTGGCTGTATGATTTTTAACCTTTCGCTGAATTTCGAAAAAAGTTATAGCTTGACAACCCCAAGCCGTTTTTTTTATATAGGTCTTATTGGCGAGTAGGTTAGGGCGGAGGTCGAGGAATAAAGCCCGGAGCACGCGGGTTCTCGGTCCTTTTGCCTGACCGAAGCCCCCGAAGTTACTGGTGTCTAAAAAATAAATACCTAGTGAATCTCGTAAGTGTTATCGGAGCCGCTAGATTTCATTGTTGTTTGTTTGCGCGGTGCTAATTTCTAAATATTTTCAGCTGAACCAGTCAAAACGACAATAATTATAGTAAATATTGTGGAAAGTGACATTGTGTCCATGTGTTGTCCATCGGCTACGTCCTGCCCGAATGACGGCCACGCACATGCGACTGCGCAGCACAATTGCTAGCCTGTCGCCTTCCCAAACAAACGGGACACCGCGGTAGTTGTGAGAGTATCCTTACAGGAATTCCCACGTAAGTAGCACATCGCGATGGCTTGTTGACATCCGCGTGGCGCGATGAAGCCCATGTTAACCTTTTTGGTGTTTTCAGCCGACGTAGTGTAGAAGGCACGCCTCCTACAGTCCCGCGCCCAGTTGCCTACGCACGTCGCCAGTGGCCACGACGCGTAGGAAGCCTTGGAACCCGCCTCCAACAGGTTAGCATGCTTTTACTTGGCTATTTCTCCATCCCGCTGTTAAGTGATTGAAGCTGTGCCACGAATGGCCTAGCATGGCCCCGTCTTGTCGTGCTTTTGCTAATTCCCTCCATCTGTCACCCTCTGACGTTAGTGGTTACACCACGCGGCCAGGCGTGACCGCGTGCTACCGTGCCTTTGCTTATTTTTGTCACCCATCATTATCTGGTGTTGGAGGTTATGCCGCACGACCTGACGTGACCGCGTGCTACAGTGCTTTTGCTTATTTCTGCCACCCATCATCATCTGATGTTCGAGGTTATGCCACGCGACCTAACGTGACCGCGTGCTGCACTGCCTTTGCTATATCCTGCCACCTATCATCATCTGGCGTTGGAGGTTATGCCGCTAGCCTGGCATGCCGCACGCTTTTGCTTGTTTACCCTTGTTAGTGACAGCCTATTGTCACACCCATTTCCCCCAAAACCAGCTGAGAACGAATGGATTGCTCGCTTCCTAATTATTATTTTCCCCCTGAATGATTGCAACGGTGTAATCATTACAGGAGGTGCTTGGTACCAGCCCATAATTGGGGTTGGGCAGCCGTCTGCTTGGAGCAGTTTTGGCCAGCTGCTTCAGGGGATGTTCCTGCTCGACTCTAGTCGAGGCTCCAAAGGACAGTCAGCTGAGTTAATCTAAATATAAAATATTATAGACTCCTCGTATGCGTTATCGATCAAACCCTCTATGTAACCCTTGTGTTCATATAATTTCGCGGAAACCTAAGGACATTTTGGTGTGTAATCCAACCAAAGCTAATAAAGCAGTTATTTCAAATTCAAACACCATCTTTCATTCCGAGCCTCTAGGTTAAGCGCAACTTTACCCACTAAAATTATAAACATTACAACGTTACAGCTGTAATGAAATTAGTATGGGAAATGCTGTATCTAAAAGTAATTTTTTTAAATTTATAGACTAGCGTGAAAACAGTATCCTTAAACAACTGTTTTCGAATATGAAATTGGAACATTACGCTATGAGTGTAGATAAAAATGTTTAGACTTTAATTGACTATAACTTTTTTCCCACAGCGATTCTAGAGTTGTCGCCATAAGTAGTAAATATTGTAGAAAATTAAAAATCTTTCCTAATGACATATCGCTCAACGTTATTGGTCATATAGGCTGTGTCCATACATTTCTGCCGGTCATCCTTTGCTACCGAATTAATAAAACGCTTCCAATTAATGATTAAGTCTTGGGGTAGCTGGTCATTCCACCCTAACTTAATAAGCCATAATTTTTGTAAAAATACTTTTGCTACGATAATGATCGGACTCAATAATCCTAGTGGATCGTATACCTAATAAATAACAGATAAGATAAAACGTTTAGTTATTGTAAATGTCTTTATTGTATTTGTATTTACTTTTGTCGTAAAATGGAACTGATCACCATCCCTAACCCAGCCAAGCCCTAGTGTGTTACTGGAGTAGTTTTCGTCTAACGATAAAAACTTGGAATCTGTGGTTATAATCGCTGCCTGTGATAAGATCGTCGATATACAAGTCTTCTAAAATAATACGTGATATTATTTTATCATCTCATTCCAACCCCAAGTGATGAACACAACGCATACTTAAGTATGGCGCGGTTGCAGTTCCGTAAGTGACGGTATTAAGGCGGAACACACCGATAGGTTCGTTAGGATTATCGCGCCACAAAATTAATTGTACGTTAACGTCGATCAGCTTGAATTTCTTTTAGCCTAAACATTTTTTTCTATATCGGCACAAGCGACGTACCTATGCTGACGAAAACGTAGAAGAATAGAAAATAAATCGTTTTGCAATCCGATGAGAATTCTACAGATTTAATCACCTGGAGAGCATTTCCGGTAAGAGACGACCGCTAATAATAATATTTCTGGATATTATCTAAGTCGTTCAACCTGTTAATCATTAATACATAAGTATCTAGAAACTCTAACCAGCTACCATGCGAACCGTCGAAGGTAGGAAGAAAAATAGTCGGCAATTTTATATTGTAAGAATTGCATTTGGATCTACCTACGTCGTTCGAGTCGGTATCACTAGTTTGACTTATAAGACACTGAACCCTAGCTACAATGCTATAATATGAGTTATCAAACAACTTTATAGCTAACAATTGTTCGGGAATATCAGACTCTAGGAGTAGTTCCTTAACTGAAGTCATTCAATTCGCGATGCAAGTTAGGAATACTTTGTGTATACAATGTAATTGCTATATGCAATCTTTATAGGCATTCGTCTTCGCTGGTTCAAATTTGGCTCGAAGCGATCAAAATTTACTGTGATTTTATATTTGGAATAGGGTTGGTTTAAATAAACTGAATTGAAATTCACAACTTTTATTTGTGCTACTTAATAAATTGACAGAGCAAGTGTAAGGATGAAAGACGATAGGTAGGTGGAAATAAGAGAAAAGAGCGCGTCTTCTTCTGTGCATCGGTATTTATAAACTTTGGCAGCGCCACCCTCCTCCGCGTCCGCGGTGGTTAAATGTTGTATTTATTTAATCTTGCCAGGATGCGTTGTAGTGGCGACAGATCGTAGTTCCGCAAATATCGTATGCCACATATACGTCAACAGTTACTATGTTACGATTTTAGCAATTTCATATTGAGAAGTATACTGTATAGTCTTAATAGTAGAATACGTACATGTTAAAAAATAGTATGGCTAGTACAGGAGTACCTCTATAACTACTTTTTTGAATTGAATTTTAATTTCTGTTACGGGTCTGGGTGTTCTATGTATAATAAGTATGTATTTAAAAGTATATAAGTAGTTTTTTTGTATGTCATACGGTAGGCAAACAGGTAAGCGGGCTACCTGATGGAAAGTGGTCACCACTGCCTATAGACATTAGCAACACCAAGAGTATCGCTAATGCGTTGCCCACCTCTATAACACGCCCTCCTCTATCAGTTATATAGCACCCATAACACAAGCTTTGCTTACTTTGGGGCTAGATGGCGCTGTGTGAATTTGCCCACAATTATTTATTTATGTATTTATTATTTAACTACATCTATAAGTAACCGGTAGAGGTTACAAAAGTGTGATGAACGAACTTCACTGAGTAAACATGTTAGCAATCTTTATTAATTTTGATTTGTTATTCATTGAGTTAAAGAATATTGTTTAGAATATCAAATTACTAGAAGAGAGCTAGTATAGAGTCTTTTAGCACCATAGGGTAAGGAGTGACCGAGCGAACATGGTACTATGTGCTGTGGTGTTTTAATGTTTCAGATAGCACACAAGAGCGTGTGTCTCGTAGGATGGCCGTGTCGTAGACGGTCATGAACCTAGACATCCCTTTGACTCAGAAACGCTGCGTCGAACGAAGCGCCACCTCGTGGATGGCTGGGAATACTGTGACGACGACATATTCGGCATGCGACCGCATCGAACACTTTGCATTCGACCATCGACGTGTCAAGAACTGGAACTAGTTGCTCATCCATTGAAGAGAGGCGGAGTCTTGATTTATTGCCTCACGTCACATAGCCGTACTCCATAAAGGAGAATGTGAGTACAGAAAGGACTACAAATAATAATTTGTAAGGGTGCACGTGAAAAGAGCTCTTAGCGCAACTTACGTTTTCGGCCTAACAGGAGGCCATGGCTGGTGGCGGGTACCTACGAGTTCAGTAGTCCCATATTATTATCTGTTACTGAAATTAATTATCCAAAATTCATCCTATTCTTTTATTGTTTGCTATATTTTTTGTAATATCGCTTTATTATCTCAATACACTGTTAAACTGTTCGGCGCATCTTTATTTCCATATCACTATCCCGAAAATACCTTCTGATGGATCTCTCCCCTGCTAGAGTGCCCTAATTTACGACATATATAATGTCGTAGACGGTCATGAGCCTAGACATCATTTTGACTCAGAAACGCAACGCCAATCGAAGCCCCACCTTGCTGGTGGCTAGAAATACTGCGATGACGTTATATTCGTCGCGCGACCACAATTAACATTCGACCATCGACGAGCCAAGAACTGGAACCAGCTGCTAATCCATTGAAGAGCGAAGAAGTCCTTATTTAATGCCTCTCGTCATGTGGCCTTCCCAGAAAGGAGTGTAAGTACGGAAGAGACTTTATTTTATTTTTTATTTAGCTTTATTAGGAACAACAGACAGTTTTACAATGTATGTACTCGTAGATCAAAATACATCACTAAAAGTTATTTTAGTTATTGTAAAACCAGCCACGTTATCCACATATTAAAATAATAATTTTGTTTAACAAACAAACAATAAAGGTTAAATTTAATTAATAGTCACACAACCGATAATTCATACCTATCTGAATCACCACATGCATGACCACAGTGTTACGCATTTGGTTCCAGGGTGATCTGTGGGTTCCAATAATTTTAGCAGTCCCGTGCAGCGATATGGTTATTCAACTGCACTAGGGCCCTCGACTAATTAAGGTGAAATATATCGTCGTCGTCCTAGCGCTTATCCCGACCTCTGCCAGGGTCCGCTTTCCTCCTCAATCTTCTCCACTTCGCCCGGTCTTCGGCATCCTCTCGTCGTAAGCCGTTGGCTCTCGCATTCGACTCAGCGATGTCAATCTATCGCTTCTTGGGTCGCCCACGGGGCCTGATACCGGCAGATTCAGGCACCTATTTCCCACATATCCCTGAGGCTTACGCAACTCGTGATCAAACCAGTGCAGACGAGCCTCCACGATCTTATTTGCGATATCCCTCACGCCAAGGCTGCCACGGAAATACTCGTTACGTACTCGATCGAGTCGTGTAACTCCGCACATCCACCGCAGTTTTTTCATTTCGTTGGCGTGGAGTTCGCGAACGTGTTTCGTCAGCGCTGACCAAGTCTCGCAGCCATAGAGCATCACCGGTCTATTCATGCTCTTGTATAAGCTTTCGGGGATTTTAGGCTCACAGGTGACTGCCGTGAGTTCCGCCATTTGGCCCAAGTTGCAGAGATTCGGGACTTGACATCGGGGCCGATATCACCGGACTCGTGCATCACGGATCCGAGGTATATAGATTTGGATTTATCTGTTCTATTGACAGCTTCGTTACCTACAAGGATCATCCTTGTAGGTAACGAAGGATGATCCTTGTAGGTCTATGCTGCAGCTAGACATATACTCCGTTTTGGCGACATTCAACTTCAACCCACCGTTTTCTAGCGTACTTCATAAGCCAAGAAGGCATGTCCTGAAGTTCCGCTGTGAGGGCACAATGCAAAACAAGTAAGGGCTCAGCACAGGAAGGAATTAGTATGGCCTATGATGGTTTTAACGACGGCTCCAGTGTTGGCAACATATCCTGTATAATACTAATGTACGCTTCGGGCACAGACTTTGATCTCAGAGTTAACCAGATTGTCTCCCGTGGGACACTGTCGAAAGCCCTCTGGTTGATTCCTACTGCAATGGGACTCCTGGAGGACCCTGAGATTGGATCCATGGTGCTGCAGCCCGGCCTGAAGCCGTAAGGTGAAATATATCACAATGATTAAAATTAACATTGTAGTCATGCATCATACGTCACAAAGATACACGCTCTCCAGCGTTAGTTCTACACGTTTTGGTTGCAATGAGATGTTGTGATGTTTTTACTTACACACACACACGCACATACACACACATGCACACACATAACCACACACACGCACGCGCGCGTGCACACATACACACACTCACACACACCCTTACTCCTCACACACTCGTTTTAAGTACATACATTAGTGACATAACTCTATAAGTAAATGTGGTTGTTAAAATTATAGTAATTAAATAGCTTCTACGGCAGAACACTGACATCCAAGATACAGGCTATGGCCTAGTTTGGATCTCAGGGTTTAAAAATAAATTTGTGCAAATAGTCTTAGCAATCTACACTAAGTGAACCCACTGTAACACTGTTTTTGTACAAATCTTTCCTGAATAAATATATTTTATTTATTTATTATTTATTTATAATATTTATCACGTATTCTTAGTTAGTTACTTGGCAAAATATATTATGACATATTATTAACTAAGTCATTACAATCGACTTTTTGTGACATATTTTATATAGCACCATGAAGTAATCTCCTGTATTTCAATGTGCATAAATTAAATATCAAAAGCAAATTGGTGTATGATGTGCATGATAGGGTTGCACGAATGCCGTTGCATCTATACGCTACCGATTTGAGATACTTTTTAAGAACCATCTCAATATGACTATCGTATTTGTCATAATAGGGATTCCACACAACATTGGCATACTCAAGTTGACTTCTTATTAAAGATTTATATAGCAGTATATAAGAGGCAGATTGTTTGAAATTAATTCAAGTTCGCATCACAAAACCGTATAGTTGGTAAGCCTTCTGCGCTATGTGGTCTATGTGCTGATCAAAGTGCCGCCTGTTATCTAGAATTAAGCCTAAGTCCTTGATATATATTTTTTTTTCAAATGAGAGTTACCTAGCGTGTATTGATATTCTACAATATTTACCTTTTTAGTAAAGGTGATACTTTTACATTTAGGAATACTTAAATGGAGCTTATTAGTAAGTCTTATCAGGAAGAGCATCGAGATCCTGCTGCATCGCATATCAATCATTCAGTATGTCAATAGTACGGTATACTTTTAGGTCGTCAGCGTACAGTAGAAATTTACTGTTGCTGAAACATTTGGCAATGTCATTTATGAAAAGCACAAACAGCAAGGGTCCGGCAAAATAGAGCCTTGGAGCACCCCTGAAGTATCCTCAATGACCTTAGAAGAGTAGCCACCACAATTTGAGTTCGATTTGTGACATAAGAACGGAACCATCTCAACAGATTTCTCTTAATGCCATTGTTTGACAATTTTCTAAGGAGAAGGCCTTCTGAAAGTTGGTATATACAGAATCAATTTGCAAACCTTTATCCAGGCATTCAAACAGAAAATTAGTGTATACTAACAAATTACTCTCCGTGGACCTCATTTTTACGAAACCGTGTTGTTGTGGAATAATTAATCTGTAAAGAATTGGATAAACAGCGTCATGAACGAGTCTTTCGAAGACCTGCGCCAAGGTAGACAGTAGTGATATGGGACGATAGTTTTCAACATTAGCCTTAGATCCGTTCTTATGGACCGGTATGATGTTGGCAGCTTTCCACCGCTACGGGACAATACCTTCCCTAAGACATTTATTGTACAAAGTATACAAAGGTTCCAGAACACCATCCGCTGCTTGTTTAAAAAAGAGAGGGGGGATGCCACCCAGACCCGCTCCTTTAGATATGTCTAATGATTTTAAAACCTTCGCAATGCTATCTTTAGATATTTGTATATCACTAAGAATATTTACAGCCTCATCACCAGTCCAGATCCACTGCATGTTTCTGATTTCTCATATACAGAGCTACAGCTACATTTCGAAAACTTGTTACAGGTATCCACAGGATCCTTTGATTGCGAATTACCAAATTTTACCGTTTCTGGAATACCAGATTTGTTACTTTTACTATTGACATAAGACCAAAACATCTTAATGCCATTGCGAAGGCCTTGTTCAACTGACACAATGTAGGTATTAAAGCACTCCTTACATTTCTCTTTAAACCGGCGGCGATAAATGGAAAAAGTCTCATAATCTGATATGTTATTAAACTTTTTCCCCTTTACCTACGCCTTTTCTTTGTTTTTAAAAATGTGTATAAGCGGCCTAGTAAACCAAATTGGAAATTCTCGAGTGTTAGCCCTAATCACCCCACATAATTGTTCGTAAAATATATTTATCGATTCTTCGGCAACTAGGACCGAAAAGACCTTCTCCCAGTCAATACTACTAAGTTCGCTATTAATGGAACTGTAATCCGCCTCTGAATAACGAAGTTTTTGAACTTTATTTTGCGTCACTGTCTTGTATTGGCTAAATGTTACAATATTTATACATAGAGGAGGATGGTACGGATCGACAGGTACTAGTGGCTGCAGAGCCAAGCCGCATGAACAGTCCCACGAGTTGGTGAGGGGTAAATCCAGTATACGGTTCATAAAAATATTTCTTACTGAATTTTATTATTATTATTTATTATTTTTAGCCATTTCTGTCCCACTGCAGGGCAAAGGCCTCCCTTTCGATCTTCCACGACACACGATCGGATGCTTTCCTCGGCCAATCTTTAGAAAAGGCGTCCAACTCGTCCCGCCATCTCCGTTTAGGCCTTCCGCGCTTCCTTGTTACGTTTTGTGGGGTCCAGTCAGTTGATATTTTTGCCCACAGTTCGTTTGGCATGCGACATACATGTCCAGCCCAGTCCCACTTCAGTTTGGCTGCTTTCAAACCCACATCAGCGATTTGAGTTTTGGAGCGCAGTACACTGTTTTTTATACTTTTTTTATACTTTTTACTGAATTTATTTAGTGTAATTTTGTCAAGGCTAAAAAGTTATTTCAACATCTGTCTATAGCATTACTATTAACAGAAATTAGTATCACATGATTAACAAAACTGTACGTCCAGTTAATAGAAAGCACATTCAAGTCAACCACCAAATAAAAATTATCTAAATTAAGGTACATATGTTAAGTAATGTTCAAGTACATTAAAAAACCCGCTTTACACTGTTGAGGACTGATTTGGCGGAATGAACACTGCACAAAAAACTTTGACTTTGCTAGGTGACCCACGCGAAGGCATTTCCAGCAGCACGTAATCAACGATAAGCGAAACTGAGAGGTTCACACTCGCTGTCGCCGAGCCCTGCTGGCAGGGGCAGGAGCGCGCGGCGCGCGGCGGCGGGCGGCGCCGGCGCGCGCGGCCACGAGCAGCCTGACGCCGCGCCGTCGCGCCGCCCGCTGCCGGCGCGGTCGCGGCCACAGCGATGGATTATGTAACGATCATCTGCTATTTCATTACCATTTATGTTGGACGTAAGCCATGTCTCCGAAAGGGCGATTATGTCATAACACTCCGATAAAATATTAAAATATAAAGTATTAAGTTTGGTTCTGAGCCCCCTACAGTTCTGATAATACACTGTAACCTTATCTACCACTGAGAAAATTTAGCAATAAATTCATACAATCTTGTATTACGTAAGTAAAAAAATAACAGGTCGGCATTGCACCTAATTGTTAAGTTATCGTTATCCAAATATTATAAATTTACACCTCCCAGTAAAAAATACAATTTCACCTGCCAAGCTGAATAGTAACTAATTACGTACATCAGTGTCCATTCTCCAGCAATGTAATAGAATAAAAGATAATGAAAATGTTTATGATGTTCCTTAGTAATGCTCCATCGCCTCGCAGTACCAATTGCTTTACACACATTAATGTAACACTAATTAAATATATATTAACACCATATTTAACCAATATTTCTTATCAATATTTCGAACACATATCTCAAATACGTAACCGTTTGCGCAACAAATAACAAAAACACAGTATAGTCTCCAGAACAGAGGAGTCTCTGTTTGAAGTTTGCTTAGGAAAAACATAATAACAAATAATAACTACAATAAAAAACAGTCTTGCAGTTCATGCCACTGTGCATCGATGGTTTACTTGATTTTTGTGATGATGTCGTTTTGTGAGCGCACAGAAAATATATGGGATTCATCACTTTCACGTACAAGTACAGTGCCAGTCTTCATTCATACATAGCGAATTTTTTTTCTTTTGCTGTTTCTTTGGTGTCTCAAAGTAGTTGTTTAGTTTTTAAGGTTATATTATGTTCGTTAACATAAAGATCTTCGCTGGTAATGCCTTTTTTAAGGCGGACAGCAGTTAATATGTTGTCACCAACAAACCGATTATAAGTAAGTTACATATTTCGATGTTCCAACTTCATATAATTATTTGTATGTACGCGCACGTGAACAGAGCTCCTGGCGCACCTCATGTTTTCGGCCTTTGAAATTGCAGGATTTCAGATATGGCTTGATAAGTATAAGTCGAAAATAATTTTCATAATTCAGTAAGACATTAAATATCTCTTTCAATTGATAAGGTATCGGTATAGGATTATAGACTGGACGTGGACAATGCATTATTTATAAACAGTTGTAAAACGGTGTTACGGACAATTGGCCGTCGCTTTGGGATTTAACGGTAAGTTGGCGTTACTCACACAGGTTTCTTGTTGTCGACTCATCGCACCGTGTGCGAAGTCCAGCCAGCGAGTACATGATAGGCAATTTATTTAAATTTAGGGTTTTAAGCAAATGGACCCATGTGCGAACTACCATAGAACATCGAATGCAAGAAACCCTATTATCAATGTCCAAGTTTGTATCACTGCACAACTAGACGATAAGCAAAAATGTTTTATTTGTGTACCAATAATGTACAAAACAAGCTTACGGCCTGCCTGGTGTTAAGCAGTTACTGCTGCCTGTGGACGTTGGCAATACTCACGTGCTGTCGACTACGTCAATTGTTTTTCCACTATCTTGAAGAACTCCATGTGGTACTCTCCAGCAGTATAAATAATAAATCCTACGAACTAACGCTAAACTAACTAAAAACTTACTAACTAATTTAATGATGGCGGCTTGAAATGAAACCACACACGTAGCAATCCAATTTTACAGGAGAAGTGATTGTGAAATAATTAGAAAAGTATGGAAAATCTAAAGAATTTTGTTTTCCTGCTTGCTTTTGCACCTGGTAATCGGATTTTCTGATTGGACAATCAATCCGCGTAGTTCTCGATGGCGACTCGTTCGTTTGGCTATCGACGCAGGGGTTCTGTCCGAGACTTTTTGTCCTGCTGCATATGAACGATGGGCTTGTGTCCTGTTCCTGTCTTTGGGTACGCTGACGACATTACTGTAATGGAGATATATCTGAAACCCCCTGAATAAAATAGGTTCTAGTTCAGTGTGCCTCAAATTAAATGTACAGTTTGCTGAGTTTTGACGTGAAACGCTTTTAATCACACTGAAACATTATGAGTACCAAGTCAGATAACGAAAATCGTCTCACCTAATAACTGCAAAATTATTGGTGTTAGAAACATGAATCTAGTGTTATTGTTTAGCATATATTTTATAGTTTCGGGAGCATCTCAAAGCTGCCAAGGTTTTATGTTAAAACCAACCAACCATTACTTGTTTTCCAAAACTTACATCCTCCCCTTGGAAAGTGGCCCATATTATCTTCATGAATCAATCAATGAATCAGTAAAATAAGCGATTTTCAAAATTAAGTCATCATCATCATTATCTCGGCGCTGCTGCGCTCCGGCGCGTCACGCGAGGGCCCGGGGTCCGCCTTCCTACTCTTCTTGGCCCACTTCGCTTAGTCTTCGGCATCCTTGGTGGTAAGCTTGTTGGCACGCATGTCAATCTTGACGACGTCAAGCCATCGCTTCTTGAGCCTTCCCGTGCCTGGCGTGGGTGGCATGGCCAGACATTTGTTCCCCACATATTTTGCCGGTATGCGCAAGACGTGGCCATACCATCGAAGGCGGCACTCTTGTAGCTTATCTGAGATGTCACGGACGCCAAGGCTACCCCGAATGTGGGCATTTCGAACGCGATCTTTCCATGAAACTGCACACATCCACCGCAGCATCTTCATTTCCGTGACGCGCAGTTCCTGTTTGTAGGGAACGGTAATAGGGAAAGGGTTGGTGTCACAGCAGTCCTCACTATTAAATCAGAATCATGGTACATGTCTCGGATAATGTTAATATAGGCCTCGAGTTTAGTCCAGCTAGGTAAGTCAAATTTCGAGAAAGAGGACGAATCCAACTCGGTTGGGCAGTGTTCGGGACACTACGCCATATATTTTCGTCCCAATTACCGCAGTATTGTATATTTTGTATTGGTTTACTATGTCGTCGAGTAATTGCAAAGAGAAGAAAGCACGTTTTGCAATGTTTACATTCCAAATTTTGTACTGCGTCTGTATAATATAATGGAGTATCTGAGTTAATTATTTTTTCTGAGGTTTTGACTGGTCGGTCTCAGCATGGCCAAGGAAATGCGCTCGATGATGCCACGGCGCCTAGCATTTTAAATTGTTTTTAGATTTTTATTTAATGTCACCTATGTAGGTATGACGTTCAAGTGTTTGTTAAAACCTAATTTGAATATATGTTTTGGAATTTTGGAATCTTGCAGTATCTTAAGTTGAAGGTCTTTGACCAATGTGTGTTGCCAGTGATGACCTACGGAACTGAAACGTGGCCGCTCACTCTGGGCCTTATAAGGAATCACTGTTACCAAAAGTGTGCTCGGAGTCTCGTTGCGCAATCGAATCAGAAATGGGGAGATCCACAAGCGACCAAGGTCACCGACATAGCTCTTAGGATTGCCAGACTGAAGTGGCAGTGGGCAGGGCACATAGCTCGAAGAACAATTGTCCGATGGGGCAGTAAAGTTCTCGAGTGGCGACCACGTACCGGAAGACGCAGCGTGGGTAGTCCTCCCACAAGGTGGACCGACGACCTGATAAAGATCGCAGGTATCAGCTGGATGCGGAAGGCATAGGACCGGACCGGAGATCTCCCCCAGGGCCTATGCCCAGCAGTAAGCGTCTTCTGGCTAATATGATGATGATGATGATGAGGTCTCGGGCACCGAATTGGACCGCAATGCCAACCTGATCATCTCCCGATGGACACAGTCAAAGGCCTTCTGCATGTCCAGAAACAGAAAATGCAGTAGCATGTTATTTGATCCGTATCCCTCCATGAGAGTTCTCAGGGCAAATACGGGGTCCATGGTCCCACAACCCGGCCGAAACCCGTACTGACACTCCGAGAGTACAATCTCGGATTCGCGTGTCAACAATGCGTTCAAAGAGCTTCATGGTGTGAGAGAGACAACACCTTTATACCGCGGTAGTTTGTGCACTCCCGCACCGAGCCTTTGCCCTTGTAGACTGGAGTAATTATACTCAGCATCCATTGGTTGGGTATCTTCCCGGTGAGGACGATGCAGTTATAAAGGTCGGTAAGGATACTCACACCACGAGATCCCACCGATTTCCACTCTTCAATTGGGACTCCATCTAGTCCGACAGCTTTCCGAATTTTCAGGCGGCAAAAAGCGGTTTCGACTTCTTCATGCGTTACCGATGGCATAAGTCCTTAATTTGGAGGGAGCTCCGGTGGTTGCACCTCTTTGTGCTGCTTGTTGAGCAGCTTGTGGAAGTACGTGCGCCATCTCTCCTTTACCGCGCGGTCGTCGCATCACAGGTTACCGCGAGGGTCATTAACACAGTGGCACGTGGAGATATCCTGTGCCGCTTTAACCCTCGATCGTGCCAACTTGTAAATGAGTTTCTGCCTCTCAGACGATTCCACCTTATCGTACAAAGGACGTAAGTGGTCTCGTCTGGCTATGGCTACCGTTCGTTTGGTGGCACGTTTGGCATCCGTACGCAGCGTGGTCTGCAGAAGATCTGGACGCTTGCCACTTCTTAAAGAGCGTTTTCTTCACCATGGTCTCCCTTTGTTCTGTTTCGTTCTACCACCAGGTCTCTTGGTCGAGCCTGCGATACCCCCAGCACAGTTCCCGCAGCCCGTGCGATAGCTGCCTGAGTTCTGTCCCAGTGTTATTGGACGGGTTCACCATCTGCCGCAACACTAAGGTCGCTGACAGCAGCGGCGAATTCATGGGACTTGGTACCTTTAAGCAGCCGCCACCGGGTATGGCGTCGGCACTGCTTTTCATAAATAAGTAGATAATTTAGACTAGAGAATTTACACACAAAATGTCATATCCTTATATGGTACAATAACGAATTTATAAAATACGCTTAAGCATTTCGTTTAATATACACACTGCGTACGTCTTAGCCTTACGCACTACACTGCGCCTAGATTTAATGAGATATGAAACTGGGGATATCATAACTTGCAGATGGCGACTTTAAGGATGTTGGTGTTGTTTCTTGTGGCGCTGTGCGTCACCGGACTACCTCAAGAAGATCCTGTCGCTAGGAATACCATATTCGGCGACGAAAGACTCGAAGGAGAGATCTTCGAAAAACTCGACGTCTTCAAAGACGCTGTACTTTATAATGACGAAGTAAACCCTTACCGACTACCCACAACGACCAGACCAGTTCACTACAACATCCTATGGAAGATTGATATCGACCACTTGCTTTACGAAGGCACGGTAGAAATCGATCTCGTCGCAACCGAAGCCAATGTCAACCAAATCGTTATCCATTCCACTTATCATGCAATCACCCAGTCCCCCACGTTGGTCCTTTTGGCAGAAAATGTCAACATTGGTGTGACTTACACTCTAGATTTTAATTATGATTTCATGGTTATCGACACTGGTTTGGCTCTGCTATACAATGCCGCGTCACCAGTCGTATACAGGCTAACAATTAGTTTTGCAGCACCAATGAGAGATGACATGTTCGGCATTTACAGCAGTTGGTACAGAAACACTCCCGGGGGCGAGATAAGGTATGGTAAATGGTTTTAGAATGGGACTGCGCAATTATTAAGACGGTTTTGTCTAATTTGACTTATTTCCAGCTGGATGGCTACAACTCAGTTCTCACCCACCGCGGCCCGATATGCGTTCCCTTGCTACGACGAACCCAGTTTCAAAGCCACATTCAGTGTAACCATCAGGCGACCTATCGGCTACTTAAGCTGGTCTTGCATGAGAATTAGTAGCAGTATTATCTCTAGCGTAAGGTAAGTTTTATTTATCACCTTTTTTATACCATTAATGTTTCAAACAAACTTACCACCTGCCTGATGGTAAGTAGACACCGCAACCTATGGATGTTTGCAATTCCAGCAATAAAAATAATGTCTTGAACTTCGATGTACAGCATAGAAAGCCCCATTTTCAAGTTGTCAGAGTTTTTAGTTGTTGTACCACTTTTTCTTGTTTTACTACAAAACAGGATAAAATAATATTGTCCGAGTATTGTGAGACTGAATTCAATGAACCCAATATTAAGTACTGTAAAAATATATAATGTTTTAAAGTAGGAAGCCCCGCCAATGCCTACATATATGGAATGGAAGAGGAAGTCCTGCAGATGAAAATAGTAATTATTGATAACGTTTTAGCAGTTACGTAGACGACATTTACTACCAAACGCCAATAATGTCCACGTACTTGCTTGCGATAATAGTGGCCGATTACGAATCGATAAAACATTTAAATACGAACACTGGACTTGTCGACTTCGAAGTGATCGCGAGACGAGGCGCAATACTAGATGGACAAGGAGATTACGCTTTCGTGGTTGGTCAAGAGTTATTAAGCAATATGAGCGCTCACACTGGCATAGATTACTTTAGAGTAAACATGAATCTCAAAATGACACAAGCTGCTATTCCTGACTTCGGATTCGGTGCTATGGAGAACTGGGGCCTGCTTACATACAGGTTCGAAATATTTAACTACAAAGATCTAAAATTAAAATTTGCTTTTTTATTCAATTGTAACTAAACAGTATTGTACCACCAGTTTGTTTTGAGTGCTTATATCGTTAATGCAATATTTTCTGCTTTTCTCGTTTAAGCTATCAACAAAAGTACCGAAATTTAAATGTTTTCATTCTAGAGAGGCGTATTTATTATACAACGAGGTTGAAACCAGTAGTTACTTCGAGAATATGATCGCGGGCATCATGGCCCATGAGATCGCCCACATGTGGTACGGAAACCTCGTTACTGGCGACTGGTGGGATGTGGTGTGGCTGAAAGAGGGCTTTGCGAGATACTACCAATACTTTCTCACCGATTGGGTTAGTAATGTTATTAATGTTCCTAGGTGGAGTAAAGTTTACACTTTATATTAATAGTAGGGGAGCCCACGATGCTAAATGGGGATTTACTCGAGCGTCATAGAGACCTATTGAGTTGCGAAGCTTATATAATAAACAGAAAAAAATGTTATATAATGTATACCTTTTCATCGGTGGGGGGAGCGGCTATAGATTTTCAAAAATGTAAAAAAAAACTATTGCATGGACATACTCGAGCGCGTCAGATATTGATAGCATCCATGTCCTACGTATTTTTAATAATGTACGTATGTTAATCTGATCGTTTGCATGATGGGGGTGGTCATACGTAGGGGTTGAAAATGA
The DNA here is from genome assembly GCA_905147135.1 of Blastobasis lacticolella. Taxonomy (NCBI): domain Eukaryota; kingdom Metazoa; phylum Arthropoda; class Insecta; order Lepidoptera; family Blastobasidae; genus Blastobasis; species Blastobasis lacticolella. The sequence goes on from LR990051.1 coordinate 2,503,443, forward strand.
AAAAAAAAAAATTTTATCGAGCGCGTCAGATTTTTTAAGGGGATGTTAAATGAACCTAAAAAAATGCTCTCATCTAATAATCTGACGATTTGGATGTGACGCAAACTCGCGGCCATTATTAGAATGTGCCAAAAAAATTCGCCATTTTGAAATACTCAAGCGTGTCAGATTAAGATATATATGGTTCATCTTTATGTCCTAGACGTACTGTCTCATAATCTGACGATTATCTGGAGGGATTCGCCTAACCTGATAATTAAAAAAAATAAATTTATTTTTTTACAGTGTCGCGGACAAAGAATAAAATCTTTGGCCACGGAGTCTTATCTTTGTTTTCTTTTTTATATGGCCCTACATACTAGCCAAGAAACCGTTGTCCGCTCGATGGTGCCGCGGTGCCTAGCATTCATTTAATATTATAATTATAATTATGACGTTCATAAGTGTTTGTGAAAACCTAAACTGAATAAACGTATATGAGTTTGTGTTTGAGTTTGAACAAAATAAGCCAAAACGTTAGAATTACGTTGTAAATAATATCATGCCACGAACAAGCTGTTTGATCAGCTGTGATGATGTCATGGCAACAGAAAACAGAGTGGGGACGGAGTAAGAGAGTAATAGATAGAGAAAAAGTGAAAGAGAATAGAAACGCGGGGAGGGGAATATAGGCATCACGTAGCTGCACGTATTAAACTTTATCGACGAATTTTTGTAACTTCGGCTTGTGGAAATCGTCAGATTATATATTTTACGTGATCCTTGAATTATTTCCTTCAAAATAAAAAAAAATTCACCCACGCTCGAGAATGTCGAGATGACGTTTTTTTTTTGCAACTTTGCAGCCCTCCCCTTTCTTTACGTCACTTGCAAATTGTCAGATTAGTGGAATATTCACTTTTTAGCATGTAATTAACTCACCCTACCTTAATCTGACGCGCTCGAGAATTTCTGATGATCAATTTTTTTTTACTAATCTGATCTTTTATCCTTGACGGGCGGCCATATATATGAGGCTCATATTTGGTAGAGGTACTTAACCGGGTACAAGGTATCCCCCTGTATATTAATCTGCAGCGCTTCAGTAAATCCCGAAATCCCCGCTTGGGCTCCCCTACTATAAGTAGTAAATCACTTGTTTAGAAGTCCCCAATCATTTAAGAAAAAGTGTAATATTACATATTTCACATTACTGTTATACAGCTTCAAAGTTCAGGTACAGTTAAGCGGTAAAGAAAAGATGAGAAGCAATAGGACAGTATGTAATAGGGGAATGACAGCCATGATACAACGAATTTATAGGAAAGATTTCGTTATGTTTGGATGCACCAGAGAGACCGACTTGTGAAAGGACCATAATGTTTGAATAAACAATATGAATGACAATCATATGCTTTGGAAGCAAATGCGTACAGGAAGGACGAGTGGTAAAGTTAAATGGAAGAGACAGCCACTATGGGCCGTGGACGTGGTAACAGGCGAGGAGATTTTATAATCAAATTTTATAATATAGTTTTCAATTAAATTAATTAACATAAACAAATCGCTTAAAATTATTAAATAATTCTAGGTTAAGGACTACATGGGATTTAAAACCAGGTTCATAACTGAGCAGGTGCACACAGCTCTTCTAGCTGACTCCGCAAACAATCCGCACCCTCTCACCAACCCTGGTATTGGCAGCCCTCAGCAAGTCCGTAGCATGTTCTCAACCCTGAGTTATAACAAAGGTGCAGCGGTCATCAGAATGACTGAACATCTTCTTGGTTTCGAGGCTCATGAGCAAGGATTGCAGAACTACTTGAATATAAAGTGAGTTATAACTAATAATATAATACAATACAATACGATACGACACACTAGAATGCAATACGCAATGCAACGCAACGCAACACAATACACCACAACACACCGGAACTCAATATACAAACACTCCAATGGTGGCCAAAAAAACAAATAAAACAATGCAATGCAAAGACTAGTCCTATAGTGGTCGGCGTACGATAAAAAACCCGGAAATCGATCTACAGGAAAGCCCCATCATTTGGCCCCATCGTGCAGTGTGCGTGTGGCGCAATGTCAACAGTTACAGATGTCAACATTATCTTGAAGACACACTCATGCAGTGCGCTGCGCAGTGCACTGCACGATGTGGCAAAACTTGTTTTACACGCCGAGCAATTTGTATGCAAGTACATTGACAGATGGCGAAATGTCCCACTGTGCAGCGCGCCGCGCGGCGCACTGCATGATGGGGCAAAACCCGCAATCCAAGCCCGAAATGTCAGTTCTGTATGAATTTTGTCTACGTTTTTCAATTTGGCCCCATCGTGCAGCGTGCGGTGCGATGTCAGTAGATGTCAACATGAAACGTTACATCTGACTTTTTCTTTTTACCAACAGTTCGAATCTTTCCTCCTCATGTGACACAGTTTACACACATATATCTGTCTTCTTTTTTAGTACAGATTCAACTCGTATGAATGAAATAGGAATTCGACCTTGTCAAAATAATTTTTACCGCTGATGCGTAAGCCCCTCCCCTTTGTGTGATTCTGTAACGTTTAACGTAGTTGTTTCGCTTTCGTGATCCTTTCGTCAATTTCTTCTCAGTTCATCCCGAGTTATAAATAAGGCATGATTGGTTCTAGAACACAAGTTTCTAAAAAGATATGCTGATACTTGTCGAGATCTACAATTCGGATGGCAGCTGTCAACCTTAAGACAGTAATAACTCTGAAACTATTACTCCTAGAACACTAGTTCCTAATGAGAAATGATAATGCTCGTCGAGATCTACATTTCGGGAGACAACTGTCAAACTTAAAACGGTAATAACTCTGAACCTATTGGTCCTAGAACACTAGATCCTAAAGAGAAATGATAGTGCTCGTTGAGATCTATATTTCGGAAGACAGCTGTCAAACTTAAGACTGTAATAACTCTGAAACGATTGCTGTTATAATGCTAATTCCAGAATTTAAAAGATAGATCTTGACGAGTAGGTAATGTAATTTTATTTTAAAATTTGTATTTCTATGAGTAATGAATTCCGAGTTATGAAATTAAAGCTTTAAGTTAAATACACTCATCATACTTCATGCACCTGGTGACCGGCGGAGACCAGCGGGGCTATTGGCTATCTCAGTGGACAACTGAATCGGTCAAGAAAAATGTTACACTACTCTAATTTGGTAGACGCTATAGACAATTGTCAACCTTGAAAAACGAAAGATGAATTAGTTTCCAACTGTCGCAGTTCCCTCCCCACACCGATACGACGGACGCCCTGCGGACCTCTGGTGTAGATACAGTCACGTTCACAATTGTAAGCGATCGATACCTCATTCTTTCAAAAAAATTCTTTGGATGACATACATTTATACTGTCACGCCTTTCTCCCGTATTGGTAGACAGAGACTTCATTATTCTACTTGATACGGTTCTAACAAATCCTTATAGCTTCTTCAAACTTCAATTATGCGAGTCGTTTAAAATAACGCGCGTTAAAGCGTCGAAAAAGCTCTCATTCAAACGTTGCCTAACTTAAAATCTCTTGCAAATATCTCGTGCAAACATTGCCTAATTTGAAAAACCAGAATAACACCATCGTTTTCTTCGGTTGTCACCGTGACGTGGCACCGCGCACTGCACTGCACCGCGTCAGTGGACATTTAGGTGAACATCAATTATTTTGACAGGTAGTTCTTAAAAATATTCCTATGGAGAGCGCAGTAATGACATCATAAATTTTTTGTATGGGATTTGAAATATTTTTTTTCAGAAAGCTAACTTGTTTGGTTTCAAATGAATCCAGTGTGCGTCGATATTGGAAGGGGATTGGGAAATTGGAATAGTAAGTATGGGAGAACATAGATTATACCAATAATAGTACAGTACAGAACAAGTTTAAAAAAATGCAAAATATCAAACTTTTTAAAAATTAAATCATGTTTTGGAAGAAAACGAAACCGTGACAGTCCAGAAAACACTATAAGTCAAAAACAAACAAAACTAGACACTTATTGGTTAAGTCAACCAATAGAAACATCAAACTCTTTCGATGGTTTAGAAGAAGATATGGAAGTTGTGACTGATACCCAAATTCCAGATGCTAAGAGAGAACCAAAGCCACCACCAATTTTTGTCGATAAAGTCACAAATATAAAACCTCTACTAGAATTACTCAACATGGTTGCTGGGGAAAGCTATGAAGTAAAAGTACTATACAACAATCAAGTTAAAATCCAACCAAAAACATCAGATGCATACAGAATAATAGTAAAACAGTTAGAACTAAAGCATACAGAATTCTACACATATAAACCTAAACAGGAAAGGTCATTTAAGACTGTTTTAAAAAATATTCACTACTCTACTGATACTGAAGAAATAAAAAGCGCTCTCAATGACCTAAATCACAAAGTATCGAACATTTGGAATATAAAACAAAGAGTATCCAAAAATCCTCTTCCAATGTTTGTCATAGAGTTAGAACAAAACAGCAACAATAAATCAGTCTATAACATTAAAAGTCTATTGAACTGCCATGTTACATTTGAACCACCTAAACAGAAAAGAAGCATTCCACAGTGTGCTAACTGCCAACAGTATGGCCACACAAAAGCATTTTGCCATCGCCAGTCAAGATGCATAAAATGTGCAGGGCCACATAACTCTGCAAGTTGCGAACGTAAAGAGCGATCAGATAAAGTAAAATGTATTTTGTGTGAAGGAAACCATCCAGCAAATTACAAGGGCTGCGCGGTGTATAAAGAACTGCAGAAAGTAAAGTACCCATCTACGCGAAAACGAGAAAATTATTCTAAGCCATCCTTAATGCAAACCCAACAAAACAAACCCCAAGCAACTGCGCATATAAATAATACAAAGGCCTTGTATAGCTCAGTCGTTAAAACTGGAAAAAACGACAAAGAATATCCCACAAAAGACAATATGGAGATGCCATCAATTAATATCCCAAACACATCAAATAATACTGAAAATACCAGCGAAATGGCACAGCTAATACAAATGTTCAAACAAATGATGAATCAAATGGCAAATATTACAAATCTCCTTGTGAATCTCACGACTAAACTTGTACAAAATTCCGTCCCCTAAACATATGCCTATGGAACGCCAATGGGCTATCAAATCACACTCAAGAAGTCAAGCACTTCCTGAATAATAACAAAATAGACATACTACTAATTGCTGAAACACATTTTACGAACAAAAGTTGCTTTAAAATCCCAAAGTATATACTTTACCATACAAATCATCCGGATGGAAATGCCCATGGTGGTTCAGCAATCTTAATAAGAGATAATATCAAACATTATGTGGCTAATCCTTACTGTAAAGACCACATACAAGCCACAAGCGTTGTATTGGAAGGCAGCAATGGAAATTTAACACTTTCAGCCCTTTACAGTCCCCCTAAACATAAAATTAAAAGTAATGATTATGAATCATTCTTTGGCACACTTGGGCAGAGATTCCTAGCTGGAGGAGATTACAACGCTAAGAACACCGAATGGGGATCGCGAGTAACTACTACAAAAGGACGGGAGCTACTAGCTGCTATCAAGAAACTGCGACTTGAGACAATCTCAACGGGCAAAGCGACTTATTGGCCCACAAGCACCAAGAAAAATCCAGATTTGTTGGACTTTTGTGTTACCAAAGGAGTACCGCTTTTGAATATGAAATGTGAGTCTAGCTTCGATCTTTCTTCTGACCATACTCCAGTATTTGTTGAGCTGGATTGCAAAGTTATAGAAAAGGAAATACCATGTAAACTGCACTCGCGTAAAACAGATTGGGACCAATTCCGCGATCTGGTCGAGAGATCTATAAATGTTAAAATACCACTGAAATCGCAAGAAGACATTACTTTAGCAGTCGAGCATTTCAACACTGTAATCCAGCAAGCAGCATGGGACTCTACCCCAATCCCAAAAATCGCTGGTGCAACTGCGTGCCCAAAAAACATCACAGACATGGTATCAGAGAAAAGGAAGGCAAGGAAAATATGGCAACAGACAAGACACCCCGAGGATAAGAAAACCTTTAACAGATTAGCCTCAAATCTGAAAAAATATTTACATTCATATAGGGACCAGGGCATTCAAAGCTATCTTACTAATTTAGACGCTACAGCAGCATCACAGTACTCACTGTGGAAAGCTACAAGTAATATAAAAAGACCAAAAATTTACCAACCCCCCATTCGCAAAAACAACAATGAATGGGCCAAAGACGACTCGGATAAGGCGAAACTGTTTGCCCAACATTTGGAGGAGGTCTTTACTCCAAACCCTGACATGGGTTCATCCAAGATGGATTATGTTGCCAAAGTCTTAGGACAGGCTCACCAACTTGATATTCCAATGAAGGCATTCACCAAAGACGAGGTGAAAACTGCTTTAAAAAAGCTGGACGTCAATAAAGCACCCGGCTATGACCTTGTAACAGCCAAGGTTTTGAGGGAATTGCCTGACGTGGGAATAATCTACCTTACCCAAATCTTCAACGCGATACTATTGCAAAATTTTGTCCCGCCACAATGGAAGGTGGCAGAAATTATAATGATCCCTAAGCCAGGCAAAAGCCCAGAGGATGTGACATCATATCGTCCAATAAGTCTCCTCCCAATAGCATCAAAAGTATTAGAGCTTTTGTTTCTGAAAAGACTGATGAAACCTGTCACCAAATCCGCAATAATACCTGAACACCAATTCGGATTTAGAAAAGGCCATGGGACTATCGAACAAGTCCATCGCTTGGTGGAAAAAATAAACACAACATATGATAAGAAGGAATACTGCTCCGCGGCGTTTTTGGATATTTCTCAGGCCTTTGATCGAGTGTGGCATGAAGGGCTGCTTTGTAAAATAAAAGAAACGCTCCCAATAAATTATTTTCTTTTTATAGAGTCGTATCTCAGCAACAGACACTTCTATGTTAAGGTAGGAGATAACCGAAGCGAGCTTAAGAAAATTAGAGCCGGTGTTCCTCAGGGCAGTGTATTGGGTCCAACCCTTTATTTAATATATACGTCAGACCTACCATCCTCTAGAGAAACACTAGTAGGAACATTTGCCGATGACACAGCGATTCTGGCGTCCCATGAGGATCCGCTAACCGCCTCCGCCTTACTCCAAGCAGGTCTCTATAAAATATCGACATGGTTGAAAGACTGGCGCATCAAAGCAAACGAAACTAAGTCTGCGCACGTCACGTTTACAACAAGGACTCAGACATGCCCACCGGTGTTCCTGAACACGATAGAAATTCCACAAACGGACAACGTACGATACCTGGGCCTCCATTTGGACCGTCGCCTTACTTGGTTGAAACACATTTTTACAAAACGAAAAGCGCTAGGGCAGCAGCTTAGATCGATGTACTGGCTGATAAATCGAAAGTCGAAACTTTCACTAGAAAACAAATTACTTGTATATAAGTCTATCATTAAACCTATGTGGACCTATGGAATTCAGCTGTGGGGAACTGCATCAAAATCCAACCTAAATATACTACAGAGATTTCAGTCCAAAACATTACGCCTAATTGCAAATGCGCCATGGTATGTGACAAATGACCGACTACACAAGGAACTGAATGTACCAACGGTACAGGAAGAAATTGGTCGCAGCCTGGAGGGGTACAGGAAACGAATAATGAATCATCCAAATGAATTGGCGTCAAAACTTATGCAAAATCCGACCTTCAGAAGGCTGAAGAGAAGGACACCACAGGACTTGCTTACAAGAAGAGATTAAGTGGATGAGTCAGTGGGCTCATACCATCCAGGCCACCTTGACACATACATAACATCCTCGCTAAATGTTTAAAAAATTTACAGATTGCAGGAAAAAGAAGGAAGTTAAAAAAAAAAAAAAAAATGTTTTGGAATTCTTAACATTTTTAAAATCGTCTTTTTACTTTAGATATGAGTTTATTTAAAGACATTGAGCGTATTATTTACAAAAAATTACTAAGCCTCCTACCTGGATGAGCCCAAACTTGGTATGTTTTGAAAATATTCCTTAGATTTAAAAAAAAACGTGGCCGAAAGTTATATGTGTAGTAAATTTTTAGAACCGGCTCATGAAGCCCTTTCATTTGATACCAAACACGATAGGTTTCTGAAAAAAAATATCAAAACGGATACAAAAAATTTATGACGTCATTATTACTACCCCCATGGGATTATTTTAGGAACTATCGCCCAAAATGAGTGTTTTAACCTAAAGTACCAGTCCACCAAACGGCTATCCTGTACATCGTTTTCTATCAATATTTCCACTACTAGAAGGTGGCCAGGTTCCGGCGGTGGAGCCGGAAGGTGGCTTCCTTCTAGAATCGATATTGATTACCTACGTACGTAATTTATCCCAAAAAAATTGCCACGTCGACCTATCGCGGACGGTGGGTACTTGCTTATTGTATTTATTTGATAGCTTATTAATTGAGGTTATTTTCTTTGTAGCGCCACTCCACAGTCCTTCCCATAGCAGATCTATGTCTGTAATTTTCAGCTTACTTTATTATTTTCTTTTCTTCATAGCCGCTTCTCAACTGCCCTTCCCATCGATCTGTTCCAAACCCTTCAAACAGCCGGGCAGTTATCTGGTGCTTTAGCGCAGTACCCATCAGACTTCTCCGTAATAGACTATTACAGAAGTTGGACGGAACAACCTGGAATACCCGTGCTGAACGTTGAAATCAACCACCAAACTGGTGACATGTCTATCAGTCAAGTAAGTACTTGTATTAAGGGGTTCTCTCTTGGTTGAAATAACAACGTTTGATATAATCTCACTTTGTATAATGTCAGATGGTATAAAGTAATTTGTCATAATTATTCATTTGACCTAAGATTTATTTGTCATAATAATGTTTAGCATAAACATACAATACATATCAATTTATTTGATATTATAATTGTATGTCCTAATATTTATTTGACGTAATCTTCGTTTGTCCTAACGTTTAATAGTAGTTTATGCAACTGTCATATAAAAGGGGGTATTAAAACATGAGACACGGCGAAATGTAGGTTGAATACCTAAATGTCTTTGACAAATTCAAATTTTCCTGTTTATATTCTGTGTAATTATTTTCCCGCTAAACAGAATATTTTTTCTAATTGTTGTAATTTGTGTTTGTAAATGTTTTTTCTTGTTTGAAGCAAATAAATAGATAAATGTGAAAGTAGTGACGTGAATTTCCCGCCGCTTGATATCCGTGACGCGTAAATACAACAGAACTGACTCGCAGCTTACATCCAGCAAAGTTGAAAAAATTATAGGTACGATATTTTATCATAAAAATATGAGTGTAGATAAAGTAATGTATGCAACTGCATATAATTAGGTATTAAAACACTCATGTCAAACTATTATCATAACTATTATAATAAACAGACACTAATGTTTTAATACCCCCTTTTATATGACAGTTGCATAAACTACTACTACCACGACCTTCACATTTACGTGGGATGTACAGTCTCATGACAGACGAGCGTGGGTGCAGCATACGGTGTGTAGTGAGCAGAAGACGGACCCTTCTATCCAGGGCGTCCAACTCTGTTTGAGTCCACCTTAGTATGCCAAAGGAGTATGTGCGCACCTTGTTGCCACCCGACAAAAGACTATTAAGTACTTTTGTTAGGCGACAGAAGAAACGCTCCTTCACTGCCTGTTTTACACCCTCGTCCACGATACCCAAAGACTGTGACATACCTAAGTATTTGTAAGTTTCGGCTTCAGAGAGAGATCTGAAAGACATTGTCTCAGAAAGTTGCAAATTTGTTGTATTTGCAACTTTCCCCCGCTGCACATGCATGACCGCACACTTATCTGCACCAAACTCCATTCTGATGGCATTACTAAAAATTACGGTTATTTTCAATAACTCCATCAGATCCTGGCGTCCTGGGGAGGAGAATGGTTAATTCTGCACACTGGTTGACTAAGGACTGTGATCCACTGCCTCATACATGCATCTAAGAAAGATCTTAAAGTTGCATTGATCTTATACAACTCCAAGACCCGTCTCAGCCATGAGTGAGGCACCGAATCATAGGCCTTCTTATAGTCAATCCAGGCAGCCGAGAGGGACCCCCTGCTCCGCCGGACTTGTTGGCATATGGTCAATATGGTCATGTCTATGAGGAGGAGCTCTTTAGTACCACGCGACCCAACCCTACATCCATTTTGTGACATTGCTAAAATATTATTTTCAATAATGTGGTTATTAATTTTCTTTCTCAAATGGATGTAAGGATCTTGTATAGCGTAGGCAAGCACGTGATGGGTCTATAGTTTTTCGCTTCTGTGGTACTACCAGACTTATAGAGCAGAAAGGTAATACCGGTTGTAAATAAAGTTGGTAGGGAACCATGCTCAAGGGCTTCTTGAAATTGTGTTGCCAAGCGTTCATGTGAGCATCGAAACCATTTTATCCAGAAGTTGTGCAATCCATCCGGCCCAGGACATTTCCAGTTCTGAGCCGTATCGATCGCACAACTTACATCCTCTGGGCAGATGGAAACCGCTGTCATAGGCTCGATGATCTCACATTCGCGCTTGACAACATTCATCCAGTCGCCCTCCGAGTGTTCGACAGGAACCGACCAAATACTACGCCAAAAATTATTTGAGGCAGAAGCATCGGGCAGGCTCCCGTCGGAACCACTTTGATTGGTTCCCTCCCACTTGCGGTATACCTTTCTCTGGTCACTTTGAAAGATACGATTGAGCCGGAATCGATCCACACGCTCTCTGTAGCGACGAATGCGATTTGCCCACGCACAAACTTTCTGCTTCAAAAAATCAATGCGCTCTGTAGCACAGGCCATATAGTCGCGTGAACTGATTCCAGTCCCAGCGAAGGCCTGGTCGACAAAGCGCATGACTCGAGGACGATTGTTGCCATCTCTGAAGCAGATAAGCTTCGCAATGAGAGTCCTAAACGTGTTGATACGCCGCTCGATCCGCTTTTGCAATGCAGGTGCGCCTCCGGCGACCCGCGGAGCTCGGTCAGCGTCTGAAAACTTGACGCGAGCAACGCGGCACGCCGTGATAGCACCACAATACTTGATCGAGTGCGTATCAACTAAGTTATCACTTGCCCGTATGTATGAGTCTAGCAATAAGTTTATGGCTCCCATTAACGCAAGGTTGCGTCTATTAGTGGGCAAACGAGGCAATCGTGGCCTAGAGTTGGGTGCGAAGCGATACCGTGCAATCGTCTCCTCCAAAGTCCTCCTCACATACTCATTGGTTCCAGTGCTTACGCTACTCACGTTCGTACAGTCCTCTACGCCGACAGTGGCATTAGTCCGCGGTACCCGCGGTGCCGGGCTAGGTGGTGACACCTGAGGCGGTGACGTAGCTGGCAGACTCATGGTCGAAATGGGAACTGCACGAACTGGTAGTGATTCTAAGCGTAGCCGATCAAGTACAGAGTCATCCAACCGTTTTAGACGTTGGATGGCCCGCACCTGATCTGATAGTCTTTGAGCGGTCACATCGATGGCTGGTTCACCTGAAACAGAGGCAACATCCGGTCACGGTACGCAGACAGGTTGGTTCCCCCATCTGTAGCCCCATAATAGGCTCGCATGACATTTTCATTTGTGGACTGGGTCCATCGCATGCGACGCACTACACCACCGGTAGCGGGGGCCATTGGCGGGGCAGGTCGCCCCGTAGGCCCCAAGCGTGCCGGCAGTGGTCTTCCACGTCGCGCAGGTGGTGGCGGCGGCGCAGCAGACAACCCGCGCTTGTCGCACGACTCGCTGGTATCGGACGCGGTGGTAAATCCATCGTTCGATGACGATGGCGAGGAGCTGACGGGAGCGGGCGTAGGTGGTGGTGGTGCGTTCACTGTTTGGTTTTTCCGCTTGCTCCTCGTTATCATTTTGCTAGTTTTGATTTTTTTTTGTAGCATTATTGGTTATAATGTACTCGTATGTCAAATGTCAACATTGCAGGCAAATAATTAAAATGTAAATGTAAGTCGAAACTTTGTTATAAATGTTCTTTTTTCTATTGCGATTATGGTACTGAATCACTGAACTTTAAATAATGTATATACACGTAAATAATACACAAAATAAAACTGATTTCAAAATGACGAGTTGATGTGATAGCTGTGTAATAATAATAATTATTATTATATAGTATTTTACATATTACTACATTATACCTAAATAAATACGATGTCAAATATATACTGTATTATATGATTATTATGTCAAATGAATAATATGTCAAATAAGTTATAGAGCAAACATGTTTATAACAAGTGAAAATTTTGTCAAACAAAAATTATGTTATAAAATTTTATACCAAACGATTATTATGTTTAAAGTTGTTAGAAAAAGTGATAACGTTGTTATTTCAACCAAGGGAGAACCTTATTAAGGTGTATTATAATTTTTTTTTTTATTTGAAAATTGGGATCTTCAAAGCTTTCTTAGTCTGATCTACTGATCTATTATGATCGCCTCTTTTTACAGTTCAGTGCTAATCCCTGCAGCTTCATTGAACTGTAATAGGTTCTTAGTACTGATTTCGTTCACCTCATCGGGTAGTAGTTGGTGTTTACCCAGATGGATGCTACATTTGCGCACCAGGGCCTCACATTTGCAGATCAGGTGGAGAGGCGTTTCATCCTCCTCCTTACAGAATCTACAGTCCTTTGTTCGGCTGATTTTTAAGTTATACATGTGCTTATTCAGCCCACAGTGACCAGTCAGTGCCCTTGTCAGGATGCGCAACTTATTCAAACTAAGTAGTACCAGTTCTTTAACATGCCGCCTATTTTAGGCTTTGACTAATGCCCTAGAATGTGTTAGGCCCGGCTGATTATTCCAGTGCTCTAATGATTTTTGCAGTTGATAATTAAAAGGGTCAATTATACAAGGTTTTTTGGTAAGCCACAAAATGGTTCTGGGCCATAGTTGTGCTACCAGCCTTCGCGAGTTCGTCCGCAATTTCATTGCCTTCGATCCCTTCATGCCCTGGGACCCAGCGCAGTATCACTTGGTTTTTCTCACCCAAGGAATTGAGGACATTCACGCAGTTTAGCACCAATCTTGAACTCACAGAGTCTGATGAAAGGGCCAATAGAGCTGCTTGACTATCTGAGTGTATATAAATACAATGGTTCATGTATTTCTTTTTGAGGTTTATGTCCGCACATTCCAAGATTGCGTACACCTCGGCCTGGAATATGGAGGTGTATTTGCCCAGGTTTAGGGATTTGTTAACCTTGGGCCGCTCTCCGTATATTCCACATCCTACATGATCACCTGATTTGGACCCATCGGTGTACCATATCAGGCTTCCATTTTTCCAGTACACTTGGCTTTTAGGCCAGTCATCTCTGGATAAAAATTCCACAGAGTATCGTTTCTGGAAACTACTCTGTGTTGTCATTGAGTCAGTGTACATACTCAGTATGTTGCTGCCCATAACATTGTCCTGGAACGATCTCAGTGACGTTGAGAGCCAGTTTCCTTCTCCCTGGGTGGTTAGCCTGTGCATACTGTTCGTTGCCACCATCTGTACATACAGGTGTAGGGGCGGGATATACAGCATTGCATTCAGGGCCTCACCAGGTGAGGTTGACATAGCTCTTGTGACCAAGAGACACGCAGTTCTCTGCATGCCGCTCAATTTAATTATAGCAGTTTCCTGGTTGGCTTTACTTTGCCATACTACGGAGGCATATGTTATTATGGGCCTTACGACCGCTTTATAAAGCCAGAGGGTGTTTGTGGAGTTAATCCCCATTTTTGTCCTGCCAGTCTGCTGCATATTCCCAAGGCTATTTTAGCCTTGTTCAAGATTTCGATTATATGGCTGTTCCAAGTAAGTTTTCGGTCTAGTTTTACACCCAGGTGTTTGACCTCCTTGGAGAACTCAATAGTTGGCCATTTAATCGTGGTGTGACTAAATTGTCAAGTTGCCTTTTGTTGGTAAATGGTACAACCACTGTTTTCCCAGTGTTAATGGGCAACTAATTGTCTTTGCACCATTTAACAACAACGTTCAACGCTCTTTGCATAACGTATGAAAGCATACTTTGACAGAAGCCTCGGACGATTACCACAAGGTCATCAGCGAAACCCTGCGTATCAATCCTGAGCTCCGCCATCTTATATAAGAGCTGATCCACTGCCAGGGTCCAGAGTAGTGGCGATAAGACCCCTCCCTGCGGGCAACCCCTGGTAGTAAATAATTCAAGTGAGGTTTTATGCAGGGTTACCCTCACTTTTCGGTTTGAGAGCATCGCTTCGACCCACTTCACCGTCGCATGGTCTATTTTTTTCTCAGTGAGACCTCGAACTAGTGTCCCTATAGGGGTGTTGTCAAATGCCCTTGCCCCTCAATATCTAAGAATGCACAAAGTGAAATTTGTTTATCTTCTAATGCCTTGTCTACCTTGTCCACCAGACTCAGAAGTGCGGTTTCAGTAGATCTTCCTTTACTGTAGGCATATTGAGAATAGTGAATAGGATAGTCGATTTTAATCGTTTCCCTAATGTAAATATCCAGAACCTTTTTCATAGTCTTCAGCATAAAGGAGCTTAGACTGATAGGCCTGAGGCATCTCGGTTGAGAGTAATCTCTTTTTCCGGCCTTTGGAATGAATAGAACCTTGACTTCGGTCCATTGTTCTGGAATATGCCCCCAGGCGTAGATCGCTCTGAAATTTTTTATCATATGAGGGATTATTACTTCTATTCCTTGCTGTAATAGTGCTGGAAAAATCCGCTCCACATGGTTTATATGGTTTTATTATGGTGGATTTAACGGCCCATTTTTCATTACCTGGGCGAAATAATTGCGTTGAGGATGGATTTTCTGTGCAACCAGGGAAATGGGTCGATACCAATAAATTTAGAGTTTCTTTTTCGTTGGTCGTGTAATTCCCATTAGGGTATTTAAGCAAACCATTTTGGTTAGGTTTGTCTTTTTCGAGGAATTTGTGAACTCTTGCGCACTGAGACGTGCTGTTGACTTCTTCGCAGAATTTTGTCCAAGTTGGGGAACTTGGAGAAAATTCCCCAAGCGGGGGCTTAGCCTTCCTAATTTCTGTGTTATAAGTTGTTAAGGCTCTCCGATAGGATTCCCAATCTTGGGTCCTTTTGGCCTTATTGAATAATTTCCGAGTTTTGCTTCTGAGTTTTTCTAGCTTAGAGCTCCATTACGGTACTGCCCTTTTAGTTGACATTGTTTTTACAGGACAGCTATCCTCATAAGCCTTTATTATGCCATTTGAGACTATAGTCACTGCAGTATCCAGACTTTCTACTGTCTTTATTGTTTTAGGTACATCTTCTAGGTTCTGTTTAAGGTTGTCCTTATAGGCCGCCCAATCAGTGACTTTAGGTGTCCTAAAGCTAACTTCCTGACTTGATAATGATCCTAATAAGTCAAAACAAATATGGTTATGGTCAGACATTGACGGTTCATCACTAACGTGCCAGTCACTAATGTGCCTAGCCAGATCATTTGTTGCAATGGTAATGTCCAACACCTCTTGTCTTACACGGGTTACAAAGGTCGGTTTACTTCCCTTATTCACCACATGCAGCCCCTTTGTTAGTAAATAGTCATATAACGTGTTACCTCTCCTATTTATATTGGTACTTCCCCATGTGGTGTGGTGGGCGTTTGCGTCACACCCCACCAACAGCTGCAATCTGTGACGCCGTGCGTACTCGACCGCAGGTACCAGATCCTCAACAGGGTTTTCCTTTTCCCCGGAAGGTAGGCTGAACACACTAGCACTCTAGCCGCGTCTCCCTTGGGGATTGAAATGGCTGCTACAACTTCATTAAGACATACAACTATTATGGTGTAGCTAGTAACAATAGGCTAAAATGTCAGTGATAAATGAGTTCCGGAAAGCGGTGTAAGACATCCTCTGGTCTGGTGGTGTGATGATTAGCGATAAGCTACAGGCGGCCTCTGGATGCGGCAAGAATCTGAAAGAGTTTTCTTGTTTGAACAAACAAAATAATCGAGAGGCCATGGTCGAACGTTTGAACTTTAGCTATCTCTCTTGCTTGTTAAGTTTAACACGAAACGAAAACTCAAGCATGTCTATTCCTTACAAAATGAAGCGCCATCGATATAGTTTAACCATTTCGGGATATATTTGTACCATTATCATGGCCATCTGTAGCTATTTGGGCAGAATAGTTCATCTAACTTCAACTTTGCGCTTTATAATATATCTTAGGTGACCACTGGTGCCAGGAAGTTGGGTTGGCACTTCATCAACTGGTATGAATAGGTAGATACTAGACACGGGTGGGCTTCCACCCATATTATGTGGTCGGTGTACCACCAATTCGCACCAAACGTTTCACTTCTACAATTATTATGCGTACAGCCAAGGAGCGGAATTCTTTGCATGCGGATCTGTTTCCCAAGCAATATAATCTGGGCCTTTTAAAGGCAAAAATGAATAGAGATTTTTGAAATAAGCAGTATGATTCAAGTAAGAGTAAGATTCCTCTTTCCTCGATTGCTTTCCAGCATCCGACCGTAAGTTGTGGAAGATGGATAGGGAGGCCTTTGCCCTGCAGTGAGGCAGAAGTGGCTAAAATAAATAAATAAGAGTTAGAAGTAAGATTTTTGATACACCACCGTGCTCATCGTCACTTCGTGACACTCAAACTCAGGTAAATTATTTCCTATACCTATAGTATACAAAAAGGTTATTCAACAGCGCCGTTTTAACATAAACACTGGATATTCAACCGTCAATGCTACCTGGATAATTCCATTGACCTTCTCGACCGCCAGCAACCCTGACTTTGAAGATACTAAACCAACACACATCCTCAAAGAATCACTGACCATTATAAACAAAGGATCAGTTGGCGATGAATGGGTTGTATTCAACAAACAGCAAGTCGGTATGTATCGTTATGTCGGTGCTAAGAGTATATATCACTAAGTTTAGAATCTATAATTATGGTGAAACACCAAAAAATAAGTTGCTTTAAAATTGGTCACCAGCAGGTCTAAGAAAATAAAAGAAACCCTACTCTTTATTTTTTTCATTCTAATGGCAGCGCCCGCCGGATTTTCCGTGCGATCTACTAGTCAGGGGTTTAATAAATTATTTAATTATTTTTCCTTTACTTACAACAAATTCGTGACTTTTTCAAAATCTTTGGTTACGAGGGACGGCGTTCCGTTCCGTCCCTCGTAGGTGAATAAATAAATTAGGTATTTGGTATTGATAAATCATCAGGAGTTGGTGATTTGGCTTGCATTCAATTTCATTTCAGTTCATTCAGTTTCATTGATCTTATTCACAGGTTATTATCGAGTAAATTATGATGAACGTACTTGGAACCTAATCGTGACTGCTCTGAGAGGCCCTGACAGAACCCGAATTCATGAATATAATAGAGCTCAGGTTTGTATTAGGTCTCGGACCTCCATAGATATCATCATACCTTTAAACAATAAGTTCTCAAATGAAATAATTTTTTTCATAACAAGCTTTTATCGCGCAGCTTTTGATTGAATATCATAGGGGTATTGTACTCATCCAGACCATTTCAAACAGCCCAAATACGATGGAGATATCTTGTTGCGCTCATTAGTTTCTATGACCACCTTCCAACTCCATTATTAGACCAGCTTGGTACCATATCAATGCATTGTCATCCACGTGACATAAGTACACCAAATTTCAGCATAATTGGACGCCGGGTAGTGGGTCAAATTAGGCTTGCAAGATTCGACTCGAACATAAAAATTACACATAGATACAAACATTGGAAGTATAGAATATAGAATAATAAAAGCTTGTAAAAATAGACCACTTAGATACTGTAGGTTATGAAAGTTTAAAATGTAAAGTTAAAAAAAATTACAATAGAAATACCTGTGCGTACTTATTAAGGTGGTTTAAATTTCAACAGTTATCCAACTGTCTCATAATGTGCAGGTGCTGCATCTCTTAAGAGCCGATACAAAGCATTGATTCATTTGCCTATTTGTGAATAGGAAAGCTTCACTTCCGCGATATAGTTAGTTATTTTAGAATATGCGCAAAGCCATCTAGTGATTACGTGATGAACTAAACTAAATTGATGTTATATGAGGTTTCTTTATTTGTGTAAGTACCATTAGTTTATTTATCCTAATCCTTTTTATGTAACAGTTTGTGATGTGGGCTGAATTAACCAATATTTGTTTGTTGTACGTCAGATCGTCAATGACGTGTTCCAATTCGCTCGATCTGGCATCATGACCTACACTAGAGCGTTCACCATCCTCTCCTTCTTGGAGTTTGAGACCGAGTATGCCCCGTGGGTCGCCGCCATCACTGGCTTCAACTGGCTGAAGGAGAGATTCGCGGGGACGCCGTACCAAACCCAACTTGAGGTAACTTTAACTAAAATACTTTTGAAAGGAACATTCCAGGTTTCCTGCCGCTTAAGATACGGTTACGAGTCGCGGGATATTTCGACGCAGTTGCATGTATCAATGACAGATTGTGTTCGGAAGTGGAGCGATATTTTTTACTTTCTACACATTTCCAATTGGGTAACTTAGACACTAAGGTATATTGAAAATAACCTTAATTCCTCAGGCTCTCATCATTGGATGGGCTCATAACGCGATGATGAGCATCAGCTACTACCCCAGGCCTAACGAGACCTTCATGGACAAATACTTGAGATACCAACTCGCACCATTCCTTTGCTCGATGAACGTCAGGGAATGCCGCATTGCCGCAGTACACCAATTCCGCGCTTTGATCAACTCTGGTATTCAGTAAGTTTATCACATGTATCATCAACACAAAATAACGTAAGTAAAGGTGTATGAAGTACAAACGTTAATTTAAACTTGATAGCAGGCGGGACCCCATTTTCATAATGTGTTCGGGTCAAATCTTGCAAGCCTAATTTGATCCACGTTCGGCGTCCGAAAAATAAGTATGTAACATGGAGCTGGTCTGATGATAGAGTCGGCAGGTGGTCCTAGGAACTAATAAACGAAATAAGTTAACATCATCGTGTTTGGGCTCTTTGGAATGGACTTGATGAGTACCTTACTCTTAAGTGATATTCAAGGTGACGATGAAGGAAGATGACCATTGAAGCTACTAAATTAATGTTTAACATGCGATAAAAATTGTTACGAAAAAAGGTTTTTATTTTCAGAACTTGTATTGATTCTATTTTATCCAGGGTGCCAGCTGACAGTCGTCTGTACGTTTACTGCAATGCGCTTCGGGAGGGTACTGCATCAGATTTCACGGCTCTTTACAATAGATTCCGGAACCACATTTTGTATAATGAGAAAATTACTATTCTGCAAAGTTTAGGATGTACACCGCATTACTGGTCCCTTAATACGTAAGTACGAGTCCATACACGATTCTGCACTGTCAATGTTGATGTATATGGTATTCAAAGAAAGCTTTTTTATTACCCACGATGGACGGAACGGAAGTGTATATAGTTTTTGGTTAGACGTTGTGTGTTTGTGTGTTTGAATGTCTGTTACCATATTCCTCGAAAACTATTGCACCAAATTCGTTGTAATCTTTTGAATTCAAAAGGTATCATTTCAGAGCAGGTTCTTCGACATGTTTTATGGCAGTACGCCATCAAGCGCTTCTTCCTTGTAAGATCCTTGTAAACTTTCTTACAACCTTTCTTAACTTTGCTGGAAGTAAGCTGCGAGTCAGCTCTGTTGTATCTACGCGTCGAGGATATTAAGCGGCGGGAAATTCACTTTACTACTTTTACATTTATCTATTTATTTGCTTAAAATAAGAAAAAACATTCATTCATAGATAAAGTAGTGTATGCAACTGCATATAATTAGGTATTAAAACACTCGTCAAACTATCTTTATATATATAATTCTTCTGTGAGTGTGTATGTCACTGAACTACTCTCAAACGACAGGACCGATTTTGATGAAATTTTTTGTGTGTGTTCAAGGGGATCTGGGAATGGTTTAGATTCACACCTAAGGTGTAGGGTAGGTGTAGGGTAGGTGTAGGGTAGGTGTAGGGTAGGTGTAGGGTAGGTGTAGGGTAGGTGTAGGGTAGGTGTAGGGTAGGTGTAGGGTAGGTGTAGGGTAGGTGTAGGGTAGGTGTAGGGTAGGTGTAGGGTAGGTGTAAGGTAGGTGTAGGGTAGGTGTAGGGTATGTGTAGGGTAAGTGTAAGGTAGGTGTAGGGTAGGTGTAGGGTAGATGTAGGGTAGGTGTAAGGTAGGTGTAGGGTAGGTGTAGGGTAGGTGTAGGGTAGGTGTAGGGTAGGTGTAGGGTAGGTGTAGGGTAGGTGTAGGGTAGGTGTACGGTAGGTGTACGGTAGGTGTAGGGCAGGTGTAGGGTTAGAACGCTACGGGAACGAAGTCGCGCCGGGTCCACTAGTTATCATATATAGATAAACAGACACCCATGTTTTAATACCCCCTTTTATATGCCAGTTGCATAAACTACTATTTTAAAATTTTATAGACTAAGTGTACCCTTATAAAAAAGTGTAACCTTAAACGACTGTTTTCGAATATGTTATTAGAACATTTCGCTATGAGTGTAGATAAAAATATAGTATGTTACTCTTTACAGATATTTGAATGCAATCACCCTTGACAACCAAATTATTCGCCAACATGATTATGCAACGGTTCTGAATTCCGCCACATCAGGAAACGAAGGGAACACTCAGATGGTTTTTAGTTACATTCAGAGTACCTACGACCGAGTTGAAGCAGCGTGAGTATTTTATATTTATATTTTAAAAGTAATTTTAATAATATCTACTGTTGAATTCTTATTACTAGGTTTTATTAACTTGCAATGTTTGTCGTAAGTATGTAGTGTAATGGTCCTTATGTCCCATTAGTACGTTCTAGTAGATTAGTTATTACCTACATCACTATAGGTATGTGATTTTAGAGTCTATTATAGCATTTTTAGCAAAAACGGTACGCGCGTTTGACTTTATGGCAGGCGACAGCATTTCTTTACTTTTATGACCTGCAGTTGCCATGAACTTTGCCTCGGTATATTTTTAAATACAAATGGTGATAGACAGACCCGGAGATAACAAAGAGTGCCGCCAACGTCCAATCTAATATATAAAATTCTCGTGTCACAGTTTTCGTTGCCATACTCCTCCGAAACGGCTTGACCGATTTTGATGAAATTTTTTGTGCTTATCCGGTATCTATGAGAATCGGCCAACATCTATTTTTCATCCCCCTAAATGTTAGGGGTAGTCCACCCCAAATTTTATTTTTTATTTTTTAGACGTAGTTGTAGGGTAGGTGTAGGGTAGGTGTAGGGTAGGTGTAGGGTAGGTGTAGGGTAGGTGTAGGGTAGGTGTAGGGTAGGTGTAGGGTAGGTGTAGGTGAATATATTTATTTATATGGCAAAACAACGTTTGCCGGGTCAGCTAGTTTATTTATAAAGAAATTGAGTAACATGTGTTGTTGGTCAATGCTTGGTTTTCTCACGCTGTAGTATGCAAGGGGGCTAAGGAAGATAATACAGTTGATATCTGTCAGAGGGAAAAGCCAACAGGAACGACATTCAGTTTTGTCGAGAAGCCATGGTTAGGGATTTGAACGAAGCTCTCAAGGCAGTCTCGGAAGCTACCAAAACACAGGCGTGTTTGTTTGCCAAACGGAGTACATTCCATCTAGCTCCGGTTTTACGGAATGTACCTGTGAAAATTACCGACAATTTACAGCTTCTTGGTCTTGAGCTCAACTTTGGGTAGTACATCGAATCCACTATAATCTGGACAGCTACAAGGGTGGAGTGGATAGGCTGTTCCTAGACAGGCATGCTCCATATTCGGCCGCATTATCACTTATTACCAGGTGAGATGCCGGTCAAATGCCTAGATAGATAGTCTATATAAAAAATACGGCTACGACTGTATTTTTATTTTCTGTAATGTTATAATTTGATGCAATAAAGATATTACATACATACATACAATTGGTCTAAGGCCCCGGAGCTGGGAGGGCATTCTACCGCTAGGGATATTTCCTTGATACGGAGAGTGCGCGCGCGCAGGCACCACGTTTTGTTTTAATAGTATTGTCGAGTTCTAGTGTTGATGGTCTAGACAGTATAGAAAGGCCGGTCACCGTGTGGTAATTTCGTAGTGTTGTCTATCGTCCACTATTTTATTTTTTATTCGCGTATGTTAGTAACTTGCGTTTTGTACGAGCATTTGCAGTAAGTCC
This sequence comes from Blastobasis lacticolella, assembly GCA_905147135.1. Classification (NCBI taxonomy): domain Eukaryota; kingdom Metazoa; phylum Arthropoda; class Insecta; order Lepidoptera; family Blastobasidae; genus Blastobasis; species Blastobasis lacticolella. The sequence goes on from LR990051.1 coordinate 2,525,725, forward strand.
GATATTGAATTATATATTTTTGAGTGGAATTAATTATATTTCGTAGTTATACTAAAGAGTGAAAGATGATGAAAGGCATAATTTTGTGTTGTAGATATTGAAAGTTGTTTAGTCAATTTTAAAGCTATCACTATATATTCCCTCTAAAGACACTGTATAGAAAAATACATTCCACCCATCCGTAAAATAAATTCTAAACTGCTAAACATTTAAACGAGTTTTCCTTTAATTTTGTGTTATTCTATAAACTTGAAAGGCGTTATTTCGACATACGATTTTATAAAACACACAATATAGAGTGTCCTTGTAATTTATCTAAAACTAGACGATCACAATGTACGATCAATATAAGTTTTTTGAGTTTAAATATCGTTTAATTCACAAGTTTTATAGCTAGAGACATCTGAGTCATGTAAGTGAAAATCATCTTGGCGTTAATGTTTCGGTTGTGCTCTCACGCACGAGGGCCCGGGCCGAGGCTCCGCCTTGACCATGATCCAGGATTTGGCAGGTCAGGTAATTACAGTGGAACGACTGCCATCTGACCTTCATGGCCCTGCTACCAGGGGAACCTGACCAGATTGGATCATGGTTACACATCCAGCCGCCTGAATGTGCAGGTTTCATTACGATGTTTAATAATAATAATAATTTAATAATCGTGGACAAATACACACAGCGCCATCTAGCCCCAAAGTAAGCAAAGCTTGTGTTATGGGTGCTAGATAACTAATAAACAACTTATATACTTTTAAATACATACTTATTATACATAGAACACCCAGACCCGTAACAGAAATTAAAATTCATCATTTCAATTTTGCCCGGCCGGGAATCGAACCCGGGACCTCTTGCGTGGCAGACCGGCATGTTGACCACTGAACCACTCAGGTCGTCTATCCTCACCGTAAGAGCATCGGTTAGTATACATAACTCAGAAAAAAGTCATTAGTACATGGCAGGAGCGGGATTCTAACCCGGGACCTCTGGCTTACGAGTCGTTTACTCTAACCGCTCGGCCACCGACGCTCCCATCTGAGTCATGTAAGTAAGTAGGTTTAAATATTAACAGTTACAGTAGGTATTATGTTCTTGCAATCCTAATTTGACCTACTCTTCTATTTTCTACATTATGTTACTTACCGAAGTTATATCCGTCAATCCGACAGTGCATTAACTTTAAAGATGGAGTTGGCTGGTAGTCATAGGAACTACTAAACTCAACAAGGTAAGCCCATCGTGTTTGGGCTCTTTGTAATGACCTAGAAAACCACGGAAGGTGGTCATAGGCACTCGTAAACTATACAATATTAACCTTAAGCACCGGTGTGCATTTTTTGTAACGTTAGTACTAACGTGAGGCCTAAGAGGCCGCTTATATTTTGTTGTATTTTATAGAGAAAGTTATGATTTATATATCTGTATTTGCAATATGATGAAAAATAAACGGTTTTATGAATAAATCAGTATAGAAAGAAAATCACCTTTACCAATTTTTTTGATATAAGACTATAGTAATATTTGGCTTGACATTTGGGGATAAATCCAACTTTTTGCTCTAAAAATTCAAAACACAAAAATTACTATTCCCAGAATAACAAAAAATAGTATTTGTTACTTATATACAGGTTGTCCCAAAAAAAATGTCAAGCGAAAGTCCAGAGATAGAGCACCTCTTGAGGTATCCGAATCATCCCCATATATGTTCCGCGATTTTTCATACTTTTCGAGTTATGACGTTTTATCTGAATTTTTGAGAATTATCGACTTACAAACTTAAATTAATTTAGATTGACGTTAAAGACAATTGACTTCTTCAACTTTATCATCGGATGTTTCTGGATGATCAGAATCAAGTATTCTTGCCAAACTTATCCTAAATTCACGGGGCACCATGAGATTGCAAAATGATAGCTGCATGTGCTCTAATAGCAACTGTCGAGCATATTATTTTTTAAAGGCAACTCTATCAGTATGTAGGAAACTTATACCTACATCATGACTTACAAAATCCGGTATAAAATTGTCATGGTAGGCCAGCGTCTTGATCGGCGGCTGCAAGTTCATACAGAGCACTTCTTTTCTATTTCATCTAGTTACACCATCTTTCGTAGAATTCGTAAGTATCAGAATATTATCCGTACCATGCTCACTGTGCTCTGAACAAAAAACTTCAGTTACGTCGTAACCTCGGATCCCATGGAATCTTCATCCGCGATCCAGCTATCTCCAGCTGACTCGCGTCCAATTTGGATTAGATTTATTTGTACATAGCCGGTGAAATCTATATATTTGAATGCTACAATGCCCCTGAAGTCCCTAGTATTCATAATTCGCAACTTTTGTAAAAAATAACAGTTTAACAAAAATTAAAACAAAAAAGTTACGTAAGTACCGACGTGAGGCCTGAGAGGCTGCGTCGGAATTTCACATCGTAATTACTTAACATATGCTCGCATGACGACACCATTTCCTGCATTGACGTAAACGTGGTCACTGTCCTTGCAGCTACTTAGAAGCAGGGTTCGGTGTTGCGTGGGGAAAGGGGTTAACTAGCCAGTCAAGTGCTTGCCGGGGCCTCTCAGAACGCATGTCGGTACTTAAAGGTTAACCCAACGGATTTGAGCTCCTTTGACGTATGGTTTGACAAGTACTATGATTGATAGTAGATGGTAAATCAAAATAGGTGGTTCAATTAAAATAGAACGCGTATAAAAGCTTGTTATGAAAACAAAAGGAGGTGCGGACCCAGCCTATATAACCAATAACGTTGTGCGATACGTTTTGGAAAGCATTTTTATTTGCTACAACTTTTGCTATGGTGATAACTCTCGAATTGCTGTGGGAAATTGCAGAAAATTTAAAATCCTCTCCAATGACATATCGCTCATTGTTATTACCGACCTGAGTGGTTCAATGGTCAACATGCCGGTCTGCCACGCAAGAGGTCCCGGGTTCGATTCCCGGCCGGGCAGAAATTGAAATGATGAATTTTAATTTCTGTTACGGGTCTGGGTGTTCTATGTATAATAAGTATGTATTTAAAAAGTATATAAGTAGTTTATCAGTTATCTAGCACCCATAACACAAGCTTTGCTTACTTTGGGGCTAGATGGCGCTGTGTGAATTTGTCCATGATTATTTATTATTTATTTATTTATTTATTTATTAGTCATTGTAGGCTGAATTTTCCAGTACAAATGAAGTTTATTTTAATTTACCATAACTTTTTCCCCACAGCGAAACGAGAATTGTACCCATAGTAAAAGTTGTAGGATATTGACAATCCTTTTCATAGCTCCTCATTATTGGTCATATAGGGTGGGGTCCATACATTTCAGTCGACCCTCCTTTCATTTGAGGACTGATTATAATATTTTTAACCGTTCGCGTAACGCGCGTGGGATGCATAGGCTTTTCTTAAAACCAGCGCTGTGACAGGCATGAGAGCCCTCACAGCATTAAGCTGAGACTGTTCCATTTCGGTTTCCGTTACATCACTGGCTGGTCTTAAGTAATTTATAATAATAATAATTTACTGTACTAACCTTAACTTAATGGGGATCCGAATAAATTACTGCCTATATCTATGTCTATGTCTATAAGTATTTTTCGGGCGTATACCGGTAGCTAAAACCACCCGCAGATCTTCGGAGTAGTTGTCAGGGTCCTACATTCTAACTAAGGTACTGTAAGGGAACTATAACCCAGATTTTTTTTAAATGTCTGGAAGTAATTGTGATTGTTTAAAACATTATTATTTTATATTTTATTCTAGATTCGGCTCGATGGTCACACCATTGTCATATGTCTCGTCGAGACTGAGAACCGAGGCGGAAATCGCTGAGGTAGGCAGCATTTTTTAAGTATTTAGTTTTTAAATTCTTTTTTATAAGAGCCAATTCCATATACATCAGCACACCACCACGTATGAAGTTTGTCGTTGGGTATTCCTATCTTACAAAAGCGTCTGCATGTTTATCGATTTCGAAAAGTCTCGTCACCGACTCTTCGGTCATATTATGGTGAGTTGATGCTGCTATGTATTTGAGTAGTGTATGTTGTAGTGTGAATACATTATACAAATAACGCTGAAGCGCTCGAGTTGAGGCAAATGAAGAAAATTATTGACAGCAATAACTTACAAAAGTTCCTATTCTCAGTTCCAAGGATGGGCGTGGAGCAACCAACTGCGTCTAGGCCATGCCTTCACTGCTGTGTTCAACGGCGCAGAGATGTCTCGCGAAAGCATCCGATTCGCCAATTCCATTGCCGAAGACTTAAACTACTACCTCGTCAACGGCAACCAAGAGATCGAAGAGGAAGAGATCGAAATCCCTGCACCAAGTGCGGCCACAAAAAGTGCCTTGTCAATATTTTTGGTGGTTATAGGAGCAGCCGTCGCATTAAAAGCTTAAATTGATTTTGTAGTAATATTTATTTCTCCTAGTAATACTAAAATGAGAAAGTTTGAAGGTAGTAAAAAGCCACTGTCGTCGTACTTAAGAAAACTCACGGGCGGGGTCGATAGCCACCGCCTTCTAATGCGAATGTTAGTGTTTGGATATTTGTTAATCCTTTATGCCAAAACTATGAACGGAGTTAGATGAAACTTGACAATATCACACAAAGCTGAGCTTCTCTAGACTGATAGATCTGCGAAATAGCCAAGCTTTACTTTCAGACCAAAAGGTAGGGTTTGTAGAGCTAGGAGTTTGATTCTTAATGAGATCTGATAACTTTTTCTCAGTGAAACCATTAAGAGCTACGAAGCTTGACCAATCATAAAAAAAATTAGGCTCGATGCCCACTCATGCAGTGCAGTGCACTGCGCGGCGCACCACACGGTGGCACGTCACGGTGACAACAAAGAAAACGGTTGTGTTATTCTGGTTTTTCAAGTTAGGCTACGTTCGCACGAGAAAACGAGAGATTGTGAGTTAGGCAACGTTTGCACGAGAGCTTTTTCGACGCTTTTACCTGCGAAACGTACAAAAAGGATACCATTCATTTTGGACTAAAATTATAGTGGCCACCATTTTCGTGAGCGATCGTTTCGAAGTTATTCCAGTTTTTAGCTTGACAGCTGGCATCAACAATGTAGATCGCTACGAGAAGTATAAATTCTCTTCAGGAACTAGTGTTTTAGGACCAATAGTTTCAGAGTTATTACAGTTTTAAGTTTGACAGCTGTCACCCGAAATAAAGATCTCAATGCTATTCGAACGGATTATTGACTAGAGATTTCGTCAGGAATGCTTGTCAGAATGCCAATACAGCTTCAGGCCGGGCTGCAGCCGGGTTCAGTGCTGAGCCCTTACTTGCTTTGCATTGTGATCGTGCCTCCCTGGCTTATGAAGTACGCTGACGACATCGTAGTGGTGAGCAATCTTAGGCAGGGCCTTGAGACCAGGGTAAACACGTGGAAGGATGTGCTAGAAAACGGTGGTTTGAAACTGGACGTCGCCAAAACAGAGTTTATCGCCAGCTGCAGCACAGATACCGACACCATCCGTATTGGTAACGAAACTGTCAATAGAACAGATAAATCCAAATACCTCGGATCCGTGATGCACGAGTCTGGCAATATCGGTCTCGATGTCTAGTCCCGAATCTATGCAGCCTGGGCCAAATGGCGGGAACTCACGGCAGTCATCTGTGACACTAAAATCCCTCTCAAGCTTAAAGGGCTTATATGCAAGAGTATAATTAGACCTGTGATGCTCTATGGCTGCGAGACATGGCCAGCGCTGAAGAAACATGTTTGCATACTTCACGCCAATGAAAATGCTGCGCTGGATGTGCGGAGTTACACGGCTCGATCGAGTACGTAATAAATACATACGTGGCAGTCTTGGCGTGAACGATATCGCGGACACGATTGAGGAGGCTCGCCTGCGCTGGTTTGGTCACGTGTTGCGTAAGCCTCAGGGATACGTAGGAAATAGGTGCCTGAACCTTCTGGTATCAGGAAAGAGGCAACGTGGGCGACCCAAGAAGCGATGGATTGACATCGCTAAGTCGAATGCGAGAGCCAACAGCTTACGATGCGAGGATGCCGAAGACCATACGAAGTGGAGAAGAAGGCAGAGGCCGGGATAAGCGCTAGAACGATAATGATGACTCGTGAACCTATACCTGTTATGTATAACTATCTCCTTGGAAATCAGTCACTTACTAGAGATACTTCAATTAGAGACTTGGGTGTTGTACTAGACCACAAATTGGTCTATAATTACCACATTGAGAGCATTGTTGCCAAGGCATCGATGTCATTGAGTTTTCTCATGCGCTTTCAAGGATTTTTAAAAACGCTAAGACTTTCAAAGTCTTATATTGCGCATATGTAAAAAGCACCTTAGAGTACGCTTCTCAAATATGGAATCCCATCTACGACGTTTACAAAACAAGACTCGAAAGTGTTCATAGTAGGTTTATGAAGTACCTGTGCAAAATACTTAAAATTTATTATAAGTCGGAGCTATATTTCGATTTATGTGAAAAATTCCATTTAATGCCATTTCCTCTCCGACGCAATATTGCAGATGTGACTTACATTTTAAAAATAGCTTCTAGTTCAGTAGACTGTCCCAAACTACTCAGTAAATTGCAGTTTCAGGAACCTAGAGGTCATAGTGATCGTCGTAAGGTACCATTTATGTATCCCCAAACCTCTACTAATTACAGACAGAATTCGTATATTATTCGGGCGACCAGAAGTTGTAATTCATTATTGGAATCGGGCGTTCAACTTCATGTTTTTAATACAAGCGTTCACGCAGCGCGTAAATTGCTAAGTAGCGTAATCTTTGAGCAGTAAGTATTGAGTGGGTATTTTGTTCTGTTATTTGATTGCTAATTTGTTATTTAAGTGCTAAATATTTCTTACTTTTTTTTTTATCGTGTCATTTGATATTTCGTGTGCCTACGGAATTTGCCTCGGCTATCTACCTAGTAGATAGCCGAGATCTACGTAGTTTATAAACTATTCTAGATCTATAAGTGAAGGTCTATTATTAGCTAACAGTTTTTTACCATTAAGTACTGATATGTTTTATAAGCTGATGATCTTTCAAATAAATAAATAAACTTCTCGACGAGCACTATCATTTCCCTTTAGAAACTAGTGTTCTAGGAGCGATAGTTTCAGAGTTATTACCGTTTTAAGTTTGACAGCTGTCGCCTGAAATGTAGATCTTAACGAGCACTATCATTTATTATTAGAAACTAGTGGTCTAGAACCAAACATGCCTTATGAATAAGGCATTTAGGATGAACTGAGAAAGAAAATGACGACAGGATCACGAAAACGAAACAACTTCTTTAATGTTACAGAATCAAAAAAAGGGGAGGGGCTTACGCATCAGCGGTCAAACTTTCTTTGACAAGGTTGGTTTCCTATTTCATTCACACGCGTGGTATCTGTACTAAAAAATGTAGGCAGATATATGTGTGTGAACTGTGTCACATAAGGAGGAAAGATTCGAACTGTTGGTAAAAAGAAACAGTCAGATGTGACGATTCATGTTGACATCTGCTGACATCGCGCCGCACGCTGCACGATGGGGCCAAATTGAAAAACGTGTACAAAATTCATACAGAACTGACATTTCGGGCTTGGATTGCGGGTTTTGTCCCATCATGCATGTGCGGCGCGCTGCACAGTGGGACATTTCGCCATCTGTCAATGTACTTACATACAAATTGCTCGGCGTGTAACAAGTTTGGCCACATCGTGCAGTGCGCCGCGCGGCGCCTGTTGATGTTTGTTGGGTGTGGCACCCGCCCGTGTGGCACCCGCCCGTGTGGCACCCGCCCGTGTGGCACCCGCCCGTGTGGCACCCGCCCGTGTGGCACCCGCCCGTGTGGCACCCGCCCGTGTGGCACCCGCCCGTGTGGCACCCGCCCGTGTGGCACCCGCCCGTGTGGCACCCGCCCGTGTGGCACCCGCCCGTGTGGCACCCGCCCGTGTGGCACCCGCCCGTGTGGCACCCGCCCGTGTGGCACCCGCCCGTGAGGCATCCGCGGTCAGCCAGCAGTGTTGGGCATGAACAATTGATATTTTAATCATCATATTAATTGATTGAAAAATTAATTGCAATTAATTTAATCACAATTGATTTAATTGCAATTAATCTGTTAATTGCGTATTGCAATTAATTTATTTAAATAAACTCACGTTAATTGCAAGAGACAATTAAAATAATTCAATTAATATTTTTAATTGTTACAAGAGACAATTTAAACTAACAATTAACAATCACAGATTTATATTGTTATGCGGCCCGATCGGGCCGCTCGAGGGCTGAGAGGTAAAGGTGCGTACGAATTAGAGGCAGCCTCAGGTTGAGGCACGCACGGCTCGCCCATTTGCGCAAATTCGTACGTGGCTCACGCGCAGCTCGCGGCGCACCGCGAGCGTGTGCGCCGCGAGCCGCCGATTGTCGGTTTTCTGTCCATGCTCAAAGGTGCCTCGACGTGCGTGCCTCGCGATGTTTGGACGTGACTACGAATGCGCGCGTATTGTTTATTGACACTTGACAACTTTAATATTTTCATGTCAATTAAACTGTTGGTCTTCCTAATAAATAAATAAATAAAATAATATAAATAAAATAAAATACATAAAATATATAAAATGAAATAAAATAAAGTAAATAAAATGAAATAAATGAAATAAAATAAATAAAATAAAATAAAATAAAATACATAAAATAAATAAAATGGAATAAATGAAATAAAATAAAATAAAACAAATAAAATAAAATAAAATAAAATAAAATAAAATAAATAAAATAAATAAAATAAAATAAATAAATTAAAATAAAATAAAATGAAATAAATAAAATGAATAAAATAAATAAAATAAAATAAATAAAATGAAATAAATAAAATAAAGTAAATAAAATAAATGAAATAAAATAAATAAATAAAATAAAATAAATAAAATAAAATAAATAAATAATTTGGAAAACTTATATACTAAACAACATGGTAAGCAGAAAAAAGCGTTATGGCATCGAAAAAACTAAAATTATTTTAACAATCCCATCAATAATGATAAAAGCAACATCAACATTTTATTTGTGCGGCGCATTTGTGGCTCACCGCGAGCACGTTGCCTCAACGCACAAACAAATGCGCAATTGAGCAGCCTCGCCGCGCGCGGTGAGCATCTCGCTGCGCGCGGCGAGCATGCCTCGGGCTGAGCCGCTCTAATTCGTACGCAGCTTAAGAGTAGGACGCGAGAGAGACAAAATAATATGTAAACGCATTATTATGTTGAAAGCTATTTGCGGAAAGAATTTTCTATTCTTAAGTACTAGTATATATATTCTGTGTGGCTATCATGAAGAACGATTTAGCATGGCCATTAAGGTCAAGCTTGTGAAAGCCCTACCCTGTGCCACTCCTTAATCTTATAATATTACTATTTACATTATTTAAATTTAATTAAAGTTTAATTACAAGAACAGTTAACAATTGATTAATTGTTAATTGCAACGTCACAATTAAATTTCGCAATTAACAATTAATCAATTGTTAATTGCAACGTCACAATTAACAATTAATCAATTGTTAATTGCAACGTCACAGTTAACAATTAATCAATTGTTAATTGATATTTCACAATTAACAATTAATCAATTGTTATTTTTAATTGTAACTTGCAATTAAATTTTGCCCAACACTGTCAGCCAGTACGGCGTTCGTCAGTGTGGTGGTTCGCCTGTATGGCGGTTTACCTGTGTGTCATTTCTCCTGTATGGTAGCATTTCTCTTATTTTTACAATATGATGGCGCTGACGGATGACCAAAAGTCATATGGCATTTAATGTATGAGTGTCCCGAATAACTTTGGGTTTTTTGCTGAGTACTGAAAATTTTATGTAGGAATGTCACATATTTGTTGCGAATCTAAGTACAGTAACGGAGGTCGGGGACAATGGGGAAAAGCTTTGTAAATTGAGGGTAAATTGTTTCCCACTCATCAAGAGCGTCAAGGGGAAAACACTGATGACCTTCTTCATTGCTGGTAATTGTGATACCGTGTATAGTCTGGTGGTATATCTTATCACGGCTCTCTAATAAAATCAGCCACTGATTTTATGTCGGCAACTTATAAAGAATAATTTGTGTACGAGATGATGTTGTTCTCTCAAGTCTCTGTCAATCTACGCAAGTTTAGTATGATAATGGATCATGTACGTCATGTATGTTTTATGTATACACAAATAGCAGTTACTCAAGTATTTGTGTGTTCTCAGTTGTGATAGATCACATGATTCATAAGACTTGCTTTGGTAATGTGTTGTTATCAGAAGTGAGCGAGCGAATATGGTACTGTGCCATGGTTTTCATGTTTCAGATAACACACAAGGACGTGTGTCTGTGTATAGCAGGACGGCCGTGACAGATCCGGTCAATAACATGGAATCATATGTACTATATATAGATGATTGTGTGCTCATATAGAAATTTCGTCACGAGCCCATTGCAGTCTACTGCTAAACATAGGCCTTACCAAGACACGCTTCTCAGATAGAAGTTATATTTTAATATGTGATTCAACCTCTTTCAAAATGTGGCGAAGACATGGTACCTACATGACCTGCACCAGTATGGATCCGCTGCCTATACCTATAGCTATAAAGGCGAAGATGTGAGGTGAAGCGATCACAGATCACGTCAGATATCTCGAATCTATAACTAGCGAAACCAGTAAAATCAACAATGAGCATCGTCAAAGCCCGAATATTCGCGGCTTGGGCTGCTCCCTGGAGTGTTAATACAATAACATCTATCTAAGATTCATCGCTGATGAATAACAAATCCTTTGTAAACAACGGTATCTCAATTGGTCGAGCTGTTTTGGAGATAATTGACAACATTCAATGACGCACGCACACACGCACACACACACATAACCTCTTACCATAACCGCATATACCATCTCCGTTTCGTCGTAGGTAAAAAATAGTTAATAATAAAATGTAATTAGACTTAAAAATTTATTATCAATTAAATACATTTACAGGAACGTGAGATAATTTGTTTTTGTATCTTATCGTTTTATTGTGTCTAGGAATTCTTATCCACTTAATTATGCAATTTAGCGTTTTAAACACACGATAAGGAGAGACATTTTTAACTTATATTACCTTACAGTAAATAGGATATTTACTTTAGTTAAAGTCGGATATAATATGAAAATCACAGAGTCATTCGATCGGCCGAATCCGGGGTCCTGGTCAAGGCGGACCACTTGCTCTCACGGGCGAGAGCACTACTAGAATACTGACACAAAGATGATTATCCTTAAAATCTCGACTTAAATTATGAATATGAAAGTAACTCTGTTTATCTGTTACACTTTCCTCACTAACCTCAGAACCGATTTTGTGAAGTTCAGTATGGAAATAGTTTAGCACATGGACATAAGTTACATTTTATTCGCAACTCGCGAGATATAGTTCGGTACAATAAATAGTGATCGCGGGCAGAGCCGCGGGCGGAAAACTATTGTTATTTAACTCAACGGCAAGCCACTTCAACAGACTTATTATTATGTTCACTGCTGAATTGACCCTCCTCCACATTTAATTGCTAGGGGTCACACTTATAACTTCATTTGGCAGGCCGCAGCGGGTTGGACATCGTAGTATTGCAAAAACGCAACAGAATACAATGCTGACCATTTTCTGGTCTACAGAGGTTCTATAATTTACTACAGAGGGTATAATTTGTTCTATTCTGCCTAAAATCGTCCCATCCCTTGTTCCACCGGGCCCATGTCACCTTAAGAATCATATTCATGTGCAGTTGTTAGAAGGTTGTCATAGCATTCATGAAACATGTTTTATTTATTCTTACATAAAATACGATGCGTTGGATACTGTGGAAGGGCAGAAGCTCGTTTTTAAGCTGGCAAAGGCGCGGAATCGAGCCAGGCTGGACAAAGTGTGTTGCTGTAAAAGGTGTAGACGCCATGTTTTACAAGTGCAAACTCTATTAAAGACCGTTTGTGCTGTCATTTCAAAGAACTGTCTTACGAGGCCAACAACCACGTACCACCATCACAGCTTCCTGCAAACCTTGGCCTGGTAAGTCCGATTACCCCTGACAAAGTGGAGAGGTCTCTGGTCCGTATGAATAATAGAAAAAATATTGGCCATGATGGAATACCCATAGAAACTTGGAAAAAATGGGGACTTGGAAAAAACTCTTGCTCATTGAACTATTCAACAGGATTATAGCTACGGGGCTTATACCTGACGCGTCGTGCGTAAATATTATTACGCCAATCTATAAAGGAAAGAGCAGTGTGCAGGAGTGCAGCAACTATTGAGGTATTAAACTCATGAGCCACACAATGAAGCTATTTGAACGTATTATAGACTAGAGACTTCGCCAGAAATGCTCATTGTCGGAATGCCAATACGGCTTCAGACCGGACTGCAGCACCATGAATCCAAACTATGTCCTCAGAGTCCTGCAGGAGTCGCACTGCAGTAAGAACCAACCTCTGCATTACGCATTTCTCGACCTGCAAAGGGCTTTCGATAGTGTCCCTCGGGCGATAATCTGGTGGGTTCTGAGATCAAAGTCTGTGTCCAAAGCGTATTTTAGTATTTTACAGGACATGTATACCAAATAATGGAGCCGTCGTCAAAACCATCGTAGGCGGATTATCGTAGGTGTTCACCAGGGTTTAGTGCTGAGCCCTTACTTGTTTTGCATTGTGCTCGATGCCCTCTCAGCGGAAATACAGGGCATGTCTCCTTGGCTTATCAAGTACGCTGACGACATTGTACTGGTAAGCAAGCTTCTAAGGCAGTATCTTGAGACCAGGGTAAACATGTGGAAGGATGTCCTAGACAACGGTGGCTTGGTAATTTACTAGAAAAAACAACGTTTAGTAAGAGAATAATAAGCTTATTTCGTAGTTTTAATCTTAATTATGTATTTTTAGAGCCGACACGATGCACAGAATCATCAGCGACTTGCATCGACAATGTATTCTGCTGTTGCGAGGTCAACGAAAAGGCTATTATAAATTTTACAAGATCTGACCATAGTGGACAATTCGTTGTTTTTGATTTTACGGAACAATGTAATATCAATGAAATAATTACAAGACCAATTACTCAAAGGAGAATTGAACACTTCAAACAAGCCTTATCGGAGACCATTGCCGGCCTTTCTCTTAATTCTCATGACCCAAACATTCTATTTTCTGATATGTTCAATTCTGTCAATAATGTTTATCAAAGTGTTTTTACGCAAAAAAGAATAAAAAGTAACTGTAAATCTAAATTTAGTGATTGGGCTACTTTAGGTATCCGCAAAAGCAGAGACAGAATGTTTGAACTATACGGTCAGCGAGCTTATTGCCATGATAAAGATTTTGTAGAATATGTCAAAAAATATTCAAAAACGTTTAAGAAAGTTTGTCTAATTGCAAAATCACAGCATTATAAGAAAATTATAAGTTCGTCTTCAAACAAGGCTAAGACTGTGTGGAATGTAATAAATAAGGTGGCAGGGAAAACAAAGCCTCGTGATACACATTATGAAATCAAAACAGAAACCGGAACTAGTACCGCAAATAAAGAAGTGGCAGAGTTGTTCCAAACATTTTTTACCGAAATACCGATTAAAACTACCTCGCTGCTAAACTCGTGCCCAATTAGTGCAGAAAACTTGTTAAAAGAAAATATAGGTGCCTGTAAAAATGGCTTTTGTTATTCCGAAGTAGACGCTAAAACTATCATTAAAGCTTTTAAAAGCATTAAGTTGAAAAATACGGAAGATATTTGGGGAATGTCAGTTAGAGTTATAAGTACTGTTGTTGATATTTTAGCACCATATTTAGCTTACATTTTTAATGCTTGCGTTGAAGTAGGTGTTTTCCCCGACCTCATGAAAATCAGTAAAGTGGTGCCATTATTCAAATCAGGTTGTAAAAATAGTTTGAATAATTTTAGACCGGTATCCATCCTGCCCGTTTTCAGTAAAATCTTTGAAAAAATCATGTTAAGTCAAATGATTGTGCACTTTAACAGTAATAAATTATTTCATCAACAACAATATGGCTTCACAAAAGGCCGCAATACTACCGAAGCTGGTATTAGCCTCATTCAACAAATTTTTGGCGCTTGGGAAGAACATCATAATGCAGTAGGTGTTTTTTGCGATTTGTCTAAAGCATTTGATTGTGTAAATCATTCAACACTATTACTAAAATTAAAACATTACGGTTTTACGCATGATAGTCTTGAAATGATGAAATCATACTTAGAAGGTAGAGTTCAAAAAGTAAATGTAAATGGCGAGTTATCTGCGGGTGGGAAAGTAAGCATTGGAGTGCCACAAGGATCTATATTGGGGCCGTTTCTCTTTCTTGTATATATAAATGACCTTCCATACATGGTGCAGAATATTGCTGGTATAGTCTTGTTTGCTGACGACACTTCACTGATATTTAAAATTAATAGGAAAGATAATAATATAGACGAAGTAAACTGTGTTCTTCAGAATGTGCTTCATTGGTTTACGATTAATAACTTAGTCTTAAACTCTAAAAAAACTAAATGCGTTCATTTTTGCCTCCCTAATGTACAAAGTAATCAATGTAATGTTATATTAGATAAAACGCAACTTGAGTTGGTAGAGAAAACTACTTTCTTAGGCGTTAATATAGATTCAAAAATTCAATGGGGCCCACATATTGAATCATTGGCTAGTAGGTTAAGTTCGGCTGCATTTGCCGTGTGGCGAATAAGGAGGCTAACGGATGTGAATACAGCTAGATTAGTTTATTATAGTTATTTTCATAGTATTATGTCATACGGCATCATACTATGGGGCAAGTGTGCTGATAGTGACATCATTTTCAAACTACAAAAGCGAGCTGTAAGAGCAATATATGGATTACGTCGACGTGATTCGCTCAAAGAATTGTTTAAAGAAATTGATGTTTTGACTTTCTCAAGTCAATATATATTTGATAATATTATGTATGTTAGAAAGCATATTACCCAATTTGCTAAAAATACTGATATTCATAATGTCAATTTAAGAAACAAAAATAAACTGGTAACACCGTTGTTCAGACTAAGTAAAGTAAATTCATCTTTCATGGGTAACTGTATAAGATTTTATAATCATATTCCTGAATGTATTATTAATTTGCCTGAATTACAATTTAAAGATAAGGTGAAAACAACTTTAATGAAAAAAGCCTATTATAAAATTGATGAATATATCAATGACAAAAATGTATGGTGTACTACTAGCTCTTCGAAATAGGAAGTTATTTATAAATTTACAATTTTGTTAATTGGGTGAGGATGATTTGATGTGTAATAGTCATTGAATAACAAATCTTTTTTTAATGTGTACGGCATTGGCAGCGCATGCTCACTTAAAAGTCTGCCTGGTGGTGGCGTGGGGGTCGGGTCGTTCTCTTCCCTCAAATATGGTTGAATTGGACGATGGCTGGGCCCTGCGTCATGCTCGTGAACGGGTGCTGCCTTGGTGGACTGGCCTGCTTTTGCTGTGCCATTTTTTGTTTTTGAATTTATTTTTATTTTTAGTTATCTTGACCGATTTGTAGAGGTTCACATCATATTCCAATCAAAACAGGCTCACTCAAATTAAATTGACAAATGTATCAATGCAATGTAATCATATTTAAATGTACCTGTGGGTTTCTTGCCGTTTCTTTTTCCCACAGATGGTCATTTTCCTAACTGAAGCGGCATACTGACAGACAGACGACATTCTTTTTACTTATTTGTTCCGAGCTCAGGGGGCGACGCGGGTAGGCCGGCTGGTGCGTGCGGGTGTGAGCGCCGGCGGGCTGGCTGGGGCCGGGCGCGCGCCGCACATGATTCGCCGGCGGTTATGTGCGTGGCGCGTATCGGTGCCCGGTGTCTCGCCGGAGTAAGCCCTCGTGCGCGCTGATCGGTCTGCATGCGTCGCCCCCTACCTGGATGAGCTCGCTTAACTTCCCTTTGTTTTCCGTTAGATTTTTGACTTTTGAAAAGAGATTAATTAACGTAATCCTAATTCAATAAATACTTTTTCATTTTCATTTTCATTTTCATTTTCATTTTCTTGACGCTGAATGTTGCCAAAATAGAGTATATGACAGAGTATATATAGCGCGGATCCCGAAACCATCCTTGTAGGTAACGAAGCTGTCAATAGAACAGATAAATCTAAATACCTCGGATACATGATGCACGAGGCCCGCGATATTGGGCCAAAATGGCAGCATGGGCCAAAATGGCGGAAACTCATGGCAGTTATCTGTGACCCTAAAATTTCTGTAAAGCTAAGATAAGCTAATGTAGAGTATGATTAGACCTGCGAGACCTGGCCAGCGCTGGCGAAACACGTTAGCGAACTCCACGCCAGCGAAATGAAAATGCTGCGATGGATGTGCGGAGTTACGCGATTCGATCGAGTACGTAACGAGTACATCCGTGGCAGCCGTGGCGTGAGGGATATCGCGTATAAGATCTAGAAGACCTGCCTGCGTTTGGTTTGGTCACGTGTTGCGTAAGCCCCAGGGATACGTTGGAAATAGGTGCCTGAACCTGCCGGTATCAGGAAAGAGGCCCCGTTGGTGACCCAAGAAGCGATGGATTGACATCGCTGAGTCGGATGCGGGAGACAAGGCCTACGACGCCAGGATACCAAAGATCGATCGAAGTGGAGAAGAATGAGTAGAAAGCTAACCCAGGCAGAGGTCGGGATAAGCGCTAGGACGATGATGGCTGTACTTACATGAAAACTTAAAAAATATGTTAGGCAGAGCGGCTACAGGAAACCTAATCCACACAGTCATTAATAGCTATAATCTAATTTGATAAGCAGTCCAATTACGATTAATAACTCAGATACGACTTGATAATGTATCGGCATGTGATTATAGAGTATACACCTATATTACAATAATTTAGATAATTGTAATCCAGTTGTGGGGCTGTGGTCGGTCATTTGGCAGTCGCCCTGGGATAGAACGGTAAGTCGAAATTTTTATCCTTAGGCAATTCGCACACGAGACTATTTACAAGCGACTCAAGTTTGCATTTGCAACTATAGCGGTATTGGTCAAAGGCATCATCGACTTATCGCACCCGTGAACAAACTCAATCGAGCTTGTTTGACAGCGCCGCCGGTGACCCACGAGCGATGCGAATGATACCATTCCTATTCTCACCTTACAAAATATCTAATACGATATATTTCCTAGCCAAACACCTCTAATAAAATTGTTATTGTAAGTTATCGTCGATGACAAAGGATTAGCGGAGATCGTTGAGAATAAGTTTTTGCATGCAATAGAGATTTCAGTGACTTTTTAATAGTGAAAAGTGGCTAGAGAAATTGTTCAATACAGGCCCCCAGTATGTAACCCAAAGTCGCACGCAAATGTCCAATGTGACAGTTGCCAAGAAATTACGCTAGAGCAAGATTTAATATCAATATCAATGTTTGTAACACCTCACGATTTCCACCCAATGAGTAGGCATACCAATAGGCTATAGACCAATGATAGGTAGATAGCAAATTGACTAGGATATAGGTATAGGACGGTGATATAGTTACCTACATCCTATTCAACATTTTCAAAGAAAACATATTTCAACCTAGTTAGTCGTGATTTTTGAGGGTTCCGTAATAAAACAAGGAACCCTTATTCTTTAACGCGCAACTTATTGGTACTAGAGAGCTGTAGTTTGGTGTGGATATTTATATCAAACAAGAACAAGCTTTTATTATGTCGATATGAATGATTGGTGGCAAAATTTACGGAACCTTTTCCAAGTACAACTTTGACAATGTTTTGAATAGTAGAATAATGTATGCTTGTAACTTGAATCTGAGATCTCCATATTGTACAAGAATATTACCATCACCGTTTTTATTAAGTTCTCCTACTCGCAACACTAATATCACCCACCGGCAAAACTAGGAGATTATTCGGTTTAGCGTCTTACGAAGGCGAAGGTGCCATCTCGGCTAATCTACCTCTAACACATAGTATACGACACCCGTAAGAAGAGGTTGACTACATCGTAGTTTCGCCGCATGGCAAATATTTTCAGTCTGCGGTCACTGTAGATACCTACAGTATGAAAAATAAAAGTCCAGAATGATCTGATCAATAAAGTAATTTAAAATGTCATTCTAAATGGAACTATATTACGAATACGAATTTATCAGGTGATAGTTTTCTGTCAAGCCGGAGGAGTCCGCCTGGGTGAGTACATTTTTGTCGCCAAGCAATAATGCTTGCATTGTTGTGTTCCGGTTTGAAGGATAAGGTAGCCAGCGCAATTACAGGCATGAGGCATTTCATTTTAGTCCTCACAGTGACAACGAACCTGCGGTTTGCTTTTTTGTATTTCTTCAATCGTAGGTGGGCTGTCCGCTCTTTTGCCATTGCGATGAATAAAACAATATAGTTGAAGCTTATTTTTCTCCACTTCATATTTGATACTGAAAAGTCTGGCTGCTAACTACTTCTGACGCTGACAGTACCATGAATTTTATGTTCAATTTTATTAAATTTAGCATTTCGAGAGCTGGGAACATAGAGGAAATTTATAAACGGTATACATTTGGGTGAAGTCACAAATCGCTGGTAAATTAATCTATATCCAGTCCAAAATTATGATTAGATATAAACAATATCAAGATATTGATAATTAATACCTATAGACATAATTTGTACCTAGTTCCGTTCGTATCTAATCTTCTGACTCGATATATTATATCTAAGAGTATGTAGGTACCTATATTAATCTCATTTTTTCTGATTAATACATACCGATCCTGTCGTAAGCGATTTAATGCTCTAATTATCGGAAATAACTAACGAAAATGACCTTCAACTTAAAGTTGTTTCTGAATACATATATCTAGAGCAGATCTTGAAGTCAGGTACAAAGAAAAAAATACATACAACTTCTTGAACAGTCTTGGGAAATCTGTTCCATATCTGTATCACAGAAAAAGAGTTGTATAAAGTGTGGCGAGTGTCAGGAGGTAGATAAGCGGTTTTAGGAACAATTCAAGCATTTACATTCAGTAGGTATCATTTTTAAAAGCTTTTATGTACTTTCACATGTCCCCATGTTTTGGTGCGTAATAAAATATTGCAAGTTAAATTTGACTTGGTTCTCGGTTTCCGTCGAGCTGAAATTTAGCATATTTTCGTAAGTTAGGTGACAATGCAATGTTATGATACCATATAACTAATCTGATGATGCCATAGGAATTCCTAAAGTACGCATGTAGCCATAGGAACTCCTATACCATCATATGCAAAGCATGATAAACCCATCGAGTTTGGGCTTGTTTGATTAGTCTTGACAAGTACTCTGACTGATCATAGAGAATGAGCGATAAAAGCGCAAAAAATATTACAAACAGACAGATAAATGGCCATCATAATGCATCATAAAATTCCATAGTAAATTACGGATCCCTTAGAATTTTGCCATGTCCGTCTGTCTGTCTCCGGTTTAGCTCGGAAACTATGTTTAATAGTTTTTTTTTTTTATGTCATACGGTAGGTAAACAGCGGGCCACCTGATGGAAAGTGGTCACCACTGCCTCAATGGTCAACACCAAGAGTATCGCTAATGCGTTGCCCACCTCTATAACACGTTGCTCTGGCAGCAAAAAGCAAATGCCACTCCACTGCCAAAGCCACGGTTCCCCAAATCCCCACCCCATGGAGCACTGGAAACCTTACTCACCGGCAGAAACACAATACTATTTAAAAGAGTATTATTTAGGTGGAGGTACTTCCCCAGTCGGGCGGCTCCAATTCGAACGAGATACCCCGCTATGCCCTACCTCTCTTAAAGTCTTATATATATTATTCACGCCGACAAAGTTATTAAAACCTTGAAAAGGTACCTTCATTTGGGTATTTCATAAAGCGGGGGAGAATTTTTTCCGGAAATTTTTCCTGGTTTTGAAAATGGTGTGGATATTAATTTCAACTTGACACTGTCTTGCGTGTGCGACAACAAAGTTATCCTACGTTTTTACCTAAATTCTGGAATCCTCAAAATGGTTAATTATGAGTAAATTTAAAAGACTAGTTGAGTATATTATTTTAACTGTAGATAAATACCAACGATCTTACTGATAAAAATATACTGATCAACGCGCATTGAACGCCTGTTTGGTAACGCCAGCTCACGCGTATGAAGTGTCGTATTTTATTTGTGGCAAAGTTTTTACACTGTGGACTTTGTTCGCGTACACCTACATTACCACTACCTACCTTTTTTTCTGGCTTATAAACCTTCCTCTTTAATCAGTCTATCTATTGTAGAAAACAGCATTAAAATTCGTTGCGTAGTTTAAAAGACCTAAGCGTACATAGATACATAGGAACAGACGGCGGGAAGCGACTCTGTTTTATACTATGTAGAGATTATTAATTCGTTTGTTTGGTATGGTAATTAATGCATAGAGCATAACCATGTAAGTATCGATTCCAAGTCCAAAGGGAACGGTAATGGATAATCCCATACTGTGTCAAAATAATCTGACAAATCGTAGTTACAAGGCCTGTTCTTCCTAACGCTTTCTCGGCCCAGTGATGGCGTCGCTGTTGATGAATTGAGTATTGCCGAAAACTTATATTTCAATTGGCGACACCTAGTTCCAGTTTTAGTCGCCTGGTCAAATATCTAAGTTTGTGTGACTTAAAGCCCTGTGTAACTTGACATAAGCTTGTTTAACTTCACAAACTATCACACCCGGTGGTTAAGCTAAAACTATATGACGTTATTTTGATATGTCATGCTAGTTCCAACAACAACGATGTTGTCACCGTATCAGATGAGTTTGTTATTTAGTTATACACTCGTTAATCGAGCATCCAAGGAGCGTTTAACGCTTGATCAACGTATGAACAATCTTGATTAGTAAGACTAAGTAAACTCACATTAACAATGATATCATGGACTTATCAAGTTGGACGAAATCCTGGCACCGATAAATTTTAATCCTTCCTTACGTAACCTAAGGCTTAAGTTCCTGTTCAAAAATCTCGGCCGCTTAAGATACTGAGATTCAAACCTAAACCAAGCTCTGGCTACTGGTACTGATATTATAAAGAGGAAACTTTGTATGTTTATAAGTTCGTGAGTTTGTCTGTTGGGGGTAATCTCAGATCACATCAAACATGTGATCTGAGCTTACAATTGTTTGATGTGATCTGAGATTGTAAGTGACATGAAATTATTGCAACTGTAATAGCTGATATTAATATAATTTTTATTTAATTGTCGTCGTCGTCGTCCTAGCGCTTATCCCGGCCTCTGCCCGGGTCCGCTTTCCTACTCAATCTTCTCCACTTCGCCCGGTCTTCGGCATCCTCTCGTCGTAAGCCATTGGCTCTCGCATTCGACTCAGCGTTGTCAATCCATCGCTTCTTGGGTCGCCCACGGGGCCTCTTTCCTGATACCGGCAGATTCAGGCACCTATTTCCCACATATCCCTGAGGCTTACGCAACACGTGACCAAACCATTACTAATATAATTTTAATTGTGACATTGTACAAATAACCATTGACATACCTATGACATAAAACTTGACATTATTATCCATTCTAAACTGATATATATAATTTTATTAATGTAATTAATAGTATCTAAACTGTATTGGCATGAACTTATATTAATTGTAATAACTGACAACTAATATCAATTGTATCAAAATTTGATACGTAAATTTATATTTATGATAATAAATAAATAAATCAATCAATTCCCTAGTTTACATAATAGAAACTTTTAATCTCGAAAAAATTTACAAATTGAATGATTACAGAGATCTGAACTGTGCGCGGGTGAATTATCGCGGGGATAGTTCTATTTAAATTAGGTACCTATGTACCCTACAATTTTGTCTCGATCCCCGATCGATTATAACCCCAAATTTAGTGTTATTATTTCTAAAACGTCTGTAAAACTATTCACGGCTCTATTTCAGGGCGTTCCGAATACAATGTTTATACCGAGCTTTTTCTTCACATTTTTTTAAAATCTGATATACCTTCCTTGGAAAGCAGCCCATTATCTTGAATCACAATGAGTGATTTTCAAAATCGAATATGTCAGAAACAGGACATCACTATTTAATGAGAATATTAAGAGATAGGATAAGGAAATTAAATAATAATATACGGGGCCCTAAACAACCAGTCTCCAGCGGAAGAAATTATTTACTACGCTTTTAAATATTATTATAGCCAATTAGAATATTATTATAGACAATTAAACTTATACACAAAGTTCATACCATTGTGTCGTACGGTAACGAAATTATAAATACAGTAAAAGCTTCACTTTCTTCATTCGCGTTTTCACTATTCGCGGATTAAAAAAATGCGACCCAATTCCTATATTCGCGGCTAAAAATTTCTTTATTCGCGGATCTAATAAGTACATAATAATAAAAGGATTCCAATAGGTATCCAACCCAATATCTTTTGTAAATGCCGTCAAATGGACTAATAAAAATAGTAAAATAGATCTTACTACAACTTTGCCTAAAGTATGTTGTTAAATGATATCGCCGAGGACTTTGACATAAGCCGCCTTCGTAGCGATCGGTGTTTTTGAGAATTTAAACAAACACAATGAAAGCTACCTTATTACACAATAAATAAAGTATATTTTTAAATATTGCTTTTCCGTTCTATGGTAAAAGCCGGTTTGCGTGTTTTATTGTTTCGTCTTTCACATTCGTTACAAAAATTGTGATCGAGTAACACGTTTCTACCGCTCTTTTTCTAATTTATAATGACAACTAAAAAAAATGAGAAACGAGTTTCGACACGAAAAAAATCCGTGTTACAAAAATCTTCAATTATATTGATTTTTTTATATATTTGTTTTTTATTTATTTTGTCACCTAGGAACGTATCCCCGATAATCTTTATATATATAATTCTTCTGTGAGTGTGTATGTCACTGAACTACTCTCAAACGACTGGACCGATTTTGATGAAATTTTTTGTGTGTGTTCAAGGGGATCTGGGAATGGTTTAGATTCACACCTAAGGTGTAGGGTAGGTGTAGGGTAGGTGTAGGGTAGGTGTAGGGTAGGTGTAGGGTAGGTGTAGGGTAGGTGTAGGGTAGGTGTAGGGTAGGTGTAGGGTAGGTGTAGGGTAGGTGTAGGGTAGGTGTAGGGTAGGTGTAGGGTAGGTGTAGGGTAGGTGTAGGGTAGGTGTAGGGTAGGTGTAGGGTAGGTGTTGGGTAGGTGTAGGGTAGGTGTAGGGTAGGTGTAGGGTAGGTGTAGGGTAGGTGTAGGGTAGGTGTAGGGTAGGTGTAGGGTAGGTGTAGGGTAAGTGTAAGGTAGGTGTAGGGTAGGTGTAGGGTAGGTGTAGGGTAAGTGTAAGGTAGGTGTAGGGTAGGTGTAGGGTAGGTGTAGGGTAGGTGTAGGGTAGGTGTAGGGTAGGTGTAGGGTAGGTGTAGGGTAGGTGTAGGGTAGGTGTAAGGTAGGTGTAGGGTAGGTGTAGGGTAGGTGTAGGGTAAGTGTAAGGTAGGTGTAGGGTAGGTGTAGGGTAGATGTAGGGTAGGTGTAAGGTAGGTGTAGGGTAGGTGTAGGGTAGGTGTAGGGTAGGTGTAGGGTAGGTGTAGGGTAGGTGTAGGGTAGGTGTAGGGTAGGTGTACGGTAGGTGTAGGGCAGGTGTAGGGTTAGAACGCTACGCGAACGAAGTCGCGCCGGGTCCACTAGTCCCATATAAATTTCCATATTTATGGAACATATACCCCGCGAATAAAGAGCTTTTACTGTATGTTTAAACATTTTACTACCTACGTCAGGCCGTAACTTAGCTTGGGGCACTTACTTGCGCATAGAGTAAATTGGATATGAAACTGTGGATAACATAATTTGCAGATGGCGACTTTAAAGCTGTTGGTGCTGCCTCTTTTCGCGCTGTGCATCGCTGGACTGGCTCAAGAAGGTCCTATCGTTAGGAATACCATATTCGGTGACGAAAGACTCGAAGGAGAGATCTTTGAAAAACTCGACGTCTTTAAAGACGCCGTACTTTATACCGACGAAGTAAACCCTTTCCGACTACCCACAACCACCAGACCAGAGCACTACAACATCCTATGGGTGATTAACGTCGATTCCAGGACTTACGAAGGCACAGTAGAAATCGATCTCGTCGCCACCGAAGAAAATGTCAACCAAATCGTCATCCATTCTACTCATCACACAATCGCCTCGCCCCCCACGTTGGTCCGTTTGTCAGATAGTATCAACATTGATATGACTTACACTCTAGATGAACAGCACCACTTTATGATTATCAACACAAATTCGGTTCTACAGTACGATTATGATAATTCAGTCGTATACAGACTCACAATCAGTTTTACCGCAGTAATGAGAGATGACATGTACGGCATTTACGGAAGTTGGTACAGGAACACTCCTACGGACGATGTAAGGTATGGCAAATTGATTCGGATGGTACTGCGCAATTACTACAACGGCAATGGCTAATTCGACTTTTCTTTCAGCTGGATGGCAACTACTCAATTCCAATCCACCGCCGGTCGATATGCTTTCCCTTGCTACGATGAGCCCAGTTTCAAAGCCACTTTCGACATAACCATTAGGCGACCTATCGGCTACAGCAGCTGGTCTTGCATGCGAATTAGAGAAACCATTAACCCTCCAGGCGTAGCGTAAGTTTTATTACTGTTTTGATTTTATTTTAGCCCATGGACTCCGCTCTAAAATTTGTTGTAAATATTGTCTGTAGTGCCTCTCAACAAGTAGGTCTCAAAATGAACATGCACAAGACGAAAATTATGTCAAATGTTCATGTTGTGCCTACTCCACTGTCACAGTTGGAGGCACTCCGCTTGAAGTTGTTGACGACTATATATACCTAGGACAAATAGTCCAGCTAGGTAGGTCCAATTTCGAGAAAGAGGTCAATCGACGAATCCAACTCGGTTGGGCAGCGTTCGGAAAGCTACGCCACATATTTTCGTCCCAATTACCGCAGTATCTCAATACGAAGGTCTTTGACCAATGTGTGTTGCCAGTGATGACTTACGGAACTGAAACGTGGCCACTCACTATGGGCCTTATAAGAAAGCTCACTGTTACCCAAAGGTCAATGGAAAGAGCTATGCTCAGAGATTTGCGCGATCGAGTCAGAAATGAGGAGATCCGCAAGCGAACCAAGGTCACCGACATAGCTCTAAGGATTGTCAGACTGAAGTGGCAGTAGGCAGGGCACATAGTTCAAAGAACAAATGGCCGGTGGGGCAGTAACATTATCGAGTGGCGACCACGTACCGGTAGACGCAGCGTGGGTAGGCCTCCTACAAGGTGGACCGACGACCTGGTAAGGATCGCAGGTACCAGCTGGATGCGGAAAGCACTGGACTGGCCTTTGTGGAGATCTCTGGGGGAGGCCTATGCCCAGCAGTGGGCGTCTTCTGGCTAATATGATGATTGTCCCAGAAATTAACGTTCATATTTACTGGTAGATAAAGCTACAAAGCTTTAAGTCCACCTTTGTACTATTTTGTGCATAAAGTATTAAATAAATAAATATTTCAACCGATCCAGCCAAAGAAGTTGTTTTGAAAGTGTTTGTTAAAAACATAATAATTGAGACACCCTACCCCAAGAAATGCGATGTTATGATGATATAAAGGCTACCGCAAATTCGTTTTGTCAAAAACGCCCTTATGTGCTTGTCTTTTCCTTTTTAAATAGTTGTCAGAGTTTTTAGTTGTTGTACTACTTTTTCTTGTTTTACTACATAATAGGATCTAATATTATTATCCGAGCATTGTGTGACTGAATTTAATGAACCCAATTATAAATACTGTAATAATATATAATTTTTTTAAGTAGGGATCCCCGCCATAGCCTAGAAATATGGAATGGCAGAGGAAGTCCTGCAGATGAAAATAGTAATTATTGATTACGTTTTAGCGGTTACCAAGACGACATTTACTACCAAACGCCAAAAATGTCCACGTATTTGCTTGCGATAATAGTGGCCGATTACGCATCGGTAGAACATTTAAATACGAACACTGGACTTGTCGACTTCGAAGTGATCGCGAGACGAGGCGCAATACTAGATGGACAAGGAGATTACGCTTTCGATGTTGGTCAAGAGTTATTAGGCAATATGAGCGCTCACACTGGCATAGATTACTTTAGCGTAAACGATAATCTCAAGATGACACAAGCCGCTATTCCTGACTTCGGAGCCGGTGCTATGGAGAACTGGGGCCTGCTTACATACAGGTTCGAAATATTTAATTACATAGATAGATATGAAATAGAAATTATCTTTATCTTTTAAATTGTAGTTAAACAGTACTCTTATCTTTTTCCATACTGCCAGACTGCCAGTTTTAATGTGTCTTGACCATTGTTTATACAATACACTCATCTTTTTCCCTTGGAAAAAAGTACCAAACGTTAAATAATATTTAGAATCAGATTCATGGTTAGTGTAGATAAAACTGTTATTATTATTCTAGAGAGGCGTATTTATTATACGACGAGGTAGAAACCAGCGGATACTTCAAGCAGATGATCGCGTACATCTTATCCCATGAGATCGCCCACATGTGGTTCGGAAATTACGTTACCTGCGACTGGTGGGATGTGCTGTGGCTGAACGAGGGCTTCGCGAGATACTACCAGTACTTCCTAACCCATTGGGTTAGTCATGTTGTTTTAGATTGGTGTTGTCCTTAGTTGGAACAAAGTTAAGAATAAATCTCAAGTAATGAATCACTTCGTAGTCCTCAATCATTTAAGTAAAGGTCTTTTCTATGTTACAATATTTTATACAGCTTCAACGTTACGCCCGGTCACTGTTGAAGTAGTAACGAAAAGATGAGAAACAATAGGCCAGCATGTAATTGAGGGATGGATGAATGTGTAAGAAAGATTACGTTATATTTGGATTCACCAAAGACAGATAGACTGTGCGAATGGCAGTAATATACTTGTGTGCAAACGAGTGCCGAGGAAATGAGTGGTAAAGATAAATGGAAGCGACAGCAATTATGTCGTTGATGTGGCGAAAGACGTGAAGCTTATGTAGTAAATATTACCCTTTAATATAAACTATTCGCTTAATAATATAAAACAATTCTAGGTTGTAGACTACATGGGCCTCGAAACCAGGTTCATAACTGAACAAGTCCACACATCTCTTCTTGCCGACTCCGCAAACAATCCGCACCCTCTCACCAACCCTGGTATTGGCAACCCTCAGCAAGTCAGTAGCATGTTCTCAACCCTGAGTTATAATAAAGGTGCAGCGGTCATCAGAATGACTGAACATCTCCTTGGTTTCGACGTTCATGAGGAAGGATTGCAGAACTACCTTTATGAGAAGTGAGTTTTCACTAATACAACACAATACAACAATTATTATTATCTTTCAAGCGGTCAACTCCGGCTTCTGCCATAGTGCGCTTTAATACAATACACACCATATTGTCTGTAATTTTCAGCTTACTTTATGATTTTCTTTCTTCATAGCCGCTTCTCAACTGCCCTTCCCATCGATCTATTCCAAGCCCTTCAAACCGCCGCGGAGTCATCTGGTGTTTTAGCGCAGTACCCAGCCGACTTCTCCGTAATAGACTATTACAGAAGTTGGACGGAACAACCTGGAGTACCCGTGCTGAACGTTGAAATCAACTACCAAACTGGGGACATGTACATCAGTCAAGTACGTACCTGCGTTAAAATGTAACTATAATAGTTCATAAAGCGTTAATGTCCCGGTTGTGCTCTCGCGCGCGGAGGCCCGGGGTCTGCATTGACCATGATACAGTGTAACAATAGTAGAGCGACTGTCACCAGCCGACTGACCTGACCTCCGTGAGCCTGTTAACATGGAAACCTGACCAGGTTGGGTCACCTGGATGTGCTAGTTTCTTAACGATGTCTTCCCTCGGGTTTGTTATTCTTCAACTCAGAATAATTTATTGGTACATGGCGGAACTTCAATTAAAATCCGATACCTTTCGCTTACGAATCGGACTCTACTAATAGTAATAATTGGCGAGTTCAAATTTCCATGGCCTAGTGAAGAACCTATAACCGCTGGGGATCATGAGTTTCCGAATGGAGACCGCGACTTAGCAAGTGCGGTGTGGCATCCTCCCGATCAGTTGGTATAAACCGATTATGTAGAACATCGAAAAATTCGTGTAACAAGGAGAGGGTGACTTAGTACTCATTTTGGGAGGCCTACGTCTAGCGAGTGCTAATATGGGCGGATGATGTTAATGAGATAAGTTTTCTTATTTGAATAAACAAATATCACTGAAACTTTTTTCAACAGCGTCGTTTTAACATCAATACTGGATATTCGAACGTCAACGCTAATTGGATTATTCCATTGACCTTCTCGACCGCCAGTAATCCTGACTTTGAAGACACTAAGCCAACACACATCCTCAGAGAATCACTGACCATCATAAACAAAGGATCAGTTGGCGATGAATGGGTTGTGTTTAACAAACAGCAAATCGGTATGTAACGATATATCCGTGCGGATACTGTACACACGTAACATAGAAAAAAAACATAAAAAAGCAGACTCAAAGTCACAAAAAAGAAAGAAATAAGCTTTTTATCATATTAAACTAGTAAGCTAGATATTTGAAGTCAGTGCCAGCACAGTAATGTTTGTCGAAGGATGGGGCTAAAACCTTTTTTTTTGTGTTTTGATATGTGTGGCACCAACTCCAAAAATAGGTATCGAACTTACTCATGTCCATCTAGGTATCTATCTATATTATTATAGAACTGTAAAAAAGCCGTTTCTATGCATCTATGCGCATGCAGACAAAGTAGCTTCCCGCCGTTTGTTACTATGTACGCTTAGATCTTTTAAACGCAACGCAATGGATTTTAATACGGTTTCATTTTCGGAGGAAGTTTTATAGACAAGAAAAAAAGGGTAGGTAGTAGTAGTAGGTGTACTCGAACGAAGTCGCGCCAGGTCCACACGGGAAGAAAGTAGTAAAACCAAGATATTTTTTTGGAATTGATTTACATATTGTCTGTCTATTTGTTGGCGTATCACTCAGAAACTACAAAACGGATTTCGATGGGGTTTCCACAGTTTGGTTATTTGGCGTCTTTTTATCTGATTCGGTTGATTAGAACTAGAGAGGTCAAGCTGTGACCTCTACATAGTACTAGATTGTATACTTTCAAGGAGGTCAATTAAAATGGTGTAGGTATCGGGCAAAAGCTAAATTCTATAAATTCATAAAAACTATTTACACGCGGACTATATATATATAAAAGCTTATTTATTACTTTTTTCGTGAGTTGAAGTCTGTTTTAAATTTTTATTTAATTTTTTTTTTACAATTTTCAGTTGTAGTGGTATATAGCCTTTAGATACTACTATGAAGATCCTGTCGACAAATTGTAGTTCTATCCTCTAACTCCTAATCGTCAAAGAGTTCTGTGACTAGATGATGACTCTCTGAAGCAAACACCTAAATAAGACATGATACGTAACAAACACACAATTTTAGTGCCTTAGTCTAATCCTGACCTGATAAAAATGAAACTACTAGCTAAACCCTTCCAAACATCACGTCACCACTAGATACTTCTGGGAGTTCCTGTCGATAAGTTGCAGTACTATCCCCTAACTCCTAATCGTTAGGGAGTTATTTGGCTTCATATTAAGCATCAAATAATGACACTATGAAGTGAACACCTTAAGTAGGAAATGTTATCGTAACAAAACCTCACACGAGTCTACAATTTTCGAGGTTTGCCCTTGATTTAATAGGGTTTCCATCATCAGATCCTGACCTGATAAAAATGGGACCACGTCAGGAGTATATCCTTTAAAATAAGAAAGTAATTTCCAAATCGATTTATTCAAGACGTAGTTCTGAGATAACAAATATTCAAACAAACAAAAAATAAATATACAACTGTATTGAGAACAGCTTCCTTATTTGAAGCCGGTTAAAAATATGTGTGTTGCACACTTGATTAATCTTTTTCACAGGTTATTATCGAGTAAACTATGATGAACGTACTTGGAACCTAATCGTGACTGCTCTGAG
Source organism: Blastobasis lacticolella (assembly GCA_905147135.1). NCBI lineage: Eukaryota > Metazoa > Arthropoda > Insecta > Lepidoptera > Blastobasidae > Blastobasis > Blastobasis lacticolella. Next base: position 2,555,890 of record LR990051.1, read on the forward strand.
AGGCCCTGACAGAAAACGAATACATGAATATAACAGAGCTCAGGTTTGTATCCTCTCTTGAAGTTCCTAACCTTGTAAAGAAGATGGGTCACACAGATAGCGTAGGCTATTAATAAATATTACGTTAGGAAGATTTTTTTAGATTTGAATACTTACTCTAAATGCAAAAGTAGCAGTGCATATTAAGATTAGTAAAAATTACAAGATTTAAATCTACTGCCTTAGATTGAGTACTCCCTTATTTTATTAAGAGTTTATTTATTATTGCGACAGCATAATTTGCACGATTGCTTTATGAGCTAAACAAAACTAAGTTCAGGTTTGGTTTCTTTGATTAATTATATTATTTTTGTATCCTAACCGTGTAACACGTTGTTTGTTTTGTGTACATCAGATCGTCAACGACGTGTTCCAATTCGCACGGTCCGGCATCATGACCTACACTAGGGCGTTAACCATCCTCTCCTTCTTGGAGTTTGAGACCGAGTATGCCCCATGGGTCGCCGCCATCACTGGCTTCAACTGGCTGAGGGCCAGATTCGTGGGCACGCCGTACCAAACCGAATTGGAGGTAACGTATATTACACTAAAATAATTATTTTAATATCGAAACTAGTGCGATTTTTATGTGGTTGCTATGCCAATTTCACCCGTATCGGAACAAGATGAATTGCAAAGATTTTAAAAAGTGAGATAAATTTAAAAAATGGTTAGGGCCGTAGCAAGTGTAACATTGGTCTGAACGTACCCCTAAGGGGAAAAGACATGATGTTATAATATTTACCTATATGAAATATTGATGATCCGACAAACATAGGTATTTTTTATATATTTTTGTATGTGTTCTAGGCATTAAACACAAATTGCGTCCTGATGTGGAGCGATATTTTTAACTTTCATTTAATACTCAATACTCAAATGTTTATTTTTCATAAAAGTAATTTTACAATTATGACCCTGACGGGCACTACAATATTAAAAACTTAAAATACTAGGGTTATATTATTTTCTAATTTTAATAACAGTGTCGTTGTATTATCTACCTACTATGGCTACTAACAAGGCAATCTTTATTAAGCTTAATATTAAACAATATACGTAAAAGTTGTTTGACTTTAGGTATCTACATATTGTAAAGTTTACATAGGCAGACAAAAACGGTACCTATCTATAATAAGTATATATGTAAGTATAATTTACGATATTGTAATATCTAACCTTATGCCCTATTTTCTATTTATTATATACAAGTTTATAAATCTAAAATAGTGATGTTTAATAGGTAGGTATACATATACATACGTAAATAATAATTTAAACACAATACATATACATATGTAAATAGTATGTTAAATAGTAAAATTATAATGTATATTGCAATGAAATTACTTTAATTTATCTTCTAAATATTCTTTTACACTGTAATAACTTTTAGTTTGAAGTAGTTCTTTTAAGTTTTGGGTGAAATTTTTATTATTCGTTTCATTTCGGAGTTTTTCAGGTAATTTGTTATATATCTTTATGGACATGATCAATGGGCTGGTTGAATGGCTTGTGAGGCGTGAGGTGGGTAACATTAGTTTGCTTTCGTCGCGCAGGCTGTATTTCACAGGTACCTACATCCTCCCGTTTCTGATAGAACTCAGGATAGTTGCGGACGAATTTACAAACTTCTAGTATATATAAGCATGGGTAATTTATGTTGTATGAAATGTGGTTTGCAGCTATCGATTGGTTTAATGTTCATCAGTATGCGAATTTTTTTTTTGTGAGATAAACAGAGAGGGCGCATCGGTGCTATTTCCCCACAGTATTATGCCGTAGCTGAGCCACGAATGCGCATAGGCATAGTATGTCACTAGTGTTGTTTCGTAGTTTGTGGATGTTTTTACTTCGTGGAGGGCGTATGAGAATTTTGACAGTTTTTTTTCTGATTTTACAGATGTGTGCTTTCCAATTAATATTTGAATCTATTTCTATTCCTAATAATGTAAATTCATTTACGGTCTCTATGTTATTGTAATTATAGGTGTTATTTATTTTGAGAGGGGCTTTTTGATGGGGAAGGAACGTCATGAGTTTAGTTTTGTTGAAATTAATTTCTAGATTATGGTCATGCAGCCAACCTGATATGGTTGAAGTATGGAGTGAAGTTTTTGTTGGAGGTTAACACTATCTTCACATGATGTTAGAAGGGAAACATCGTCAGCAATTCAATATCAATATCAATGAAAGTCAATATTTCTAATTATATTTAAAATTACTGATATTCCTCAGGCTCTCATCATTCGATGGGCTCATACTGCGATGAGGAACATCGGCTACTACCCCCGACCCGACGAGACCTTCATGGACAAATACTTGAGATACCAACTCGCACCATTCCTTTGCTCGTTGAACGCCAGGGAATGCCGGGTTGCCGCAACTAGCCAATTCCGCGCTTTAATTAACAATGGAGTTGAGTAAGTTTATCATATTGCATTATCTGTCATTACATGGAGGGATTTAATTGAGAGAGAATCAGTACGTTTTGTTCTAAATACAACTCGGCGATTGAAGGGGGATCTCTTCGGGGGAGAGTGAAGGCGCACGTCGTCGTTGACGCAGAAGTCGAAATTGATATACAGACACATGCACCGAGTACAAACACCCTTATAGTAATATCTAATAACAAAATATCGTCGACTTTACGGTTTCCTTTGATATTTCCAAACCTCTAACGCGTTGACAGCTATTGCATTACCGCATTGACTGAACTGTACGTCAGAGCGTTGGTTGGCCTGATAGTTAAGAGGTCAGACACGTAAGCGAGGGGTGCTGTGTTTGATCCCCCTGGTCGCCGTGTACCAACAAATTTTCTGAGTTACACACCTACATAAGTGGCATACTAACCAATGCTCTTACGGTTGGGGAGAGTATCGTGATGATACCTGCACTTTCAGACTACTGAATGTGTAACCATGGTCTAATGTGATCAGGGTCCTCTGTTAACAGGGTCATGGGGGTCAGACGACAGTCGCTCCGTTAGGTACCTGATCTGCATCTACCAAATCCTGGATCATGGTCAAGGCGGATCCCAGGCCCTCGCCCGCGAGAGCACAACGGACATTTTGACGCCAAGATGATTTTATTTTATTTTATCCTCCTCTACCTTACATCTACCCTACCTCTACCCTTACTCCTACTCCTACTCCTACTTCGACCCGAACCCCTATCCATAGGGATAGAAGTTCCGTTATGTGATCGTAATAAATTCCTGACCCACTTCCCGGTTTCCGATTGAGATTAAGTTTCAAGTGCTTCGGTGACAATACAACATTATGATACTATCGAGCTGATCTGATGATGGAGTTAGAAGGTGGCTACAGGAACTCCTAAACTATATATAAACCGATCGAGTTAAGGCTTGTTTGATTAATATAGACAAGTACTCTGACTAATATAAAATGAATGAGCAAAAATCGCATGTTATGATGTTTTTCTCATTTGAAAACGTGTTTCTTTAATACAATGCTTGCCCTGACAATTACAAACGGAAAAACGAAATTGTCAAATAGGCGCAGTCGTTCTGAAGTATTCGACAAATTTATTTTTATTTACATATGTTTTTTCTTTATTCAGGGTCCCAGCTGACAGCCGTCTGTACGTTTACTGCAATGCTCTTCGGGAGGGTACTGTGGCAGATTTCATGGCTCTTTACACTAGATTCCAGAGCCACAACTTGTACACTGAGAAAATTACTATTCTTCAAAGTATCGGATGTACACCGCACGTCGAGTCCCTCAATATGTAAGTCGAGTTTAAAAAACTATCTGATGAAGATATAAGCGAATTTTTAATTACAGGGTGACTTGTATTCGTTATTGTAGTTGATCCATTACTCAGTATGTCTCTATATCTAAGTAAAAGACCATACAGATGTACTCGAATTCTGCCCAATTTGTCCTAAATATGTATGTATGTATGTATGTATGTTTTAAGAGAGGCATAGCGGGGTATCTCGTTCGAATTGGAGCCACCCGACTGGGGAAGTACCTCCACCTTACAGAATATCGCAGCTAAATAATACTCTTTTAAATAGTTTTGTGTTTCTGCCGGTGAGTAAGGTTTCCAGTGCTCCATGGGGTGGGGATTTGGAGAACCGTGGCTTTGGCAGTGGAGTGGCATTTGCTTTTTGCTGCCAGAGCAACGTGTTATAGAGGTGGGCAACGCATTAGCGATACTCTTGGTGTTGCTAATGTCTATAGGCAGTGGTGACCACTTTCCATCAGGTGGCCCGCTTGCCTGTTTGCCTACCGTATGACATAAAAAAAAAAAATGCAACTTTAGTTTCTATACTAATCTCGTAAAACTTTATTACAATATTTTATTTAGTTTTACATGTCCCCTTGACCTGTACGTAATAAAATATTGCAAGTTAAATTTGACTCATTTCCCAGTTTACAAATGAGCTGAAATGTAGCACACTCATGTCAGTTCGGTGAAAATACATTTTTATGATACCATCGAACTGATCTGAAGGTAGCCATAGGAACTCCTAAACTACGCAAAAAAAAATCATTTGATCTTGTTCATTATTTGTAACTAAGCATGCCAAAGCAAAGTCACCGCATAGCAATCGTGTCGCACCCGCGCAGTCGTCGTACCGCACCGGCGTATTTAACGTGTCGTGTGCCAATAGGGCAGACCGCACGTTTTGTGTCCGATTGCTACGCGGTGACTGTGCGGGCACAATGTATACGCTTCTACTGTTCAGTTTGTAAGCGGTGACGTTGTTGTGATGACGGACCCTAATTGTTAATGTTTACTCTTTACAGATTTTTAGATGCAATCTTCGATGAAAACAATATTATTCGTCGACAAGATTATGGAACGGCTCTCAACTCCGCCTCAACCGGAAACGAAGTGAACACTCAGATGTTTTTCACTTACATTGTAAGATACTACGATAAAGTTGCCGCAGCGTAAGTGTTTTCGTGATATTTATAGTATAAGTTTAAGTTCGACGATATCAACAACGGAGCTCTTTTACAAGCTTTTTTTCACATGTTCCGGGGTTTGGTTAATTTTGAATCATTCTTCGGCTTCTGACTAAGCTGAAATTTTGTATACATAAGTAAGGTCCGTTATAATGTAATACTATAATACTATCTACCTGATCTGATGCTAGCTAAGCTACGCATGATAAATCCATTGAGTTTGGGCTCGATTGATTCGTCTTGACAAGTACTGACTGCTCTCTGCCTGATTATAGAGAACGTGCGATAAAAACTTTCTATGAGAACATATTTTTCATTTGAGAACTTATTTATAATTATTTTTCGGGTTTATACCGGTAACTAACACCATTTGCAGATATCCGGAGTAGTATTTAACTATCATCGCCATATTAGGCTACATTGTAAGTTAGGTAGACTGTACCCCCAAAAACTATTTATATACCTATCAGTATATATTTACGTCCGTATCCCACAGGGATAGGCAGAGACTATCGAGTGCCAGAAGCTACGTACGACCCTGAAACACCTCTTCTATCTCTCTCTTCCACGTTCATACATCAAAAATATTTATGAAAAGCGGAAAATAGCAGTGATGGTTTCAAATATTACATTATTTGAGTTTATATCTATAATTCCAGGTACCCCAATATAAACACGCCTTTCTCATATGTATCGTCCAGACTGAGAACCGAGGAGGAAATCGCTGAGGTAGGCAGATTTTTTTCTTGTAATTGCCAATTTCATTTCTATCAGCTCACCACCACGTATAGAATTATCTGTCACGTATTCTTCCTTTTAGAATGTGAATCATCGCACGTATCGATTTAGAAAAGGCACGTCACCGCCTCTGCCATCATATCAATGTTGAGGCGGTGTTATATAGGTGTCGTAGGCATTGCATCCGATACGAATCCGAGAAATTGCGGTCCGAGCGAGCCACAGTACTATTTCTATGGCAATTTATGCTATAGACACCTGCTGCTCGTTTGCGGAGCAATTTCGTGCGCGTGGCGTCCTACATTACCCTACCCCTACCCTACCCTACACCTGTCCTACACCTACCCTATTTGCATATAAACTTTCCTCTTATACCACTCTATCTATTGTTGAAAATTCCATTAAAATCGGTAGCGTAATTTAAAAAAAATCTCAACATCATCATCATCTTGGCGTTCAATCCCGGTTGCGCAACCGCATAGTTTTAAAGATCTAAGCGTACATAAATACTTGCATGGATAGGGACTGATGGCGGGAAGTGAATTCTGGCATGTAGCCATGCATGTAGCAAACTTTGAAATATATTAGCATAACCACCTTTGGCATTTAAACATTTAACTTTGTAAAATGCAGAGAACTACTAGGTTTCAGTAGAATATAAATATTTGGGCGACAGCGGCAAAGAAATCGCTTTTCATGAGGTAGTTTGCCTCGTTGACTTCATGCCTCAACTATTTTTCAAACAAAGTTTTACAAAGAGTAAACAAATGACTCACTGAATTTGTTAATCACACTATATACATGAACTCTAGCAAATTGTTATAATTAAATATTGTCCTGTATCACACATTTAAGCTACGGCACACAGGTCCACGCACTTTTTGTTTACATTTGATTAAAATATAGTATACTGGACATTTTACAAACAATTGAACACAATAATTTACAAATGTTAATATCTACAGTTCCAAGGATGGGCGTGGATAAACCAAGAGCTTCTAGGCACAGCCTTCAATGCCGTGTTCAACGGCGCAGAAAGCTCCCGCGAGAGCATCAGATACGGCCTTTCCATTGCCGATGACTTAAACAACTACCTCGTGAACGGCTACCAAGAGATCGAAATCATCACAGAGACGACACCGGCCCCTGCGGACCCCGTCACAGAACTTCAGCCTGTCCTCGTTGAGCCCCCACCCGCAGTGATCCCAGGACCAAGTTCGGCCACAAACAATGCCTTGTCATTGTTTTTAGGGGCTCTAGGAGCAACCGTCGCATTGAGAGCTTAGACGTATTTAGTTGTAATATTTATTTGTTGTACATAATACATACTGTTAGTCAGATGTTCGTAATGTATGCAGTGAAACACTAAATTGATAAAGTGTAATTTTGACTTTTGTAATTTTATTAATACTGTTGTTCCTAATTTTTTTGTTTCATTTCTATTTCGCGACCCCTATTTATTAAACGTCAGAATGTAACTGGTATTGCCAGAATAAATAATTGCACTAAAATAACACAATATATGATTATATAGGTAATGGATTGTTAGGTATGAAGGTTTTTTATCACTAAGGCGCCAATTAGCGCACAACCTATCTGACGGTTTTATTTGAAAGAGTATACTTCCCAGGTGGTCCCATCGTCATCAGGTCAGTATATGATGATGATATTCTGGAAATCGAGAGCTACCCTCGATAATTGGAGCACATATTATGGAATGTTTGTCACGTTATCTTACTAAAGTGTTCGCTTAAGAGTATCATTATCTGATGATGCTCTGCTTATGAAGCCACATAACTCTTTAACTATTAGGAGTTAGATGATAGAACTGCAATTTGTTGACAGGTACTACTCAGTAGCAGTGATGGGTAAATACTACTACTCGGGTAAATAGCCAGGGTAAATAGTTATAAATACCCATTTTTACCTACCAACATACCTAATATTTTTGTGAATATTTTACATTCAATGAACAAGTACAGGTGTCTTTTGCAAATAATGCACATCGGTTAGTTCAGCTTCGTAGACTGTCGTCTCTGTCGCATGCGTGTGAGTAAATACGAAGCTTAAACTAGCCGATGTACATTATTTTTGGCCGATTCCTATAGCGAAATTACAATTATATAAGCAGAATAATTAAATAAGCAGATGCGTAATTTTAAATCATAATTATATCGTAGGTCAGTCTCGATAGTTTTAGGTTACAATTTTTATACATTACGATAGATTAGTTATACTACCTTTATACTAAGATTCCATATAGCTCTGAATGAAAATAGGTATATTTTTCTTTATTTCTAACAAAATGTGATTGTTCATTGCTATATACGGAATTAACAACTTAAAGCTACAAAGACCCTAAATAAATAAAAAATACACAAATAGCATTGTACATTTCGATCACCACCCACTTTCCGCCATTTTGAAAAAATATCGATTTTGCGGCCACTCATAAAATTTATGCCAATCGATAGAAAACCTTAATATCTATCGATCAATTTATATCCAAAAATGTCGAAAACGGTATATCTTGCGAGATATCGCAAGTCAAAGATGTACATTGACTACCAAGACATGGGGAACAGACACCCCCCACTAATCGTTGTAATTTGTGTTTGTGAATGTTTTTTCTTTAACAATATAGATACATACTGAATCCTAAACTTAAATCTATATTTACCTATGACGAATGTCTATGAAACATTGTCGAATAATTCTAAGAAAGCCATACTTTCTGATCAAAATATAGGTTTTGTAAAGTTAGAAACTTGGCTCTTCATAAGATCGGATCACTGTTTTTCAGTGAAACTTCTTTGTCTATAACGTCATAAATGCCGAATCAATTTTATTTCGGTTTGATAGCTTATCAGACAATCATTAGGTACCTCTGTAATTAGTTGATTTCTTCAACACGATTGCTTTGTAAAGTAAGTAAGTAGTGTTTGTGCTGGTGTACCAGACAGTAATTTTTCATAGGCGGTTCTGATGATAACTTTTGACGATGTTTGTTGATGTCATCAAACTGTATTATAATAGAGATTCTATTCAAATACAACTCACATCTAGGAAAGAATCGATCTAAATGACCGCATTAGGCTGATGATGACATTACTTTACGAGCATTTTAAGAGAGGTAGGGCTTAGCGGGGTATCTCGTTCTAATTGGAGCCGCCCGACTGGAGAAGTACCTCCACCTTCCAGAATATCGCAGCTAAATAATACTCTTTTAAATAGTATTGTGTTTCTGCCGGTGAGTAAGGTTTCCAGTGCTCCATGGGGTGGGGATTTGGAGAACCGTGGCTTTGGCAGTGGAGTGGCTTTTGCCTTTTTGCTGCCAGAGCAACGTGTTATAGAGGTGGGCAACGTATTGGCGATACTCTTGGTGTTACTAATGTCTATAGGCAGTGGTGACTACTTCCCATCAGGTGGCCCGCTTGCCTGTTTGCCTATCGTATCTCATAAAAAAAATACAAATTATAACAGTATCTATAACCTACAAAGCTGAAATTTCGCAGATAAGTAATTAATGGGCAGGTAGGTATAGGAAACGCCAGTAAAAAACCTAAGGAAGTGTTAACCTTATTTTTGGCGTAGTGTATTATTTGATACATTTACAATTTACAATTCTCACAAGGAGGGCCTTTAATGGGGTGACAATATTGCAAGAAACATAAACACTACGACTGTACTGGAGTACTGGAGTACTGCTGCCACCTCTGGGATGGATCAGCCAAATACCAACTGGCTGCTTTGGATTCGGTGGAAAAACGTGCAAAGACATTAATTTGTGATCCGCAGTTGATTGAGGCTAAGCTGCAGAGCCTCGAGCATCGGCGTAGGGTTGCGCGTTTGTCGGTTTTCTACAGGTTGCACTTCGGAGAGTGTGCGAAGCAGTTGCACGACCTCATTCCGCCGGCCCCTTTCCGCCATCGGGAGACGCGATCCGGGCGAGCGCTTCATCCTTATGTCGCGGATCTTACAACTATCCGCACGAGCCGCTTTGGCTCGACTATTATAATGCGTACGGCTAAGGAGTGGAATACGTTGCCTGCGAGTGTGTTCCCTGATCAATAAAATCTGGATGCCTTCAAGGCTAGAGTGAATAGGCTGTTCCTAGATAGGCATGCTCCATTATCGGAAGCATCGTCACTTACAACCAGGTGTGGTAGCGGTCAACTGCCTGGTTGATATAGTAAAAAAAAAAACAGAATACTAAAATTTGTTTTATAGCCTAAATGTTGGCCGAGGATATTGCTTTACAAAATTTCATGGAACTCCGTTCAACGATTTTTGCGTGACGCGCGTTCAATCAGACAAATAGACAGACAAACAAGAATAAAAAAAATTGTCGTATCGTATTCAGTTGGTTGTTTTAAGTCGCTCTAGTTGGTTTTTTTTTTTTCGATTATCTTCAATGTACAGACTTTTTATCATTACGATTTTATTATATGTATAGATTAATGTCAAAGTCCTGCACCATCGGTGAAAACCACGGACTTGGACCTGTCTGACTTTAGGCAGTCATGCCAGAGGCACCTCCCAAGGAGATACCACCTCTATGGAGGGTGCCGATCAAGGACAGCGGGTACAAATCAATAATAAAATTGCAACAGTTGAAGGTGGTCGCAGGACAACCGAAGGCCAAAAACAATAATACACCTTCCAACGCACGGCGTGAGAAGGCAAGGATGAAGGCGAAAAGAACCAGCACCGGGCGGCCGATGGCAATGCGCCGCTTACAGCGGCCGATGGGAAGGTAACTCCCCAAAAACCTGGCCCGAGCGCTACACCACCCGCTTGCACCCCAGTGGCAGCAGCGGTGGCTAGTGCAGGGCCGGTGCCATCGGCCGACGGTGTCCCTTCGACCAAACGCCGGAAATCTAGGGGCAAGCGGGCAGGGTGGCAGGTGGCTCTGCGGTCGGTGGCTGCTGCTGCTGCTGAGGCTCCGACTTCGGTCGGAGCCGCTGCCCCAGGCAAACTAGCCAAAAAGAATCGTACTGATGAGTCCCTGACCCCAAAGGACTCTGTAAAGCGCTCCATCAGGTCAGCGCCGGGCTTTAGGAGCCAATCATTCCTGAGCGAGGGGGTGGTCAAACTCTGGTGCTGGGACGACCTCCACAGAAATGGACCTCACCGTGCCATGGGACCAGGCTGGTTGTAAAACGCTAGTCTGAATTACCGAAAAGGGTTAAGACGGTCGTTCTGGTGCCAAAGTTCGGAGGATTTGGACATAGTCCGCCTTCGCCTCCAGGGCCAAAACCCCTGGTACTGCGTCGACCAGTGGGCCATTTACCATGCTGAAAGCGAGAGAAGACGAGGATGCTCCTCCTGGTAATAGGCATACCGCAGGGCGATGTGGAACGGCTGAGGTCGAACAGCAATAGACTGGCCTACAGAGTAGGCGCCATCTACGCGAGGTTCGTAGATGTGGAAAGGATGGGTACGGAAACCGTACCTAAGCCCCCTTAGGCGCCGCAGGTGCGACCGAGCCTAAGCCACATGGCTGGGGAAGGCTCTAGAGTCGACCATAGCCACAAGGCGGTGGTGGGCCCTGGAGCCTCAGGACGCAACGCAGCGACGCCTCCCCAAACCCCGGCCACGGCGATGCCTGAAGTCTTTGAAAAGAGGCAAAAGGCAGCGCTAACGGCTAGGGAGACGGGATCTATGTCTGAGGAGGAGATGCTGTTGGTTAGCGATGGCCACCCTACCTCATCTGACTCCTCTTAACCTTTTCAAGCAAACCTCCATCATAGTAAGACTGCTACGGCTACCCTATGTAGGACGTTGGAGGTACACCCTCTGATCGCAGCCCTGATCCAGGATCCGTGAATCAGAAAAGGCAAGATCTGCGGTCTTAAGAACTAGGGGGCCGAACTTCTCCTCAATACAACGGTTAGTAATCCACGTACGTGCATTTTCGTTCCAAAACAAATTCGCACCGTACTTCTAAACCAGTTCTGTTCTAGAGACCTGACTGCAGTCAGACTCACCAACACGAACGACAACAACCTGTCACCAACTGTGCTCGCGTCAGCTTACCTCCCAGGTGACGCCAAGGCGCCGACACCCGAACTGGTTGGCTTCATACAGTTCTGTGAGAGAGAAGATATGCAGGTAATCATTACAACACGACTAATGGTAAATAACAGGGGCACTGAACCGACTTTCGTAACACGAAGGGCCCAAACAATCATAGATCTGACGCTAGCTTTGGAGCAGGTACCTAATTTGATAACGGACTGGCATGTGTCTGATGAGATCTCTTGCTCTGACCATCGGTGGATCAGATTTGAACTACACACAGAGAACAAGGACACGGGTACGAATAGGAACCCCCGCAGGCTAGTCCGCCCCAAGTATACGACACTGATGGAGGATCATCTGAAGGGGATTGCGGTACCATCTACCTACCAAAATAACATAGATATAGACAAACATAACATGTTGATAAAATAACGGCGACACTAACAGACGCCTTGGAACAAACATGCCCCCTGAGCGCCACTCGCTCGGGACAAAAATCGCGGCACCAGTGGTGGGGTCCCGAGTTAGAGAAAATGCGGCGAAAACTTAGGAGAATGTTCAATAGGGCCAAAATGCAAGAAACGATAGCGATTGGGATGCTTACAAAGAAACCCAAAATCAATATAAGAAGCGAGTCCGGCAACGCAAAGAGGAGCGCTGGAGACGCTTTTGCTCTGGCGTAGAGAGTAACACCCAGGCTGCTAGGATAAAAAACGTACTCAGTAAGGAATAATCCCACAACCTATAGTTCATTCGCGTTAAGAATGCAGTGAGTCATTATTGTCCGCCGGCCTAGCCCCGCCCCCTAACCAATCAAATCTTTTCAAATAACAAGGTCAAGTTCACAGCAACGGTTGTGTCCTGTCATTTGTATTAACTAATTTAAATTTAAAAAAATGAATACTTCACCAATTTGTAAAAATAAAAGTGGTTCGGTAATTCGTAGTGGAGGAAGAAAAGTAATTTACAATGTTTTTAAGTATTTTAAACAGTGTGATTTCAATGTGACTGTGGACAGCATAGTATTAAAAACGTCAACTGCATGCGGTGTGTCCGAAAGAACAGTTTATAGTATTCTTCAAAGGCGTGGTTGGATACAACTATAAAAAACAAGAGACATGCTATTTAAGACGGCTTATCTACCGGTCCTACTGGAAAGGGAAAAAGGTTAATTGTTTCACACATTGGTAGCGACAAAGAATTTATGGAAGGAGGTCTATTAGTTTTTGAGTCAAAATCAACTAAAGATTATCATGAGGAGATGGACGGTGACAGGTAACTTGAGTGGTTTAAAAACATAATGCCTAAGCTAGAACCAGGGGCATTGTTGTCATGGACAAAGCTCCCTATCATTCTGTCAAACTCGAGAAAATACCGATGACTGCTCGGAACAAACAGCAAATAATAGAGTGGCTAAAAAGCAAAGGGATACTCATGGACATGAGTTATTTAAAAAAAGAATTGTTAAAGAAAGCCGCCGAAATCGCCCCACAATATGATAAATATTTAATCGTTGAAATGGCTAGAAGTAACGGCATTGAAATTCTACGTTTACCTCCGTACCACTGCACTTGGTGGGGGCCCAAATAAATAATTATATTGCTGCCAACAATACAACTTTTATGATAACTGACGTGAAAAAATAATTTTATTACGCAATTCGGTTGGTAGACGCTGATCGATGGAAGAAATGCTGCGACCACGTCTTACAAGAAGAAAATACCATGAGGGATTTAGATGACGTCATGGAACTCGCTGCGGAAAATTCTTTTATTATAAATACTAACGAGGATACTAGTGATAGTGATTAAAATATGATATTAATGGCTAAATTTTGATTTTAAGCTTTTAAGTGTATTTTCATAAATTCATTAAACTTGATTTTTAAAATATAATTTGTTTGAATTTTAACACCTCTGTGAATACACCTTTACCCTGCAGTTGCACTGATGACTCACTGCATTCTTAACGTGAACGAACTATATGGTCACTAATTAAACCTGATAAAACATATACGAAAACCGACTCGGAGACATGTGAACTACTGCTGAATACACACTTCCCAGACTGTGAAATCAGAGAGGAATAGTCATGGACCGATGCCGTGGAGCACGACCCGAGTGAAACAGATTGGTCACAAGTTGACAAAATAATAACAAAGGACAAGGTAAAATGGGCAATCGACAGCTTCCTGCCATTCAAATCACCAGGCCAGACGGAATATTCCCGGGCTAGCTGAAATGGAGCGGGGAGGGACTGATAGACCACCTTGTCAGCATATAAAGGCCTGTCTCGTGAAAAGATGCATTCCGTTAAAGTGGAGAGAGTTAAGGGTTGTGTTCATACCTAAATCCGGCAAAGGTATACACAACCCAAATCCTTCAGACCGATAAGTTTGACCTCATTCATGCTAAAGGTACTGGAGAGAATATGTGACAAAGACATTATCTACTCTGCTCTAATAGACTACATTCTTCACAAAAACCATCACGCCTACTCCATAGGCAAGGGCACAGAATCAGCACTATATAGCGTCACAGCTCACATTGAGCACGCCATGGCATCTAAACAATCCACCCTGGGGGTCTTCATAGACATTGAGGGTGCGTTCGATAAAACACACTTTGGCAGTTTTAGCAATGCCCTGAAGAAGCACGGAGTAAAATATACCATTGCCGGGTGGATCGACTCCATCCTAAGATACAGGGCGGTGCGACTAACTATGAACAACACAACAAGAGCGGTGGTTGCTAGAGGATGTCCCCAAGGTGGGGTCCTATCCCCGCTCTTAAATAACATAGTGGTCAACGGGCTTACTAGCCGCTTAAACGACCACAATTTTTATACTGTAGGCTATGCTGACGACATAGTAATTCTTTTCAGCGGACCCTTTGAAAACGTTTTATGCGATTTCAAGGCTTGCCTTAAGAATCGTTGAAAGCTGGTTTCATGAACAGGATATGTCCGTGAACCTAACCAAATGGTTAACAAAAAAAACAGAAATGGTTATGTTCACGCACAAGAGGAATCTGGGGGAACTCAGACTACCCAAACTGTTCGACACGACCCTATCCCTAACTAATGAAGCCAAATACCTCAAAGGTTACCTTTGACAGCAAAATGTTATGGAACAAACACATGGATCACAAGCTGGCTAAAGTCAGCATCTCCCTATGGCAGTGCAACAGGCTCCTAGGCAAGACATGGGGGATCTCCCCAAAAATCGCTAAGTGGCTGTTTACTACGGCAGTAAGACCATTCGTAACATACGGGGCAATCGCCTGGTGGACTAGAACCAAGCTGGCCACATCAAATAACAAGTTGCAGCAATTCCAGACGATGGCTTGTTGCGCCATTACTGGCTGCATGCGCTCAACACCATCAGCAGCCCTTGAGGTACTACTGGGACTGCCACCGCTTGACCTGTACAATGTACATACAACAGGAGGCACTGATGACAACAATCAGACTTAAGATATCAAACCTATGGTGTAACAACTCTTGGTTCCCATCACACCTTGTGGGACAAAATGGTGTCGAATAATCTACTGTTTGAGACCAAGTGTGACAGAACTCCGAAGCAGTTCACATTCGGAAAAACATATCAAATCCAAACTGCTGAGACAGAGACATACTGGTCTGGGATACGAGAAGTCCTAATAATCCTAATATACACGGATGGATCAAAAACCAACCAGGGTACAAGAGCGGGAATCTTCTCGCTGGATCTGAATATAAGATCCTCATTAACACTAAGAGAACATAGCACCATCTTTCAGGGCAATTACACAAGCCGCTCGGCTGGTACAGCGCCTTGGCGTATGCGACCAAGGCATCAGAATACTAACAGACAGCATGTCCTTACTGAAATCACTAATGAGAAAGGGCATTAACAGTTATTTGATCCTGGAGTGCCATTATGCACAAGAGGATATTTCCTCGGTGTACAGGGTCACTTTACAATGGCTTAAAGGTCATAGCAACTCAATGGGCAACGACGCCGCCGATAAGCTATCATGGAGGGGATCAGGGTCAAGGATTGCCGGTCCTGTCCCTTTTCTACCCCTTTCCTTTAATACACTGCGCTCTTGGGTGAGCAAACTCATAAACGACCACCATAACAGGCGCTGGGAAAGCACACCCGGATGTAGGCAGTCCAAGATAGTGGTGAGCGAACGGTCACCCAAGTTAACGATCAGACTGCTCAATCTCAAACGGTATGAACTCAAAACAGTAGTTGGCACAATTACAGGGCACCTCCCCCGGAATAAACTACTACACATAATCGGAGCTACGGACAGCCCCCTGTGCAGGGGCTGCTTAGCAGCTGAGGACAGATCATGTGGTCCTGGAGTGTGAGGGACTAAAAGATTACAGACAGAGCCAAAGCCTCACTAGGAACAGGTTCCCTTCGAGAGGTCTGTGAACGTCCTCAGAGACTAATGGACTTCTGGAAGGAGCTGGGCTGGCTATCTTAGCCGGTTCTCTTTCACGCGTAAAGGACCGACTTTGAGTCCAAATTCGGAAAATGGGAGCCCCTAACCTAAACCTAAACCTAATGTCAAAGTCATGAAAATCCAAAATAATTCCAGAAACGTATTTTATCTACGGGACTGGGAATGGTAGCCCCCGAAGGATTTTTTGAGCTACCAGCTAGTCGGGGGTTTAAACAATTGTTTAATCCTTTGCCGATATAAGCGCAAATGTCAATGCGTGCTGTGCATCCAACTGTCCATGACCGTGTGCGAATTGCTACGGGCAATACCTGTTGCCGCCCCAAGTGCCTCCAGTAAATAACTACTACTACCCGTACGGCACCTGGTTCTGTGGCCCGTACCACGTGAAGGGCCTGTGCTGCTGCCGCGGGCCAACCGTCTGTATGGTCCCGGATGTGGGCTCGATGGGCTCTAGGAACTCAGCGATAGGCTCGATGGGCTATCGATATCTAAATCCTTTTAACTAAATTATAATGAATGTATGATGAAATAAACGAAGAAACTGGCACTTAAATAAGAAAGGATCCTCTAACAGCTATAATTGATAGTAGTTACCATACTTTAAAGCATTATCAGGATGAAGATGCCGTTAACTAATGAAGTATCTACCCAAACCAACACCTCAACGATTAGCAGTAGCTTGGTAGCCTGTTAAAAAATATACTATTAAATAACCACAGGATCTCTAGCGGTACCAACAAGCATCACGTTCGAGTGTGAGTACCTAAAGCAAAGTACCTACAGCCCCTGATACAGCGGTTAGTAGCTAAATTTCATTTTAATACATATAGTAAGCATACCCTTTGGATAGTTTTCTATCCACGGATGTAGAGGAAATTTTAGTTTTGTTCCAATAAAAAACTGTCAACGGAGTCTAAAGCGGTTATATGTTTTGTGGCCGCTAGATGTTTTAAGGTTGAATTGCCTGAATGACTTCGAACAAAGTACATTTTTGATTAATTATATTGCATTTATTTTAATTTTTACTATTTATTGGTGCATCAGTATGCTATGTATTTAAATGATTACGCTGTAAAGTAAAAATAAAATATAGGAAAAATATTTTGATAGACAAGCATTTATTAAATTAACTTAAAAGTAAAAAATCAGTAAAGTTCGTCATAGTTATACCTAGGTTCAGAGTAGCCCTATCTTCGGTTACATTTCGGTTAAAAGCGCAGTGGGTAGGTAGGTATGTAAACTTTAGGAACATAACGATGTAACTAAATGTAAATAACTAAAGAAAAACCAAAATTTAAAATTTGAAAATTCCAATGTCGGGTGGCTCTAATTATTGCAACGCAAAAAGGATTGTATAGTATAGTACATTTATTCATCTTAAGCTATTATAATAACTTGTCACAACTGATTCCAAAGTTTGATCATGCACGGGGGGTATAGCTAGTTAGTAGTGTTGGTGGTTCATTATAAGCTAGGAATTTCGAATATTTTTACTGAAGATTCCGCCGGTTCTGCGAGTTTGGACGCCTGGGTGACGGCGCCCCTGCAGCTGTAGTGGCCAGATAGCAGGCAGAACATGGAGTTGGCCATGGCGGGAACCAGGGCGGACCTGATAATGCTTTAAAGTATGTTAATGATGAAGTAGTGGCCTATTTGTTGTGTATGAGTTAACTACTATCAATTATAGCTGTTAGAGGATAATATAAGTAATCCTTTCTAATTTAAGTGCCGGTTTCTTCGTTTATTTCATCATACATTCATTATAATTTAGTTAAAAGGATTTAGATATCGATAGCTTTATCTTTCAGATATATGTATTGTTTTTCACTTTGTACATAAAAGATAATTATGCGCTATATTACTATTTAGATAAGATATTCGCGATTATGAGTTATTTAGATAGAGAAAAATCAAAAACGCCTCATTTAGTTAGGTTTACTTCAGTTTCTATCGACCAGCGGCAAAATGGTAAGCACAATTATCATATATGTTAATTAAATAATTGTAAACAAAATGTCCGTAAGGCATGAACATTTTAATCTTTGAATGAATCCTTAATGTTTTTTAGGCAAATCGCTGGTTGAGCCTGGTTTTGGGAGTGGCCCTTATTCAGGGCCTGTTCTCCATGAGTCCTATTCCGGTACCTGATGAGGAATGGGAGGAGTTCTCAAGAATGACGAGAGACCCCAACTACCGGCTTCCAACAACTACTCAGCCTTTAAGATACGAGGTCGCATTGGAGCCGTACTTCAATAACCCTCCAGTAGATGTTACACCTTTTACATTCGACGGTTCTGTGGTTATCTATTTAAATGCTACTGAGGAGAATGTCAATGAAATTGTGATGCATTGTGACGACATATTAATCGACTCTTTGACAGTGGAGTATATGGCAGCCGATGGCACAGTCCAGCAAATTGTGGACCCCGACGAAACTTTCCCATGTAACAGTAGGACTGTGGAAGTTCCTTACAGCTTTTTGAGGATACCAACAACTGAAGTTTTGCAGTTAGGTGTTGAATATATCGCCAGAATACGTTTCAGAGGCACTCTGCAGACAAATATGAGAGGGTTCTACAGAAGTTACTACACGGACAGCTCAGGCGAAGTCAGGTTCGTTACTTCATTCTTAATAAGATTTTTTACACAACTAAGGTATAGCGACATAGACTTTACAGTCGCAAAATTGAAGTGACAGTTGGGAGTCAAATAGCTCGCAGAACTGGAGAGCAAAAGGCGGAAGCGTTTTCCAATGCCGTCCACGTACCGGTAATGTAGCGTAGGGCGATCTTCCGACAGGTGGACTGAAGCCCTTATTAAGGGAAGAAAGCGGGTTGGCTGAAAGAGGCACAAGGTCGGTCGATGTGGAAGACTTCGGAGGGAATTAAATGACCAGCAGTAGACAGCTCGAACTCATCCAGTATGCGTATGATAAGCTTACAATAATCGGTTTTTATTGTAAAATGATGACATCATCCTATTTAGAATCTTAACATTCTCAACATCCTATAACAGTTCACAAGCACCCAACGCCAATACACATCACTGGATGAGCTCGTTTAACAATCCTGTCGATTAAAAGTTTAATTGACCCTATTATCATAATTTTTTTTATGTTGTACAGTTTGAGTTTGAATTTGAGTTTCAAAGTCCACTACAGCACTTGAACCTCTTCCACATCATTAAGTTTTTGCCGTAATTTCTATTTACGGAATATGGTTTAGAGTCTCCAATTGGAGATAGAACTTCGTAAAATGTGTTAATAAAAACTGATCGCTGAATATAATTTTTGCCTACAGAAGCACTAGCTAGCTTAGATTACACCACACTGCTGATTATTTAAAACTCATTTACTGTTTTGTTTCTAGGTGGATGGGCACCACTCAGTTCCAGCCCCATCACGCCCGCCAAGCGTTCCCATGTTACGACGAGCCAGGATTCAAGGCCTACTTTGATATCACCATCATCAGAGATTCGGACTTTGAGCCCACCATTTCCAACATGCCCCTTTCTGAAACCGAGACGTAAGTTATTAGAACGAGAGAATATATAGAAACGAGCCTATTCCTTTCTCAAAGACGGCAATGCATTTTCAATTGCGCATTGCATCATTTTTTTTATGTAATACGGCAGACAAACAGGCAAGCGGGCCACCCGATGAAAAGTGGTCAGCGCCGCCTATGGACATCAGCAACACCAGGGGAGTCACCAATGCATTGCCTGCCTCTGAAAAGCCTCTAATATACCTCTTAAACGAACCCATGCCATAGTCCAAAGGAAACACTGTGGCTGGGAGCTCATTCCACATCCGAATCGTACGAGTGAGAAACGTTCTTTCAAACGTTCGCGTGGTGACCTACAGAGGGTCTACGTAGTGGGGATGAGTACCCAGCCCACGGCGGGTGGTGCGATGGTAGAATTGTGCTGTGGGCACCAGGTTGAAAAGTTCCTTGGAACACTCCCCATTGTACAGCCGATAGAACACACACAGGGAGTCAAAGTCCCTTCGATAACCAATGGTTCCAACTTGCTTGTTTGTATGGGATCATCAACAACTCGTACACCGCGTCTCTATACGGAGTCCTGAGGATTAAGCAGGTCGGCAGTTTCGCCGGCCCATAGATGGGAACAATACTCCATATGAGTATCATAGTTCGTCAACAAACATAAGTAAATAAAGATTAGGCTGAACATAAGGTTTAGTAGGGTTTTATTTTGTGTAATGTGTATGTAAAATAAGGCAAAGGTTCCTGTCCAAAATTCTCGACCTCCTAAAGTACTGCGAAATCAAAAATTAGACCAAGTTTTGGCATCTTGGTATGCTCTTATAAGTATGACACTTGAGATTGTCGGGGCTTTTAGGGTCACTAATAACTACCATGTGCTCAAGCCATTTGACTCAAGCTGCAGAGATACGGTACTCGACATTGGAATGGATATCGCTAGACTTAGGCAGCACGGATCCGAGGTACTTGAACTTATCTGTTGTATTGAGAAATTCGTTCCCTATGTGGATGGTTTCAAGAACTGCGCTGCAGCTAGCCGGGTACTTTGTTTTGGTGACGTTCAGCTTCAAACCGTCGTTTTTTGCACTTCATTCCATTTGGTTAGTTCACTCGTGTCTTAAGATTCCTGATTACAAGTGCGATGTCATCAGCATATTCTACGAGTTTTGAAGACATCTCCCGAATTTCAGCTAAGAGGACATCTGCTTCGGGCACAGATTTGGAACTTAGAGCCCGTCAGATTACCTCCAGAGGAACATGGTGGCAAGCCCCTGCTGCTCGAGAAATGCAAAATGCGGAGGTTGATTCCACAGATTAGAATATAAATATAATAATCATTCGTCCTGGTGCTTATCCCGGGCTCTGTCAATGCCCGCTTTCCTACAAATTCTTCTCCACTTCGCCCGGTCTTCGGCATCCTCGCGTCATAAGCCGTTGGCTCTCGCATCCGACTCAGCGATGTCAATTCATCGCTTCTTGGGTCGCCCACGGCGCCTCTTTCCTGATACCGGATAGGTTCAGGTACCTATTTCCCACGTATCCAAACCAGCACAGGCGCGCCTCCTCGATCTTGTCTGCGATGTCCCTCACGCCAAGACTGCCACGGATGTATTCATTAGGTACTCGATCGAGCCGTGTAACTCCGCACATCGAGCGCAGCATTTTCATTTCGTTAACGTGGAGTTCACGAACGTGTTTCGTCAGCGCTGGCCATGTCTCGCAGCCATAGAGCATCACAGGTCTAATTATACTCTTGTATATAAGCCCTTTGAGCTTGACAGGGATTTTAGGGTCACAGGTGACTGCTGTGAGTTCCCGCCATTTGAACCAAGAGATTCGGGACTTGACATGTGGCTGATATCGCCGGACTCATGCATCACGGATTTGAGGTATTTGAATTTATCTGTTCTGTTGACAGCTTCGTTACCTATACGGATGCTGGCCATATATCACCGTTTTCTGGCACTGCTTTCCACGTGTTTACCTTGGTCTCAAGATCCTGCCTAAACTTGCTCACTAGTACGATGTCATCAGCGTATTTCAGAAGCCAAGGCGTGCCTGAATTTCCGCTGAGAGAACATCGATAAGGGCTCAGCACTGAACCCTGGTGAACACCAACTGTAATCGGGAAGGGATTAGTGTGGCCTACGATTGTTTTAACGACGGCCTCATAAATATTAGGTCCAGGTTTATTCCTACTGCAATGGGAATCTGGGAGAATTCTTCCACACCCTCGTGCGTTCCGGAATGTTAAACATGGACGGAGTCGATGGCCCGTCTTAAAATATCTACGCCGCCATCTAATGCTAAAGTTTGGTTGGATTTTGATTCTAAGAATAAGAATTGCCGCCCCTGAAGCCTGAGGCTGTCTTGAGTGTTAGGTTTTCAGAATTATTGCCTTAACTTGTGTCCTAAGACCTGCTTACATACCAAATTCCAAGTTTCTACTCTCTCGGGAATTGCCTCCTAATTTTGATGAGTCAATGAGCAAGTCGTAAAATGGACGATTTTCAAACTGGAATACCTTTGTGAAATTTTTAACAGGTAACTAGAATACTTATGTCAATTACTTAAAAAGCTCATATCTTTATGTGGAACGATAAGGAAGTTACGATAGGGGAGAAAACACGCTGACACGTTTCGTGTAAATATATATACTGCGTGCCCTTTGCCAGAACTTGGCCTGACGCATTACCGTGCGCCTTGATAAGTACGTTGGCTAATGGACGATGATGTCAAAATATTTCCCATTCATGTTAGAGTATATCTCCTCATTAAGTGTGCTCACGCAAAAAAGCCCGTACAGTTTTCCAAAGGCGGCGCCTCCCCCCGCTAAATACGAAATACTTCGTCTAAATATAAAAAAATAAGTTAATTTTTTTGCTACGTTACAACTTAACTTGACTGATTATAACGTAACTGTCAGAAAAATGAAACCCTCGAGAAAGTATACTTATACACAAATATTTCCGAAACTTTAACCGATTTTTACAAAGCATCTCGATTAAACTGGCTTTCTAACAAAGAAAACCACTTAGAAATTGGACCAGCCTTTCACAGATACACAAACATCAAACAAAACTTGTTCAACTCCTCTTTTTTCGTCAGGGGTTAAAAAATCGATAACAGAACTCTGTTTTCTAGACGTTATATAAATGTGCTGTGGATGTCTCCTTTTACAATGTGTACACAACTGCACAGTGCACATGCCACATCATCGCGATGAAATTAAGGTCATAATCCGGTTGTGATGTGAACAGTAACTGGATCCCTCGAAAAGTTCAAAATTTACGATTTAAACTGTGCGCTCCTTCCTGAACTCCTACCTGTTCTCATACATATTTTTAACCATTCGCTGGTAACGAGTTCTTTCCCGTCAGCTTGGAAACTTGCTAACGTTGTCCCCCTTCCTCAAACGTCCAAACCCTCTTCACTTTCTGATTTTCGTCCCATATCACTATTACCATTCCTCTCCAAGGTCCTAGTGCACATTATCCACAGTCAGCTCACGCAGTACCTGTCATCAAACTGTATACTTTCTCCTTTCCAATCTGACTTCCGACCAGAGCACAGTACCGTAACAGCACTGCTAAAAGTCACTGATGATATCCGCTTTGCGATGGAAAATAAGTCTCTTACCATTCTAACATTGCTTGACTTTAGCAGTGCTTTCAATTCGGTAGACTTTGATGTTCTTCTTGCTATTCTTCACTCTCTTAACATATCTCCTCCTGTGGTAGCATGGTTCGCTTCGTAAGTTCGCGGTCGCCTGCAGCAGGTCCGTTCTGATGAGGTCTTCTTAGATTGGTGTGATCTCGTTGCGGGTGTGCCGCAGGGTGGCGTTCTTTCACCCCTCCTATTCTCAATTTTTATTAACACGGTCACCTCAGTAATTTCTTCCAATTTTCATCGCTATGCAGACGACTTGCAGGTTTACCACCACTTTAAAATTACAGACATTGAAGATGCTTTTACCTGCATTAATAATGATTTGCAGCGCCTGGACTGAATCGTTTGGCTTGCTTGTAAACCTAAAAAGTCAGGCTCTTCTCATCGGAAGCCCGTACATGTGTAGGCAGCTTGGTAATGTCACTGATGTCCCGCAAATTATATACGATGGAATTCTAATCCCACTGAGCAAATTTGCAAAGAATCATGGCCTTGTTTTCCATTGTTATGTTTGTAGCACTGCGATCTCCAAGCCGCCTGCCAAGCGTGGAGATTATGGCAATAACCTCCCCTTTTGTGGGAGAGGCCCAAAGTCCTGCAGTGGACTGTTACGGGCTGTGATGATGATGGATGGCCTTGTATTTGATTCAAATTTGTCCTGGGTATCTCACGTCAATGAAGTCAGCAAGAGAATATATTACTCGTTTCACTCTCTCAAATGCCTCCAAAGTTTCTTACCATTCAAAACTAAAATCTCTGGTCCAAACTCTACTTCTTCCTCTTCTTGATTACGCTGACTCCTGCTACTTGGATGCCACTGAGGGCATATAGAACAAATTGGAGCGCCTTCAAAATGTATGTATCCGATTTATTTATGGATTGCGTAAATATGACCATATTTCAAGTTACCGAAAACAGCTCAAATGGCTCCCAATCCGCCTACGCTGGAATGCTCATATCCTATCCATCCTCTAAAAAGTCCTGTATATCTCTCCCGCTCCCACATACCTGTGAACGGTTTCACTTTGCCCGTCCCCAAGATAAGCCTTGTCATTCTAGCGTAAGATCGTTGCTAGCAATTCCTGCTCACCATTCCGACTTCCTTTCCTATTCCTTCACTGTTCATGCAGTAGGACTGTGGAAATCTCTTCCGCACGTAGTGCGTGATAGTCAATCTATCCATATCTTTAAAAAGCGTGTAAATGATCACTATATATCTCAGTGTGCCTAGACGTATTACAATGCCTTAATATACGAGTATATTATGTTTTAATATTGTATGTCTATTTTATTCATATATACCTATTAGTATGTATAGAGTATTATGTATGTATTTATTTATAGTATATAATTATTGTGCACGTCGTATCTGCGTATATTTATCATATCTCTCTTTTTGTAGGCCTGCTGGAAGAGATTTTTTTAGAGATAAATAGTGCCTGTTGTCTAATATAGGGGAGTAGAGTAAGGTAGAGTAGGAGTAGGGTAAAGTTAGGGTATGGGTAGAACAACAACGAATGAAGCCCCGCTGGCCAACTAGTGACGCATAAATTTATCAATATGTACCTACGAGATAACAAATTGTAATAAATTATACTGATAATAAAATATTGCATACTTATGCTATTTAGGTGATAATGCAACGTTATGGTACCACTTAGCTTATATTATGATGGAGACGGAAGGTGGATATAGGAACTCTGCGCATTATTGACCCATCGAGTTTGGGAGGGTTTAATTTGTCTTGACAAAGATTTGGCTGATCAAAGATTTTATCTTAGATGATGATATTTAATAGAAAAAACGCGATACAAGCTTGTTTAAAAAAGCATTTGGAGCTTATTAAATGTTCTTTGGATTTCCTTTCCTAGGGTTAACTCAATTGTTTGGTTTCAGACGCTCCGATGGAAAAGTTATAGAGACATTCCACAGGACTATGCTCACGTCGACATATCTATTGGCTTTCATTGTGTCTCACTTTGAATCCATTGCTGAGAATACCGATACTGACAGACCGTTCCAAATCTTTGCCCGCGACAACGCTCGCTCTACTGGAAACTGGGCCTTGGATTTGGGCGAAGCCCTGCTCGAAGAAATGGAGGAATATACTCAGTACCCGTATTATAGCATCACAGACAACATGGACATGAAGCAGGCTGCTATTCCGGACTTTTCTGCCGGTGCTATGGAGAACTGGGGTCTTCTTACTTACAGGTATGTTTCTGTTCTTCACTACTGAACCCGGCGCTACTTTGTTCGCGTACACCTACTTAACCCCTACCTACCGTTTCCTTTTCTTTTTTGTAAACCTTCCTCTTGAATCACCCTATCTATTGTTGAAAACCGCTTTAAAATCCGTTGCGTAGTTTAAAAGATCTAAGCGTACGTAGATACAATCGGAGGGAAGATACTTTTTATATACTATGTACAGTACAAGTGCACATCAAGAAATTTTTTTTTGCTGCCACTTTTATTTTTGGTAAAAGATAGTAGAATTAGCTGTCGCTTATACCCAAATTTTTATGTAATAAATAAAAATTCAATTTTTGCATGCTCTAAAAACCTTTTAACAACTGCACAGTTGTGCGAAGAAATATGATGGTTAATATGGTCCATACACTTATTCTTCTGCATTGTACACGTAGATGTTTCAGATACCTATATCGTAACATTATCTCAAAATAAAATATGGGTATATTACTAGTACTTTTGGAAATGATTAGATAAAACCGCAGCGTAGGTATAGTAGTTTACTTTAACAAGGATTTGAATCTAGTCCATAACATAACTCTATCATTTTAGGGAGGCGTTGATACTGTACGACGAGGTGAACTCCAATCATTTCTACCGCCAGAGAGTGGCTAATATTATTTCTCATGAAGTGGCTCATCAGTGGTTTGGAAACCTCGTTACCTGCTCCTGGTGGGACGTTCTTTGGCTGAATGAAGCTTTTGGAAGATTCTTCCAGTATTTTCTGTCTCACAGGGTATGAGTATAAATTAGGGTATAATCAAGGTTTTCATTTTTTTACTGTGTTAAGAATACTGACTATGTAGAATAATATAGTAGATAGAAACAAGGTTGTAAAATCTAAATATTATTATTAATCTTAACTAGACAATCAATTTTTGCATAAACCAAGCTTTAATTAACAGCTATAATTATATCCACCAACCACCACCAACCAACCAACCAACCTACCAACCAACTAACATCAGTTCTTCAATAGGTCCGTCCAGAAATGGGTTACGAGATACGATTCATCACTGAGCAACTCCAAGACTCAATGTTGGTAGACTCACTGGATTCAGTACGTCCCATGACAGACCCCTCTGTGATTGCGCCTGCCGATGTTAGCGGCCACTTTTCCACAATCAGTTACGCAAAGGCGGCATCCACATTGAGAATGACTGAGCATTTGCTGGGCGAAGAAACCTTCAAAAAAGGATTGAGATATTATCTTGTGAGAAGGTATGGTTTGTGAACGTAAACTGGCCTATTATTATGAAGAGAAATTATTTAAGTTATTTGTAAAAGTAAGGATACTATATTTTAAAAATTCTGTCATCTTCAGAAAACCCATTTTCTGGATAATTATCTGTATATTTATAAAAATTAGAAATCTCTATAAATATTGCAATAATGTAACTGAAACGTATCTCTATATTGCATTAAGCCGATTTCTAATGTGTAATACCTGTAACTACAGATGCGAATTTAAAAATAGTAATCTTGCTTTATAGTAATCAAAGTATCACAGCTACCTATAAGTACTCGAGAAAAATTATAGTTGTTAATATGAGTATCAGAAGGCACTTTTGGTGCCAAAAATAATAAAATCCTGCATGCGGATATATGAGGAAATCAGTATTTAGTTAAGATAACACGGATGAGCGCACTGTTTAATTCAGTTGAGATTTTGATGAAACTTCTGCATTGTAGGCAATTCCAAGTTGCTGACCCCCATCATTTGTTTGAGAGTTTCGACCGCGCAGCTGCCGAAGACGGAGCCTTGGTTGGTTACAACGGAATTACAGTGGACAGTTACTATACGACGTGGTCTGAAAACGCTGGCCATCCTTTACTAACAGTGACTACCGATTATAATACTGGAGAAATGATAGTCACTCAAGTAAGTCAATTTGGATTGTCCTATATCATAGCGATGAGTTTGTCGTAAATCAAATAACCACATTATAAATTACGACTGCAATTGCTGATGGCTACTCTTTACGCTGTTGTAGATATGAAGATAAACTACGTGGGAAGCGTTCATTAGACTTGTGTCTGTATTAATTTTTATAGTATAATTTTGTGTATTTGTATGTTGGGTTAATTCGAACATTATTACCCGGTGGTACCCGGTGGTCGTATCGGTATACGATTTCAAAAATTCTACAACAGGAAACTATACAATTCCAAGTACCTATATAATCAATGCTTAGAAGTTATAGAGGAAATTCCTCTATTCATGAGCTGATGGTAAAATAATTGTCATTTTTAGGTCCGCTTTGAGCGCAACGTAGGAGTATCTAGTATCCAGACTTTGTACCAAGTCCCCATCACATGGACCAGAGGTGGTGCGCCAGATTTTGAAAACACCAAGCCATCTTCTTTTATAACAGAACAGGCAACAAGGCTGGATAGAGGAAGTACAGGACTTGAGTGGGTCATATTTAACGTCCAACAGACTGGTGAGACATTTATTAAGGCAATACTATCAAATAAAATCAGATATTAATTCTTTAAAGTATTATTACACTTTCATACATTATCGTTAGC
Source organism: Blastobasis lacticolella (assembly GCA_905147135.1). Lineage (NCBI taxonomy): Eukaryota > Metazoa > Arthropoda > Insecta > Lepidoptera > Blastobasidae > Blastobasis > Blastobasis lacticolella. The sequence continues at coordinate 2,584,045 of LR990051.1, forward strand.
CTAAATTTGTGTAGTAACACATGATTTACACTTATTTACGTATCATACGTATTTATTGTATCCCATACGAGTAGATAGAGGCTAATTAGTGTCACAAGGTAAGTTTCTCACACATAATTTCATATTAATTTTTCTAACTTCAATGGATATATGTCTCATGATAATAAGACTCTCTGGTTAACAGGATACTACAGAGTGAACTACGACTATAATAACTGGGCCCTTCTCACCCGTGCTTTGCGAGGAGAAGAAAGAGAAGTCATTCACGATTACAACCGTGCGCAGGTAAATGGAATAATATGTTATTTACTATATTTTGTTTATGTTATTATCTGGAGCCTAGCTAGAAAATATATGGATGACGCCCTGTGAGCACCAATACGCTCTGTCCTCGGCTTGCTGTATTGAAAATAAAAATCATCGTAAGAACATCGGTTAGCATTCAACTAATGTACACAACTGAGATAAGAGTCATTTGACAGTGGGATTCGAACCCGGTACCTTTCGCTTACATGTCAGATACATTAATCACTCCTCAGCATGCTATATCCAGAGTCAATCTATAGGCTTATGTCACTACCATTGCCGAGTCGCCGTCTCCAATCAAGAACTTTATTTACCCAGTAGTTTTTGTTACTTAAACGTATGGGTGTTATACAAGGCGATTAATGTCACAGAAACAGAAAAGTCAGTTCTTCCATACATCAGAAAATTGATAGCAAAACTTTCTGTTGAGTTTTTTTAGTACTACGGCTTGTTTAACAGTACGACAATATAATATGCCATGGAACCGTGTCCGTTGGGTAGACGTACGTGTTCTCGTGGTCTCCAGCGATTGAGTAAAATGCGCAAAACTGCGGACTGATCTAAATGGCATGCCTTGAGTTGGCCGGTGATTATGAGCTTTATCTCCTAACCGCTTTCTGAGCGTAGAGGTAATAGCAATACCCTACACTAATGTGCAGGAGACTAGAGCCTAGGAGTGGATTGCTAGGGGATGTTGATGAAATGTTTAATAAATTGATATTTTCCAGATTGTGGACGATCTATTCGTAATGGCAAGAGCGGGAATTCACTCTTATCACAGGGTTCTTAACATTTTATCGTTTTTGGAGTATGAAGACCAATACGCTCCATGGCTCGCTGCTATCGCAGGATTTAACTTCGTTGACAGGAGACTGGCTCATAACCCCGAAGAACGCCAGAGATTACATGTACGTATTTCTGATAAAGAAAAAATAAACATTACCTGTAATAAAATCTGAACGTTCAAAATAATATCAACCAAAACGAACTTCAACTTCTTTGAAGTAGCTTGCGAATCGATGTGAAAGTGTTTGTGGAGGTTAGTCTCTTAATTTATTTAGTACCTAGCATGAGTTCTAAATTAGAGATATGTTCAAAAGCGAAATGAACATCATTTTATTACTAGGTATGTTTTCTAAAGTCAAACGATACCTATGCATATAGTTATACCCGGCGCAACTTCGTTTGCGTGGCGTCCTACCCCGACCCCTACCCTACACCTACTCTATACCTACCTTATACCTACCCAACACCTACCTTACACCTACCCTAGAGCTACCATACACCTTTACCTCTACCTACCCTTTATTTCTTCATTATAAAAATTCATTTTAAATCACTTTATCTATTGTTGAAAACCGCATTAAAATCCGTTGTGTAGTTAAACTAAGTGAACATAGAAACAGACGGCAGGAGGCCACTTTGTTTTATACTATGTAAAGATAGACGTCAGTCCGTTATGAAATGAATTAAATTTTGGAGTACAGTTATAGATATATAGAGTATTGTGTATTCATAGGAAATGATCGCTGGGCTCAGCGCGGCTGCAACCAACCGACTTGGCTTCAGTGAGCTCGTAACCGACAGTTATATGGACGGTCTTTTCCGTATGTACTTGAGTACTTTCCTCTGCAACATGGGCCACGAACAGTGCATCGCTGCTGCGATCAGTAGCTTCCAAAACTGGGTCAATGGAGGATTGTAAGTATGATCCTTCAACAATTGTTCTTTTATTTCCGTTTGTTTTCAGGATCTAATTAATTTCGCTACCCATTGAATTGGAAGACTCACATGCCTAACCATCATCATACATGAGTTACCGCTTATCACCAGGTGGGCTATCAGTTCGATTTACAATGCGTAGAATAAAAAAATGTTAGCATGCTTATCTTTGCCAAAGCGTGAAGTCGAGCGTTTTAATGAATATTTCCACAAACATAGTTTTGACGACCTGAGTGGTTCAGTGGTCAACATGCCAGCAGTCAGCTACGCAAGAGGTTCCGGGTTCGATTCCCGGCCGGGCAGAAATTTAATTTTAATTTTTGTTAAGGGTCTGGGTGTTCTATGTATAATAAGTATGTATTTAAAAGTATATAAGTAGTATATCAGTTAGGTAGCACCCATAGTACAAGCTTTGCTTAGTTTGGGGCAAGATGGCACTGTGTGAATTTGTCCATGATTATTTATTGATTTATTATTTGTGGAAATTAGTATTCAATCATACCAGTTTTACTGACTTTTCCGATCTTTATTACTTACATTATAATTTTTATCTACACTCGCAATGTTCCAATAATATATTCGAAAACAGTCGTTTAAACATAAACATTTTTTAAGCCAGTCTATTAAAAAATTGTAGTTTATGCAACTGTCATACAAAATTGGTATTAAAACATGAGTGTCTGTTTATTATACGAGGCGTAGCCGAGAATAGTTTGACACGAGTGTTTTAATACATAATTATATGCAGTTGCATACACTACTATATCTACACTCATATTTTTATGTTAAAATATCGTACCTATAATTTTCTCAACTTTGCTGAAAGTAAGCTGCGAGTCAGTTCTGTTATATCAACACGTCGAGGATATCAAGCGGCGGGACATTCACTTTACTACTTTCACATTTATCTATTTATTTGCTTCAAATAAGAAACAAATATTCACAAACACAAAATACAACAATTACAAAAATATTATGTTTAGCTGGAAAATAATTACACAGAAGTATAAGCAGGAAAATTTAAATTTTGAAATTCAAATTCAAATACTTTTATTGTTATACACAGGTTGGTATACATAAAAATAATAAACAGATGTTAAGTAAATACAGAGCTCTGTGGTCTGCCCACAGGACACACAATAATTTAGAAATAATAACAATTTTGAGTTTGAATTTGTTAAATATATCTAGATTTTCAGCCTCCATTTCGCCGTGTCCCGGCGCCCGATAAAAATTTAAAAAATAAAAGTGTTGCATAATGATTAAAAAGTTATTTTTGGATACAGCTGTAATAAAAATAGTATGGGAAATGATGTATCAAAAAGTATTTTTAAAAGTTTTATAGACTGGCGTGAAAAATGTAATTTTATAGACTGGTGTATCCTTAAACGACTGTTTTCGAATATGTAATTGGAACATTACGCTATGAGTGTAGATAAAATAACTTTTTTATTATTATACAATGCCCGCCGCTTGATATCCTCTGACTGAACTGACTTGCAGCTTACTTCCCGCAGTAGATAGATTTGTGTATGCAACTGCATATAATTAGGTTATGCTAGTTGCATAAATTACTATTATTCTCAGTATCCCCGCCAACATGCGTCCGTGGGTCTACTGTAACGGACTCCGTTATGGAACAGCCAGCGACTTTAACTACTTCTGGAATCGGTACCTGCTGGAAGACCTAGCTAGTGAACAGGTTGTGATGCTGCAGAGCGGCGGATGCACCAGCGATGAGGCCAGCTTGAACAGGTATATATCATTGTAAAAAAATATTATTGAAGCGTTGAGTTACTATTTTATCTGATTAAATAAGTCCACTAACTGTTCACTTATTGGCAAGCTAATAAATTGTGTCGCAGGTGGTTGGATGCCATCATTGCTACTGATAGTCCAGTGAGGGTTCAAGACCAGACCACAGCCCTGAGCTCTGCTGTGACCGGTAACGAGGACAATACCATGATAATGTTCGAATGGATCACCAACAACGTTGAGCAAATTATCACTACGTAAGTACTAGCAAGCACAAACTATAAATAGCTTCCTTTTGTTCCGCATGTAAATAGTTTAATTTTTGCCACAGATATATAGATTTAAGTTATATTGTCAGGCGGTAAACTTTCACTCATAAATGACAGTACCTATATTTGATTTTGTCAGAATTTTGTATCCATGAGTGGATCAAGCGAGGTATCTCATAAACCATACATTTTTGTGTGGTTCAAATAATTTCCATATTGGTAGTAAGTATCAAAATATACATTTGATTTCTTTTTTCAGACTTGGCAGCGTATCTACTCCCTTGAACTACGTGACATCACGACTTCTCTATGAAGCTGATATTACTCGGGTAAATTTCTATTTTTAGGATTCCGTAGTAAACCAAGGAACCCTTATAGTTTCGCCATGTCTGTCTGTCTGTTCATCTGTTCATCTTATCTTAAAAATAAAACAAGTTAATACTAGATAGGCAAAATTGTATACATATACATATCACGTCGACAAGGTGGAAAAATGAAATATTTTAAAAGTAGTAGAGTATTTGGGTACCTCCCTTGCACTTAAAGCGGGGGATTAAATGTTTTTTGCGCATTGTTCATTGTGTGGGGTGTCGTTGGATAGGTCTTATAAACTCATTTAGATTATCCCAAGAACCTTATTGGATTAAGTTTTCCGTTGTTTGATATATTTAAAGTACACATTTTTGTTAGAAATACCCCCTCCCCTCTAACTGCTAAACAGTAATATTAGATACATGAAAGTAATCAACATATAAGAATATTATAATGAAGTTAAAAAGAAAATTATCACAGCCTAGTGGACTATTCAAGTTAACAAGTAATAGTCGACCAACTTATGAAATGTAGTTGGATAAATGAAATGTTTAATAGCCTACACCGCACATGCATGACACTTCTTGGCCGTTTTTATTAACAAATCAAGTAGGAACTATCAACCTATTTAATTACCAAAGCTGAGAGCCCTTACGTTTGAATGAAATCAACTGGTTACCTGATCCATCGCAACCAACTTCTGTAATCAAACTGCCTAGTTTAATTTACTGTCCAGAAAAAAATATGAATGGTGGAACGGTGCGTGAATGCCGAGATGATGATTTATGAAGACAGAAAAATGATGACGTTAATTTATTTTAAATACGAGATATTTATATAAAAACAAATGCGTATAGTTGTCGCTTTGTAATCGGTATTAGCACATCTCATTAACCCCCCGTACAGCCCACTGGCGAACTTGAGTCTCCTTCGTATTAGTTCAGCGTTTTAATCTCAAAACTTGCATGACGCGCTAGAAAAACATTACTGAAAACGTTACCGTTCATTTATTGGCTAATAACAGCGACTAGTTCATAGCCACGGCAGCGGCGAAATCTGTTATGAAGTCACTGCTGCTTTTTTTTATATTTTACAAAACGGGCATTTGACCGACATCTCACCTATTGGTAAGTGACGATGCCGTAGGTAAGTGAGTGGGGTGGGGATGAGTGAGGGTTGCTACTGCACCATATCATAAAACTATACACAAGACACCAATTAGCTTCCGAGACTATACAATCAGTTGCGACCTCGCTTCACCAGCTACGGTATTAAAAGGCACACCTAACGAGTGGCGGCTCTTTCTGGTGCTGAAAGTTGAACTCCAAAGTATGAAACAGTCACCCATGGGCTTTTTTATCGTTGCTTAATTTTGGTTTATGGATGACCTTGTCACTACGCCGACCTAGGGTCATTTCCCATGCCCTCTCCCTACGGAGGTCCTAGCTCATTATCATTGTCGTATTAGCCATTTCCACAAAGACCTTTACTATATCGTCGGCCCACGTTGCGAAAGGCTTTCCCACGCCAGAATTGGCTCCACTAGATACCATGTGGTCAAATCCTCACATTATCAACTCAGTGGTAAATCCCACCTCCTGTCATGGACTACTTGCCTGCCCTTTCATCTCCACTTTGCCCGGTCTTCGGAATCCTCACGTTGCTAGCCATTGGCTCTCATTCGCATTCGACTCGCTGATATTAATGATCATTTCTGTCTGTCTTACCCACTTGCTGATACCGGCAGGTTTAGGCACCTATTTTCCACGTATCCCTACGGCTTACGCAGCATGACACGTGATCAAACCAGCGCACGCGAGCCTCTTCAATATTTTATGGAATGTCTCTAACGTCACGGCTGACAGGGATGCACTCAGTCCAGTTGCGTATCGTCCCGCACATTCACCGCAGCATATTCATTTAGCGTTGGCGTGATATTCCCTCAAATGTTGATGCTCAACTCCATTGCCAACTGAGCTCGGCAAAGAATCCGACCCGTACACTGGGCGGCTATCATGTGGAAAGAATCACGTCGGCGGCATGCTAGTAACTATTAGGCCTAGCCTCACTTTCCGGGACTAGTTTTCTGACTTATCGGGGCTGCTTTGATGCATTTTATACTTGAAATTTCCCCTCACAGGTTGAGGCATGGATCACGCTGAACGAGGCTGCCATCGGCGCTAGCGCAGCGACTGCTGGCCGGAACGGCATTGCGACGTCGCGTGCCAATTTACAATTTTCGGCCTTGCGGGAAGGCGAGCTCGCCAGCTATCTTGATGTCGGTTACGTTGAAGATAACATCGATGAACAGACAGAGCCTACATCAGTACCTACTCCAGAACCTACTACACCTGCTTCTACTAATGAACCCTTACCTACGGATGAGCCCACCACGCCGGACCCAGACTCAGCCAACATAGCTGCACTAAGCGCGGTCACACTGCTCGTGACTTTGTATATTAATTACGTAACGTAAAGTAATAAAAATATATTGTGTATAAATAAAGTATCAAAATTTTATCTGTAAAGCTATTTTAGCTAAAGAATATAGGTGTTATCAAATTTCTATTCAGTTTTATTAATAAAAGAGAAGCCCCGTCCCTACACCCTTCTACCCTAAAATGGTCAGCCAATTGGAGAAGAAAATGCCAGCTTCTTTAAGACAGGTTCCGTGGAGGACTTCATCGACGAATTAACTGAGGAGGCACCCACCCCTGCTCTCGCGCCTACCCTATCCTGGCGACATCGAAATTGGATTTACGCAGTAATTTTTTGTAATCTATTTTGGGAGGTTAACACCTAACTGATCAGTCATAAAACCACATATTCTGCGAAAATTTCAAGTAGGTATCTAGCTGTCACGGTTGATATGACTTTTATGGCCGCTTATCATCATCATCATCCGAGCGGTCAATCCCGGCGTATTATTTTGTTGAAAATTAAATACGAGAAACATGCTTTATTCGAAGTTTTCAGAGGTTGTTTATTATTTCTCTATCGTAATGAAGGCACCAAACTTTGTATGACTGTAGTGCTAATATTAAAGTTTAACAACATCAACAACTATAAACTAAAATTATATATTAAGAAAAACTGACAAGTCAGACAAGTCTGCCTGCAGAACTGGACCTAGAAAAAATTTGCTAGTATACATTGGACCTTTAATCTGTGGTCTGCATACTCGCACTCGGTTCCATCCAGTAATAGCAAAGGTGTGAGGTTGTAGCAAGCCAAAAGTATCTACAGTGCCAGGATCTTATCTGACCTGGTGACCTAAACTGGAACTATGGAAGTATGGCTGCACATAATTTTGAAATGTATTTAAAATGACAAAACAATTCTACCAACAGCGACGCCATCACCGGTTCAAATAAGTTTGTGGCACTGTAAGTAACGAATAGTTGAGGTCGTAAGAGCTATTATCGAACTGCATAATAGACGACTTCTGGTCTATTTTTCCAAAAAACTTGAATAAATTTATTTTAAGATTCATCCTACTTCTATTTACACCTACTTTACTTTACCCTTCTTCTTGAATCATTCTTTGTATTGTTGAAAACCGTTAAAATTCGTTTAAAAGATATAAGCGCACATATATACATCGGGACAGACTATGTACCAATGGACCCGGCACTTCGTTCGCGTGGCGTCCTACCCCTACTATACCCTACCCTACACCTACCCTACACCAACCCTACACCTACCCCACACCTACCCTTACATCCCTACATCTACTTTACCTCTACCTACCTTTTTTTCATGCTTATAAACGTTCCTCTTGAAGACTCTAAGCATTGTTAAAAACCGCATTAAAATCCGTTGCGTAGCTTAAAAGATCGAAGCGTAGATGTATACATACATAGATGCATAGGGCCAGATGGCGGGATGCGACTTTGTTTAGATAGACATAAATATATGTTACAAGCGTTCAGGCCACAGAAGTTGATATTTAAACCAAAACTTAATCTTAATCGGTCCAGTAATTACACTGAGAAGAAATACTACGCGGTACTGCGCGTTCCGTTCATTCAATGCAATTTAAATTCAAGGTCACAACAGCGAGCTGACTATGATACTAGATTTATGTTTCTAAGACTAATCGTTTTGCAGTTATTAAGGTAAGACCATATAAACCTTGTGGTTACGGTCCGGTTTTCTCATTTGGTACTCATTGTTATTTTAAAGACGTGTCATATCAAAAATTATACTTCAGAGGAAGAAAACAAGTGTATGGATCGCCTGATGATAAGCAGTTACCTTCCTTTTGTTAAGCCTATGGACGGTTTTTGCAAAATTTAGTAGCATCGCCTTAAAGTACGCCACAGTTCGCACGGCACCGATTTTGAACATGGAGTCCACCAGATCGACGTCCGATGAATTTTGCCAAAGGATTTTTACAGAATAAGAAATGAGAAATGTAGAAGTTGATTTTTACTTCAGTAGCTGGAGTGCTGGCTGCAGTAACAGGGTTTTCAGGACAAATATTGGATGCATGGTGCTATAGCCTGGCCTAAAGCCGTATTGGATTTTCTGTTATACGTTCAAACAGCTTCATTGTTTGAACCCCGTAGCTACGATTCTGTTGAAAACATTAGCGTATCTAGGGCTATTTACCAGGGGGGGCCTGGCCTGACGTGGCCGATGAAGCCGAGTCAATCGCCAATGTACAGTCAGTGAGCACCGGCCCACCCGGCCCCCCCTCTTCCTACGCCTATGGTTGAAAATAGGCCAGTGAGCAAGAATACACCCCGGGTCCCTGTGCTCCATGTCTCTTTAGGTATACCATTATAATCGAGAGTCGAATATTCCGTTTTTCATAAAGCTAAGATTGTAAAGGCGCAGTTAAAGTCTGTGCCGTAGATTTTCCGTGAAATTTCCGATTTATCACTATAATTCCGCGCATAATATTTACGAATTGTATTTTTTATACAATTTTCATTTAACTAAAAATTTTGACATATGAATAAGACGGTGAATATTTTTATTGTTTCGCTTATAGTGTTTGTAGTACATCTCACACTCTTTACTATAACGCCTGAACCAATGTCCTATCACAAATTTATAACTTTAAACAACGCTAAATCACAACAATTGTACAAAGTCCTATGTCGTCACAAGCAAAACAAATACGACAAACGTGTACCGGCAAGCTATCCATTGTGACTTCAACCGTTATTAATGCATTATTAGTCTCGTAGTTATAAGCGACTAAAATCTGACGGTATTTTGTAACAACAGAAACTTTGACCGGCTATCGCTGCACTTAACGAGCGAATAGTCACGGCACGTCAAAATATGAGAACAAATTTATGTCTAATATTATTAGGGTGTCGATAGTTGCGATCCATGCAGATCCTGTGCAACAAAGCCTTTAAATAAGCGTATGTATGACAAACAATGCCTTAATATAGGTAAACCATCTCTTTTATTATAGCTATATTATGGAAAACAATAAATCACTTAGCATCAGTTAAGCTATTAGCTCTTTTAAAAAAAAAATATTTATCTTGAAGAAATGAATAATTTTAATTTCTTGTTAGAGCCCCGGCATACTGCAGACTTTCTATCGGCCGATAGTTCAGTCGGACTCTTAATCATTATACAGATATACGGTTTCCGCCGATTATAAAGTTGGATAGGCTTTCTGACACTATCAGTGATTTAAAAATTCCTAAACAATTTTAATTTTAGTTAATGTAAATTGAATTTTGAAAAATTTAAGTAGCAGTAGGAACTAGAAGCCATACGATACGATAAATAAATAAATGATAGACAGAAATAATTTTCTCTCTTGAAATAGGCATTTTCTTTTCCTGAAAATTATTTATAATTAAAACTTCAAGGCCAATGTTTTATTAACCGTTTCCCGTCTAATCTAGATAATAATAATTAAAATATGTACCTAATGTTTGCGTCTGGTTGATAATACTTATAATCTCGATTGCCCGGTGATAAGTCTTGTAGATACGCTAGAATGCTTTTGATAAACTTTGGGCATTTAATCGAATTACTGAAGGCTTTAGATAAGGATAATGATTACCGATAAATATGTATGTATCGAGTTTAATATCATCTCTTTAGTCGGCTTTTGGCTGGACCCGTGGCCAGTATGGGTAAGTTGTGTTGAATTTTTTAGTTACTAAGCCATGAGAGACTAAAAAAGACTAAGTAGGTACAGAAAAAAAAATTGGCACGAAACGATAAGTTAGCGCACAGTCTGATCATTATTCATTATGTTAATCTGGCTATTCTTTGAGAAGCTACGTCCTCATATATACATATTTATAAATCTAACTATCAGGATCAACCTGTATATCCACTAGGATTCATCATAGTGGAAGTGACTGCGAAAAATATTGGTCTGAAACTATAGACCACCACCTAGGACCGCCATATACCGCCATATTGTGTGTCATTGTAAAATTATGGCCATAAATAGTCATTACTCCTAGTTAAACCTAAATGTATGAAAAATTGAACATTTCTCGTGCAATGATTTACCCATCATCATATGGCCTCAACCAGTATCGTCATCATCAGCCTACTTTGAGACTTCTACATTGTTGGATTTTTCCCAAATCTCCACGCCATAGGAACTCCTAAACCCATCGAGTTTGGGCTCGTTTGTTTAGTCATGACAAGCAACTATTTTTCATTTGAGAACTATGAATGAATGTCACTATAATAGTCTTTTTTAGCTAATACGAATACCTTATTGATTTTCTATATAATATCGATAACGTCCTGAATTATCTTACAGGTTCCAATATATTGGTGGTGGCGTTAGCCATTGTGGCGGTGGCGATCGCGGACCCTTACGCTGAGTTAAGATCAAACTTTGAATTTCTTGACGTTGCGGAGGCCTCGACAAATCTAGCTGAACCTAAATACAGACTTCGGGATACCGTGCAACCCATAACGATGGACGTAGACCTAGACGTATATCTAGACGAATCTAGATTCACTGGTCTAGTGCAGATTGTTGTCGATGTGAGTATAATAATAATCATCTGGCCGTTATTGTCCTGGTTGTGTAACAGAGTAACTGTCATCTGACCTCTGTGATCATGCTACCAGGGAACCTGACTATATTGGACTATGGTTACACATTCAGTCGCCTGAATGTGCAGTAGCCGTATTCACAATGATTCGAAACCGTTTCCGAACGATTCGACATGAAATTCGTGAGCGGCGAATCCGTGTCGATCGATTCGAAAACTGTTATTCAGAATCTCGATAGATTCCACGGAAACTCTACTGTCTATAACATATGAAAATTTCATCAAAATTAACTGAAACCACATTTCCCTAAGAACTTTTGCGGGGTCCTTTGTCGATTCCGTATCCGAATCCGATTTCCGAGCCATTGTGAATACGGTTACAGGTGTCAACATGATGTTTTCCCTCACCGTAAGAGCATCGGTTAGTATTCAACTAATGTACATAACTTACATTGGTGTCCATGTGATAATCATATATAATAGTAATATACTGTTATGGGTGTCAATCGGCTTCCGAGACTGTTCAATCAGTCTCAGGGTCCCCAGAAGACCTTAGTCAACCTCACACCTAACGAGTGGCAAGCTCGTTAGGCGTTTGCTGAAGTTTAACTAGCCTCAAAGTATGAAACTGTCACCCATTCAGTTCCCGGGTTCTGCGAGTGTTGCTTAGCCTTGGTTATTTGTTTCGCAAGCATGCCGCAACTAGACCCATACCGCTTTTAACTTAATAATATGTCACACATCTGAAATTTTACGAAGGCGCGGTGTAAATGCTTTTTAAAAAAAAAAAATTTTTATTGGTTTTTTTCATACGGTAGGCAAACAGGCAATCGGGCCACCTGATGGAAAGTGGTCACCACTGCCTATAGATATTAGCAACACTAAGTGTATCGAAAATGCGTTGCCAACCTCTATAGCACGTTGCTCTGGCAGCAACGGGCAAATGCCCCTCCAAAGCCAAAGCCACGGTTCCCCAAATCCCCACCCCATGGAGCACTGGAGACCTTACTCACCGGCAGAAACACAATATCACAATTTATCGGTTACTGTTATCAGTTTTTATCAAAACACATTTTTTAACAATATTTTAGCAGTTGTAAAACAATTGTTCACCAACTATGTAATAATAAAGCTTTTCAATCTAAACACTACATTACCTAATGCGAAACTAACTTTGTCTATATTTTTCACGCCTAAACTGCTAAACAGATTTTAATAAAATTTGACAAGGAGGTGACAATGTGCAGAATTTTTATTTCCTAAAATAATATTTGTTTTTTGCTTTAATAATAAAGTCGCATGCAATAGTTATTGCTACTAAGTAATTCAATATCTCAACTTTCCGTTTTCTATCTTTTTGATCTTCGTCTTCTTCTTTTTCCCTTAAGAAGGAAAAAGACAAACTGTATGAATTAAATTTATTTCTTTTAAGTAGGTACACCATAAAATAATTCCAAGTAACGATATCAATATACTGTTTATTGCCTAACATACATATTTAAGATATCGTATTGAAATCAAATAATCTATAGTAATTACGCACTGATACGCTTGAAGTATTACTAAGCGTGATGGTTTGAGACGATAAACAATTAATCATATCGATAACTACAGTAATCAATAACTGAATGCTGCACCAGAATATTTAGGCTAAATGATTACCTAGCATATTTATGCTCCCAAGGATAAAGAAATGTCACATGAGGACGTGATCAAGTTATATAATCGGATATTTGTACTAGAGTATATAGTATGTTCATTTCCATAACACAACATTCAAGTACAAAATAGAGCAGCTTCATACGATATGTTCCCATACTCCAAACGATGTTAATACCCGTAGAACGATAATTCACTTGAATTAACGTTTATCGAGCGATACCTATTTAGCAATACCTATTCTCTGACACTTGTCATCAATAAGTGGTATAATTTTTAACCGACTGCGCGACGCAAAGGAGGGTAATGTGATTATCAGCTTATGTATGTATGTATGTATGTCTGCATGTTTGTTCCTTTGTCTAGAGACCAAACGCGTAGGCCCATTTTGATGGTTTTTACGTCAATCGATTTGTGATCGATAAAGTGAAAACGTTAGTTTAATTTAAACTTGAAAGCAAGCGGGGACCCATTTTCATAAAGTAGGTGGACACGGTTACTAATGGGTTGCCCATATGGGTCCGGCCTGCTTTGAAGTTTCCAATAAACTAACGTTTGCACTTTATACACAAAGAGTGTACCAGTGTGTAAGAGAGTGCCACAAAGAAACAAACATACATACATAGCCTGATAAACACATTATTCTCTTTTGCGTCGCACAGTCAGGTAAAAAAGTGTTTAGTGATATTTTATGATTACACAAAATATCGTGAAGCGTTACTTATTTGACTCCAGAGCTTTTTTAATCAGACGCCGTAATTGCTTTAAGTATTTATTGATGGTGGATGAAAAGTAGAGTGTTCACCTTTGAGATATAGCTGCCTTAGTCTTGGGCGGCTTGAACTCCTCTCATCACTCATGACTCTACATAACTCACTCGCTTCGCTCAGGAGTTACTCACGATGCCCCTTTATCCCCTTGGTGTATAATCTACTATTTCACCTTTGAGTCAACAATATCAAATAGATTTAGTGTTGAACTCGGTGCTCAAGTTTGCCGTTACCCATATCGTTTAACATCCACTGGTAATCACAAATCACAAAATATATGTTTAAATGTGTACCTGTTTCATCTTTACGCTCTCTATAAAGTTATCTTTTCATGTCTTCCCAACTGCTACAGTTTGCGAGCAGTCATCACTCTAGAACCTTACTGTCCGATCGCTTCTATGAGCTATGTGGCCTGCCCATTGCCACATTACTTTCGTAATTCATAAAGCTATAGTACTTTGGTTTTGCTACAGATGTCGTCTATCATCATCATCATCATCATCTTAGCGTCTCGCCTGTGTTCAGTATCCTCACTTCGGCTCTCGCATTCGCACCTAATCCTTGTCACCAACAGGCTTAGACACTTGTTTCCCACCCTCAGTATCCCTGGTGCTTATGCAGCAGGTGACTGAACCAGCGCAGGCGAGCCTCCTCAGTCTTATCTGCAATGTCTCTCATGTCAAGGCTGTCATGGATGTACTCGTCACTGTCTATAATATCACATAAAAGACCAGAGCATCAAGGTTACTCTATTTATTTTTAACTTTTAGATCCAGGAGCGCCTCTCGCAAATCGTCCTGCACCAGAAAGTGGTCTCGATCACTGGTGTTAGTGTCCTGGACAGCAATGGCCAGCCTGTACCACTACAGTATCCGAACCCCTTCGAGACGGACAGCTACTATGAGATCCTCAAGATCAACTTGAACCAGGCCATTGAAGCGGGCTCCTACACCCTGATCATTTCATACCTCGGACAGATCAATGAGAACCCTGTCGATAGAGGCTTCTACAAGGGTTACTACTACTTCAATGATGAGAAGCGGTGAGTTATTTTTAGTTAATACTATTTCAGTCGCTAGTTGTCCTCTGCTAAACCAAAACATTTCGGTTTACAGCAACTTGCACCTACAGCAGCTAACTGAAAATATTTTCAATCAATGATTATACTCGATTAGATTAAAAACCTTCTGAAAATCAGTGAATAATCAAATAATTAATTACATTAAATTAGTACAATGGAAATATAAATATTCTTTACGACTTGTTTCTTTACAGATACTACGCTACAACGCAGTTCCAACCTTACCACGCAAGAAAAGCCTTCCCTTGCTTCGATGAGCCTCAGTTCAAATCCGTCTATACTTTTTCGATCACACGAGACAGTTCTCTGTCGCAGTCGTACTCCAACATGGCTATTAACAGTACACAAACGTATGTAACACATTTATTTGGCAATCTTAGAAAATATTATGTTTGAATGTTGAAATATGTTTACTAAAAACTCTGTATTGGTAGCAAACGTATTCAAATAATATCTGCTTGAATACTTGTACTAACTATTGCTTATTATCGCAGAGTTAGCGTGAATCGGATCAAGGAAACCTTCCGTCCCACTCCCATTATTTCGGCATACCTCACCGCTTTCCACGTCAGCGCCTTCGAGGAATCTGTTGAAACTGGCACCGATGCAAAACCTTTCGGCATTATATCTCGTGAAGGAGTATTATCGCAGCACACCTACGCTGCAAATATTGGCGTTGACATTACCCGAGAACTAGATCAGTATCTAGAGTATGAATACTACAGCATGGGACAGGGTCAACCCATGAAGAACGATCACATTGCTCTGCCTGATTTTCCTTCCGGTGCCATGGAGAACTGGGGAATGGTAAATTACAGGTACGGTATTAATGCAAAACATTATGTTGATATATTTAAGTATTCAAAATTTACAAAATAACAAACATGAATTAATTTGTAGAGAGGCCTACCTGCTGTATGATCCAGATAACACGAATCTACCAAACAAGATCTTCATTGCAACCATAATTGCCCACGAGCTGGCCCACAAATGGTTCGGTAACCTCGTCACATGCTTCTGGTGGAGCAACCTGTGGCTCAACGAATCATATGCCAGCTTCTTCGAATATTTTGCAGCTCATTTGGTAAGTATAATTAAATTTTAAGGATGGGTGTTTCTATCATGGGTATTATTTCCCAGAAACTTGTTACGAAGTAAAACTTTATAATAATAAATATTATTTCAGACTCTTAGTCCACAGTACAATACAATAGTATTAATAAGTAACAATAGTCAGTCAATAATTTATGTATCTTACTACATACCAAAAGTAAGTGCGTATCTTAGGCTGCTATTTGTACCCATTTATTGAACATATCTGTCTGGTTCATTCGTTAAGCCAAACTTCTAATAACCGTGTTTCTACACGCGTCAACTCTAGACATAAACTTGGCAATTCGATTTCTTTGGATGGCGTTAAATGAGCTGACACGGGCCTCCAGGAACATACCTGAGGCACTACAGCAACGCTGTAGCCCCATTAGTTGCCTGAATATGTAATCATAGGCAACACGAATACTATTATGTGACCTTTTAGTAAAGTTTGTCCAGATTTGACACGTATAGAATGATTTTCAGTAGGATCTAAACAAGGTCACTTTCACGTCTGCGGAGGCTTTACAGAATTTTCTAATTATCATACTTCCTACAACGTACAAAGCTCTACGTTGGCGTTCTATATCTTCGTAGTCCTTCATATTCGACGTCAAGACATGGCCAAGGTAGTTGAAACTATCTAAATTTTTCACAGGCTTCCCGTTAAAGTAAAGACTATGGCTGTTATTCAGTCCTTTGCCCGACCTAAATACGACTAGGTCCATCTTCTTTACATTATACGTTAGGTTGTGACTTTGAGCATAGTTTTCACATACTGATACGAGCTTTCTTAAACATTTAATCGTGGGGCTGAGTAGCACCATATCATCAGCAAAGCTCAAATTCTTGACGTATCTGCCTTTAAATTTTAGCCCAACTGGAATACTACTCAGCTCCACGATCAAGTCGTTAACGTACAAATAAAATAGATCGGACAATGTCCCCTCTGTCTCACGCCACATGATAGTCAATAGCTGTCTGACAGTTCCTGATCCCACCTAACACTATTGGTCTGGTTACGATACCAGTACGTAAGCAGCCCAACGACGCCAGCGGGGAGAGTTGTGCTGTGTAGCCTGCTCCAGAGCAGCTCAAGATTAAGGGTGTCAAATGCCCTGCTTAGATCCAGAAAGCAGGCAAAGACACTTGTGTTTCATGTGTAGTGAGATAATTGCCATATTTGTTGACACATCTGACCGGAAGCCAAATTGACTTTACTTAGATTGAGATCGTTTACATATTGCATCTCCTCAACGTGCACTGCTCGAGGTCAAATTGCGAAACCGCACTGAAGAACAAAATAAATATACGATGTGTACAGTAAGACTTAGTATTTAAATTTGAGGAAATCTGACAGGAAACCATATCATTACTTTTACCAGGCCGATACTACGCTGGAATTGGACGATCAATTTGTTGTCGACTACGTGCAAAGCGCGCTAGCATGGGATTCTGGTGCAGGTGCTACACCCATGAACTGGACTGGTGTTGCTGATAACCCCTCTATATCCTCTCACTTTAGTACAACTAGCTACGCTAAAGGAGCCTCCGTCTTGAGGATGATGGAACATTTTGTTGGCACAGATAACTTCAAAGCAGGTCTTCAGAATTACCTCAGGGACAAGTAAGATTGTTGTATATCTTGATATAGTCCTACGTATTCATTGTTTAGTTAAATCTTGTTTCATAACGCCAAACGAGTGTAATTTATGAGTTATGACTGGAAGAATGTTCGTCATGTTATAAAAAATAGGAAGAAATAAAACTAATGCGATCATAATTCTGTCAGTTAAAAATCACAAAGTACGAGCAATTTTTTATACATACTTTTTAAGCTGCTTTAGTTAATAAACTTTATGAATTCAGTGCCTACGGCCTTGGAACACCGGAGCTGATGTATACCGGCTTCCGCCAAGCTGTTGCATCAGACGCCACCTTTGCTGACACCTATCCCAATATCGACGTGGGTGAAGTTTTTGATAGCTGGGTCCAGAATCCTGGCTCTCCCGTTTTAAATGTCGATTACAATATGAACACTGGCGTAATTACTTTGACGCAGGTATGTGAATTACAATATGTTTAATTAATTAAGCCAGTGAGATCCTTTTGTAATATTCTCATTATTTCTTCCTATTCGTTGCAGGAACGTTATCAACTGACTGGAATTATACCAGGCACTCTTTGGCAAATCCCTGTCACATGGACTCACGGTTCAAACCCTAACTTTAACAATTTAAGACCTGATTTCGTCATGACTGAGAGAAGAAGAGTCATTCAGGGCCCTATTGGACACGATTGGGTGATCTTCAACCTTGCTCAATCTGGTAAGATACTCATCATGATCATCATCCGAAATTTTAAGATAGGGCAATATTAATTAGTAGTAATGAAATAAAGTGTTGCATTTTGCTTACAATCCAAGTAAACTAAAAGTTAAATTTTAGGGCTCTATCGCGTCAACTACGATGACCATAATTGGCAGCACATCGCTTCAGATTTGCGTGGAAGCGCAAGGGACACAATTCACAAACTTAGCAGGGCTCAGGTAATAGACTAAAATTTTTTTTATTAGACTAACCAGACGCCTTACCTATTAGGAAGTGATGATACAGCCGAAGATAGAGCATGCCCATGTAGGAATGATCTCTAGCGTCGAAGGCATCCAGATTATAATGATATTAACACACTTGCAAGCAACGTGTTCCATTCCTTAGTCTTACGCATTATAAAGGTTGAACCAAAGCGACTAGTACTGATAGCTGTAAGATTCACGAAGTAAAGATGAAGCGATCGCCTGCGTTTCCTCATGGCGGAAAAGAACCGGCGCAACTGCTTTGCTCACTCTCCGAAATGTAACCTACAGTAGACCGACACGCAAAAGGCGCAACCCTACTCCGATGCTTGAGGCTACGCAGCTTAGCATCAATCAATTTCGATTTACAAATTGTCTTCTTTGCACGTTTTTCCACCGAATCCAAAACAGGTAGTTGGTATTTGGCTTATCCATCCCAGAGGTGGCAGCCAATGTACGGACTTTCTATATTTCTGTATTTGTAATAACGCTGATTATGATCAGATTTATAGTACGTAACCTTCTACATTATTTTTAACATAACACTATTGGTTCGTTAATTATAAGTCGTTAATTTCAGATCGTCAATGATATTCTGTACTTTATCCGTGGAGGCCACATCTCCACTTTCCGCGCTATCGACGTACTATCCACCCTGCAGTTCGAGACTGACTACTACGTCTGGGCTGCAGCTCTTGGCCAGCTGGACTGGATCCGCAGGAGGCTGGAGCACTTGCCTGCCGCTCATACTGAGTACAGTGTGAGTTTGCCAACAATTTACATTTTAGGTTGGCCATTTGGTGTTAGGCAGAGTAGAAGTTAGCGCTTAGTTCTTCCATTGGCGAGTATTGTAGTAGGCGACTAATACTAAAGCCAAACCAGCTAATATCTCCGTAAACCTGAAAATAAGCGGCACCGTCACCCTTGCGTAATACCTGCCAAGCATGGAAAGTATGGCATTACTCTACACTAATCTGGGGAAGGCTGAATTCAATATTTATTGATGTTTAATGACTATAGTGAATTTATGATTAAATAAAGCATATCAAATATATGAAGCCTTTGAATAACAAGTTTCTATTTGAACGAATATTTTGCTTTTGCAAGTGTAGTGTAGTTGTCTAGTTTGTGTGAACGTTTTAGGTAAACTGTAAATATATTTATTATACTTTAAACCCAGAACTGGTTGTCCCATCTCATGGACCATGTCATCGAAGACATTGGCTACGACGAAGGTTTAGAAGACTCCACGTCTCTGATTCTCAACCGCATGCAAATCCTGAACTACGCCTGCAATAACCTCGGCCACCAGGGCTGTATCGATTACAGCAAACAGAAGTGGCAGGAGTACAAAGATAACGATAATAACCCGTACGTACGAGTAGTTCACTCTATTTTCTCTTCTTTTCCTTTCTTTCTTCTTTCTATCTACAGGTAATATCAATTATATTTTGTATTATTTTATCTTTTAACAAGTTATGTCATTCAACAGTTTAATAAATTATAATATCAATCGATTGCCATTTTGGCATCATGCACAAAAGTATTTCTTTGTTACCACCTACACCTAAAAAAATAAGATAAAATATTTAGATCCATAGTTACCGCCATATCGCTAGGATCGCCTTATATTTAACTTTCCGTTAAACATATATTTTAATACAAACCACGTCTTCAGGGTGCCGGTGAACGCCCGCCGCTACGTGTATTGCGTCGGTCTCCGCGAGGGAGATGCGTCGGACTACCAGTTCCTCTTCGAGAAATACAACACCTCGCAGAACACCGCAGATATGGTTGTCATACTCCGCGCCCTGGCTTGCACTAAGGATAGTGTCTCCCTTGATCAGTGAGTAGTGGAGACTCCGGCAGGTGCTGCGGATGTGTAGGATGCGGTGAATTCTCACTATCAGGTGGTCCGATGCTTCATTAGCCTCTCTCTGCAAAGTTGGAGCCTGTCTGGATCGGTGCCGTCGCCTCTGTCTGTCAAGCAAGCAGTGTAATTAAAGGCAAGAGGCATATCAGCTTAGTTCTTACACTGGAAGGCACTAGTTGTTCAGCATGAATTTCAGATGTTGGCAACAGATTCAAAATGTAGCATATAACTATTCAAAACTGCTACTACTACTCTGCGGATAAGCAAGAATTGTTTTATTTTAGACAAAACAAGTTCAAGTACTGCGTGTGCTGATTAACTTTTGTTTACCTTTTACAGTTACCTCGAACAGTCTCTGTACAACGACAAGATCCGTATCCACGACAAAACCAACGCCGTCAGTTTTGCTCTCCAGGGCAACCCAGAAAACCTCAGGCCAGTGCTCCAATTCCTCTACCGCGACTACAAGTTGATTAAGGATCAGTAAGTTGAATATGATAATTGATCAGTAATTCTATTACAGGATGTGATGATTCTCTTTATTTGCCACTTCAAGTGGATCCGACAGAGTATCACAATCTCTATATACAGGCATGTCGTATAATATGACTTATATCTTAAAGACACCCAAAATTCAAAACCCGTAGTCTAGTAGCTGGATCACAGAGTGTTCTGATGTGAATCTTCAACATTAAGGTCCGGTTATAGCTCTCAAGATTTTGGCAAACGGTTTATTGCAGTCAAGGAGGAGGCAAAAGTCCAGCAGTGAAATGACATCTGCTCATTGTTCGTTCACCAAATTTTAGTTACGCTCTATGTTTGCAGCATTATAAAAATCAAATTGTAATTTTTTCAGCTATGGAGGAGCGGATCGTTTGAACATCGCTCTCAACGCTTTGACTGCGTCCTTAACCGACTTTTCAGATATTGTTGAAGTAAGATTCCGTTAAATTTATGATTTTATTATTGATGTTGCCAAATCAAAGTTTATGATCCCTAATATATTTTCCTTCTATCAACAGTTCCAAGGATGGCTTTATAGGAACCAGTTTGATCTGCCAGAGTCATTCTCAACTGGAGTTGGTGTCATCAACTCTGCCATCAGTAACCTGGCGTGGGGGAACAATATCGCCACTGATCTCGTTATTGAGATAAGAAATAGGAGTTCAGCTACTTCTATCACAGTTTCCATCGCAGTCCTATTAGCAGCTACCTTAACCCAGCTCTTAAAATAGTTAAGTTTATACGCACTAGTTGTTTTCACAAGATCCGTTTGAATATATTCGATCACAGTTTTAACAATGATAATACCATTTGAAATGTACACAGTTGATAAAAAAATATCGAGGTTCTTGTTGTAAATTACAAGACATTTGTTAAATAATTTATTGAAATAGTTAAGATACTTTTAGAAATGAAGTTTATTGTACAAAAGTTGCAATAAGTTTCAAATAAATATTTTGTAAATATTATTATTGTTTCTATTTCAACTTTAAAATAGTAATAAAATAATAATAATAATCTTTATTTTTAATAATAAACTTGGCGTTAATGGCGGTTATGCTCTCGCGTACGAGGGCTCGGGGTCCGCCTTGACCATAATCCAGTATTTGGCATCAGATAATTACAGTAGAGCGACTGCCATCTGACCTCCGTGATACTTCTACCAGTAGAACCTGACCAGATTGGATCATAGTATAAAAATAAAGTCGCTTCCCGCCGTCTGTCCCTGTGTGGTAAATTTAATGTGGTTTTCATCAATCAAGTGATTGAAGAGGAAGGTATGTTTAATATTGTTTTGTGTAGGACACCACGCTAACGAGGTCGCGCCAGACCAGCAAGTTGAATATTTTAGAAAGCCAGATTCTAGACAATCTATATTCATACTCTCAACACAAAATACATCACAGAAAACTCTGCTGTCCATTTTTTAACACCCTAGTGAAGTGGATTTCAGTTATCGCCAAAGCCAAGAGCATGCGTGTAAAGCAAAATAACATTTTGAAGTTTCGAACGACAGTGGCGTACCACAAAAGTGCAGATTTATCTTGTGCGCACGAGGACTGACATTAGCCAACGACTCTGTGGACTGACATTAGCCAACGCTATGACACGTGGTCTAGCGTTAAGCCTACAACAAAAGGGCAAAAAAATGTGTGATGTGTTGGGCAGTGAGACTCTCTCCGAGTATGTCTTTAAAGGTGGCCACTATGCCAATAGTGTCTCTTCGAGTGAGAAAGTAAATGATCTGATTTTTTTATACCCCTAAGGTGGCAAACAAGCTTACGGCCCGTCTGATGGTAAGCAGTCACCGCAGCCTATAGACGTATGCAAGCCACGGGCATCACTCAAGCGGTGACGATTCCGTCAAAACCACAGAACACGATAGAAGTGGCATCTTCGCCATTAGTACCGAAACCGATGCCGCCGTTCCCGACCCCACTATTTTAACCACTACTCATGCAACTTAATATGCACAGGCTTACGCACGCACATGCAAAGTCAAACGGAGCGCTGTGATTAGTCAATCGGTCACTACCACATACACACATTGCGTTGCGTGTGTGCTGTAAATCCTCTCTGGATTTATATTTACGCTAGGGATTGACAAAATCGAATTCTTTTCGATATTAATATTTCGATAAAATTCTAACTATTATTATGGTATTTATTATTTAATAATAATGAATTGAAAATATTTTGAAATGAATTGAAAAGATTATATTGAGGGGGGTGAGGCGGGGTTCAAGGACGCGTATAGAGGAGATAGAGAGAGTAGGGGTACGGTAGATTTACCGTAGGGGTATGGCAGGTTTATGTCAGGAGTACGATAGTGTGTGACGTCCTGAGTAGTTCAGTGGTTAACATGCTAGTTTGCCGTACAAGAGGTTGCGGGTTCGTTTCCCGGCCGGGCAGAAATTTAAATGATGAATTTTAATTTCTGTAACGGGTCTGGTTGTTCTATTTTTAATAAGTATGTATTTTAAAAAAAGGGTATCAGTACTATATCCATTATCTAGCACCCATAATACAAGCTTTGCTCAGTTTAGGGCTAGATGGCGCTGTGTGAATTTGTCTACAATTAGGTATTTATTTTATTTTAGTGTTAAGGTAACTGCATCATACCTCTACCCCACCTGTACCCCACCCGTGCCCCTACTAAAAACTAATATCAAAATCGGTCCGCAATTGACGAAAATTTCAAGGAACACACGTACCTACAATAAAAGAATATTCAATCGAAATAAGAATCTCCTCCTTTTTTGATGTCAATTCTACTATACTACAAATATATTATATCGATAAACAAAATAATTTATCGATAAGGTCGGTTCATGTGCACAGCACTAGATTGGGCGCAAGGTGTCCTTGAGCGCGGCTGAATATTTTTCGTAAAATATTGATAAATACAAGGTTTTTAGACTTAACGGTGAAATGAAATCACTCCTTTTGTTTTAGAAGTCTGTTAGCTTCTTGCTCGCAATTAACTATTGCGCAAGATGGCATATTTTGAACATTTTAGGCACAGCTTTTTCTGATGCGCACTCCGTTGAATTCCGCAAGAGAATGACGGCGCGTTCGCACCTTTTGAAGGAAATTAGCCCATTTGCGCATAGTTGTGGCGCGACTGCACCGCCTACTTAGCTTTTCTAACTACTTATTTATTTTTCTATGGACAAAACCTCTTAAAACCTTTCTTGAAGAACTCCATGTTGTACTCTCCAGGGAATACCTCTCCAGGTAGTTCACAGGGGTGCCGCTCCTCCCACTCCTGTTGTTGATCAGATGCTCGGATTTCTTTTGGAAAAAC
Organism: Blastobasis lacticolella; assembly: GCA_905147135.1. Classification (NCBI taxonomy): domain Eukaryota; kingdom Metazoa; phylum Arthropoda; class Insecta; order Lepidoptera; family Blastobasidae; genus Blastobasis; species Blastobasis lacticolella. The sequence goes on from LR990051.1 coordinate 2,608,271, forward strand.
GTGTTCACAGCGGGGAAATCGGCAGCCATACACGTCCGGAGAATTTATTTCACATGACCTGCCTAATAAATAAATAGGCTGTGCAAATATCCCTTCAAACTTTGTCTAAAATGGAGACCTCGCTGGATCTCTGAATAATGTAAAATTAACCAACGGAGATACCAGTTTAGACATTAGTAGCAAAAAAGCCCTTTTGTTGTAGTGCTGCGGTTTCAGAACGACTTCTTTACTATCTCAAGTATCGCTGTCTCAAACTAAGCCTAATTTAGGGCTAATTTGAAAAGTAAAGTCAAATTGGTTTCAAAAACATGGTAACAAGGTAATCAGGTAATTACAATAAAGCGACTGCCATCTAACCTCCGTGACTCTGGTAACAAGGGAACCTGACCATATAGGATCATGGTTACACTTTCAGTCGCCTAAATGTGCAGGTTTTCTCACGATGTTTACCCTCACCGTATTTGTAACTTGTATTTACTAAACGCTTAGTATCATCTGTAAGAATTATATTCTGGGAAAACCAATTCATTGATGAAGTCATTCAAATTTTGATAAAAACATTATATCCTGTCTCCAGTAGGTACGGCAATGTTACAATGTGGGTATTAGCCGGAGGAATCATTAGTAGATAGAGTTTATCATATTTTAGCGATAGTATTATCTTAATTCGCATGTGGCAATAAAAGATATGATAACATAATCATATACTAAATTATATACACATTACTATCGTCGATATCGGGTATTTTTCGGCACTTAATGAAAGGGCATTTCTGGTAGATTGGTGTCTATTACACTAATTTAATAATTGTGATAAATAAATACTTGCGTTTACATGGATTACTTATCACAAGCTAATTAATGCACTTAAGTGTACTTATGTCTTTGTGAAATTGTCTCAATAAACATTTTGTTTCCGAAATGTCCAGTATAATAATAGTTTTGTTAGCGCTCATCGCGCTTGCCAAAGCAGATTTCCGTTTACCATTGGAAAGAGAATTGCATGATGAGACTCATGTTATAACTAATAGAAATACAGAATTTGAATCAGTGTACAGATTGCCTGCTTCAGTTGTTCCTCTTGAGTATGACATTTACATCGATCTTTACTTTGACGAGAATGTGGAGAGACCTTTTAGTTATGACGGCAGAGAAGATATCGTTATTCAGGTAAGTTTGCTAATTTTTTTTTATTTTTTGCAATCACTTGACATGGGCTTTTTCCAACGTTTAGGTTAAGTTAACACCCGTCACAATGATGAGTGATTTATAGCTATGTTAGAAAATCTATAAGTATAAATAACAATCTTCTGGCAGCCCTAGACATAGCATAAACTGCATGGTAATTTTGTGCGACAAATAGGACTTGTGCTACTGAGATTCGATAAGTTACTTTGCCTAACACCACAAGGCTGACTTACAATCATCAACTTCATAATAATGAATAAGTCGAGTATAACAAACCTGATACGAAGTCTATGGTCAAATACTAACCTAGAAATAACACTATTCACAACAAAGTAAAATGTTCGCAGGCCGTCGAAGGAGTAACACATATAATACTGCACTCCAACGTTGACAGAATAAATTCACTGAGCGTCCTCTCAAATACTGGAACACCAGTTCTTCTTAACGCATGGGAGCCTTGGACCTTGGAGCCGCAGTACCATTTCCTCAAGGTCAATTTGGAACAAACACTCGAACTTAATGTCAATTATACGTTGCACATAGAATACTCTAGTACTATGAACGAAGGACCAATGAAGAGAGGTATCTGGAGAGGATGGTACAAAGATGATAATGATGTAGAAAGGTGAGTCTCATAATTATAACTTGTTTGAAAACCCGAAACTGATCCAGAATACAGGTTATTCTATAATCTTCATTGTAATAATAATAATAATAATGTTTATGACATCTAAATTTGTAATTAACTCCCTTGGACAAAATTCATTAATCTGTGTAACTAACCTTATGACATTAAGATTGTGATATCCTTTATCTGTTGTAACATTATTTTAAGAATAATGACTACTCAAGAATTTGATAACATTTGACGTGTAAATTTATGTTTATCAAAATAAATGAATTGAATTGAATTGTACCAAAAGAAAATATACATTCAACATAAATGTTACAGAGGTATGTACAAAGGCGGACTTATCCCGCAGGTTTTATTATTATCATTCCGCTGAGAGGGCATCGAGCACAAGGCAAAACAAGTAACTCAGCACAGAACCCTGGTGAAGTAATCGGGAAGGGACATAATTAGTATGGCCTACGACGGTATTGTCGACAGCTCCAGTATTGGCATACATGTCCTGTATAATACAAAATTACGCCTCGGGCACAGACTTTGCTCTCAGAGCCCACCAAATTATCTCCCAAGGGACACTGTCGAAAGTCCTATGCAGGTCAAGAAATGTGTAATACAACGGTTGATTCCTACTGCAATGGGACTCCTGGAGGACCCTGAGAGCAAAGACTGGATCCATGGTGCTGCAGCCCGGCCTAAAGCTGTATTGACATTCCGACAAGGAGCATTCCTGACGAAATCTCTGGTCAATAATCCGTTCGAGTAGCATAGAGATTCTCATTTCGGGTGACAGCTGTCAAACTTAAAACTGTTATAACTCTGAAACTATTGGTCCTAAAACACTAGTTCCTGAAGAGGACTTATACTTCTCGTAGCGATCTACATTGTGGATGCCAAATAAAAGTCTGTCAAAATAAAAACTGGAATAACTTTGGAACGATCGCGAATCGAACTGTATAGTTTCTTTGAAAATTTTATAATTATTTTATGGCTTTACCGGCCACTATTATTTTAATCCAAAATGAATCGTTTTGTACGTTTCCCTTCGTTGCATTTGAGTCGGCAGATTCGCACGTAAAAGCGTCAAAAAAGCTCTCGTGCAAACGTTGCCTAACTCACAATGTTTCGTAAATTTCTCGTGCTAACGTGGCGTAACTTGAAAAACCAGAATAACACCGCCGTTTTCTTTGTTGTCACCGTGACGTAGCGTGCCGCGCAGTGCACTGCACTGCATGAATGGATATCGAGCCTTATAAGCGTCCGTGGGGCATCTGCCACGTCACGGTGACATTTCTATTTGTTGATTAGTACGGAACCACGAAAGGTCCGAATCCAACTATTAATATAACTTTGTGCTTACTTAATTTTAGTAATATTTAATTAAATTTATTTCAGAATTTATGCCACAACTCATTTCCAACCCTACAACGCCAGACAGGCTTTCCCTTGCTGGGACGAGCCTTCTTACAAAGCTGTTTTTAAGATGCATATTTCGAGACCATCCTGGTACATTGGGCGATTCTCAAATACTGTCTTACAAAGTGTTGACGTGTAAGTATTATCGTCATATTTCGTATGTGTCTAGACTCCGCTAATGTACGCTTGGAGATGTTCTTTTTTATGTAAGTTCGATACGAATCCAAGAAAATGCTATTACCTTTGACCCACAGTAGGTACTATTTCTATAACCACTTATACGCTAGCTATCCAAGGTATGTCCGAGTTTTCTATTACCGTTGAACACGTATGGAAAGAAAACATAATAATTTTGATAGAACCAAAACTTGATGGGCTATTTTCTCGGAATCCGATCGGAAGCAGTGCATATACGCTCTTATACGCTGCTAAAGGAGGGTCATGTTTACTGAGTTCGAGTTTGTTAATTTCTGTTATCTGTTTTTGTACTACTATTAGTGTATTATTTGAAAAAAATAATGTAATATGTATTTACTTCAATTGCTGGCATTTGGCATCAATTAGATCTATGAATTCTGGTTTACAGACTTTCAAACAACCGGGCTCGAAACAATTTTATGCCAACACCAAAAATGTCATCTTACCTGGTGACTTTCCTCGTAAGCGAATCTTTCCAAGTGATTGCAGAAGATAGGTCATTTGATCCTCCCATCAGAATCATAGGAAGATCGAATACAGCAGGCCAGGGAGACCACGCATTAGATCTGGCTGTCAAAATGACGGAGTTCTTTAATGACTACTTCGAGTATCCGTACAAAGATTTGCATCCTAATCTTCTGAATGATCACGTCTCGAGTCCCGATTGGGCATCAGCCGGTACAGAGAATTGGGGAATGGTCAGCTACAGGTAAGAATAATGTTTTCGTTGTGATATAAATTGATATACCCGAACATAACTATAATGTAACTAAATTAAGTTGAAAACACGAGATAAACTACTTACTCCGATTTTTAACAGCTAACATAATTGTTTTGAATATAACGGCGAGAACAATCATTTGTCTATTGTTTCTATATAATGTTCATGCTATTATGTTCTAGTCGGTATAGGTTATTCTAATCCTATATTGTTTTTAAAACTTATAAACCATTTTCTCCTATAGAGAGCTTAATCTTATAATTGATAAGAGCAAAACGCTTATGTCGGTTGAACATTACGCTGCTACGCTGGTTTCTCACGAGCTCGCTCACAAGTGGTTTGGGAATCTGATCACTTGCTTTTGGTGGAGCAATACCTGGATTAATGAAGGTTTCGCCAGCTACTTCGGCTATATCGCCACCCACGAGGTAAGTTTGTTAGATTACTAATTATCGTTTGTTCTAACTATATCAACATTATCGCAGGCCATAAGTGATCGTTTTTGTAACTGTATTTATAAAATCTTCTCAGAAAAAAGATACTTTCGTCATATATTTTTCCACCACCTTCGTTTATGGTGAACTGACGAATTGAGAATTATCGCACTTTCAATTGCATATTTTTCATGTTACTGACATTGTCACGATTTTTCTTCTAGAAATTCCCACAGTACGAGTTTCACGAGCATTTCAATAGCCGGTATCTTCAAACTTCTCTATCTTACGATTCTGGAGCGAACAGTGAGCCCATGAACTATGATGTCAACACTCCTGCGCAAGTCACAGGTCACTTTGGCACCATCAGTTACTCTAAAGGAGCTGCCTTCCTCAGAATGACCGCTGACATGATTACACCAGCGACGTTTAAGAAGGCGTGTCAATATTTTTTGAGAGATAAGTGAGTAGTTACTTTTACATAGCATAAAACAAGGTCGGGTCGCACCGTCTGTCCCTATGTATCAATCAATGTATGTATATATGTACGCTAAGATCTTTTAAACTACGCAACGGATTTCTATGCGATTTTCAACAATGGATAGAGTGATTCAAAAGGAAGGTTTTTAAGCAAGAATAAATAGGAAAGTAGGGGTAAAGTAGGTGTTTGTAGGAGTAGGACGCCACGTGAACAAAGTCGCGTCGGGTCCATTAGTATCACTACATAGTATAAAACAAAGTCGCTTTCTCTGTCCCTATGTCCCTTTGTATGCTTAAATCTTTGAAACTACGCAACGGATTTTGATGCGGTTTTTTTTAATAGATAGAGTGATTCAAGAGGAAGGTTTATAAGCAAGAAAAATGGGTAGAGGGTGGGTAGGTTTACGTGAACGAAGTCGCGCCGGGTCCACTAGTTTAGAATAAAACCAAGCCGCTTCCCGCCGTCTGTCCCTATGAATGTATGTATGTACGCTTAGATCTTTTAAACTACGCTATGGATTTAGATGCAGTTTTCAACAATAGATAGAGTGATTCAAGAGGAATGTAGAAATTAAAAGGATACGTAGGGGTAAAGTAGGTGTTGAGTAGGTGTAGGGTAGGTGCAGAATAGGTGTAAGGTAGGTGTAACGTAGGGTAAGGTAGGGTAGGGGGAGGACGCCATGCGAATGAAGTCGTGCCGGGCCCGATGATATAAGATGAGTATCGCTTAGGTGCCCATTATATACCCCCATTTAGTTTAGTTAGTTAGAATTTTAGTCGAACGTTACGTAAATAAATTAAACATATCGAGTTCTAAAAATGTATATTGCTTATCAAATCAGGAATATACTGCCAGGTCTCTAGAGGTGCTATCACCGTAGAATTAATGTCTTAAATAAACATCTTTTAAATACACTGGTAATGATAATTAGAATAATATTTATCACAAATTGAATCACAAGAAAAAAATTTGCAGGTACGAGTAGTAAATGAGTTTTCATTGCCCAGAAGATGTCGTTTTCTTACTTAGTTATTTGTTTACTATCTGTCTAACTAAAAAAAAATATTATTCTTAAATCTACCTTCTATTGATTGGTTTTGTCAATAAAAACACAAATTAACTAGTCAAACGTCCACCCGACTACTACTCCTTGCGCCGATCTACTCCTTGAACGTCCGAATTTTCACGAAAATTCGCGAAAAACGTTGATCATTATAAAGAGAGAAATTTCCAAATGTTTCGCATTTGGTAACTCTCATAATAATGAAGTTAGAACAAAGAATCATATATCACAAGAAAACTGAGACACAGAATGAGATAGATACGGAATCAGATTTTAGTTTTATTGATTTTTAAATTTAGTATTGAATTATTTACTTTGAATTGGAAAGAATGGCATACTATGTATACATAGGTATATATAACTTTTGAAGGTAACGCCCATTTCCTCTAAGTAGTACTAAAATTAGGGTAACATAAATGAATGACATTATGTAGCTTAATTTATTCCCTTTTTCTTGATACCAAAATTAATTAATACTTATTAAAATAAAAAACGGTTATCGGGAAAATCCAGTAGTTTGATTTTGTAAAATTTTCTCGGGGGTTGCTACCCCTGTACTTTGCCTACGGAATATTTAGGTACATCTCTAATCCTTTGTTCCTTGTTGATCCTAAGGTATTACATACTTAAGACTAGGTGTATACTGCTTTGTCAATCATTCTATGTGGATCACGGCACTAGTAAATGAGGTTTTTCTCAGCGGCCGGTGCGATATTCCGAAATGGTAACTATATATTCCATGAATTGTCTGTTGTTGCCATAGACGTAAGAGTGGTTGATTTGCATCCAGACAGATCTGTGACTCTTTATCTTACTGTAACGCATACAAAATATTATGGTGGTTGAATGTAAGCGACAGATTCGACCCTTCGTATGAGCTTTTCGGTTGTTAGAGACTCTATCTGGGAATACGTATAGCCTGCGTTCAAACCTCTAACACTAATACTGTGCTCTTTAAGTTTATTTTATAAAACGAATGTATTGAATAGTACAATATTAGAAAAGGAGTCATTACAATAGTAACAAAGAAGTGTATTTACTAGGCATACATTTGCTAACTATCTAAAACAGGTTCTTACCTCGTCGTCGTAGTTGGTAAGCAGCGAATCTCTGCTCGAGATTCCTTCTACTTTACTAATTTAAAAGACAAGGGCTACGACGAAAGTTTTTAGACATTGTATTATCAATTCATGTTTAATAATCGAGTCAAATGTCATCCGATCCATTGAAAAAGGCGGTCAAGCTACAAACAAACATTGCTCGTTAAAACAAATCTTGTGAAAAGGTACAACGGCTAAATGATAAAGTAGCGAGAATGTATAATCGAAAAAGAAGTCATCATCACAGCCCAGTCCACTGCAGGACTTCGGGCCTCTCCCACGTAAGGGGAGGTCATTGCCATAATCTCCACGCTTGGCAGGCGGGTTGGAGATCGCAGTGCAGTTGATGTAAATCTACCCAGAAAGATGCTGCTGCCCACCTTTCGGATTTGTCCCTTAGTCGCCTCTTACGACACCCACGGGAAGAGATGAAAAAGAAGTACCTAATGAATATTCAAATAAAACTGCTAAATGCTATGGAAAGTATGAATGAAACGTTTTATATTTGCAGTGCGTTCGAGCCAACTGCTCCAGTTGATTTGTATGCTGCATTCCGTCGAGCTGTAGACGAAGACCGCACTTTAGACGAGTACCTTAACTTCGATTTCACTGCTTATTATGACAGCTGGGTCAATGTACCTGGATACCCCGTATTAAACGTCGATATCGACTACGATACTGGAATTATGACATTAAGTCAGGTATGTATTGTTTGTGTCCAATTATCATTTTTAACACAGTTTTAAACAAATCTAGAGACAAACAAGTAGACTTAGAATTTCCACTAAAACTGCAGAACCGAGGTGTATTGTTATTCGAGCCTAAAATTACGCGCGCTTTCTTTAACCATTAAACCGGAACTCAGAAATACAAATATCGTACTCGAAAACCGAAATAAAAACAGCCCAGACTCGCTGTGCTGGCTCAGCGCCTCAAAGTAGGTAATACCGGTAGTAGGAGTCTATTAAGCTTGAGGAGTCGGCCTGAAAGGGTATGACCGCTATATCTATTTCTGCATTCAAGCATGCGTTGTCATTGTCCACTTTAATCACAAGCATAAAGAAATCATCCTTTTCATTCTCACAATGAATGCGCCTGCGCATTTTTGATACATGAAACTTAATTGATCGATGAATGTTGTGAGCAATAGTTGCCGGATTCAATTAGGTGGCTTGTCCGCTTGTTTATCACTAAGGGCTAATTTTTCAATTCTCAGATAAAATTTATCTGCCCGATAAAGTAATATATTACCAAATTAAAACAAATAATAATACCTCATTATTAAGAAGTAATGATACAATTCCATTTTAGTCACAAAATAACTTATCAGACTGTTATGTTTTATCTTAGTATTGAAATATTAGTCATAAGTGGTATAGAAATATTTTCAAGATGATTCTTAATTTTTAGGAGCGATTTTACTTAAATCCAGACATCACGCCTTCCAACGAAATATATCCGATACCAATTACATACTCTACCAACAGCCACCGGGAGTTTAATTCATTGAAACCGATTTATATGATGACTACCGATAAAATAGTATTAGACAAGAGTCCTGGAGAAGAATGGGTTATTTTCAATAATTTGCAACATGGTAAGTAAGATATTCCGCCGTGTGGTGTCCGGCACGCCGCGCGCCGTGTGGTTTCCGGCTGAGTAGAATAGCACCAACCCTTCACACTCATGGGTGTCGTACAAGGCGACTAATGTTTTCGAGGCAAAAGATCAAGAGTCTCCGTAGTCTGGAAAATGGGCAGCAGCATTTTCCATTATTTAAACTCGCCTGCCAAGCGTGGAGATTATGGCAATACCCTCCCCTTTCGTGGGAGAGGCCCTAAGTCTTGCAGTGGACTGTTACGGGCTGTAATGATGAAGTAAGACATTCACATAATGGAAAACTTATTCACACAATGGAAAACATATTCACATTCCGTAGGCCCCAATGCAACGAAGGCCCGGGTCGTAATGATTGTTCATAGCACACTTGATTAATTATAATTGTAAGTGACACCGTAGCTTAAATCCATATCTCGAAAATGAGTAGTAGTCTAGCCTTTACTGAGGCCAGCGGATTAGCTTCCCTTTCCAGCTGTCCAACGGGGCAACGCGGCCAGACTTCTGGTTACCTATTCGCTTTCTGCGGTTTGGTGCCCTTTTCTTTACCTTTAGTTTATGAGTTTAGTTGGATTAAGAATTTCCTTCTTTAGGGAATAAATTATTGGATTTGAATTAACAACAACACCAAGATTTTATATGAAATATCAACAGGTAATTCGTCAATTTTATAAAATTCTAAACTTTGTAGCGTGAGTCCGACTCACGCTAGACCTGGTTTGGAGTTTTGGTGTTATACACTAATATGAGCACTATAGGAGGGTTATGGGGCCCAACCACCATCTCATGGACCAAAGCCAACCTCACGTGCACGCGGTCCCTATGCTGACAGTCTAACATTTGATGTGCGAGACAGTTGTGCGGGCTGGATGGTAGTCGCTGCACAAAATGCTGCTGAAATCGGGCAGGGGTACAAGCTTGTGTATACCGGGTCGGCAGAAGGGAGGAATGGAGTCGTTATTGTGGTGTGCGACCAATTCCAGAATGGCATCTTGGAGGTAAACAGAGTGAGCGATCGACTAATGCCGATCAAAACGCTGATAGAAAGATCAACGTATAACCCCATCACCGCCTATGCTCTTCAGTCCGGTTGTACCGACACCGGAAAGACTACCTTCTGGAACAGATTGTGGTTGGTGCGGACCTCAACAGCCACGTGGGCCAGATGAGTGAGGAGTTCGGTCGGGTGCACGAGGGTTTTGGCTACGGCCAGCTAAACAGTGAGGTAGAAGAAATTCTCCGAACCTCACTGGCGGCCAACTTAGCCGTGGTCAATACCTCATCACCTATAAAAGTGACCCGCACCAATCACAGATCGACTATCTGCTGATCCGAAGATGTGACATTGGCCATGAATCCCAGTGCAAGATCATTTAGAGGGAATGCCTCACTGCTTAGCACCTAGTTCTTGTTATGGATGTTCGAGTAAATAGGAGACGGCCTACTGCAGAACGTTGCGGCCCATCTTTTAAGTGGTGGACTCTCAAAAGCAAGGCCATAGAGATCATTGATTCACAGGAGAACGTCTCGATTGGAGCGCGAAAGGCGAAACCACTAATAACTCCTATTTGCAAAAGTCAATGAACAGTATTTGGTACGTCGCAAGGCGGCCGAAGAATTGACAAGGACACGGAATGGTGGAATAGTCAGGTGCAGGGAGCAGTAAGGGACAAAAAAGGCATGTTTTGGATAAGGAGGTGTACTTGGGGGCAAATTGGCGAGCTAAAACGATGTTGGCAAAAGCGCGGTCGGCTCAGCTGGCTCCGCTCTACGATGCGCTGGACTCTGTGAAAGGGCACAAGCTCGTCTAAAAACTGACAAAGTCGCGTTGTCGAGCCAGTTTAGCTGTGACAAAGTGTGTTGCTGTAAAAGGTATAGACGGCGTGGTTTTTTTTACTAATTAACTAGCCTTGACCGTCACCTGGTGGTAAGTGACGATGCGGCCGATGAGAGAGCATGCATGTCTAGGAAGAGCCTATTCACTCTAGCCTTGAAAGCATCCAGATTATATTGATCAGTGAACACACTCGCAGGCAAAGTATTCCACTCCTTAGCCGTACGCATTATAAAAGTCGAGCCAAAGCGGCTCGTGCGGATAGCTATAAGATCCACGACATAAGGATGAAGCGCTCGCCCGGATCGCGTCTCCCGATGGCGGAAAGGGGCCGGCCGAATGAGGTCGTGCAACTGCTTCGCACACTCTCCGAAGTGCAACCTGTAGAAGACCGACAAACGCGAAACCCTACGCCGACGCTCTGCAGCTTAGCTTCAATCTACTACGGATCACAAATTAATTTCTTTGCACGTTTTTCCACCCAATCCACAGCAGCCAGTTGGTATTTGGCTGATCCATCCCAGAGGTGGCAGCAGTACTCCATGCAAGATCGGACTTGTGCTTGATATAACTGAAGCAACTGTCTTGAAGTGAAGTACCGCTTGACCTTCGAGAGGATTCCAAGTTTTAAGAGTGTGTTGCTCATAAGTGCAAACTCTGTTAAAGACCGTTGGAGCTGTTTTTTTTATGTCACACAGCAGACAAACAGGCAAGCGGGCCACATGATGGAAAGTGGTCACCGCCGCCTGTGGACATCAGCTACACCAGGGGAGTCACCAATGCGTTGCCCGCCTCTAAAGAGACCTCTAATATACCTCTTGAACGATCCCATGTCATAGTCCAAAGGAAACACTGGCTGGGAGCTCATTCCACATCCGAATCGTACGAGCGAGAAACGTTCTTTCGAACCTTCGCGTGGTGACCAACAGAGGGTCTACGTAGTGGGGATGAGCACCCAGCCCGTGGCGGGTGGTGCGATGGCGGAATTGTGCTGTGGGCACCAGATCGAAAAATTCCTCGAACACTCCCCATTGTACAGCCGATAGAATACACACAGGGAGCCAAAGTCCCTTCGGTTAGCCAGTGGTTCTAACTTGCTTGTTTGTATGGGATTGCCGACAATTTGTACGGCGCGTCTCTGTACGGAGTCCAGAGGATTAAGCTGGTCGGCAGTTTCGCCGGCCCAAAGATGGGAACAATACTCCATATGAGGCCGCACGTGTGCCTTGTACAGCAGCGGGCGCTGCCCTGGGGTGAAGTATCGCCTGGACCAACCGGTCCGCCGCCGCCGGGGGCTTAACCAAGCACTGCAAGCTTTTTTGAAGTCAGTTTGGCCTTACCTTCTAGGTGACTCCGTAATCGCACGTTATCCGATATGTCGACACCAAGGATCCCGATACTATTTGAGATGGAAAGGGGTGTCCCTTGGAACTGCAGCACTATGACAAAATGATCCTTTTTGGCGGAAAATGCGCAGAGCTGTGTCTTTGAGGGGTTGAATTCCACTCGGTTCAGTCTGCCACAGTGAGCAACTTGCTCCAAGGAGTGTTCAATCTCTGACAAAAGTCTTATTCGGCTTTTCGGCACCACGGAACGAGGGATATTCGCACGGCCAGTATAACGAGCATCTCCAGTACTGTCATCTGCATAGAAATATTCAGCATATCATTGATATGTAGAAGAAACAGCGTGGGAGATAGCACTGAACCTTGGGGTACTCCAGAATTAATGGTCTTGGTATCGGAGCAGCATCTGTCGACAACGACTTGGATGCTCCGTCCAGACAGAAACCTGGATACCCAATTGCAGAGCCCCTCGGGGATACCGTACTTCGGGAGTTTTGTTAGCAGTGCCCTGTTCCAGACCCGATCAAATGCCTTGGCTATATCAAGACTGACAGCCAGAGCCTCCCCCTTGCTCTCGACAGCCTCAGCCCATCGGTGTGTTAGGTACACAAGAAGGTTACCAGCTGAGCGACCATGACGGAAGCCATATTGACGGTCACTGATCAGCTGGTGATCCTCAAGGTATCCAAGGAGCTGGATATTGATGACCCGCTCCATCACCTTAGAGAGCAAGGAGGTTACCGCTATAGGCCTGTAATTTGATGGGTCTGAATTGTCACCCTTCTTGGGTATCGGATGCACAAGGGCTGTACATTTCAAGGAACTGCATTGTGATTATGCATTGTGATCGATGCCCTCTCAGCGGAAATTCAGGACATGCCTCCTTGGCTAATGAAGTATGCTGACGACATTGTAGGATCTTGAGACTAGAGTAAACATATGGAAGGACGTGCTAGAAAACGGTGGTTTGAAGTTGAAAGTTCGGATCCCCGAACCATCCTTGTAGGTGACAAAGCTGTCGATAGAACAGATAAATCGAAGTACCTCGGATCAGTATTCCCCGATGTCAAGTCCCGAACCTCTGCAGCTTAGACTAAATGGCGGGAGCTCACGGCAGTCACCTATGACTCTAAAATTCCTGTAATACTCAAAGGACTTATTACAGCTGCAGGACTTAGGGCCTCTCCCCCGACAGGGGAGGTTATTGCCATAATCTTTATGCTTGGCAGGCGGGTTAGAGATCGCAGTGTTTAAATATAACAATGGAAAATGCTGCTGCCCATTTTCCAGACTACAGAGACTCTTGATCTTTTGCCTCTAAAACATTAGTCGCCTTGTACGACACACATTAGTGTAAGGGGTTGGTGCTATTCTACTCAGCCGGACACCACACGGCCAGAGCTTATATACAAAAATATAATTAGATCGGCGATGCTTTATGGCTGCAAGACATGGCCAGCGCTGACGAAACACGTTCGCGAACAACACGCCAACGAAATGAAAATACTGCGGTGGACGTGCGGAGTTACGCGACTCGATCGAGTATTTAACGAGTACATCCATGGCAGTCTTGGTGTGAGAAATTTCACAGATAAGATCGAAGAGGCTCGTCTGCGCTGGATTGGTCATGTGTTGCGTCGTAAGCCTCAGGGATACGTGGGAAACAGGTGCCTGAACCTCCCGGTATCAGTATAAAGGCTCCGTGGGTAATCCAAGAAACGATGGATTGGCATCGCTGAGTTAATTTCGTGAGCCAACGGCTTACGACAAGAAGATGCCGAAAACCGGGCGAAGTGGAGAAGAATTAATAGGAAACCAGACCCTGGCAGAGGCCGGGATAAACGCTAAAATAATGATGACTAATATTATTACATTCTCATAAATTTTCCTGCTTGTAAGTATTGCTATATGATAGAGAAATAACGAAAAGCCTTCGAAAACCCCGAAAAACATACCTATTGCACTTTCTTTCAGAACCTCTTAATTTTAATTTGTTCTTTATTATTTGTTATTATAGTGGTCATAGATATTATATTTTGAGAAATGTATTCCAAGCAGAAGCCTGAATTAGCGCTAGGACGATGATGATGATGTTACGAAACACATTAATTTCAAATAGCTGGCCGTCATGGTTCCCAAGATACAGGCCTGTGACATACATTCAGCCAGACAGAAAGACAGACAGATGGACGGACGGGCGGACGCACTAACAGACGGATAGACAGTGGAGGTTTAGTAATAGGGTTCCTTTTTTCCCTTCGCATACTGATCGAAGCCGAAGCCGAGTAACCGGTTATCGCCATAATCTTCAGCCCAAGACGAAGCTGTGACTTCACACCTGTGGGAAGCTTCGTGCTTAAATGCTCAATGAAATTGGTTCCAAATTGGCTACAGCCTACAAGCTATCTTGATGTTTTAAAATTATTTTAATATTTATCTTTTATTGGTAAACGAAAAACATTTGAAAGCCCCGACAAAAACATACTTATTGCACTGTCTTTCAATATCAATTTTAGTCAATATTGACTGTATAATATTATAGAAAAATCATCTATAGAAGTTGATCTAGAGATAAAAAGTAATAAAAACCACTTTCGGCGAAATCTTCAGCTTCGGCCGAGTTTCGGGCCGAAGCTATCTATCCTTTTGTCTGTCACAGGCCTGTATTATTATGAGAAAGGTGACAGCCAGGTACTTTAAATTTTCAAAGTACATGTGTTTCTATAGTCGCTATAACAACAACAAAAAATTTAAAATAGGCAGTGTGTACATAAATAAAAATGGATTTTATAAACAAATCAATCATTTATTATCAACTGGACGCCACAACACAACATTTAAATAAAGAATTACATACATATTACAACACACACCCACACTCATACATAATAAAAATTTAAAATGTTCAGCGGGCTTAGCCAAGAGGTTTCGTTAATCTACAAACGTTTGTGTTAGAAAAAATGTATGGGATTTGACATAAGCTAACGTTTATTTATTTATTTATTTACAAGCTAACGTTATCTGACATAAGCTGTTTGTGATAGAAATTCTTGGTCCATAGACAATTCACGTACTTTCGGTGTACAAAGGAGGCGGATTGGCGGATGATCCTACACAATCAGAGTCAATGTAGATGTTGGTAGAAATAGTCCAACTTCGACCTGTCAATTTTCTATCATACACGCATCACGCAACCGGAGCTGTCAAAGATGGCTAGACCGGCAGTGTTTTCTCAGGTTTTAGTTACTTCTCTACCACAATAACGGTAATACACATAAGAACGAAACTGTATGATTATAGTGCTAATACTTATGTATACCAAAAATATACAAAACCGGCCAAGCATTTCATAAAATTTGACGAATTATAAGTTACACTGGCATCAAAATCTTGTTTATTAATGGTTCGGATTCGTACTTGGTCGCTTAATTTATTAATGAAATATGCAGGACTGGCAACTTTTTCGCTCAGACGTTGAGGCTCATTATTCAAAGAGACAATGGTGCCAACCTTTTGGGGTCCGTACCTTGCGGAGATTCCCTGGAGAGGGTTTTTTGTCTGTAAATATAGGTTTAGGGTTAAATCTGTATGTTGTTTGTGGTTGAGTAAATAAATTGTTTTCATTTTTATCCTCTATAGGTACACAGTTGGTCTCGAAAATGAATATCCTGAACTTCATCTTAACTGTTGCCGTTAATCTCATTTCAGGTCATTACCGAGTTAACTATAATGACAGGAATTGGCAGTTGCTCTCAGAAGCTTTGTTCAATGATCCAGATTCCATACATCACTTGAACAGAGCACAAGTAAGTTTGCATAAACTTTGTAGTTTTATAATTAGCTAATCGATGAATAATAGTAATAGGTAGCTAGAGCTCTTTCGATAAACCAATAATAAACGTATTTGGCTTTTCAGATTGTTGATGATGTATTCGCCTTAATGAGATCCCAAAGGATGACCTTTGGCGATGGTTTTAATATTCTTCGATTTTTGCGTAACGAGGTCAACTATCACGTTTGGGATCCTGCTATCTCCGGATTTACCTGGCTGAGGAACCGCTTGCGGCACATACCGGAAAAGCAAAGAGAACTTGATGTAAATATCCACAACTAATCAGTAGATATTTTATGAATTCCAAGAGAGAAAATTCGTCTGGTAGATTATCTTGAATTTTCGGTGGTAGTTATGATAACTTCAACACTTTCCTTGAAGTTAGGTAATATTCGCATACTTAAAAAACTTTACTTGCATCGAGATATCGTGGTATGAGGAAATATGAGATTATATATCCACGATATCTCTGATAATTTGTGATCACATCCTAATCTGGTAAAAATGAGGCTGTTTGAGGTGTCAGGAGTAGGTAAACCCTTTCAAGCATCACCTTAGCCCTAAATACTACTAAGTAGTTTCTGTCGATAAATTGCCCCAAAATTGCCTGTCGATAAAGTACCCTAACTGTTAATTAATTTATGGATTTACCATCAGCACAGATGACACCCTGAAGCGAATACCTGAGTTAGACATGATAACGTAACAAGTGTGCCATACGTAAATACAATTTTCGAGGATTGCCTTTGATTTCACGGGGCTCTATTATCAGATCCCGACCTGATTTACATGGGTCCACTTCAAGAAAAACCTTTCATTTAAAAAATAAATTTTTAAATCGGTCTACAACTGACGGAGATAATAGGTAGGTATACATAAAAAGACAGGCCATCACGTGTAGGATCAGTAGTGTAGGATCCCGTAGTTGCCATAATATGCATGCAGAAGAGGGCTTTCTGATACTATTAACCTTACAAATACGGTTATGACAATGCAAATAAATAAAGTTACAAATATATAGCTCAAATTTTTGGCGTACAATTTGTATGAAAGGTTTGTTAATTAGTGTGTTTTTATCTTGAATACTTTTTGCGTATCAAAATATTACGATTTAGGTTTGCGTGTTATTTTATTTTACGACTTTGTCGGCATAATTAACATGTATAACCATACCAAATTTCACCCGTCTAGTTCTAATAGTTTTTCAAATAAGGCGTGGACAAATGGACAAACAGACGGACAGGCGAAACTATAAGGGTTCCTTTGTTTACTATAGTTTCCTTCTTCTTTGGTCTTTTAAGTCGTTTAAAAATGAGCTGAAGTGAGTGAAATGATCCCTCCAAAAATATAAATGTGATAATGGGAGCCAAGTTCAATGTTAAGATAATATTATGGTGTGAATGTTGACTTCAGCGACAAAGAACTTGAGATATAAATGGGTGCCAAGTTTTGTAGACAATCCTGAAATTTATTTACAAGAGCGTATCTTTAACATTCTTAAGTCAATTTAAAACACAATTTCTTTGATTTTTATGCGAGAACAATAATTGCTATTTAAAAACGTAACTTTTTAAACAGTCAATTATTTACACAAAGCAAATTACTTATGATTTGAACCTCAACATTTGTCTCAGCTAGTCTTATAAGAATAGCTAGAACCTTACAATATAAGAACAATAACTTGCATGTATCATAAGGATGATAAGTTAATTAGCTAAATATAGGACGACCAAATGGTGCATGTAATATTACATATGGATGCTGCTCGCCAGTTCTTAACTTGAACTTGTTGTGTGTAGATTGCATTTTCTAAACAGCAGTATAATATATGTAATTTGCAAACATTATTATCATTTATATTTATAAAGGCCTGAGTCATCTCACTGCTCATAGACCTGCTCCCGGTTCTTCCACTCTTTGCGATCAGTTGCTATTGTCTGCCAGTCACTTTCGTAGGCCCGCAACATCTGCCCACCTTTTTTGGATCTCCAGTGACGTCGGTTCCGATAATTGAGTGTCTAAACTGTAACTTTACTGTTGCGAATTTAATGTATTAAATGTGCAAGATGGTCATCTATTTTATTTTCAGGAATACGTACTTAGTTTATTACAGCATGCTATAGAAACTGTTGGGTTTGATCCTATCCAAGACGAGACTCCAACGTTCACGATGACAAGACAAGTTATCTTGCATTTTGCTTGCTTGCTTGGACACAGTGGTTGTGTAGAAGAGTCTAAGAACAGATTCCAGACATCGCTTAACACGTAAGTATTTAGGAACGAAGAATGACATTTTGGAATTTTAACCTATCTTGTCCCTATAATATCTATATTCCAATTTGGTGATAAAATGAACTTCAGTTTAATATAGACTTCTTAGAATTGATATCGGTTCGGCCAAATCAAATTAGTGCTGAATCTTTTTTTCAAATCAAACTAAAGCTGGCAAAATTAATTTCAGAATAACACGGGGTATTCGTCGTAACGTTCTCGTAGTTGGTGTTAGAGAAGGAGGAACTGCAGAATTTAACCGTGTCTGGCAACTATTCGAAGAGTCCAATCTAGCCAACGATAATCTTGAGTTTTTGAGAGCTCTAGGTGCGACCAGAGATGCAGAACTATTGACAAGGTAAGTTATTGGTATGGTGTGGCGCGAGTATATCAGCACCACAAAAACGTTGACTTTAATTCGACAATGAAAACTAACTCCAAATCATAACTGATCTCATTGATATAGGCTCTTACAGGATTCAACCTACATCATCTACATGGAGGGCGCTACTCGAGGCTACCATTACTTCGTTTCAATATCATTTACACATCCCCCTTCTCTACTGTTTCAGATACTTGGAACTGACCTTAGAGAAAGAAGTAAGATCTCACGATAAAGTGAATTCCTTCAACTATGCCTTGCTGGGCAACCAGAGAAACGCGCCGACCGTATTGCAATTTGTCTTTGATAACATTAACAGGATCAGGATTGAGTGAGTAACAGTTGTACGCGACATTCTGTTCCAACCGGGTGTCGAACAAGGCGACAAAGGATTTAGAGACCCACACCTATAGAACCTCCGTAGACTAGGAAACAGACAGCACCATTTTTGTCTGTTGATCTCCAACTAGCCAGCATAGCGTGGAGATTAGAGCAAAACTAGCCACTAATGTGGAGGAGGCTCAAGTCCAGTAGGGCTCCGTGATAGACTGTAGATGTGTCATCTACAAGGTTTCTTGTAAGTTCAGATACTCAGAATATACATTTATTCGTACCCACTGAGTAGATAATAAAATTCCTAGTCCTTTCTAGTAACGTTCCCTGTGGGTACGACCGGAAATACATATTCCCGGCTTTGGAGTAGGTGTAGGGGAGATGTAGGGGACGTGTAGAGGTGGTATAGTGTAGATGTAGGGTAGATGTTACTAGCTGGCCCGCTGTGACTTCGTTCGCGTGTTGTCCTACCCTATAAACCTTCCTCATAAATCACTCTATTTATTCTTGAAAACCGCTTTAAATTCTTTCCGTAGTATTTTTCTTCTTTTTTTTTACTAATTGACTAGCCAGGCATTTGACCGTCACCTCACCTGGTGGTAAGTGACGATGCGGCCAATGATGGAGCATGCCTATCTAGGAACAGCCTATTCACTCTAGCCTTGAAGGCATCCAGATTATATTGATCAGGGAACACACTCGCAGGCAACGCATTCTACTCCTTAGCCACTCCAGTTTATAAGATCTAAGCGTACACACATACATATAGAAGAAGAGACGGCGGGAGGCGCCTTTGTTTCATACTATGTAAAGATTTAGTTTATAATTTGATAATTTGACAATGAGTGGTTAAAAACTTAGTTTTAGCTAATCCAGTAGAAACTACACCAGCAATATTGGAATTATATTAAACGAAACTCATAATATTTTTATTTTATGCAGGTATGTTGAAGATTCTCCAGCCAATCCCGTGCAATCTATTTTGTCTAATTTAGCTACTTACCTCGATTTATCGGATTTGGATGCGGTATGTCCTGTATATATACTTTTGTATGAATTGTCATATCAGTTTTGTATATGGATAAACCTTTTAAAAATATATAAAATGCAATATATAAATGCATGCATGCATTTTTTATACCATTAAGGTGGCAAACAAGCTTACAGCCTGCTTGATGGTAAGAAGTCCTCACAGCCTATGGACGTTTGAAATTCCAGGGGCATCACCCCATAGATCATGCATATTAGGAGGAAGACAAAATATCACTCTTTCACCGTTATCTATTTCTGCCACAAAGCAACAATGTTGTTATGTTTATGTCGAATATGGCCAGTAATGGCAGCCCACTGATACTTCAGCAGTTCTGTTTTGGTTTTCTGTGGGATTTCTTCGTTGCAAATTATGCTTCAAGAAGACACCGAGCATAGTACTTTCTATAGCATGTTGAGCTACATTGACCTGGTGTAACGTGGTATCTTCCGAAAATTCCCAACTTAAAAAAAGGCTGTAAGCATTTCTTCAAAACATTTGTTTTGATCCCTGTGACAGACTATATTATGTATGCTTGAAATGCTTAGATTGAAATTGGTTTAGTTGATCGGAAGGTACAGGCGGTTTACACGATTGTTCTTTTTTTCTAGTACGAAAACTGGATGCGGACCACCCAAAGCAACTCTAACCAGATTGATGCCACCATCTCAGCCATCAATTCTGCTAGAGCAAACATTGAGTGGGGTGATCGAAATGCTGATATCATTCTCGATGCAGCGAGAGGCGGCGCAATCAAAGTTGTGACGTCATTGATCATGTTACTGGCCCTTTTGGCTTTGACTGTCGTTGTCCAGTAAATGCTTTTGCGCATTGTATTATATGATGTAGTCGTGAATTATTATTGTACTGTAATATAAAAACAAGACATGTAATAGTTTGAGTCGTGTTCAAAGGGTTTTGTACAAACTTATTTTCTAACATTTAAACAAATTGTATATTTATCAAGTAGTAATTAAAGTTATTTGTAAATAAATATTATACTACTATTATTTGACAAGACATAGGAAGCTATGTGAATTTCTTTTTCTTTCAACAAAGACATATAGATAGACAACAATGTAGTTCTAAATGGATTCGGTTTTTCTTATTGTGGTCCGGAGCTCTAAAAACAGCAAAAATATATATATTTTTGAATTGTAATAAATAACTGATTATTATATAATATGGTTATATCAATTTGATTTAAGTGTTTGTCTACAACATATATTAAACAAAGCTTCTTCACATACCAGAATAATTGTGCCCTTGTCCCGTTCCTTCCAAATACACTACAAGACCTCTGTAGCTCAGAAAATGAGCGGCAGCGTGTTCTATTGAGTATTTCCTTTCTACTCTACAATCTCCAACTAGTCTGCTTACGGATTACCCTCCAACAATGAGGAGGAAGCTCAAGTCGAGTTTTCACTGACACTTGCAAGCATCCGAGAGAATAAACAATGATAACACCCAAAATCTAAACGTTGGTAATTAAGAAGTAGAATAAGAGAGACAAGACCAAATCTTATTCCTCATATTGCCACTGTGCCATGGGTGTCAATTGCAAACATAAAACAGAAATAAAAACAATTACTTCATAATTAATTTCGGCTTTCCGGGACTGTGCATAGGCTCGGGAATCAAATCCGGAATGCTGTGATCATTGTGACCAGGTACTGCGTTTCAGGTTGGTAAAACACAAGTACATTGAGTAATACGCCAGTAGTCAAATCTTCCAAAAAATCCTAAAATGCAAAACGTGATGTAAAGCTGCATTATTGGTATATTATTTAAGAGAGTGTAAAACTACATTTTGACAGCAAAAAAGTTAAAAGTTTGGTCTAAAAATCATAAACTACAACTTTTTATAACTAACTGCATTTTTCGACAAACAATGTTAAATAGCTTTTAAAATTAATTATATTTGACACTATTTAAGACCAAACGCAGCTCTACTAAACTTATCGCGACCAAGTTATGACTCGTCAAAGATGGTCCATTTGACCCGAAAATTCACAAATTTAAGTAGGGATCATTTTCCGACGCCCGACGGTTAAGTTGTGTTCAGGTTCTCCGCCCTCAGCCTAGCAGATTACTTCCAGCCTATAGAGCTCTTGAGCTTTGGATCTTAAAATCGAAACCGCTGTCCACGCTCTTAGAATTTTCCTTGAAAGTAATAGTGTTGAATTCATACTGAAGGTTAGCGGAAAAAATGGGTACAACTCTAAGGTGCCGGCCACCTATAAGTTTATGTGGCAATGCTACAGAAAGCCGAGCAATCGTATCTACAATCTTATCCACTTCTTGCAATCTACGGTCGGCGCCAGTAAGCTAAATTCAAAATTTAACGTGTAGTAAGACGACCTACGAGTGGATGCGAACACGGTGTTAAAGGTTCTACAGCTCCTCATGCATTTCAATTTTTAACATGAATCTCGATAAATTATCTTGGAACCATATACAAATGCAGGTCTAGGCGGTAGGAAAGTTTCAGATGTGTACCTGTCAGGTTTTCTGTCCTCGGTGCACAGTTCGCAGTCCCTAGTTATCAAAACTAGGGACTTTTATTATGGCGTATTCTAACGCGGCCATAAGGCGTGGCTCCCGAAAAATTCCTGTGCCCAGCGACTATGGGACGAACCTCGCTGTAGAGTCGTGCGAAACAACCTTTGAAGCGCATCAACCAACTCCGCAAAGCGTGCCCGTCTGCTGACTGCTGGCGAGTGTGAATCGGGTCTCTAACTTCAGGCAATGCTCTCTAAAAATACAAAACATATTTGCGCCGTTTGGCCTGGAAACCCTTGGGCTCTGGGGACCATACGCACGCACCCTATTTCGGGAGCTAGCTAAGCGCCTGGTCGATATTACTGAAGTCCAGAGGGCTGGATTCTACTTCGGATAGGGGCCAATGCGGCCAGTCTTCTGGGCAGCATTCCTTGGTCCTAATACCGTGGACCTAGGACAAAATTTGTGATTGTTTTATTTAGTTTGTTATTTATAAATTCGTAATGAATATTATGTCAGAATGTATTCATAATATGTTTAATTGTTATATTATACCTACCTTAATAAATACTTTATTGTTAAAAATCAATTATAAAGTTATAATTTTTTCAAGATTGTGAGTAAACCATTAGTCTCACTTAGTTCGTTCTGTACTTTTATGAAAGAAAATTAATGTGCTACAAGTTTGATTAAATTTTATTAATCATAGTACTAGCAATTTTACAAATCATTTACTCTGGACGGGAGCAAACTTAAAATTGAATATTTTCGAGAAAAATGGACCATATTTAAGGAGTTATAACTGAAATGCAACGCTTTATGTAGCTGTGTTTGTACTTAAATACTTGCAAATTTTATAAACTTTAAAAGCTAAATAGATTTTTTGAACGAGAAATGCATAGTTTACGAGTCTTAGGCCAAAAATTGAAAAAAGGCCCATAATTTCGCAGTTATTCACGTACTACGCAGGTAGCACAATTTGTTTTTGCTTGCAAAATGTTGTTCCTCACTCTCATAAGGGGTCTAATTAACATACAAAAATGCAGCTTTATATTTTGCGTTTTAGATGTAATATTCATCATCACATCATCACAGCCCGTAACAGTCCACTGCAGGGCCCTGAGGCCTCCCCTACGAAAGGGGAGGCCATTGCCATAATCTCCACGCTTGGCAGGCGGGTTGGAGATCGCAGTGTTTAAATATAACAATGGAAAATGCTGCTGCCCATTTTCCAGACTACGAAGATTCTCGATATTTTGCCTCGAAAACATTAGTCGCCGTGTACAACACCCATGAGTGTAATGGGTTGGTGCTATTCTACTCTGCCGAACACCAAACCGCCATGGCCACACAGATGTAATATTAAATACAAGTCAATGTTGCAAAAAGTAAAGACAGCAATTGTTTATTAATCATTTACCTAAATCCTTTTCGGCTCATTTGACGATTACTAAGTTATTGCAATTTATTTATCTGATAACAATATAAGTCTGCCACCTATCAAGATGTAGATTACACTTATCACAAACATACCGGTAATTTGTGTCATTAGACTAATCCATATAAATTATAATAAAGCTGTTTATCAATTAATCTTCTATATCGGGTATTGGTTACAACTTATTTTTCATTTCAAGACTAGCCATAGAGCCGGGTAGGTAACGTATATTTATTTTATTACTAATTAACAACATTAGATAAATAAAGGTACATTTACCTAAATGTAATTCTTAACTAGATGTCAACAATATCGTAATTTCAGTTTAAATATAGGTATGATAATTCAATTCATTGGACTTGAAATTATTTAATTTAAAAGGGTCACAATAGGATCGAGTTAAATTGATGGAATATAAGAAAAGGAAATAAAAAATCTAAAGACGTCATACTTTCATACAGCATAATGTGGAAGCTGGTGGTAATACCAGCTTTGTTGGCGCTGGTCCGATCCGAATACCCGTTGGATGTTTTCGATGAGCCTGTCTTGAGAAACGATGTCGACCCAACTATCTACCGCATTCCGGAGAGCTTAGACCCCATACATTATGACGTGGAAATAACGCCTTTCTTTGAAGCAGAAGAAGGGAAGGAAGCGTTCACATTTGATGGCATTGTTACACTTGAAGTCAGGGTAAGCTATTGTGTTTATGAATAAATTATAAATTAGCTGTTCCTCGCGGTTTTCAACTATCTACTCATATTTGTCTATATAAAATATAGATCTATATCTAGAGCTTTTACCTGCAACTTATATACCTTTATGGTACACTGAACGATAAGATTGATTGTAGTTATAGGAAATGTATATAACTACGTTAGCAGTACCCATTAGCCAAACAATAACGAACGATGAAATCTTTTAATTGGACTATTAGATTTGTAAATATTTTTTCAGGCAGTCGAAAACGACATATCGGTCTTGACTATCCAAGAAAATGTAAGAACTATCGAATCAGTAAGCCTTACGACAGAAGCGGGACAGCCAGTACTCCTTAATGATACTAACCCATTTACACGAGTTCGTCAATATCACTTTTTAAATATTAACCTGAGGAGTGGTGTCACATTGGTTAATGGAGATATTTATATACTGAGGATTGTTTACATTGGCAATATTAACGAAACCCCACTTTCAAGAGGCATCTTCCGGGGTTACTACACAGACCGAAATGGTGTTAAACAGTACGTATCAAATAGTTTCTCGATATTTTTTGCAGCCCTAAACCAATAGATGTTGTACTTCGGGGAATTATCCAAAGAAATGTTTAGTTTGGTGCCACCGTAAATTTTCCTCCACAGCATCCTTTGATGTTGTTTTACAATTCATCCATATTATATAGATAACGTTAAGCAACTGCTTGGAACCCCAGTGTCACTTCCCCAAAGTAGCCGAGGGTAGATATGGTTGGAAGGCCTTGACATCAATTGCGTTGGAAATCTCTAATGTGGACACGACCTTCAGCAATGAAGAAAATTACTAAGAAGAAGAAGATATAGATACAGCACAGATGTCAGTGTGTCCATGTACCGCGACTAGTGAACATTGTACAATATTGTACATGTATCGCGTGTCTTTTTACCACACACCTGCAAGATGTGGAATTATTATCCTTTCCGCTACACCTTGGAGATCTTCAAAAACTATGTCCACAGGTACCTCAAAGTTCGGCACCCTCTCCATTCCCCTTACGCTACAAATATATGCCCTGGACAACGGAACACGCTTTTCGTAGAGTGGGCCATCTGACCGTGTATTTTCATAGGCAATAAAACAATTGTATATACATAATTTGAATTTTGAATTTCAGTTGGTACGCTGCAAGTCATTTGCAACCAGTAAATTCTAGGCAGGCATTCCCTAGTTTTGATGAACCTGGATTCAAATCTACATTCACAATTATCGTAAATCGACCAGTCAGTTACGGCAAGACCTTCTCCAACATGCAAATAGCACAGGAAAATGAGTAAGTAGCATTTTATTGACAATGTGATGTAATTTGTTTAAATAATGGTTATAGTGATCTGGCCAAATACCCCAAGCAGACGAGACTGTATGAAAAGGTTGAGGAATGAGTTTATCCCTACACAGGCAATATGCGTTTATGAATATAATGGGTATAAATCAATATATTATTTCAGACAGGGCAACCGAGTCAAAGAAATTTTCCACAAAACACCGAGAATGTCAGCGTACTTGGTAACGATACACATCAGTGAAGAGTTCGATGTGATAGCTGATAATGACAACGTCAACAGATCCTATAGGATTATCGCCAGGCCCGAGGCTGCAGACCAGGGTGCTTATGCTTTGGCAATCGGTACGCCTCTCACGGATTGGTTGGGAGAATATTTTGGCATAGATTACTATGACATGGGAGAAGATATGAAGAACGACCAAATCGCTGTACCGGATTGGGCTTCTGGTGCTACCGAAAATTGGGGGCTTGTCAGCTACAGGTATTCTTTTTTAAATTATCTATTTTATTCTTTGTTATTGTGTTTCAGAGAAATGTTTGTCTGTCGGTGCGTTTGTCATTGTTACGACGGTCATTAATCAGTAGGGTTTAAATGTAGAAAAAAAAAATATAATAGAATAGATTTGCTTTATTTTATATATAAAGTCTTAGGTCTAGGTTATTAGTTACTAGGTAGTAAGTTATTGTTTTCTCATTGTGTGAAATTATATAATTTCAGGGAACTCCGACTTCTTAACTTGGACGACGAAACAAATGCTGTGGACAAGATGAGTATTGGCACCATCACTGCTCACGAATTAGCCCACAAATGGTTCGGAAATCTGATCACTTGCCGTTGGTGGGACAATGTCTGGATCAACGAAGGTTTCGCCAGTTACTTCGAGTATTTTGCTATGGACGGAGTTAGTAGCTTTTCGCCGCCTATGTTTATCGATAACTACACATGTATAACTAATGTGTTGGCTTCACTAATGAGCAAAGCAATAGCGACGTTTGGCTTGTACGATTATCGTACAATAATCGTCGCTATCTCCTATTTAATTACGCACTACGTTTTCATAAAATATGACTATCCTGAATTCCAAGTAAACAATGTTGAATGTTATTTTTAGATTGACAAAGACATGGAACTAGCAGATCAGTTCAACATAATGTACTTGCAAAGTGCGCTTTCGACCGATTCAGCCCTGAACACTAGAGCCCTCCAACATACTGTCAATAGCCCTGCAGAAGTCACCGGCCATTTCTCAGGGATCAGCTATTCTAAAGGGGCATCTTTGCTACAGATGTTGAAACATTTTCTAGGCGAAGATATATTCAAAAGCGCTCTGAATCATTTCCTGGTAGCCAAGTGAGTGCTGGTTTTGTTTTATTGCACCTATCTTTCTTTTTTAGCTATCTTATAAATGTAACTGGTATCATAGGATTTAGACACACTGTAAGAAATAAATTAATCTTTACATACAATACAACGAAATTTTGAAAATTGAGGAGGTTTAAAACGTTACGATCCGAAATCGAGAACATCTGTACGAAAAATCATCATCAGTATTTCTAAGGTAGATTTGACTTGTCACTATAAGTGCCGTCTAATCTAGGATCAAGAATTAAATGGATAAGCCAAGCGCGTATACCCAGAAGGGGCAGACTCAAGGTACCAGTGTTGCAACCTCTACCGAAATTTAGCCCCAAAGGGTTTAAAAAATCCCCTATCATTTAATACATTTTATGAGATATGAGACATAGATATGAGACAGATCAGACGTACATCTTGCAAATTTTGCTTGTCATCTCTATATTATTCTCCCTCTACGTGTCTTCTATTCAGACCACCATTGGACCCCAAACTGTTAATTGATCTGTATTTTCTCGGATTCAGATTGTTTTCCTTTCCGAGTGGCGGCGTAGTACGTTACTTTATTACTTACCTAACATATAGATAATGTGCAATAATAAAATGTACAATAATTTATTTCACTGTCCAGGTCCTACGAACACGCCTATCCTGAAGACCTGTACACCTCATTCGCAGCCATCGTCCAGCAGTCTAACTTGAACCTTGGTGTGGACATCGCCAACTTCATGCGATATTGGGTGGATGAGCCTGGTTACCCAGTTCTCAATGTTGATGTTAATATGGGCACGGGTCTTATTAAACTTGAACAGGTAGGTTATTTATGATTGATCGTATAGATTGATGTCGGCTGTATATAATAAAATACAAAACCGAAACCTAGTGCAACTCTAGTACAAGTTTTTTTCAGCAATCGAAATTGTGTGGGTACGTTTGCTAAATTCGATCTATTGACCAGCCAGAGAGGCTGTTCAATGAGTTCTTAATAAATTGTATACGCTTGCAACATTTAAGAGTATATCACATTTTTATTTATTACTAGCTTTTGCCTGTAAATTGTTTCACGTGGACTAATTTCACTCCTGTATTGAAATACTTTACTATACGAGGTGAACCTCCATTAGATTTATTTTGAAATCCTTACATGTTGCCATCTACCTTAGCTCTGGTAAGTGGTTTAGACGGTAAAAAGTAACACACATCACATACGCATTGATAATATTATTGTTTATTTTATTTTGTTTTAGGAACGTTTCTACATCAATACACCACCTAATGCTTCAGATCAAGTGTGGCCTATTCCTTTGACATATACGACACAGAATAATGCAGATTGGAACACCTTGTCGTCACCTCATGTTATGACTGGCAAAACCTACGAGATTCAGAAAGAAGAGGGCCATGAATGGGTTATCTTCAATGTTCAGCAGAGAGGTGAAAAAATTAATAACTATTACTATTTATCATATTTTGTATTTTATTCTTTAGGATCAAGGGTGTATTCCCATTGGCTACGACCGGGATCAGAAAGTAACTCAAACACTGAATCACCCTTAGTACGCTATTGACTGGCCAAGTTTATAGTTCACCTGTTATAATACTCACTTCCACGTGCGTAATTTAATTTTGAGTAGTTTAATAGAATGTAAGCTCAAATAATTAAAGCGTAAAGCAGTTATCAGTATTGTTACAATAAGAAAATTTACTTACATTATTGTTGTTACAGGAATATATCGCGTTAACTACGATACACACTCCTGGGAGATGCTGGCTAGCGCTCTTAAATCAGATCGTAATAGCATTTACTTCTTAAATAGAGCTCAGGTTAGTAATTCTATATTTACCAGTCTCTGTTTCATTATCAATGGAACTTATGAAATGCTATACTGACTTCACACCTGTATTCAAAAACGTTACTATGAGGTCTCAGTTTCACAGTGCCCGCGAACATACAGGGTCCGGCAACTCCTTACACCCGTGAGTGTCGTACAAGTCTACTAACCTTATCGAGGTAAAGGATCTAGAGTATCCGGTTCAAAAATGGTCTGAAGCTTTTTCCATTTCCAACTCGCCTGCCAAATGCGTCACTGTGCGTCCGTCAAAATGAACAAAATTGAAAAATCATAGAGCCGTGTTGAACGTAGTACGCTCACAGTAGTACAGAGTACTGTGAAAACACATATTAAAGCGACTGTACTTAGACAAGTTATTGTTTGTAAAAACGAATGTTTGTAAGAATTTAGTTAGCCAGCTTGTACTATCTTATCCTTTAAACTAGAAAACAACAACGCAAGCATTGTTGGATCTTGGCAGAAATGGAAAAATCAACTGGTTTGAACTTTGGGTGTCGTGAATTGAAATAGGTACTCTGATTTGCCAGAAGTTTTTCTCTGTTATGTTCTATGGTAGCTGATATTCGGTGTTGCTACTTATCAGTGTTGGTTGCCGTTTGCATGAAAATTCCACTTGATTAACAGATAAAAGTAACTTATAAATGGAGTGTTGGCACTCCTCAGACTTAGCCGAGTCTACGCACCAGTCCATCCAAACTATTAACATGTTAGTAACATATTTGCTGTTATTTTGATTTACAGATAGTCGACGACGTGTTCGCTCTCATGCGTTCTGGGAAAATGACCTACGAACTCGGATTCCAAGTACTAGACTTCTTGAAGGAGGAGACCAACTACTACGTCTGGTATCCGGCGATAACTGGTTTCAACTGGCTGAGGAACCGGTTCTTGCATCTTCCAGATGTTTTGGAAGAATTCGACGTAAGCGTCACTGTTTCTACACAAATCTAAAATCAATATATTATCGTCCACCTACTCCTGTAGGGTGCGGTTTCAATTCTTAATTTTTTTTAAATTATTCGTGTAAATAATAATGAATTTTAAAAATGATGTTAGAATTTCTTTCTCACAAGAAGCTAAATGAATTCTTTAAACAGTAACGCCTATGAAAATTGTGTTAGCAAAACCATTTTAGCGTTACGATTAAAGTTGCTATTACTAAATTATTAAGCATTCTCCTTATAATTTGTTTCTAGGAAATTCTGTACACATTCCTTGATGCCGTAATTACTGACGTGGGCTACGATTTTGTTGCCGGCGAAGGTTTGACCAGGACCTTGAACAGGTTCTATGTACTCTCTTTCGCCTGCAACATCGGTCATGTTGGTTGCCTCAACGACGCTAGTGCCAAATTCCGTGCTTTGCGAGACAACAGCAATGCAAGGTATGTGTTTACTACTTGGTTTTTAAGCTTGATCCAGCCCCATCTCGCTGTTTGGTTTTTTATCCGTTATATTTTCAGCCGATCATAAGCGGAGTAGGTACTACACTTGGTGTGGTGCCCTGATCCGGTAAAAGAATTGGTCGGCCGGATATGACAATCTTAAGTTTTCAGCCAACGTGAATGGTTACGTTTGTAACATTGTGCAAAAATCAGTCAAAACTATTAGATAGATACTTCGTCTGCGTAAAATTCGATTATAACGTTCTAGATCCACATTGTAAACACATCGAATTTCGGAATTAATATTAGGCAATATTGCTGTCAAATTTCATCAAAATCCGTTCAGTAGTTTTTGCGTGAAGGACTAACATTCATCCAAACATACATCATTGTAAATAGTATATGGAAAATCTACTAGAGCAAATGTGTCTAACATAATTGGGGAGTTTAACAGTAGAAGATAATCAATCATACGTCAATCATTTACCAAAACGATGCGTGACTAACAGCAATTTTCGGTAGGTAGCCTAAATTACAATATGAGCGTAATGGCTTCATATAAAGGAAATTGACGGAGGTAAGATTTTAGATCGATTACATTAACACTGATACAACTTCTTAACTGGTATAAAATGTTCTTCATTTCTTTAGTTTTTTAGAGAATTATTGCTTTAACATAACACACTAAATCCTAAGTCATTATAGGTACCAGTAGTGTTTGGTAACACTTTCAGAACCACATTCATATGCAGCTACAGTACGAGGAGTTTGGTGCATCGTTAAGTAAGTTATGTACCTGAAAAGAGAGAAATGTTGCTGCTGTCTATTAGGCCTCAATACCGAATTCCTTTAATATACGACAAGAAAACCTGCAAAATAAATGGCATCTAACTTGATTATTCAACTTGAGTGCTCCTAAGTTGTAGATAATGTATATGTATGTAGTATATAGTATCGATATGTATGTATGTATGTGTATGTATATATTTGTAGGTATTTATGTGTATAAGTAGAATGAATATACTTATATATATATGCCTTTTTAGAGATAGGTAATATTGTGCACGTCCTATCGGCGTCTCATGATCACATCACGCTTCCGAAGGCCTGCTGGAAGAGATTTCTTTTAGAAATAAGTAGCGCCTGTTGTGCCATTTATTACTTTGCCTGTTTTTCACGATGTATTTCCTGTGCACAATAAACTGTTAAATAAAATAAATAAATAAAATAATAAATTTGGAGCATTTTTTTTAGATACTTTTAAGACATAAAAACATTCATTATTGTCATGTTGATGACTCTTATAAATCAGTTTAATAATCAATATTTTCACCAACAGAGTTAACCCCAACCTCCGGCGTCACGTATTCTGTGTGGGTCTTCATGATGGTAACTACGACGACTGGTGGTTCATGCATCAGCGAAGGCAAGCCTCCCAGAACCAAGCCGACATGGTCGCGATGCTCAGGGCCATGGGATGCACCACTGACGAGAGAGCCCTACAAGAGTATGTATTAGAAGTTCTTGTTAAGTTGTAGCCAGTAAGGTTTCAAGTGTAAATAAAATAAGTTGATATAACAGTGATAAATAAATTCAACTAACGCAGACTCATAATAATTAGTCTTGTATTTTTACGTAATGCAGGGAAATTTCATAGTACCATAATATATTATTTTCTTAAATTTTCTTATTAACAAGAAATAATGAAACAACATTTTCAAATTAAACTGTTACTTTTACAATAAACAAACCTTTGTGCGCAATGTTGCATCTGATCTTTAATAAGGTGTCGTGATGTATATTATCATCACAGCCCGTAACAGTCCACTGCAGGACTTAGGGCCTCTCCCACGAAAGGGGAGGTTATTGCCATAATCTCCACGCTTAGCAGGCGGGTTGGAAATCGCAGTGTTTAAATATAACAATGGAAAATGCTGCTGCCCATTTTCCAGACTACGGAGATTCTTGATATTTTGCCTCGAAAACATTAGTCGCCTTGTACGACACTCATGAGTGTAAGGGGTTGGTGCTATTCTACTTTGCTGGACACTACACGGCCAATACGGTGATTTCTAAAAATCTGCTTTCCTAATATATCTATTAAGAAACCAGATTTTAAACTGATTTCAAAAATAAACTTAACCATATTATATTTTATTGAAAGGTACAACTAAGAATAAAATACAAATCTCTAGATATCGACCACAACGCAGCTAAACAAGGGTGGTTTAGAAGATGGTAATAATAACGTTTATGTCAACAGGCACATGCGTAACATCCTTGATGACGACATCGTGAAGGCCCAGGACCGAGTGAACGCCTTCACTTTCCTCTACATGGGTGACCGCAGCAACGCCCGCGTCGCTTTGCAGTTCGTTAAAGCAAACATTGACGAGATAAGACGGAAGTAAGCAATAAACATTTACCTCTATCCTACTTGCATGAAATAAAACTTGACAATAGGTTGCGGCATTTTTTTTAGTGACAATGTGGTGTTAGTCTTGTATCTAATTGTCCATTAATACCGGGTCTATAAGGGATTAAGCCTATCATTTTCATTTTATTTAAGTACGTTTTGGATGAATCACAATCGGAAATGGATTCTTCATGATCTCATATCAGAAGAAAGATGCGATAACATCTAAGATCCACTTATATCCGTTAAGCAAGTATTGAGTTAGTTAATCATGTAATCGCGTAAAAATTATGAATGAGTCACGATCGCAATGAACTCTTCATGACATCACAACCATATCATTCATATTCTTTTTATCATGGCAGTAAATTTATTTGGGTACAGTGTCAACACAATGAATAACTATGAATAAATAAAATAATCATAATCATACTGGCGTTAATGTTCCGGTCATGCTCTCGCACACGGAGGCTCGTGTGCGCCTTACCCATAATCCTGGATTTGGCAGATCAGATAATGGAGCGACTGCCATCTGATCTCCGTGACCCTGCTACCATGGGAATCTGACCAGATTGGATCATGGTTACACATTCAGTCGCCTGAATGTGCAGCTTTCATGATGATGTTTTCCCTCACCGTAAGGGCATTGGTTAGCATTTAACTAATGTACATACAACTCAGAAAAGAGTCATTGGTACGTTGGCCGGTCTGAGATTCGAAAAGGTACGTCTTGCTTATATTTCGGATACCTTAACCACTTGGCCACCGATGCACCTAATAACTATGAATATTTATTTCGCCATTTCAGAGTGGTCCTGCAATCTTGGTTCAACAGTATTATCAGCAACTTGGCTTCTTACTTAGATGAAGAAGGCCTCCAGGACGTAAGTATTACTGTAAAGATTTATACAAAGTACTCTTTGATCACTGGTAAAAAGAATAATGACAATGGTCCATGTATTTTTGGTACTCCACTTAGATCTACCCACCGGAAACGAAACTGTGTATTTTTAGACAGACTAAGATCGGTAGACTAGGATTGTTAATCATAAAATATTAGTAATATATAGTTTTAAAACATAATTCTTCTTCTTTTGTTGGCATGAGGTTTCAGAAAAGTAATACCATCATCCGTCAAATTGGAGGTCGATTATCTTAATGGCTTTATTGGCAATTAATTTTCAAAAGAATCAACTGTCAGACAATGTAGGTAAATCTTAAATCTACTTGTCGGACAGTTGATTCTTTTGAAAATTAATTTTACAATTCTTTCCTGGCCCTATTCTATCAAGGACCACCATGCTTATGATATATGTCTGATCTGATAGAAACATAAAGTAAAATAATTTGAATCACGGAACATGAACAGCAACCGTCATTATTTGTTCACACTTATTTATACGAGTTTTTCCTGTAGGAAAAATATTTGGACATAGCTGTTCAATGCTAAAAATTATGGTCAATTTTCATTCAACATAATGAACATCTTTTGATACCCCGAGGGTCTCTTAAATAGGTACCCGGTTCACCTTTTTTCTTTCTTCACTCTTTGTAACAAATTTATTTAGGTATGAATTAATGAAACCTTGTGTGAACAGTGTAGAAAGAGCTTTAGTAAGGTATTAATAGTAGAAAAATACCGAAGCTTAAGCTGAAGTACTATAATAATGTAAAAAGTACGAAAAATAACCTAAAATTTGTAGGTATTAAAAAATAATGACATCAATCACCATAGGTGTTCATTTTTACAGAATTTAGAATATAACGTGCATGGCCTTTCTTCTTTATCTCAGTACAAGATCTGTTCAATAAAATAGACCACACTCCATAAAACTGAAAGTAACAAAATTTCTTTTTTTATTTAAAATTCTCTATTATTTCAGATGGAGGAGTGGCTTCGTGAAACGTCTATTCCTGAAGCCGATTTGGGTCTCAACGCCATCGTTTCCTCCAGAAATAGCATGCAATGGGGCACTGATAGGGCCCAGATAATACTCGAGGCGGCAAGAGACTCAGCCATAGTCGTCTTACCCACGACAATGCTGCTGTTCTCCACACTAATTGCTCTGTTCTTGAAAAATTTAGTAGCAACGTCATTTGTATTAGTATATTAAAATAATGTATTAAGGAAAAATTTGTAATAAATTTATATAGCCAGTATGACTTATTTATTTATATATTTTTTTAAATGTATTCATCATCATTACAGATATGTCACCCAAAGCGATGACGATAGCAGTTATGTGATATTCTAAGTATTTCTAAGAAGTCTATATCTACTCAAATTAACAACAAAAAGCTAAATAAGTTCCTTACAATTTATAGTATGAGTCCTATGGCGCAAATCAGTCTTCTACCCTACGCTACACTTTCTCCAATTATTTGGTTAA
This sequence comes from Blastobasis lacticolella, assembly GCA_905147135.1. NCBI lineage: Eukaryota > Metazoa > Arthropoda > Insecta > Lepidoptera > Blastobasidae > Blastobasis > Blastobasis lacticolella. The sequence goes on from LR990051.1 coordinate 2,643,520, forward strand.
ACTTTTCGTGGTTGCTATGATGAAAGTATTCACCGAATATTGTAACAGATCCACTTCCTTCGACACCTCATTAATTACACGCATATATATTGGTCCTGCAGGTTGGTTGGGCAAGTATTTGCTCACGCAGACCACGCCTCAGGCGCAAGCTTGGAATGCACAACGCTAATTCCTCAAGTATTTGAGGGTCATTAAGTAGGCCATGAGACACTTTAAAAATATAGGTACACTATTTTCGTCTATCTTCCAGCTTGAGGTAACCCACCATGCCTAATATTAAGGATATAGTATATATGTCGCACAAAATTATTTTGTATTTTTATCAAAAATTGCACATATTTTGCTTAGGTGAAGGTTCCATACTATGGAGCAACTCTCTTGACGGCTTCTTACCTTTCTTTTGTACGGTGACTTTGAGGCCGCTGTATTGTTAAACTCACCAATTTGCCTAAGAACAAATCCTAAGTTTTTGTATGCTCTTTTCCATATTTTCACAATGTGATCTCGAAATTCGAGGTCATCTGAAATTTCTACGCCATTACGTAAATTTCGCATCGAGGAAACTTTAGTCAATTTAATCTAAACTTATAGCTTTATGTTTAAATTGCTTTTCCATACAACATTTCCCATCTATATATATACGCCGAACCCTTTTTGGTTCATAGTTCACAGCCCATAACAGTCCACTGTAGGACTTAGGGCGTCTCCCACGAAAGGGGAGGTTATTGCCATAATCTCCACGCTTGGCAGGTGGGTTGGAGATCGCAGTGTTATAAGTATAACAATAGAAAACGCTGTTGCCCATTTTCCAGCTTACGGAGACTTTGGATCTTTTGTCTCGATAACATTAGTCGCCTTGTACGACACCCACGAGTGTATGGGGTTGGCGCTATTCTACTCTGCCGGACACCACACGGCATTTTTGGTTACCCGACGTTTATTACGCTTTGACCTTTTATTCTCCATAATGATTTGGGGTCAATGATGAATTGCCGTCCCAGTCGAGTTTTAAATGCTTCATAAGCAGATGCCACCTTACTCTTGACTAGATCTAGAAAGGTAATATATTATATATTTGGGTTGGAGACTATTTACCTTATTCGTCCTATGCCATGCCGCTTTAATTTAAATGTTATTTATTATATCTTTCGTATACTATTCAGGAAATATACGTTTGGATATTTTTACATTTATCCGTTTTCTAGGCGTGTACATATATCATAACATTACATATAATTTATCATATTATATCATTATCATAATAAAGTAAAAGCAATAGATTGATTCTTGAGCATTGTTCATTTCCAATAGTGGACTCCAGTTTAGAGATGAAACGGATAGTTGTTTGGCCGGATACCGGATACCGGATATCCGGCCAGCCTTCTAGCCGGATATCCGGAGGCCGGATATTAGCAGGTCATAGTCTCTGAACAAGTTTGTGCAAGCTGTAATCGCGGCGTAGGACTTTATACGACTGCATATGTTAATGTAATTTAAAGTTTTCGTTAAATGTGTATAATTTGAACGTTGAACTGAACAATGCTTTCGCCCTCATACGGATTGATAGTTTCAAAATACGGGCTTACACATTAGTCCATAGCATCGTAGAGGATAAACGACATCGTATACTACCTCCTATAATATCAATATATATCTTGATTGTAAGTATATTGTTTAGTATGATCGTTAAATTATTACACTAAGTACATTATTATACTAAACAGCACTTGTCAAAACTACACACGACAAAAATACGCATTTATGCTGATCAGCGGGTGTCACCTTGTTGGGCAAAGTACGTAATGTCCACACTCGTGGAAGTTACAAAGTCACACCTATGCCCGAGAAAATTTAAAAACGCTCAAGGCGATTCTGTGGGCATGTGCTTCGCCGCCAAAATGATCACCTTAGTGCAAGTAGCCCTAAATTTGGCAACGACGACTCGCTGACGCGGAAGACACCCACACGTCACCTGGCTGACGGCGCGGCGGCGGACCAACCTGAACCTGAAGGACAATATTATTGACGCTGCTACTGCTCAAAATGAGCTGACAAGGAGAGCTGACTCCAGCTAATGGAAAAGGCATAGTGCAAAAACCTACTAAATGTACGATACGAGTAGAATAGGTGACGATGCCGACATAATCAATAGTTTTTTGATTAATATTTATGGTTTTTTAACGTTTTGATACGACTTTTTACTCGACTGCTACAGAAGGGCACATATTTCCGATGAGCAAAATCACTTTTATGGGCTTTTCATACATTTTTTACTATCCGGTATCCGGCCGGATAGTAAATTATGGCCGGATAGGCCGGATACCGGATAGTGGCCGGATATCCGTTACATCTCTACTCCAGTTCATTTCCAACAACGGTGTGTACACTATAGGAAAGTCACATTTATTAAAGTTCCATCTTATTAGATCCGCTCGATTATGCTCTGCAGATTGACCACCTGCACTTACTTCTGTCGCTATTTTATTACTATTACTAGTGCATATAATGTTCAAAGGAGGACGTTACGGGTCAGGGTTGATTAAGTATTCACACTCTTCATCTACTGATACATTGAAATTCATCACATTTGTCAGTACCACATCTAAGTTTCTATTATTACAGTTCATTACACAATTACTTTGGCGAAACTCACAAAATGTTAATAAATATTCATAATAACATTGTACCTCCAATGACGCCGAATTTAAGTTTAAGTCCCCTAATACAATAACGTTATCGTGTTTTGAAGTGAGCTGTTCGAGAATGTTAAATAGGTGCATATATTTATTGTTGTTACTTTGTGGAGGAATGTGTACTCATCATCATCATCATCATCATATTAGCCAGAAGGCGCCCACTGCTGAGCATAGGCCTCCCCAGAGATCTACACAAAGGGCGGTCCTGTGCTTTCCGCATCCAGCTGGTACCTGCTATCTTTACCAGGTCGTCGGTCCACCTTGTGGGAGGCCTACCGACGCTGCGTCTTCCGGTAAGTGGTCGCCACTCGAGAACATGACTGCCCCATCGGTCATCTGTTCTTCAAACTATGTGACCTTGGTTCGCTAGCGATATACCTCATTTCTGATTAGATCGCGCAAAGGTTTGCTGGTAGAAAACTCAATTAATGAGTTAAGCTCGCCTTTGTACATCTCTGTTACTGTACTGTATAATTATGTCATGTTTGTGTACAATAAAGAATAAAGATAAAGGCACTCCGAGCATAACCCTTTCCATTGCCCCTTTCAGTAACAGTGTGCTTTCTTATAAGGCCCATAGTGAGCGGCCATGTTTTAGTTCCGTAGGTCATGGCAACACACATTGGTCAACGACGAAGGTCTTGAGACACTGCGGTAATTGGGACCCAACCGAATTAGATTCGTCGATTGACCTCTTTCTCGAAATTGTAATAGAAAATGTATAGTCGTCAACAACTTCAAGAGGAGTGCCTCGAACTGTCGCTAAAGTAGGCACAACATGGACATTCAACATAATTTTCGTCTTGTCTTTGTTCATTTTAAGACCTACTTGTTGAGAGGCATTACAGAGGCCATCGTGCATTTTACCAAAGTATTCCAGGGCTTAAGCCATGACTATGATATCGTCAGCAAATCTGAGGTGAGTGAGGTACTCGCCGTTAATATTGATACCAAGTCCGTCCCAGTCCAGAAGCCTAAAGATATATTCCAGTACATCGGTCAATAACTTCGGTGATATGACATCACCTTGTTTAACACCTCGCTGCAGCTGAATAGGTTACGTGGTCTTGTCCTGGAGACAATCTGACATAGTGGCATTTCGCGTAAACACTTCAATGCTTCAATATATCGATAGTCAATTTGGCACCACTGTAGAGACAGAAGCACCGCCCAAGTTTCGTTCGAATGGAAAGCTTTCTCATAGTCCACAAACGCCAAGCATAATGGCCGGTTATACTCTTCGGTCTTCTGTATAACCTGCCGCAGCCTATGTATGTGGTCTACGGTACTAAAACCTTACCGGAACCCGGCTTGTTCGGGAGGCTAGGTGGCATCAAACCGAGACGGTTTCGTAATGACTCTCGAAAACAGCTTATATACATGGGTTCAAGTTCTTAAAGAGAGCTTTATCACCTTTCTAGAATAACAATATTACTTTGCTTCTGTGCCGTGCTTCCGGCGCTCTTGCCCTAAAGGATGACGGAATTGAACAGCTTCTGGGTTTTACGAACAGGTTTTTTACCAGCTTTCAGAATCTCAGCCGTGATTCACCATCATCACCAGGCGCCTTGTTGTTCTTGAGCTGTTTGAGAGCCATACTAATCTTGTACAGGATGATGTCCGGAATATCTTTGGTGTAGTGTTGGGTTAACTTGAACCTGAGGTGTTTTTCATACTGGTAACAGGTGCCCGTGTTGTCATGTATTACTGCCCATAGAACCCCTTGACTTCCCTCTAAACTTCAGACTTGGTCAAAACAACTCGGCCGTCATCCGTTTTTAGTCTCGTCAACTGGCTCTGTTCTATCTAAATCGTAACGCTTGATGAATCAGACGTAACAGATCAAAACAGAGTGGTCGAAATTTATCTCAACACTTGACATACAAACAAATAGTGTGAAGAAGTTTATCTGTCCATAGAAGTTTTGTGATAACGTTTTACTCGAGATGTTCCTTATCTGTTTTATTGTTGAGATGCTTCAACACAGACATTGTAAGTGATATTCGTGGATAGTAGTGAGATCCAGACCGCAGGTTAGTAGTCGTGTTATTTGTTGCCATTTATAATATTTTATTCAAATCATATGAAGTTACAACATATAAAAAAACATTGTGGTTTTTACGCAAGTTTTAATTTACATATTAAATCAATTGTTTCAGCCATGTGTTGTCGTCGCCTAATTTTAGTATTAGCAATAATATTTTCTGTAGAAGCGGCAACAGACTTAAACTACAGACTTAATATACCAATAAGACCATCCTCATACGCTATATCTATAACCCCTTACTTTGACACAAATGATTCTTTAGCGTTCACTTTTGATGGCGAGGTTACTATCAGCTTGTTTACTGATCAGAACACTAAACAAATCAAGCTTCATTCCGAAGGTCTCACCTTCTCAGCTAGTAACGTCACAGTTACAAGAGGAGGAACAGTTTTAGGACTAGATACTGAATCGCCAGTCACTTTTGACGAAAAATACACATTTCTGTACATCAATTTGGCCACTGAACTGCAATCAGGTGTTGAGTACACCCTGAATATTGTCTATCGAGGTCCGATAAGAAGCGACTTAAATGGTTTCTACCGAAACTATTACTTCGAGAACGGAGTCAAAAAGTAAGTATTCAATTCTCTTATATATTTCAATTCTTTTTATATTTCATTGCATTATTTCTACAGGAAAACCTGTCCAGTTAATTGTTTGGTAGTTTAAATTATAGGTATATACTGTTTAGCATAGTCTGACTGACTGGTTATTTATAGATATCAATATCAAGAGTGATCAAGACTCGTGTAGGATAAACTAGTAGGTATGCAAAAGTTACATACAAGATATCTTGATTTTTTTGTTGAATATCTCTATATGCGATAAAGTTGATTGCAAAATCCTTAAAAAAGATAACATTGCATTCTATGACATCTCGTACATTAACTATTGTAAAATACGGTGTGAATTTTGTAAGATATGATTAGATGCCGTGAAGCTATAAACTATATAGTATGTTTTTTAAATCTTATCAATTTCATAACGAAACATTATCTTTACTAATATTATAATTATGAAAGTTTGTTACTTTGTTATCCTTTCATGGGCGGAATACAATAAACAGGAGGAGTGTTTGTTCTTCCTGACCCTAATCTAACTACCTACCAAATTTCATCTAAATCCGTTTTTCTATTTAGACGTGAAGTGCTAACAAACATACACAAACTTTTGCATTTTTAATTTAGTAGGATACTCAATACTCATCGATATATTTAGTGTGCTTTATAAGAAACTTATGACATAGCTCCAGCTAATACTGGCATTCATTACCCGTCGTACCAACTACATTTCTAATGAAACACTTAAAATAAGTAGTTGGTGTAAATCTCTTGCAAAGTGAGAATAGCTCGATCAATAGTTGCATGATAAGGTCGCTATTATAGATAATAATAAGTTGTAATGCGTTTAAGTATTTAATTAAACAATGATATAATAATCTTTTGTTTCTAGACACAGCTTTACAGCATTCTTAGAACATTAAACACTTGATAAACAGATAATAGTTTTACGCTATCTTATGCAGTAAAGTACTGGTAAACTCATGTTTGCAAAGCTATCAGTGCTGGTGTGTGGATGACGTAGTGTAAACTTACTGTTAGTTGACTGTTTTTCAAGACTTTATTTGAGATAGGTACACTCGCCTTCTACGAGGTGATATTTTTCCTGCACGCTAATGCCCGATGAGGAATTGTTGACAGATTATAGTAACTGTTTAAATCTTTGAAACCAACTTCAAAAAAGAATAAATCTCAATCAGACGGAATCTTTTATATAAAAAAATATATTTATGTTCCCCGATTAACTGAAGACGCCTGGAGCGATTTGGTAAAATCTATTATTGTTTGAAAGGGTATACTGTTGGTGCCATGGTCATCAGATCAGGATCAGACCATTGGATCCTAGAGAAATCTAAGGCAATCCTTGAAAATTGTAGGCACGTATGGCGTGTTTTGGGGGGGCTCTGCTTATGATGAAGCCACTGAACTCTTTAACGATTAGAAGATACAGGATAGTTTTGCAATTTGTCGACAGTAACTACTCAGTAGTATCTAGGGATAAGATGATGCTTGAAAGGGCATCATAACTACTTACCACTGAAAACTTATCCAACCTAACCTACCTAAGATTAGTTGTTAGTTTATATGTAACTAGTGTTATAACGTATACCTACTTCACCCCATCTAACCTTTTATCTTGCTTATAAACCATTCTCTTTAATCACTCCATCTATTGCTGAAAACCGCATTGAAATCCGTTGCGTATTTTTAAAGATATAAGCGCACATACTCGTATATACAGACGGCGGGAAGCGACTTTGTTTTATACTTTGTATAGATATCGTATGATATTCGCTGATAAATAAAAAATTAATATCGGTTAATTAGTTTTAGCGTTTATCTATTACAAACAAACAAAAAACAATCTTTCCTCCTTATAATATTAGTATAGATAAAATAGGTAAAACCGACGACAAATGAATAGAAGAAATTCAAACCCTTCTAAAAAACCTAGTAAAAAATTTATTTTTAATTTTAGGGAATTCATGGCACGTAAACATACTCTATTTTAGAAATCAAGTATTAATTTTGTAATGTTGTTATTAATTAAAAATATTTAAGCAAATGTGTAATTGCCAAGAAAACGCCAGTTTCAGAGATAAGAATACTAAAAATAAACTCTAATATAATTCGAGCAGGTATATCTACAGAATAGGTAGGTAACTTAAAAACCTGTTAGAATACAAATTAGGAAAAGAAAAAGGTCAATAGCCCCTACCAAACCCTACAGGAAAACCATATGCACAAACCTAAACATACATATAAGATAACTATTCACCCAATTTCAGATGGCTAGGAGCTACCCAAATGGAGCCTACACACGCGAGGAAAGTGTTCCCATGCTTTGACGAGCCCGGGCTGAAGGCAACATTCACATTGACTATCTACCGCTCCGAGAGCTTCCAACCCAGTCTCGCTAACACCAAAATGCAGACTTCAACGCCATTGTAAGGATCACCTTTACAAATGCACTAGACCTTGTAATCTTTCTTGTCTAGTTGAAGTTTTTCTGAACAATTAACTTTTTTTTTTATTACTTTACTAGACAGGCATTTGACCGCCACCTCACCTGGTGGTAAGTGACGACAAAATTGAATTGTCACATGTCACGCTCGGGTCGGGTGGCGCTAAATTAAAAAATACTCGGCTTCAATAAGAAGAGTTCGGTTCTATCGTGTTATTATTAATGTGATTCAAAGCCTTATTATTTTCTAGAAATAAGAGAATATATCTTGATAAAAAGTAACGAAGCTAAAGATTAAAGAGGGCACTTCAATTTAGACTGAATTGCGGCTTAGGAAAGCTTTTGATTCTGATTTTTATTCCAGAAACAACGGATATGTGCGTGAAGTATTCTTCCCAACACCCATAATGTCCTCATACTTGGTAGCATTTCTGGTCTCAGAGTTTAGACCAGCCCAACAAGCTGTGGAAGGCAACAAAGAAATCGGAATCTATGCTCGTCCTGATGCTGCAAATCAAACTGATTACGCTTTCACATTTGCCTCGAAAGTCGTCGACGCTTTGAGTAATTACTTTGGTATTGATTATTATTCGACAGATAGTAATCTGAAGCTTGACCATATTGCATTACCTGACTTTAGAGCCGGAGCTATGGAGAACTGGGGATTGATAAAATACAGGTCAGTTCTTTCAAAATTATTATTTGCATCAGAAATTATAGTAGATCTTTTGTGTTCAAAATTTTGAATATTAACGCGTAATTGCTGTCTTCCAGTATTAAGACAGCAAAGGTTAAGAGGCATTAACCTTTGTAAAATGTTAACTTTTCTCACTATAGCAATACTGTGCTATAAATGCATATTCACGTACCGGAAGACGTAGCGTGGGTAGGCCTCCTACAAGGTGGATCGACGACCTGGTAGGGATCGCAAGTACCAGCTGGATGCAGAAAACCCAGGACCAGCCTTTGTGGGGAGGCCTATGTCCAGCAGAAGGCGTCTTCTGGCTGATATGATGATGATGTTGATGACATGCATATCTGCCTCTTAATTATATAACATTTGAATGTATGGTTGATAGATGTTGGGGGTCTCTATCGCACACTAAGGTTGTGGAATGAACTACCTGGAGAGGTTTTCCCTGGAGAGTACAACATAGAGTTCTTCCAGAAAGAGATGAAAAAGTTTTTACGGGGTCGGCAACGCGTGGGTAATGCCCCTAGTATTGCAAACGTCCATAAGCTGCGGTGCTTACTATCAGGCATGGCGTAAACTTGTTTGATATAAAAAAAATATAGTCTCTTCTGTACTCACACTCTCCTTTATGGGGTACGGCTATGTGACGTTAGGCAATAAATCAAGACTTCTTCTCTCTTCAATGGATGAGCGGCTAGTTCCAGTTCTTGACACGTCGATGGTCGAATGCAAAGTGTTAGTTGCGTGCCAAATATGACGAAATCACAGCATTTCCAGTCACCTTCAAGGTGGCGCTTCGATTGACGTTGCGTTTCTGAGTCAAAATGATGTCTAGGCTCATGACCGTCTACGACATACTTATAGGTATAAGAATTAATGTGTAATTTTATTATTTTGTAGAGAATCTCTTTTGCTTTATGTGCCTGAAGAGTCAACACCATATTTCAAATATAGGGTGGCACAAATCGTTGCGCATGAGACAACGCACATGTGGTTCGGAAATCTTGTCACCTGCCATTGGTGGAGCAATACATGGCTAAACGAGGGATTCGCCAATTACTTCCAAGACTATATTACATCCTTGGTATGTAACTTCAATAAGATATAAACTCATACGAAATAGAAGCTTTATACAATACAATACAAAAACTCTTTATTTGGACACTAGATACATACATGGGATAAAATACATAATAAAAAGCAGCAGTTTATGTATACTAGATTTAATTAACTTTGTAGCAAAGACTATCTTATCCCGGGGCTTTAGACGGCTCAACCAGTCTCCGGGTTTCTTCCATTCATTTTCCGGATAAAGCGAGCATTGTTTAACCTCGTGCTATTTTATGTAATCCGAAAATGTACATATCTAGTTATCTCTCAAAATAATATTTATTTTTCTTGTACTATAAAGGTCGACACAGACGTTGGCTCGGTCGACCAGCTAGTCATTGGTTCCGTCTACTCCGCATACGATGCTGATGACGACGCCGAATCCGTCCCAATCACCAATGAGAACGTTAATTCACCGGCGGAGATCAGTGGCCATTTCGGCACGATCACTTACCAGAAGGCGGGATCCATTATCAGGATGATGCACCACCTTTTAGGCGACGACGCGTTCAAGATTGGTCTCAATAGCTATCTGGAAGCTAAGTGAGTGGTTTGACTTGTATATTCTGTGTCTTGTTAATATATTTACGACTTTTTCTAACCAATGTGATATCGGTAATGATAACGATGGGGTATAATGAAGTTCATTTAGTATTTCTTGAAATTTTGTTAAGTTATCGTTATTAGGTGTTAATAGAATAATATTTTCCATCGATTATCATTCCCTAGCAGAGCTCATGACTAAATGTTTAGCATTGGTTAGATATATCTGAGATCATGATTTTTTAATAAACTACGAAAAGAATCATCATCAACCAGAAAAAGTGTCTTACTTACACCAAGATTTTTATTCCCAGCAAATTTGACTCGGGCTACCCTGAGTTAATGTACACCGCTCTTGGGCAAGGCGTGAATGTCACAAATGCCTTGGGTTCATACACTGGATCCAATATACATGACATTATGAACTCGTGGATTTCTCAAGCTGGTCATCCAGTATTGAAAGTGGACGTCGATTATGAAAGTGGGACCGTATCTTTGACTCAGGTATTATATAGGATTAAAGAAAATGGTAGTGTAAAATCAATTATACTTAAAAATGGATAGTACCGTTTTCTGTAGATATTTCTTTCAACACAATGCACATCAAACTGCCTACTAAGCGAAGAGTTTATGGCAGACACCTCCTCTAATTTAGGGAAGGTTCAATTCATAATGATATCCTATTACTTTATTAATGATAGCCACAGCAGAGTGAACCTCCAGTCTGATAATGAATAAGGACTCTTGCTGTCACAAAATGATTGAATATTGCATAAACTTTGGATAGATTGTAAAGTTGGGTATAATTTTAGTGTTTACTAGAATTTTTCTTTTAACTAAAGGAACGCTTCTACATTGACGAAGATCATGAAACTCCCGAAGTATACCAAATCCCGATCACATACACGACTAGCCTCAACCCTGACTTCAACAACACGAAACCAGCATTCATTATGGATACCAAGTTCCATATGTTCAACATGTCCACTATTAGCCAGAACCATTCCTGGATCATCTTTAATATACAGGAGACTGGTAAGACTGCTTATTTACCTACTTAAGAATAGTAAATGATCAAATCAAAAAACAAATGCCAAATAATATACCTACATTAATACCTTTATGTTTTGTTTAATTTTTTTCTACTATTTATTGCATCCAACTTCAATTTGGTACATAGTTTCTGTAACTAAATGGGATATTTATTTTCACTGAGTATGCTCTCTTCATAATTATGTTGTTTACTTTCAATGTTGGTTGTTACCTTAATTATTCGATTAATTTTATGTTACTTTTTCAGGCTTGTATCGTGTAGACTACGATGACCATTCTTGGCACTTAATAATCAATGCTTTAAGAGGAGATGATCGCACTAGAATACACCATTTGAATCGAGCTAAAGTAAGAACATAAAATCGACGGCTTTTTGCCAGAAGTCATTAACCATTATTTTGTAATACTTAAAAAGACACTATTAGTTTTAACGTCATATTTTGGTGTGTAGTATAAAAATGCAAGAGTCTATCGTAATACGTTATGTAAATTATAAAACATGTTTATTAAGATGTAATTAATCAAACGCAAATAAAGAAACTCCCAGAAACTTTTTTAAAACACCAAAAACGCAAGTTAATGACTTCTTGCAATTTCTTTCGTTGGTAGCAACAGTTAGTGACTTTTTAAATATCATATCAATTAACACACTTACACACTTGTCAGTTTCATGGGTAGAGATCACATGATTAGACTTAAAAAATGAACTTTATTCAATCTTAAGAACAAGCTTTAATAAGCAAAACAAACAAATTATATGTAATATTTTTCTTTTAACTACGATGTTTATTTACATCAATGTATGTTAGCTATGTAGTTAAAGAAAACCATTTTTACAGTTAACAGTCAAATCATCATTCATTATCTCCCGCGGGATCTCTGTACTGATATATTTCTGTTTATATACCTTTTTCAAAGCGTATCTCTAGGGTTTACGAAATACCACCACCAAACCAGCGCAGGCCTCTTCGATCTTATCCGCGATATCACTGATGTCATGATTGCCACGGATGTACTCGTTACGCTCTCGATCAAGTCACGTAACGCCACACATCCACCGCATTATTTTCATATGGTTGGGATAGAGTTCGCGGACGTCCATTCGTCAGCGTCAGTCAGGTTTCGCCGCCATGGGTGGATAATGCGGTGGATGTGTGGCGTTACGTGACTTGATCGAGAGCGTAACGAGTACATCCGTGGCAATCATGACATCAGTGATATCGCGGATAAGATCGAAGAGGCCTGCGCTGGTTTGGTGGTGGTATTTCGTAAACCCTAGAGATACGCTTTGAAAAAGGTATATAAACAGAAATATATCAGTACAGAGATCCCGCGGGAGATAATGAATGATGATTTGACTGTTAACTGTAAAAATTGTTTTCTTTAACTACATAGCTAACATACATTGATGTAAATAAACATCGTAGTTAAAAGAAAAATATTACATATAATTTGTTTGTTTTGCTTATTAAAGCTTGTTCTTAAGATAAAATACCCGAATGTTCGTGACAAGGACTTGGTGCAGTGTAGTGAGGTAATACCCGTGGATCATCTTGTAGTGCAATGTCACGTCTTTGGATCAGCAGATAATCGATCTGTGATTGATGCAGGCCACTTTTGTAGGTGATGAGGTGTTCGGGTCTTTTATGAAAGAAGGTGTTGGCCACGGCCAAGTCGGCGGCCAGTGAGGTTCGGAGAATATCTTCTCCCTGTGTCGCTGGCCGTAGCCAAAGCCACCATGCACCCGTCCGAACTCCTTGCTCCTATAACCCACGTGGTCATTGAGATCCGCATCAACCACAATCTGTTCGGAAGATGGTATATGTGAAAGAGTATCTTCGAAGCTATTCCAGAGGTAGTCTTTTCGTTGTCGGCACCACCGGACTGAGGAGCACAGGTGCTGATGATTGCCTCAGTGCCTCAATTTGTGCCTTGATTGGTAGGAGTCGATTGCTCACTCTGCTCATCTCCGAAATGCCGTTCCGGAACTTGTCGCCCACCATAATAGCGACCCCATTCGTCCTTTCTGACGATCAAAATGATGTACAAAAGCTTGTATCCCCGAACGATTTCCCTAGACTTGGAGCCCCGCTACGTCCTCTCTTGCAGTAATGCCACCTGAACGCGACGCCTACACAGCAAGTCAGCGAGCTTTAACGACTGGCCAGTCAGAGAGCCAACGTTCAGGGTGATAAAGCGGATCTTCACTATCGGAACTTTGCCGAAGCAAATCTTCCTGATAAGCGTGAACTTCCTTAACCCTGCTCACGTATGATAGGGTAGCCCTAACCACTTATCGTAGGAGTAGGAGTATCGTCCTACACAAAAATTGGGGGAAAAACCATCAGTACCACTATTTATAAATAGTAGATAGTATTCAATCGAATGATTGCATGTAGGTAAATGTCAAAATCTTTGGTCAATTGGCTATTACCTTTCATCTAACTCCCACCTTTCATATTATTTTATGAATACAACATTGTTTGCTACAAGAATGATAATTATTTTCGCAGATTATAAACGATTTATTCGCATTATTTTACGCCGACGAAGTTGACTTCGAAATAGTTCATGAAGGGTTAGAATTTTTACACGAGGAGACTGATTACTCTGTGATATTTGCTGCACTGCGTGGACTGAATAAGCTGCGGTACACTTATCTCGGTACTACTACATTAGATGTTATTAAGGTAAACAAAAAACATAAAATTTTAGAAAACTTATATAATTATATAAGTTCACTTTATTAAATATACTAATGTTATTTCAGTAGCTTCAATACCCAAACAAAGTAATTTTTTTCCCACAGGAAAGCCAAGTAAACCTTCTGGATAGCTTAATCACTAACATAGGCTACGATATTAAAGCTGGTGAGGGAACTGTGGCTCAAAGAAACAGAATGCAGGTGCTAGAGTACGCTTGCATGATCGGCCACCAGGGCTGCATAGACCATGCCTTGGATCTCTTCAGGGGCTTGAGAGTTAACGGTACCGAGTAAGTAAAAACAGTATACGGTCACAAAGTTCATCACCACGCCGTTGGACAAATTACACAACTTGCCATTGACACAGAGTTCATCCTCACTATAACTACTTATATAAAAAGATATGAAATCCCACCAAAAACATTTCATGTATTTTAGGTTTGTAAGCTCTTAATGGTTTTACTGTGAAAAAATCATCTAGTCTCAAGAAGAGCCACGGTCATAACTTTACAGATCCTATATTTCAGTTAGAAAGTATAGCTTGGCCGTTTCATAGATTCAGACGTAGCTCATCATCTCAGCCTTAGCTACGTCAAGCCAGCCAACTTAGAGCCTCTCCCACGAAAAAAGAGGTAATAGCCATTATCTCCACGCTTATCAGGCGGGTTGGAGTTTACAGTGTTATAAATATAACAATAGAAAATGCTGTTGCCCATTTTCCAGCTTTGTCTCCAAAACATTAGTCTGCGTGTCCGACACCCACGAATGTAAGGGGTTGATGCTATTTTACTCTGCTGGACACCACACGGCAACGTAGCAAGCAAACGTGGCTCTATTATAGATAATTATCTACGCGCTGCTAAACGACATAAACCCTGACCGTCGCGTCGGTCTAGGACTGAATCCAGCCTATGTGTCATGCAATAGTTCTAGGAAGCGGCCAAGGCCAAGATTCTAAACAAAATGTAGGGTTTGTAGAGTCAGGAGCTTGGCTCTTCATGAGATCTGACATATTTTCACAGGGAAACGATTAAATCCTGACAAGGCTTGTTAAATGAAATGTTTTTAGTGGAATACTACTTTCCATTAGAATTGTGACGAAATCCAAGTTTGTACCTTAATTTTTATATTTCCCGGTTACCAAATACCCTAAGAATAATGTGCATAAATAAATCACAATGCATTTAATATTGTAGCAGCAGCCCACATCTAACTATACGTAGCGAATAAACCTTGTCAAAACAAACGACTCGCTCAAAGCGTAGCAATAAATGGTATTTGAAGCAACTCCCCTGCGGCCATAAAATGAAATGAGCGTTTGCTTTGGCGGTTAATGGTTTATCTATTCTTGTAACAGATTATAATTAGTGTCGTTCTATACACTTTGTAGAGCAGAAGACACTATTACAGTTTCTGTAAAATTAAATTATACCAAGGCAGTTATTAATTGCATAAGAAATATAATAATACGTAAGCACTATATTTTATAAATATTCTTAACAAAGTCATGTTCTTACAGTGTTTGTCACTGACTTCGTATTCTTTTTAAATAAAAGATAAATAATTTAACACCTAGGTGGCAGTTTTCGCTTACCATCAGGTAGCCTATCTATTCCTTGCCAAGGGCTGCATAAAAATTTGAAGGGGCTGTGTCGGAACACACGGCCGATGCTTTTTAACCATCGACGAAAAAAAGGGCAGTTATCAGTTTGGCGTGTGTTACTGTCTATCTGTGTATATGTCTATGCCATCCCGAACGAATGGACAGATTTCAATATGGTATTTGTTTGAAAGCCAGTTTAGTCGAGATGGTTCTTAGCTTTGTTTCATTTAAAATTTAGGAATTATTTGAGTACAAGTATAGTTGTAGGTCGGGGGTCTTCCGGTATTTATCCGTCGGTTAGGTTTTAACGTGAAACGTCTGCCATGGCTACTTAGAGTCGTTCTCGTAACCGCCTCGTTTGCTCTGCGCCGGACATTGGGGTACCGACGTGTGGCCCATGGCCGCCTCTTTCCGACGATAAACGTGATATGTATTTTTGCTGGGTCGCGCACTGGCTAAGAAATAGAATTTTCATAATTATATATTTTTTTACTTTTCCACCAATCAATCACCACCTATCACGTTTGAGTCGTGAGTTACACTAATTAGGAATGCGCGGGAGCGCGCGTTTCGTTAATTCCATGAAGTGCACCTCCCCCTCTACCCCCGACGCAAATTGCGTCGCACGCACAAGGGCAAAACAGCGAGCATAACATACGCTAAACAATGACACTAAATTCATGTTTCTGGGACTACTCATTTTGCAGTTATTTAGGTAAGACGATATTGACCTTTTTATGGTAGTCCACTTTTCTGACTTGGTACTAAATGTTTCAGTGTGATTTTAAAGACGTTTTACGTCATGTCTTCTAATCACCTAACCCACAGAAAAACGTCGAAAGCCTCCGACCGAGTACACATAATACTCGAATATTCAACTATTTCCTAAACTACTAAGTCTATTGCAAAGAAACAAAGCTAAGAATCATCAAGTATAACTGACTTACAAATAAAGTTAACCTCATGGAAATCCGATCCACATATACACATACTTTTTTTCCGTCGGTGGCTGTAAATATCAAAATAATGTGTCACAGAATTTCACCGAGCTTAAGGCCGGTAGCATACTGCGCTGGCCTGCGCTACGGGAATGGTGTGGACTTCGAGTTCCTGTGGGACCGTATGGTAGCAACCAATACCGCCAACGAAATGACGATCATCGGATCTGCCCTTGGTTGTACTACTGATCAGGATAAGTTGAAAAAGTAAGTATTTTAGAACCACTACAAATTGTGCTTTATTAATGTAGCGGTTACTTACTATTACCATCGCCGCTGCATAGCTTGGCTACACTTCACATTCACAAATCTTCTAAACTGAATAAAAAATTGAATCAGTGGCCTTTCAAAAAGGCCTTTTCATAAAATATTTCTACCACTCAAACCTTGAATTGCTGTACCTCAGATTGAAGGGTAATGGTGCAATTACAAACCATGAGCAGGTGGGGTTAGATTATTGATTGATTAACGCCCTACTTGAATTTACACTAAAGGTAGTTGTAAAGGCTGAACATAAAATATTAGAGGTAGTCAGGGATTCACAATAGAAAATACGTACCCCTAATAACTCAGAGAGGAAAATCTTTAAAATGAATTTCATAAACGTAACCGAACCGGAAGAAATAAACGAAAGTAACACCACATTTTCAGGTACTTGGTATCAATGCAGGTGGAGAATAGTCCTATTCGGACACAGGACTTGACGGTGCCCCTAGTCAGTGTACTGTCCGACTACAACAATGTTGGATTGGTACTCGACGAGCTGAAGAACGGATATGAGCAGTGGAATACTATGTAAGTAAAACACACACGTTCTTACGACTGCAACCATGATATTTCTTAATGTAACAGTTTTTTTGAGCAATAAAATAAAATTGCAAGAGAAATAAATAAAAATTACCAATAACACGTTAATATGACAATATAGTTTCTACACTATCGATGACAAATAATGCACATCAACTAGTTTCTATTTACTTACATATATGCGACAGATATGACACACAAAGAGCCAACTAGCCGAAGAAGTCTATAATGTTCACTCAATATTTACATAGTATAAAACAAAGTCGCTCCTCGCCGTCTGTATCTATGTACGCGTATATTTTAAACCACGCAACGGATTTTAATACGGTGTTTATCAATAGATAGATTGTAGCGTAGGCCTGCTGGAAGAAATTTCTTTATAGAAATAAGTTGGCCTGTTGTGTCTGATACATTATGTCATATACTTTTGTAACAATTTTGTTTACAATAAATGGTTAAATAAATAAATAGATTGATTCAAGAGGAAGATTTAGAAACAAGAAAAAATGGGGTAGGTAGGGGCAAAGTAGATGTACGAGAACGAAGTAGCGCTTGGTTCACTAGTATTTTATAAATTACATAAAATTATTACACAGAACAGATGGCGGGAAGCGACCTTGTTTCATAGAATAGAATAGAATAGAATAGGTATTTATTTGCATTAAATGTGGTAGACAGTTATTAAGTACACGTTAATATCGTACATATTAAACCAATTACTCTTGGTATGCAAACTGAGCGAGCTATTTAAATTTAATAACAATAAAAATAACATATTTTCCATGCAATTACAATAAATTAAATTTAAAATTAAAGATTAAAGAGAGAGACACCAACCACAAAAAGTCAACTCAACATACTATGTATAGATTGAAACTAAATTGAACCTCTTTCAGATATACCACCATGGATTCGGTGGTATCTACGATTGGCTCCAGTTTACACACTGAGGAAGAATTTGAAAAGGTTAGTACTTCTGATATCATGTTTTAATACTAACAAAATGTGGCGAGGAGGACAAACATTCGCTTGACGTGGCTGGAAACCCTAGTATTATACATTTTCGTAAACGGAATGGCTTCTGATCGGTATCCTAACTACTCACTGTTCAACATCTCTTTACATGAACTTCCCAAATCCAATACGAACTGAAATAACTCCGTTATGGCACCGACTTACAATACAAATGACAGTCAAGTGGGCGCAGTGTAGTTTCCCATTCGTCACCTTTCCATCGTCACGAGTAGGTATTAGGTATACCGTGTATAGCCTAGAACCGGGGCTAATATTAAAACGGAGGCTCTATAGTCACCAGTAAATGAATCATTATGGTCCCAACTAATTAAAATCATAACTAAACTTTTGTTTTTTTCTTACTAACTTAATAGTAAATTCAATGTATTTATTGCAAGCAATTAAAAAGTTCCGCTCAACTCGATCAAGTTCATTCTGCATCGTACTTATGTTTATGTTTACTTTATGTTTCGGCGAGCGGGCCGTAAGCTTGTTTGTCATCTTAGTGGTATATAAATGATATTATCTTAATTTTTTATATGTGTCGCAGCCGGATAGTTAAATTAGCCAGTTAATGAAACGGCTAGCTTCTTATGCTATTATTTTATTGAAAATTTGCCAATTTCAAGAATTTTTAAAGTAATGTTTAAAGAAAGAAATTGACCCGAGTTTACGGAGCTCCTCCAAATATTGTCACAATGCTAACTTAATCACAATAATCTCAAACAATAATAATAGTTTGCATTAGGTTTTAATTCGGTTGGGTTAGGTTAATGTTGTGACAATGCATGGAGGAGCTCCGTAAACTCGGGGCAATATCGTTCGTTAGACGTAACTTTCAAAGTTCATGAATTTGGCAAATATTCAATTAAATAATTGCTTAAAAAGCTAGCCATTTAATTAACCGGCTAATTAGTGGTATATATATGTCGCATCCGGTTGCGACATATATATACCACTAATGTGGCAAATAAGCTTACGGATAAGGTCACCGCAGCCCTGTACATTGACAATGATAGCGATAATATCGTTTTGCAATAAACACTGATTATGAATCGTTACTTTCCTCTTATTGTGTGTAATGCATGGGTTTAGGTTAAAATCTTTTCAGAAAAAATACCAATACTCTAAGTATCTCTATTTTCAATATTAGCCCCGGTTCTAGGCCACACACTGTATGTGCTTTAAGCCTTGCTAAAACCACCGACACCAAAATTTGGATACCTATATTTATTATGTCTGTATGTCTGTATCTGGCACCGTAAGTCCCGAACGGATGGATCGATTTCATCGATAATTTAATCGTGATGAATATAAACTTTGTGCCATTAAAATCGGTTCAGCAGTTTGAAAAATGTGTGAGTACCAATAGGTATGTAGACTGTCGAAGGTATTCCGACATTTACCGTTCATGTTGAAAGAGGTTGTTCAATACTTTGTCCTTCATACACACAATTTTACAATGGTTCACTCAATGGTACTACCGAAGGGACAAAATAGTAGACTAACCAACCATATAATGGCGTATCAACAACGCATTAAGGAATGTTCCACTCCTTTCACAAATCAACAATTAGATCGTTAGAGCTCTCCAATCTCGGGCCATTATTATCCGCCAGTTGACACTGTAGTGCAAACGGGGAGTGCGGTACACTCGGTAAGAAAAATTTACCATGAACACAGTTTCGGGTATGCATACATAACAAAGGTATACGAAAGCATACACTTTACGTTTACGGTTACGTTTTCAGTGATGTGAACTATGTATTATAATTAACAGACTTAATAGTGTTTACGTAAGACTTTTCCCAAGTCATAACGTTTGTTGCAGATTCACTTTCAATTTCTAAACGGATTTCGATAAAATCATAGGCTATTTATTTTTATCCCTGTATTTAAAATAGTTTATGTGAGAATCCCGGTTGTGGCGGAACCATTTAAAGCTAGTTTCTTGATTATCTAAGGGCGTCACTTGACCTTATGAGAAGGCCACTCGGCATGCGATAGAAAGCGATGCTCGGAGTTTCCCTTCGTGAGGACCAGAAATTAATATATCTGCAGCAGAACTAAAGTCACCGACTCCAGAGTCGCAAATCTGAAGTGGCAATGCAGGCTACGTAGCTTGCAAAAAAAACTATACCCGTTTTTCCCAATAGCACATATTTTTGTAAAGTAATTAAATACTTCAAAATGAAAGGTAATCCGAGATAACTCTTTGTCTTAATTTAAAAATAGATAGCGCTAAAATATAAGCGCAATATTAACAATGTGCTAATTATTAAGATTTTGGGTAATCAAGGAACATATATCTTAATATTTTTTAAGAAAAACACTTAAAAACTTTCGTGAAACGTACGTCCGCCATTAAGCGGCTCCGGTACACGAGCAAAACGGATCGAAACTCGTCATCATTCGGCTACTCTCGGAACATGCAGCCGTCTTAGGCGGGCCACCCGTTTTAGGCCACCTTCCCCTACAAGCACACACACAAACGTTCGCGATCTGTCATCTCAAATAAACCTGTTATGTCACTTGTGACAGATGTCAACATGGCAGGTTTATATAAGCTGACAGCTGTACTCGCGATTTGTTTACAATCTATATTTCTCCATTCGGGCTTTCATGAGATAAAAAATATTTTTAAATTATTCTGTGCAATGATTGCAAAAACTAAACACGAGTTAGATTAGAACATTACTTTACAAATATTTTATAGTCTATATTTTTCCGTTGGATTCTTGTCCCGATTGTACACGATGATGTGTCCAACGTGTTTGGACTACGGTCATTTGGGTCACCGAGACAATTATATGAAAAGGTCACCCAAGGACATTTTGATATTCGTGTTTTTATGTTGGCATTGCACTAATATCATTAGTTTGTATTTTTTCCGCCAAATATTTACGTGTGTTATAAAATTCATTTAACTTGTTAATATAAATGCGAACTTTGGTATGGATCGAAAAGTCTAAAGTTACAGAACCGCTTGGAGCTACAACTGCTTTTAGAATTTTTTCAACAAAGAGATTCTGTTAATTAGGCGAAATTCATATGAAACTCTTGAGCTTAGATAATTAATTACGCACAATGCACGAGTGCAGATCGAACCGAAAACGAAACCTTAATACTGAAGTGCGTGGTTAGGTACTTAAAGTTTAAAGTAGTTTCTACAACACATATAGATTCATGAATTTGCCATTATGTTATGTCAAAAGGTTGTAGTTATTTCATCATTATCAGCATGGGCTCTATTGTGAAAAAGTGTAACAAAATCGGGCAAAAATAAATGTCCCGGTTGCGGTTCCACGCGCGAGAGCCCGGTTTCCACCTTGACCATGGACGAGGATTTGGCAGATCACCGCGAGTAGCTACTGCGAATCAGTAGCCTGAATGTTTCACCGTGCTTACGCTCTCTCAATTATGCGATTATTTATTCTATACTAATAAAATAAAAAGAGAATATTTTATTGTTGGTCGGTTTCTTTCTTGTTTGTAATGGATTAACTCAAAACCTACTTAACCGATTTTAAAAATTATTTTACATCCCGAGGTATCCGTTCGCGTTTATTAACTTTTAACTAAGACTTTTTGATTGTGTTTGTAATTGTCAGCAAGGTTTGTATGAAAGACAAAAGGGCAGGTAGGGGTATGTGTAGGGTTAGTGAAGGGTAGGTGTAGGGCAGTGGTGGGGTATGGTAAGGTAGGTGTAGGTAAGAGTAGGGTAGAGGTAGAAGGCCACGCGAACGAAGTCGCGCCGGGCCTACTCGTTTTTGTAATAAAAATAATCTTCACATATTAATATTCACTGTCTAGGTCACTAGTATTACGTATTTTATTTTAGCTGTAAACGTAATGCACTTACTTCAAACGTGAATCGCCAAATTATTTTGGCTCGGCGCCAGTATAAAAAATTCGCGCATAGCCCTGTATCATTCGCTTTATTTTTAACACCATTGCGTTTTAGTCTGGGTATCGCTTTTAATACAGACGGTAGAATTAATAACAAAATTTCGCCCGTAATAACACCCGCTTAAATGTCTTTGCCATTTGTCTACGTAATTCGGCATAACAGCTACAACACTGTTTTGTATAGTCACACGATGTAGTTTGCAATGTTTTTTTAATTGTAAGTCTCTGAGGGCACAGAGATTTAAGATTTGTATATTTCCGTTACACGACCGCGCTTGTAATACAGAAATTCGTATGTATACTAAATTGCAATTTAATCTGTCCAGTAGTTTAGGAAAATGTTGACTGTGACAGACACGCACACGTTTCCGTTTCCGTTCAGTTTCCGGTACCCTGTTTTACGGACGTATGTATATAAAATACCCTAATAAAAAATGTCGTAAATATGAGTGCAATAATTTATTAAAGTTTGTGTCCCGTAGCTTGAGGACGCCGTAAAGAATATTATAGTGCAAAAGATACCGCGAATGAAGTCACCGGGAAACAGCTAGTCTGGATTGTTTAATTGGCTGTAGCTCGTAAAGGTCATTATAATAACTATTAGCTAAATTCAAGGCTGTTTGTCATTTAGCTTGTTACCACTAATTGATTGTATGAGTTTGGTAATGGTTTATTTGCATACTTTTCGTAGCTAGTAATTAGTTTTTCTCGCGGGAGGGCCTAAATGAGATTTCATGATATTGTTTGATGTTAATTTTACTAGATCACGATTGGCCTTTACCTCGTACCTTTTTGGACTACAAGCCTTTTCTTGCTACTTCGTCTGCGTAAAATTCGATTATTTTTACAAGCTTTTATGTACGTCTTATACAATAACTACTAATACTAGTACCTAAGTAAGATATATTGTTACTAACACTGTGGATGTATCTGTCTGAAATAAAACATTTCAATTTCAATTTCATTGTACGTAACAAAATCTTACAAGTTAAATTTGACCCATTACCCGGTTTCCGATGGAGCTGATATTTTGCACAGGCCCGGTTTTATAAGGTCGGTGAAATTGCAATTTTATGTAACTATCGAGCTGATCTGATGATGGAGCCGGAA
Organism: Blastobasis lacticolella; assembly: GCA_905147135.1. Lineage (NCBI taxonomy): Eukaryota > Metazoa > Arthropoda > Insecta > Lepidoptera > Blastobasidae > Blastobasis > Blastobasis lacticolella. Next base: position 2,666,832 of record LR990051.1, read on the forward strand.
CTTCTAATTAGTCTTGACAAGTACTCTGACTTATCATAAAAAACGCGCGATAAAAGCTTGTTACGAAAAAATATTTTTCACTTGAGAACATATTATTGCGATACAAAATACCCTTTTTCCTTCCCCAGGTTGCCAATATCTCCTTACGGTTTCAGCAATATTTAGTTATAATATAAGTTTGAACATGGTGAAAACCAGTCATTTTCGATGTAGTTGTTGTTCACTATGCGTACTCATGCTGTGCTTTCTTTCAGTTCACAAATTGGTTATCTTCCTGCACTCAGTGCACAGAGCAGGTTCTTGCCAGCGCTGGGAAGGCACTGGGCAAGGCGAAGAGCGTTGCCGGATGGGCGAGAGGGCACCAAGAGGAAATACTCAGAGTTCTAAGAAACAACGCCATCTTGAAAACACCATCGGCGACGTTACTCGCCCTTAGTTTTGTGGTGATTTGGTTAAAGTTCTAGATACATTATTTATGATAAAATATCCAAAAATATTATATACTTATTGAACAGGGTGACTTTGTATTGTATTAATTTGTAACCACTTTTGCTATTAGGTTAGAAAACTATTTACCTAAATATAAATTTAAATACAAAAACAATAGTACTATAAAACATTTTGAACTGTATGTGTAATTCTCAAAATTGGTTTGATTTAGTATAGTAAAAATTATATTGACGCTGTCAATGCTTTTCAATTTCATTGACCAGTAGATTTGCAGTCAGCCTATCAGAAACCAGAATAGTGTACCTAAAATGTATTTAAAAAAATTGTAGTAGGTTTGTAGTACTTAATTCATAATTACGTGTAGGTATATTATGTCATACCTAGATCGATCGTGGGATTAAGCCGATCGTGATGTGCCGAAGCAGACAAACATATCTATTTAGATTAAGGCATATTGATTGAATTCATCATAACTATGAATGTATAATATTATGATTTTCTATTGAGATCATCTCCACTAAACAGTAGATAGATTAGAAAAGAAGTATTAATAGAAAACAAATTGTCAATACTGAATATTGTAAAACAAGAATTGTATTAAACATTATATTTGTAGTTTGAATATCTTTTCAATTATCATTTACCTCAAAACAGTGTACTTTCGTATCAGCATACATCGCAGTTACGAATTTCGCGTCAATAAATTACACTCATTTAACTATTTTGTGTGTCTGTATCTAACAAGACTATGATTTTGACAGTTTTCTAAACGTTTCTAACACTTTCCCTGTAGGTGGGTAGTCGAATATCTCGAGTGGCCCTTTAAAGTGAAATATCATTCTTTCTTAAATGTCGGAGTTTACATAGGTAGGTAACTAGTTTTTGTATGGTAGTTAATTCGCAAATCTGTCTGTGAAAGAAAGTAAAGGTAAATAACATTGCAATGCGTATTTGTGACAATCATTATTATCAATGTCATTCCACTGTAGAGGCTGCAGCCTATGCAGTGTGATGACGACCACAGTAAATATAAATTACATATGATGTCCACTGTGTTACAATTGTGTACCTATAACATGGAGCTCTTCGAGAAGTATGTTAAAAGGTTTTCTGACTCGGCAAAATGCTTGTATGAATTTCTATGTAACGAATTAACCAGGACTTATAAAAAAAATATTGTAAAAAAAAATACAGATTATCTTTCTAAATAATGTGTCAGTCATTCCGTGCGTAGGTGGCTAACCATTGTCAGTAGGCAACGAAGAGCTGGTACGAATACATATTAACGATCTCCCTAAGTGCGTCTACCTACGCAGTGGTATTATAGGAAAGTATATCGCACTAGGACCGTTATGTGTATTGTTAGAGTTCACGCGTGCCCCGTGCGTAGGATGACGCAGTATGCAATTTTACCCTTTCCTTTTTACAATGTTATCAATTCGTAATTATCTTGTAGGTAACTTTTAGCTACTTAATTTCAACTTACTGATAGGCTTTTCGTTCGCGGCTTTCCTAGTGCTTGCACATAGAGCAGGTCTTCTGGTTCTAGGAAGAGTAGGTAGAGTAGTCTTTAGTTTTCAATTGCAGGTCATGGCCATTCTTGATCACCTGTATACTAACTTGTGGAATGAGCTACCAGCCACAGTGTTTCTTTTGGATTTTAACATGGAATCGTTTAAGAGGTATATTAGAGATCTCCTTAGAGGGGGGCAAGGCATTAGAAACGCCCTTGGTGTAGCTGATCTCCATAGATGGCGGAGACCACTTTCCATCAGGTGGCCCGCTTGCCTGTTTGTCTGCCGTATTACATAAAAAAACGTATGTAACCTATAGACCTATATACATACATATATAAAGCTCACGCCTGTGTCCCACAGGTGGGGTAGGCGGAGACTATGGACCGCCACTTTGCTCTGTCCTGACACAATTCCCTAGCCTCGCATATATCCACAACTCTTATAAACCTACATAACTTTATTTATAAAGAAATAATGTAATCTGATTAACATTAACTGATTTTACAATTTTTTTTTTACAAAGTCACACTAGCTCTAAACTACGCCAAGCTAAGCCATTGACCAAAAAAGGTGCTTGTTAATATTGGAACTCTTAAATCTTCTCTTACTAAATGGTTCCAGTGTTATTGCCTTCTTCTTCTTATCGTGTCAATGTAAAAAATGTATACATAGTTTATTTGTTAATTATATTTATCCAATCCAAAACTGAGCGACGCGGACGGTCTATAAATATAAGCAATGATTAGAAATATGTGCTTACAAACAACAGAAACGTCAGCTCGGAATATCAGCACGTAAACATTTTCGTGCTATGTAACATATCACAGGTTTCCCCAAGAACACAAAAATCATTCCTCGAATTTGCAAAAGTAAACAAACAAGAAGAGTCATTGTCGAACACACTCAGTTATAAAATATGTGCAACTGGACAAATATAGAACGCAATGTCATCTGGCATAAATTGAACTGTAGCTTGGTGCGAGCGTACCTCGGATTAGTTTATCGCCGCAGTATAGGGGCGGGGTGGGGCAGTTCAAGTTGTGTTGGTTAGTGAAGTCCGGCGCCAGTTTCGATCTATTCGGTCGGTAAAGGTGTATTCGATCGCGGCGGGTACGGACGTAGCGCGACGCTCTGCGCGCGAAATTCAAACGTGAATTCGGAGTTCGAAAAAGATGGAAAATATTATTCGCTGCTCGTCTTTTGTGTTCTTTGCGCTCCTCGCTTGTTGTAACGGTGTATTAGTTTACAACGAGCTTGGCGAGTGTTTGAACTATACAGTGTACCCTTTGGAATACAATGTCGCGATTATACCATACATTTACGAGAAAGCGACGTCTTTCTACAACTGTGAGGTTAATATTCGAGTAATAGCGAACGCACCAAACTTGCAACTGGTCGAGTTGGACGCTGGTGAATTTGAAATAGAAGGCGTCGAAGTATGGTACGAGGCGCTGAAACGAAACATTATCAACGAAGGAAGACCGTACTTGTATAATAAAAAAACGAAGAAGCTGACGATATATCTGAAAGAACCAATGATTTATGTCGAAAGGCTGCAAGGACCCCAGTATATTATAAAAATTAAATTCCGCAAGGAGTTTAACAAGGAGCCTTATGGGATTAGGTTGGTGCCGTACGAAGTCGAGCATAACAAGTAAGTATAAGTACTTCTATGAGTTGTGATATAGTAAACAGTCGATCAAAAAGTTGTTTATGATACGTTATGCAAGTTTAGCGTCTCTTGCTTTTGACTCGACTAAAAGTTTTTGGGGCAAACAAAATAATAATCTAGTTTCTATGTGCTTAAATTAATTAATAAGTTTATCGGATATAAAGTAATGCTGTCCCTAATTTTGATTTAAAAATTTTATTGAAAATTTTCGAGAAAATAGTCCTTAGCTTATTTACTTAGCTTTCCATGTTAAATGGGTTTGTTAATAAATATCAAGACTTTTACGTGAAGCTAGACACTACTCAAGAAAGATACGTGTAAAATCTAGCAAAAAACATGTTTACAAAACAAAAAACAAACACTGTCATAAAGTAAGCCGATTAAGCAAAGCGATTCCGCGAGTAAATACTATCTATAGCTATTTACATTGTTCGTTTGGTCTAAAATAGATCCCCTGACCTTTCCTATCCTTTCGGCTGCGTAGCGTCTAGAATAATAATGGTTTCCACCTATTCTGCATTAGAGTACAGTCTGAAAATATATTGGTATCATCATCGACAGTCCGTACTAAAAATCGAAAGCTAGAACTGAGGACTGGAAGCCTTTCTAAGACTCTATTAAGCCAAAGGAGTCCACATGGAAGGGTGCCACCGCCGTATCTATATTCCTCTCGCCAAGTAACGAAGCTTGCATCGTTGTCTTCCGGTGTGAAGGATAAGACAAATTACACACATGATCGAGGCAACGCACCTGAAGGTTTGGCATATGTATGACACAAAATCTTACTACATGAATGGTCCTTTTATATGTCACTGCTTGCAAACCGGACAGAAAATGCACATGCGTCGTGCCCGCATATTCATCGCCTAGCAACTGGATACAAAACGTGCAGTCTGCCTATTGGCGCCTACAGTCTACAGTCAGCCTACAGTCGACCGACGCTCTGCGCGTTTGTTTACAATTTATAAATAAGCTTTTTGTCATTAGTAAACATTTGGTACAAATCGTGCAGAAATCGTTCTATCATCTTCATCATCTTCTGAGCGGCTAGTCTCCGCTTCTGCCAGGGTCTGCTTTCCAACTCATTCTTTTCCACTTCGCCCGTCTTGGGCATCCTCCAGTCGTAACTCGTAATTTGGCTCTCGCATCTGTCTCGGTGATGTCAATCCATCGCTTCTTGGGCCTTCCACGGGACCGTATGGGGTCTTTATGGGCTCTAAATGCCGTGAACGAGAGTTACCGCTTCCCATCAGGTCCACTGTTAGCTCGTTTCTCAGAAGCGCCCTTTATTTTATTAGAAAACAAAATATTATCTAAAGCTGAGATGAAAAATAAAATTTGTCGTTAATGTCCCGATTGTGCTCTCGCGGCCAGGGCCCGCCTTGCCGATGATTCAGTCAGATAGATACAGTGGAACGACTGCCATCTGACCTTCGTGAGCATGCTTCTGGGCAAACCTGACCAGATTGGATCATAATTACACATTCAGTCGCCTCAATGTGTAGCTTTCATCACGATGTTTTCTTAGAATAGAGTTATTGGAACATGACCTCAGTGGGATTATAACACGGTACCTCTCCCTTACGAGTCGGATACCTTAACCACTCAGCCACCGAAGCATCTACAGCTGAGATAGCAGTAGAACATAGGCTTTCGTCATCTTAGGGCCTTGCCAATGGATGAGGTTTGTGTTACCACCACCAACTTACTTCCTTCTACTATGACAGACACGGCCAACTAAAACTATTGAAAGAAAATTATATTCTCCTCTGTTCATATGAACTCCTCTGAGATTCATATTCCATTTTGTCTTATGAAGTAAACTTTATAAATAAATAATTAAATAGAATCATGCATCACATCGAGTCATTCAATCTGTATTCATTTTTCTTGGAAAAGAAACCACAATGAAACTTTTAGCTGTTATTGCGTCCTTCGCCTTGAATATAATTAAATTTCATGATGATGTTTTAGTTTAGTGTCAGCCTACGTTACAGTGAATCATTCCTTCATTCAGCATGGTTTACGAGTATATGTTTTGCACTTGTCCAGTTTTACAAGACTTACGACGCGACGTTGTGTCCAGATTGTCTGATTGAAAGTGGCCAAATAAGTAGATATCACAATGAAAACAATTTAAATCTTGAAAAAACAATGGTTGCCAGCAACACATTTGCGACACCCGTCTTGTGTTGCGAATGTCCATGAGTGGCGGGATCACTTACCCTCTACAAAATAAAAAGAAGTAAAAAGAGTAGTACAGAAACTAAAAAGGCCGACTGCTATTTAAAAACTGAAAAGTTTGGAAGTAATTCCGACTGCTTTCAAGCTTAAATTAAATGTTAGTTTAATTTAAGCTTGAAAGCAGTCGGGCCCCATTTTTATATACCTATGTGGACACAAATGCTAATATTTATAGAAATTTAGACTGGGTCCCCCGGCTGCTTTCAAGTTTAGTCTTTCAAACTTTCAAAACGCTGGCAGGGCATTTCTAATAAGCGCTTGACTATTTCCCGGCAGATATAAAAAAGGTACGCTTCGACCTCACGAGCCAACTGTATCCACACCACATGGCGCAAATATGACATAAATAATTGTTAAATATGCTATTTTAAATAAATCCCATCTCAGACTGGCCATGTATACCTTAGTATACAAGTTGGCCTTACGTACACCCACATAACCATTATAGCCTAGATATGGCAAACGGCTATAAATTAATCCATCAATTTATTCCGCGATACATATTATGCTTATTTTTTATTGATCAGTGCTTGAGGAAAACGGAACTACAGATGGTATTATTTAAATAGACTTGGACTGCTTTTTACTAAAACGAACCGTTCCTCGAAATCAGACCTATAGTTTCTAGATAGGCATGCTCGTCAGATTCGCGGCAGGTAGGCTAAATTGTTTTAATGACCCTTAAACATCGTTCCTTCCAGATCTCGACATAATTAGATAATAAGATGAAAAATATATAATATATACGGTCACGGAAAGCGTCAGTGGCCGAGTGGTGAAGGTATCTGACTCGTAAGCGGGAGGTACCGGTTTCGAATCCCACTGCGACCATGTATCAATGACTCTTAGCGAGTTAAGTACATTACTTGAATACACACCGATGCTCTTACTGTGAGGGAAAACTTCGTGATTAAACCTGCATATTCAGTCACCTGAATGTGTAAACATAATTAAATTGACGACATGAGTGGTTCAGTGGTCAACATCGGTCTGCCACGGAAGAGGTCCCAGGTTCGATTCCCGGCCGGGCAGAAATTGAAATGGTGAATTCTGTTACGGGTCTGGGTGTTCTATGTATAATAAATATGTATTTAAAAGTATATAAGTAGTTTATCAGTTATCTAGCACCCATAACACAAGCTTCGTTTACTTTGAGGCTAGATGGCGCTGTGTTAATTTGTCCACGATTATTTATTTATTTATTATTTATTCAATCTGGTCAGGTTTCCCTGGTAGCAGGGTTACGGAGGTCGGACATAGTCCACCATTTCCTTCGAAGTCACGGTGTGGTGCAGGCGGGAGAGGTAGAGCGGCGTCACTGGTATCGCGTAATGAGTGGCGAGCTCGTTGCGGTGCTAAAGTTCGACTAACCTCAAACTATGAAACGGTCACCCATCCAGTTCCCGGAATTTGGCAGCTATGCTTAACCTTGGTTATCGGTCTTGCAAGCACGGTGCCACTAGATCAGTGTCGCTACATGGGTTTTTCATTCTATTCGTTCTACCTACCTGTACCTACACAATGTGTAACGTCCTTGAATAAATAATGCAAAAAATTTAGCATTAGCCAGCGACTTTGCGTGTGCCTCGCACTTTATAAAAAAAATTAGATATAGGTAGGTAAATTCTGATTTATAAAATGCATGTAATAAAATACAAATTATGTATGCGGCCATTGGCCTAAATGTACAGGATGTCACAGTTAATTACCCAAATCACTATGGTAGGTATAGTTATGTGTTCTTCCCATTGTCTCGGTTCGTTAGTCGAAACGAATGGGGACATTTATCAGGTATCATGTTGCAGTTGAAGTTTGATAGTCAACTACTTTTGTAATGACTCAATTCAGTGGCACGAAAAAAAATTAAGTTACTAAAAAAGAATACTGCATTCTGCATTGCTCCAAAATTATTGTGCTAGTGATAGCAGATATCAAAATTGTTTGTTTGATATAACAGGTATGTGATATTATTAAAAAAATTACGCACTACTGTGAATATCCCAAAAATACTGAAGGAAATAAATATGAATATGCATGGACAAATTCAAACAGCGTCGTCTAGCCGCAAACTAAACAAGCTTGTGTTATGGGTGTTAGATAACTGATAAACTACTTATACCCTTTTTATTAATACCTACTTATTTATTTATGTATTAGATCATTTCACAGTTTTACAGCAGTTAAATAAATATAAAATATAACTACATTATACATACTACACCCAGACCCGTAACAGAAATTAAAATTCTTCATTACAATTTCTGGTCGGCCGGGAATTGAACCCGGGCCCTCTGCGCCAACTAAACCACAGAAGTCGTCATGATAAATTTGTATTAATTTGTGTAGGTACATCAAGTATTAGAAAATTTGACACATTAAAAAATACGTGTGGCACTCGGGGACTGCCGCGGTAAAGCTATTGCATAGCATTTTTTATCAACTTATGCAATTATAATTGTTTATTTATTTTATTTATGCAGTATTTTTTTTTTATATTAATTCGAGCTTCGTACAGTCGTACCATATACATACACGTTAAGGTTCAACTAGTCGCGGGCTCGAACTTACTCGTGGACGCGGCCAAAAAGCACGCTGTCTCACCTAGCATTGTGTCTATAAAAGATAGAATCAGTTATGAGCAGTTAGCAGCTAGTCTACACGCATACGTCTAGTCGCACGCACACAAACACCGTGCCGAAGTCTGCCGCACTGAAACGACGTTAGACGATGCACGGCTTTCAACGCCGCACCGCTGTGTCGGTCGGAGTGGGGGGAGTTAGGTTTTTTCGTTACGGAATTTCTTGATTCGGTCGCCGCGCTCAAAGCCCGCGATAAAGCTTAAAATCACGAGCACTATTAGACAACGAATACCTTTTTTGAAACCTACTCGATCTATTTCCAAGGACAAATAGCTTAGTATCGTAAACAAATATTTGTCTGCAACGTGACGTCGGCCGGCGTCTCAGAGGTGGCCTTGCTTGCTCGTGGGTAGCAAGTTCAAACCAGACGGGTTTTTATTGCTATAGCCATAATTGGCTGTCGTTTAGCGTTGCAGTGTGGCTTAGTTTAGCGAATACAATGAGTGCCGAAGATTTGAGCGCGGCGTTTCACATCATCAGTCCATTACTGTCCACGGCTGGGCTTGAGCCTCCTTCACATAACTGTAGGGTATTGTTGTAACTGAGAGGTACCAGGTTCGAACCTAGACCTACCTTTGTTTAACACTTAAAAATGCTCTTACGGCGAGGGAAAACGTGATAAAAATTACATATTCAGATGGCCAGGCCATATAGCTCGAAGAAACGAATATGCAGACCAGCCTCAACTGGGGGCTGCGTACATGCAGCCGTAGCGTAGGATAGGACAACCGTACAAAGATCGCAGGGAACCGATGGATGCAAGGTACACAAAATAAATCATGTCGAAGGCGTGGATAAACTCCTGTCGTTTTGACAGTCTGAGCACGCGATACAATGTATTGGAGTGGGAGGAATCCTATATGAAGTGGATTGACCAATAGATAATATTATTTTTAAGTTTTAATCAGACGCCAGGAAGCGTTTGACCGCCATCTAGCCTGGTGATAAATGATTATGCGCCCGACGATAGAGCATGCCTCTCTAAGAACAGCCTATTCTTTATTATTTTTGTAAAAGACAATAGAATTACACCTTCCATTAACGTATCGTAGACTACTAAGAAGATACAGACAGTCCTACACTATAATTTATTTGCTTGTATTGTTTCAGGCACATGATCTTCACGAGAATAACAGCTGAGACCGCAAAATACTTCTTCCCGTGTTTCGGTGACCCCCGGCTGGAGTCTGGCTTCCATTTCATGGTGTACATTGTGCCTACTTCACATGGAGTGGAGTATTTCAACACAACTCTGGTCATAGCCAATCAGCGGACGAAACAAACGTATGTATTAATAATAATAAATTTAAAAGTAATGTAAACGTTTATTGAACAACACCTTAAAGTAATGTAATACAACAAATTTAAAAAATACAACATTGCCTAACAAAAAAAAGTATAAGGTCTCCTTATTTTGATTATGGAACACTTAAAAAGGTTTCTAGTTTGTGTGGTGGAAATGTGGTTACAATTCCGAATAAGCGTGCGTAATCAATCCCACAGAGATGTGGTCACAACTGGCCATAATTGACACCATTCTCAGTGCCCACACTTGGCGCGTTCACCTTACATGGTCACCGCCAGTTTTTAGTATTGAATGGAAGTTTGTGCATGTCTACGCTTTCGATTTTCTCCAGCTTTCAAACTATTTATGAGAAACTAGTGTGGTCTATATAATATTTCATGGCTTCCTTATAAATTATTTATTAGCTGTAGGACATACTTCCATACCTAATAACAGAAAGTATGTATTATGCCAACTAGCTTTTGTTAATTGACCTGTTTAGTATGTGAAGGTCAGTCCTACGGAGAGATCAAGCTGCAAATCTAGCTGTACCCACCCGTATTTGATGAAACATGACTTAGATTTTAAATTGGACCTATGCTATCAAACTGTGAAAACTACATCAAAATCCGTTTAGCAGTTTGCGTGATGCGCGCTCAGACAGAAAAATAGACAGACAGAAAATTTAGGATTGCTTACGTGTCCCCCATCCGGACCATTTGTTCTAGAATATCATCGATGTACAGATACGTTTACTACAGTTTTCTAATAGCAGATAGATAACCGAGTAAAAGGTATTGTTTCTTAAGTGACAAATGATTAACTGTTCATTCACATTGTGGTTTTCAGTAGTTTCAGTAGTATTGTTGTTATTGCAGGTTCCACGACGGCACTACGTCTGTGGACTTCAACCGATCACCGCAAGTGAAATGGCACGAAGTGGGATTCCATTTCTCGGACTTCCAAAGCAAACAGATAAATATTAAAAATGGCAATGATGTCATTAGAATTTGGGCACCTAGGAACAAACTCCCGAACTACGACAAAGCATTGGAATTTAGTGACAAGATTGTAAATGTTATAATTAATTATTCTGGTGTCAACAAGGGGTTGGTGGAATATGGTCCGATAAATATTGTGGCCGTGCCAGGAAAGATAGACGGTTTTGAAATTGGCAGTTGGAATCTTCTAACTAATGGGTTAGTATTCGGTTAGCAAGATGCAAAACAGTAGCATTAGTAAGGTTAGCAATAATAGATAATAAAGAAAGAGGAAAATGTGTTATGGACCAATGGAAAACGCAAATAAATAAATGAAACACCTGCGCACCGTTACAAAATTGGGAGTGACCGTGACCGAAATTAGCGTATTTGGGCGTGTGAAACACACTATATGTATAATCAAAATTTAACGTGCAATTTAATTCCCTTTACGTAATTTCCCGTTTTGCGGCAAAACGCGAATTGAGCAAATGATCACTTTGTCGGTGCAAATTACCACGCCAAACACCCATTAGAGGAAATGTTGAAAAAGTGGACTTAAAGAACAACATTTTAGTAACAGGCGTAGGTATTTTATCGCTTACATGATTTAGTAATTTTACGTTTCTGAGATAATATGTATTCGCGTTTAATTTATTCACTGAAAATAATGATGTATCTGGATGTATGTCATGTGTAAGTAAGTATTTAATATTGTTAGATATGAAAAATGTACTTTACATAAAAGGCAGGTATAGCGTTGGCAGGTAAAGTAGGTACAATAGGACTTCAAAAGTCCTTAATCATGAATTACAATATCAATGATTATGAAACTTACTCAGGCTACGATAATGAATCGCTGATGTTGTTAAAAGCTATGTTATTGAAAAAACGTTGAACAAGGTCGAAGAGTTTAAACAAAATTCCAGCTGTTGAATGTTAACTTTAGTGTAATTTCGTAAACAACTACGAAGTATACGCATGTAGTGTAACACAAATGTAAGTAAATACATGTGATGTTTGAAAATACATGTGAGATTCGAAAAAGAGAATATAGTAAAACATAAATAATAATACATATAATTATAGTTTATTTCTGTTTAATGCCAATAAATTTTCCAACGTTTAGCATCAGTGGATATTTGCAGCAGAAGAAATGTCACTGATATAGGTTTTAAAGTAGCAAAACTTTGTAATGTCATGAGGGAGGACTATGTCGATCCTGAGATGATGATGACAGAGCTCATAGTAAGAGAAAATAATTTATGATTTCAGAGAAAACATTTTGGCATACATAATACATTTAACGAGCTGCAAGCAGCAAGTGAGGATGATGTTCGAACTGACTGAGCAGTTCTGCAGAATATGGCTGGGCAATCCCGGGGAGTCAGCGCGTACCATGTGGAGAGAGGAATGGTTTAAGGAAGGAATGGCCACCTACTTGACGTTTTTCTTCATGTCACAGGTGACGTTGAGGATTCATTGTTGTTACACAGTACCTACTAGTTTGTATGGATGTTATAAGCTTTTGTAGATGAAATTATTGCATCATAACTTTTTTAAATACTTCTAAGACATAAAATTTAGGGCCGGTTTTAGTTTGTGACGGTGACTGTTCAGTTTTAATTGCACTGTTCAACCACTATAAGAAAGTTCATGAAGGTCACCTTCACTTACCTAATAAACTGTTATAATTTTTGGGACAGAAGTGGGAGGTAAACGAGCAAGCAGGTGACCTGATGGTAAGTGATCACCGCCCATGGCCATCCGCAACACCAGGGGTGTCGTAAATGCGTTGTCAGCCCATGAGAAATGTGTAGACTCGTTTCTAGAAGGCTCTAATGTAGTACTCGGGAACACCGCTGAGTGAATAAATTTACTAAAATTTCTGTATGCATATTCATAATGTGTACGATAATTTTCTAAGATAATCTAACGTATAATAATTATGTAGTTTGAATTTTGTGAAGCCCAGTCGCTAGTTTCCCCTAAATATAGCCACCAGCTGAAATATAATTTACGTTCATTTTGTATTTCCAGCACCATTTCGGCAATTCACAGAATAACATCTACACAAGGCCGTCAGCATTTTATGCCTTGCACGCCAAAAACAGGGCTATGACTTTAGACTGGATGCACAGCACTCCAAGCCTCTATACCTTCAATAATACATTGGCCATAGAAATTCCACCAAGGTACAAGGAACTCGTGAATTTTAAAACGGCATCCCTTCTTTGGATGATCGAGAACTGGCTCGGCTCTGAGAGATACCACCGGTCCTTAGTGAATTATATCAATTCCAAGTAAGTAATTGCTTATAGCGCTATAATTTCACATGCATGATTGAAACTCTGTTTACTTCTTCTATTGTTTTCTCGGGACCAACAATATCGTTAGAATTTTCTCCAGTAGAGATTACCCCAACATTCAAACTTACCAAACCGTTAGAAAGTTAGGCACAATATTCACTTTATACTTAAAAAGGTATTTCTAGATACGGATAATTTAGATTAGAGTTTCTTTGTATAAGCACAAACATTATACAAAAAATTTCAACAATTTCAGACGGGGTACCAGCGCAACTGTCCCCAAGATATCGCTGTCTGATTATATGACAGTTTTGGATACTGATACCGTCGAATGCACTTATCAGTACTTCAATGGCTCCACTGCGTCCAGGATCCTCTACTCCTGGTTCCATCAGTACGGATATCCAGTTATTACTGTCAATGTTTTGCGTGATAGGACTCCGAATGCTATTCAATTAAAACAGGTAATTAACATAATACACCTAAGTCTAAGTAAAATATGGTATGATCATGGTCAAGTTCCTGTAAGGTAAATATCGTATTGTGTCTAATATTACTAAATTAAGGGTACATGGCAGGCACGATGGAGTAATTAATAGACACATCATCCTCTGCCCTTATCTCACTATGTGTGGTAAGGTATGGATGTCTTACAATCTGTCTTTCAAAGTCATGCTGTAAAAAGGTCTGCTCAGATTTAAGTGATTGAAATATAGTACAAAAAAACGCTGTTGCCCATTTATTGGATCATTTCTGGGCTATTCTTTTCATATAAATTCAACAAATACCTCCTACACTTTTCAGCATAAATTCAGCTTCATCCGTGACCACCGAAGCGAAAGTAAATACCTCATACCGATCACGTATGTGGTCCAGAATACAGAAAATTGCAATACGTGTCATCGACCAAAGTTCACCATTCAAGGCAGTTACACTTTCGTTGAAAACCTTGACGGTGGCTGGATTCTCCTCAACACCAATGCTACAGGTAAACTCTATATCAATCGCTTTAGATATTTCATTAAAAATATTATTAGGGGTGTGATGATGACCATATATTAAATGTGAATCTAGGTGAGATTACGGGTATCAAAATGGCTTAGAAATCTGATTGTTTCACAGCTTATTGAAGTCATTGGCTTATATTCCTCCTCCACTTTGCCCACATCTGACGTTTAAAAAAAAATCTGAGAAAAAGTGCCTTGAGAGTCCGATGGATAGACAGACAGACATATTAACAAAAAAGTGATCCCTTAGGGCTTCCGTTCTTATCTTTAGATGTTCAGAATCATGAAAGGAGAGGAACTTATTAAAAGTATATACTTATCGGCCAATATTAAAGCGACATGACATAAAACATTTAATGGAGAAAGATAAAGATAAAAAGTATATTTAGAACTACGACACTTACATCATAGTATTGTGTCAATCCTAAATCAGTATAACTTGATTGATTGCGCGCGACTGCCACCAACGCGTATTACTGTGAAGGTCTTCCACGTTATTCTTGGAAATCTTCGGATCTAGACCGCATTCAGGAAAACTGCAGACAAAAATATACAGAAACACCTCTCGAATGTCGCACCCTTGGCCTCAAATGCAGTAATAAATGCTTGTTATTCTCGTCATTTAGTGCTTTCGGCACGTTCAAATTTAGCACCATAATATTATAGTAAAGTCTTAATTGCTTCCTAGTTGTTAGGCAATAACAACAACGTCTTAGAATAAATTTGAAAATGAAGATTGTAGTCTGTAGTTCTCATAATTCATAGTTGTTTTTTTAAATTTCGCAGTAAGTAATGCAAATCGATTATATCAGCTTCGTAGGGAACCATCTCGTTGCATGGGTGTGAGTAAATATTAGGTCCTTTCCTATGAAATTGGCGTTTTGTATGGCGAAAATGACGGAAATTCTAATATTCAAAGCAACATTTTAAATTTCTTGAAAATGGTAAATCCCTTTTGGCAAGGCAGGTCAATTTAGAGAAACGTCATATTGGTTCCAAGTCACTTTCTGGTTTCGTCATCTTTTTACATTGCGCCATCATCAGATCCTCATGTACCTCTCATAATATTGTACTGCCACAGGAACTCAGTATGTGTGCAAACTTTCATAAGGATCGGTTTACAAGATGTACTTGAAAAGCTGTCGCAATGTAAAAAATAACTAAACAATAAAATGACTTGGAACGAATATGACGGTCTTCTACATTGTCTTTTCAAGAATATGACTTGAAAATTTGTAGGTTTAATCAGACAGAGCGTCGGTAGCCAGGCGATTGAATATCCAACTCGTAACCCAGTACCTCTCGTACTGGGTTCGAATCCCGCTACGGTCATGTACCAATGACTTTTTCTGAGTTACTCGTACATTAGTTGAATACTAACCGATGCTCTTGCGGTGAGGGAAAACATCGTGAAAGTCAGGCAACTGAATTTGTAACCATGATCCAATCTGGTCAGGTTCCCCTGGTAGCAGGGTCACGGAGGTCAGATGGTAGTCGCTCCACTGTAATTATCTGATAGCCACATCCTGGATCATGGTCAAGGCGGACCCCGGGCCCTGGTTATCAGCACGTTCTCGTTGCCGGGACATTAACGCCAAGATTATTATTTTTATATATCGAAATCAAGTATTAATTTCGATGTGTTATGCATACTATTTAAAAACATTTGAGCAAATATATACTTGCCAAAAAATCGCCAATTTCATAGGTAAGGACCTAATATGAAGCCGAAACTAGCCGATTTACATTATTTAGCGCCTCGTACTCGTAGCGGTACTGGTATAGTGGCAGCGTGGTTGCGAGACCTATAACCAAGATTAAGCAATGCCTTAAACCAAGCCAAGCAAAGGTCCGAAAACTCGAAAACCGAACGGTCACCGTTTCGTACTTTGAGGCTAGTTGAACTTCAGCATCGCAATGAGCTCGCGTGCCTCCTAACACCGTTGGCGAAGTGAGGTTGACCAAACTCTAACGCTAGGGACCCGGGGGAGGGAGACTGGTCGTACAGTTTAGGTGTTTGAAAAGTAATGAAAGTGACAAGTATATTAAAGCCACACAATTACTATCTAACCTAAAATCGTTAGTATTTGACAAAGACGGGGAATCAGGAGATGTGTAACAGTATATTGACACTAAATACGTTTAGTGTCATCGCTGAAAACGTTAACTGATGATTTAAATTTTAAAATGTGATTATGTAATTCTTTCAGGGTATTACCGAGTGAACTACGACAGAACGACATGGCAGCTCATTGCTCAGACATTGGCGAAAAATCATCTGGCAATTGATGCCCAAAGTAGGGCTCAAGTGGGTATTTCTTTATAATTTTCGACAATTAATTGAATTAAAAAACCAAGACTGAACGTCTTGGTGACATAGGAATGAAAACCGGTAGGCACCGGTGATTGGACAAACCTGAGGAATCCGCTTTGGATTGGTACCACCGCCGTATTTATTTCCAACGCCAAGCCACAACGCTTGAATTGTTGGGTCCTGGATTGGGTGAAAAGGTAGCCAGCGCAGTTATAGACTTGAGATATATTACAGACATTATGGGCGATTATGGGTTTCGTTCGGATTGAGGGACCATGGACCATATATTTTCCCTGAGAACTCTCATGGAGGAATACAAATCAATGAACATGCCCCAGCATTTCCTGCTTTTCCTTTATTCGAGACATATTAGCGCGATTCTGATCTCATAGTTAGTATTGCTGTTGGTGACACCAACCCGTTCCCTATTACTGTTGGGTAACATCAGGGCTCTATGCTTTGCACACTTCTCTTCAACGTGATATTAGACGCACTGTCAGACAGAATCTGAGACTATCATGAATTGCATCCAAGGCTATTTATGTATGCTGACGATATCGCGCTGACAGACTTTGCCAAGAGGTAACTAGTCCAACGACTGAAACAGTGGAAGTAGTCACTTGAGAACAGCTATATGAAGCTAAATGTTGTGAAAACAGAGTACATAGCCTGCAACAGTGCAGCTACCCGTTTACATACGCGAAATTGATATCAAATGCATGGATCAGGTAAGATGCCAAGCATCTGAACTTAGCACAAGCACGGACATTGACAGCGCCGTCAAAGCCCTAATATCATTTGTAACCCCCAAAATACCGATAAAGCTCTTCAGTTTTCTATCTTCGATGTTAAAGTCTATAAGACCATAATTAGACCTGCTCTTCTATATAATACGGCAGCCGACATGGCGAGTGACCCTATTACAAGTAGGAGCTGCGCGTTACGGAAATTATGCTGCAGTGGAGATTCACGGCAGGATAGCGTCCAAAACGCTCATTTCCTAAGTAGCGTCCGTAACATTGCAAATAAGCTGCAAAAGTGCCGCTTTCGATAGTAAAGCCATATCTTGCGCAGCCCAGCAAATTACGTAGGGAACAAATGTCTGGCCCTGCCAGGCACGGGAAAGAGAAGTTGGCGGCCCGGCTTGACGTCGATAACAATAACATGCGTAGAGCTCGTCTAGTCTAAAATGACGCGCCCCACTTCTTAGTAAGTTGATTTCGATGTGTGAGTGCAAATATTAATAACGACACTTCATCTGTGTGGGAGCGTCGACTGCTCCAATCCGGCATTCCACCGGCAACTGAATGACCAATTACAACGGCATTTGTATATGTATTGCGTCCATATTTTAAACTTGCTTGTGTGCGTTAATTCGATAGTGGGGCGCGTCATTTAAGATTAGACGAGCTCTACCATGAAACTTACCTTCAAGTATGCCGTACATCTAGCGTAGTGGACCAAGAGGAGTAGGAATGAGGACCCCGGCTCCCGGGATAAAAACCGGGATGATGATGATAGTTTAATATGGGTTTGTCGTAAGAAAATAATATGTCGTAATTTGAAATTATTTCGTTCATTTCAGATTGTCAATGACGTATTCGCCTTATACGTCGCCGGCGACCTAGACATAGGCTTGGCGATGGAGATCCTCGGTTACTTAGGCAACGAGATTGATGCCATCGTATGGGACTCTGCCATCTCTGGTTTCGAGCTACTCAAGATAAAGGATGCTTCTTGCAACATGAGTAAGAACATTTACAGGGAATGGCAGGTAAGAAACTTTCGGGCCTACATTTGCGGTGTGAGTAAGCATGAAATCTCGTTCAGGACATCTGCTACTTTTTGTTTAATTTAAATGTTAGAGGTTACACTCTTACCTATAAGATGTTGTTATTAGTAGATGTTGCGATGTTGTGTTTAAATAGACTTTAGTGAATGGGCTATCTGTAGATATCTAGAGCATGCGCTCCACATCCTTACATATAAATAATTATTGATACGTTTCTATATAAATAGTTTCACGAGTTACAGGAGTTCAGGAATAAGGTGAATGCGCATTTCATTTAATGTTACGAATTACAGGAGTTTATGAGTCAGAAGGTGACAAAAATGTACAACTATATTTATAATGACTTGGAGACCGATTTGACGACACGACTCATTAGAACAATGATCGTCGAGTTCGCTTGCCGCGTCAAGAACAAGGTTTGCCTCGATGACTTGAGGAGGATGCAAAGGGCAGTCAAAACCGGGAAAGAGAGGTAGGTTTCCACTACCAAATTAGTACTAAATTACATACATGCATATAGCTCGCGCCTTCATACCTTTTTTATTATAATTAAAGAACGATATAAAAAAAAAAAAAAAAATGTTTTCATTGTTTTTTAACAAATTTTGCAGAGTCGATCCAGATTTACGGGAAGCTTACTATTACATGATTCTCAATGAGAATGGACATTTTGGAAGTCAAGGTTTCAACATATTTGAGATTGATGACAAAATTGCGGCCGACCACAAATGGTAGGTTTTGGGAGAGATTAGATACACTTTGGGCTTTTGTTGTAGGTACCCAATTAACCGATATTGCTATACTGGTCGCGGGATGTGACAGAGTAGAACTTCCTGGCTATCGATTGTTAGAAAAATATAAACTATGGTAATGATTGCCATAGATCAATAAATACTTACAGACATCAGCTTTTCCTGTTCTGTGGCTAGAGTTCAAACTTTTTATTACTAAGGTGGCAAACAAGCTTACGGCTTGCCTGATGGTAAGTAGTCTTATGGACGTTTGCAATACCAGGGGCATCCTAATCCATACATACCTAAGCATTGCCGACCCTGTAAAAATCTTTTCACCCGTTTTCATCTTGAAAACTCTCCAATGAAAACCTTTCCAGGCAGTTAATTCCTCAACCTTAGTGTGCGTTCGAGAAAGTTCTTTTGGAACCGCACATTTCGCAACCAAGTTGCCTCCAAGAATGTAGCTGTAGGCATCATGTCAAACAGTTCAAACAGGTCAGAGTCACAAGGACCAAGCTGATATGCCGGTGATCCCGCCCATAGATGAGAGCAATACACCAAATAGGGTCTGACTTAAGCCTTATACAGGAGAAGTCGTTGCCTCGGCGAAAAGAATCACTTCGACCTATTAAGCACACCCAGTTTTTTAAATACGAGCTTGATCTTTTCTTTCAAATAACTGCGAAATTATTCGTCACTCAAAATGTCGACAGATATAATATGTATGCTCTTAGACATGGTAAGCGGTGTAGCGTGTAACTAAGGAGCTAGAACTAATAAAGCTTTCTTGGCAGTGGACGCGCATACTTGTGTCTTAGGGGGGTTAAATTGGACTACACTTAGTCGTTTCCAATCGGAGATTCTAGACAGAGTAATTTCGATTTAGACACAAATACTTTGCGACTTTCCTCAACCCGTATAAAAGGCGTCTCCAGTACTGTCATCCGCATAGCAATGAATTCCGTCAATGGACAGCATATCATTGATATGAAGGAGGAACAGAGTTGGAGACAGCACCAGCGTTAAAATTCAAGCTATCGGATAAACAGCCGTCAACTACGGCTTTCATGCGTATGCTAGACAGAAATGCTAGTTGCCCATTTGCACAATCC
Source organism: Blastobasis lacticolella (assembly GCA_905147135.1). Taxonomy (NCBI): domain Eukaryota; kingdom Metazoa; phylum Arthropoda; class Insecta; order Lepidoptera; family Blastobasidae; genus Blastobasis; species Blastobasis lacticolella. Next base: position 2,686,887 of record LR990051.1, read on the forward strand.
CTCAGGAAGCCCGTATGATAGTAACTTCGACAGAAGACCCCTATGCCAGACCCGATCGAACGCCTTCGATCCATATTTAGGCCAACAGCCAGTGCCTCACCATGACTCTTAATAGCTAAAGCGGTGTATTAAAAACACCGTTGATCGACAATGTCGGAAACTATATTGTCTCAGAGATCGTGTTCTTCTAGGTAAACTCGCTCCATCACCTTAGAGAGAACGGAGGTAATAGCGATAGGCCTGTAATTTCATGAGTTTGATCTGTCGCCTTTTTTGGGTACCGGGTGCAACATGGGCAGTTTTCCATGGAGACGGGACTATCCCAGTAGAGTATAAAAGCGCAAAGAGGCGCGTTAGTACAGGTCGTCTACGTGCCCCAGCAGCCACTAGCAGGTTAAGAATAAAGTAGTCCATACCCGCTAAGATAGTCTCGGTGGCACAGGTATCAGGATTACCCAATGCAAAGCAAAGCTGCCTCCACGGGTACGACGCATAAAATTCACGCAATCTATCCCAGTCCGCTGACTTATAGTGCCAAACGCGACACCTAAAAGTCCACCTTCAAAGTGTATGAGGTTGCCGCTGACAAACTAGTTTTCTATTTTTGAACATGTTTGATGGGGTAAATAAAATTTGAAGGGGAAACGTTGCTCTGGCAGCAAATAGGCAAAGGGGCTGTCATAACAGCTGCTACAGAGCGGCAAGTATGCGGTCTGGTAGCGCGGCACGCAGAAGGGCCCCTAGTCCCCTGTTACGTCAGGTCCACTCCGGTCTCCTCCTCCTACGGCACGAACATTACGTCAATGACTTTTAGCTAGACAGGCAGCCCAGTCTCCCAGGGAGGACATAATGTATTCCCTGGGTTCAGGAACCCGTTCAGCCTCCGGTTCCTCACACATTACAGCCATTACCATATTGAAAATGGTATTTAGTAAAATTAAGATTTATAAATAACTAAAACATTTCAGGAAAGAAAACAGCAACTTCCAGATTTATATTCCACAAGGCCCCCCAATATTAGAACATTTGAATTCAACCACGACGAAGCCGCCGACACATGAAAATCTGCAACTGGTTTGTTACATTTATGCCTGTTTAACGAAAAAAAAATATAAGAGAAATAAATAATTCAATTATATTTTCATAAGATGCGCCAGCTAAACTATTTAGGTGATTAAAAATAAAAAACGTATATCTCGGACACATAATGAGATCTCCTAAGTACGAGCTATTACAGCCAATCATCCAAGAAAAGTTTCAATGCAAGAGATGTGTCTTGGCCGTGAGATATCCGGCAGAGTAGAATAACACCAACCACTTACACTCGTGGGTGTTGTATAAGGTGACTAATGTTTTCGAGGCAAAACTTCAAGAGTCTCCGTGGGCTGGAATATGGGCAGCAGCGTTTTCCATTGTTATATTATGATACTACGATCTTCAACCCACTTGCCAAGCGTAGAGATTACGGCAATAACTTCCCCTTTCGAAGGATAGGCCGTATGTTCTGAGAGAGACTGTTTAAGGCTGTGATGATTAAAATAAGTGTGGGTAGAATACGAATATCGTGGCTTAAAAATCTGCGCCAATAGTTCCAAATATGAAGACGAAAAAGAAATTTGAAATATCAAGGGTATCGCTAGCGCGTTGCCGACCCCATTAAAAACGTCGCTCTGGCTGCAAATAGGCAAGGCACCTCTACTGCCAAATCAACGGGGTCGTCATCTCCATATTTGAAATACTGTTACTAGGCTGTCGTATTCTGTAAGGTATAGATGTACTTCCCTAGTCGAGCAGCTCCAATTCGGTGTCCTAATGCCGTGCCTTGACTTTTTTTAAAACAATACTATCGATACAATTAGTTTCTTTGCTAGGACCACTTGAATTTGTGCCAAACTTGTCTTCTTTGAGTAAAAACTACACACTGGGTTTATGTGTTTGTAGTTCTTCTACACCTAAATTAATGACTTAATCGATTTATAAAGCTTTTTGTACAATTGTTTACGGGGCACCTGAATCTTAGCTATAGTTTATTACGGTAACCTAGTAACTAACAATACCTTCTGTTGTTACTGAGACTTTTTAAATATTGTTTATTTCTTGATAACTATAATATTTACTATACTTGAAGTAACTGAATTTTTTTTATGTTACAGTCAACTGTAAAGCCGGCTACAAAGGCAGCTCCAACATCGATGTCATCATTATTGTTCACATTTGTAGCAGCTATTTTTATTACTATTGCAAGATAATTTATTGCATTTGTTGTTTAATAATAGTTTATGCAACTGTCATATATACTCGGCTACGCCTCGTATGATAAACAGACACTCGTGTTCTAATACCTAATTATATGCAGTTGCATACACTACTTTATCTACACTCATATTTTTATGTTAAAATATCGTACCTATGATTTTCTCAACTTTGCTGGAAGTAAGCTGCGTGTCAGTTCTGTTCGTTCGTTCTACGCGTCGAGGATATGAAGCAGCCGGAAATTAACTTTACTACTTTCACATTTATCTATTTATTTGCTTCAAATAGGAAAAAAAACATTCACAAACACAAATTACAACAATCAGAAAAAATATTCTGCTTAGCGGGACAATAATTACACAGAAATATAAACAGGAAAATTTAAATTTTTAATTTGAATTTTGAATTTGTTAAAGACATCTAAGTATTCTGCCTACATTTCGCCGTGTCCCGGCGCCCGACAAAAATTTAAAAAATAAAAGTGTTGCATAATGATTAAATAGTTATTTTTCGATACAGCTATAATGAAAATAGTATGGGAAAATTTTATAGACTGGCGTGAAAAAAGTGTATCCTTAAACGACTGTTTCCGAAAATGTAATTGGAACATTACGATATGAGTGTAGATAAAATATATTTTAAGTCAAGCTGTTGAGATATCACTATCAAATAAAAAATAAAAAAGAGAGGTGTACACAATTTATCATTCTATTATCTTCTAAAGAGAATAATTACAATTATATAATAAAGTAAACCTTACCTAAATTACTTTTTTCGATGGCTTGAGAGCCTATCGATTTTTATGTTCATTTATTTTTTTAGTCGCTTTACTACGCCGTTATTGCTTTTGTACAGGTTGGGCCATTCGTTTTAAATGCTCTAATTTTGTGATATTTGAGTTTATTTAACTAAAAACTTTAGTCTATCGAAAAAAATATATCATATTATAATAAAAATAGGTTATTGTTGGATATAACCCCTTTAAGCGCGGCTAACAGCATCGTGTTTGTCCCGACTAATTCGCTCGTTGCACGAATCCGGTCTGAGGGTATTTTGTCCCATTCTCGTCAAAGAGCTATGTTTAAGGCATCGGCTGTCTGATGTTGTTAGGCTAATACTATGGCCTTACGAATGGACAACATGGAAAAGTCTAGGTCCGGGAAATATAGCGGCCATTGTTGTAAAGAAATGGAGCTAGAATTTTTTTCTTGTGAAAAAAAAACGGGTTTCAAGAGCTTAATGGGATAGTGTTGAGTCTTTTAAAAATATCTAATGGTGTCTACTGATTTATTTACGTATCTTAGGTAACAAAACATCATTTAAAATATTTTCACGAAACATTAGTTGATTTACCTTTACGCCTTTCCCAGTGAAAACGAGCGGTAAGCGTCCTGTGGCAGTTACGGCTAGGAAGCCGTTTAGGAAAACCATCACTGATGCTGATACTTGATTTCATAGAGCAGTTCACTAATCTTAAATGTCTTTTAATATAACAAAATGTGCTTGGACATAAATAAATGTGCTTGGACAAATTTACACAGCGCCATCTAGCCCCAAACTAAGAAAAGGCTGTGTTATGGGTGTTAGATAACTGATAAACTACTTACATACTTTTTTTTAATACGTAATTATTAAACATACTATACCCAGACCCGTAACAGAAATAAAAGGTTATAATTTCAATTTCTGCTCGGCCGCGAATCGAACCCCCTCTGCGTGGCGACCGACATGTTAACCAAATGAACCACTCAGGTCGTGATATGCACTTAAACCGTACACGATTGTTTAATTTGTTCAAATATCGTTGATTTGAGTTGAATCGCAAAAAAGATAAAATTTTCAAGCCAGTCACGTTCGTGGAGCGAGCGGATCCTTCGGAACAGACTCGATGCTGTTATTAGAGCAAAGTTGCTAAATAAAAAAAATTGACATGTTTTTACCGATATACTGAAGTTTTTAATTTAAAACACGTAAAATTGACAAAATTATAGCATTTTAAATTTTTATCAATTCGAGTGGCGCAACCTGTATATACAAATATGTAATGAAAAACTATTTACAGACTTGTTTTTAATGAGGTATTTTTAACATCTACACATTTCAGTGATAGTATATCAATTAACCAAAGTGCCTTATTTATATGACATTCCTTAAAATGTTGACAGCCGTGATTTTGAAATTATATTGATGATATATTGATATTATAAGAATAGTATTGTTATATATTTATATTTTGATATTAATAGTACTTTCTAGTCAGTAATAATAATAACTATGTCACTAGGTATAGTGTACCAATGTAAATTACATAATTATGTTAGGTGTTTAATATAAAAAGTAGGTACATATTTATAAGATTAAACTATTTGATCTTATTTATGTTTTCACTTCAATTTTTACTAATATTTATAACGTAATTAAATTATTTAGACGCATTATGAAATAAAACAATCATACCTATACTCTAATTCTTTTATTTTATTGTATCTTAAATTTTTTATATTTAAATTTACATAATAAAATAACCGTTTATGATTAAGACGTAAGTAATAAAATATTCAAATAATTTATTGTTTACAACTAGATAATAAAGTATGATAATACTTAAACCTACATTTTTTATTTTATATCAACCCAAATTAAAATTAATAAGAGGCAATTAACTTAATTTGAAGCAAGAGGACGCGTTTGCTTCAAACTAAGTTTATTAGTCTAAATTATTATGAAAAAGCAACTTAAACCTATGAGTGAAAATGCAGTAAAAAATCTAAATACTTACTTCTATTAAAATACATAATCTAATTTCATATGTTTAATTTCCTTTGTGCAATTCCATAAATTTACAAAACAAATATTAAAATAAGTATTACTTTATTAAAATAAGTAAACTATATCTTACAGGTAATAATTACGATTAAGTATAAGTTTAAATAATATTACGAAAAATCACTTTGTGCAATTAAGCAAATATTGAAACAATCTCATTACCGTAAAATTGCAATGAAATGTGACCAATCATAACCTTGCTTCTGTACGAATCAATTTATCTCAAAATTTACACTTCATAAAATATTCAAAACACCATTATATAATCCTGGAATATTTTATGAGCAGCATAATTTTGTATTTTCGATTAAAGCTTGTGAAACTTCAAAATACTATCAGATGTGATGGTATTGAGTTTCTATAAACCATTCATCCATTAACATTATTTTTGCATAGCTATACTGATAACATTATTAAACTATATATTAATTATACCCTTAAGATTATTTCATCAAACAAAAATAATTTAAATGTTAAGCCTACAACTTTCTCTACCACTAAAAACGACGTACACTGTAAATAATAGCTCTGTAATTATTAATGTAAAGTATAAATTATGTACTTATAAAATTAATAGCTACTTTAAGTACCTGTCTACACCATACAATATAAATTTATGTGAAGGCTAAGATGCTTAATATATATAAATAAAAAAGAAAATCTAATAAACCACTTTTACGTTTCAAACTTATATTATTTGATAGAAACACTCACTAAACCGTGATAAACTAATAGTTTATATTGTTTTCAATTCTTTACGAAATATTTTTAAATATATGTCAACATTTAACTAAATAAATATATGCTAGACATTAATGCTAAATAGCTAGCTGCTTAATTATTGAATAGAGTTACAATAACTGTGATGCATACTAGAACCAAAGACAAAGCCGTAGTAGGTGCGTCATTGTCATCTATCCATTCGTAAACGTAATCGCGAAACAAATCGTCCCATTCAAGGTTTTCCTGGACCATTCTTAGCGCGACGTTTGCAGCATCTTCAGAGTCATCAAGATTACTTATCACTGAGTTCACCCATACTCGAAACTAGAATAAAGAATATCAATAGGTACCTTTAAGTTTTATCCGCACAAATTGCACACATATAATAATATATTTATTATTTTATTTAACAGTTTCATTAAATTGTCAAGTATGGAAGTTATCGTTTCTTTTAGAAACTAGATTTAGACTTACATCGAAAGCTAAGTCTCCGTCCGCTGCATTTTCTGCTAAGGCGAATATCAGCGCCTCTAATTTCTCTGGACCCCCATACCTACAAATTAGAATTTGATCAATTTCTTAAAATAAAATTGAATTGTTACCGTCATTTTGTTCACGGTGCTCTACCTGTATTATAACATAATTCAACTTAGAAAACATAAACATAAATACGGTAAGTAACAATCTTACATAGAACGTATATCCATAGCCCGATTTGACATGAAGTTGATGGCAATGCCGGCATTTTCATAACTGCTTTCGGCCACGGCAATGAATATTTTGTTCCTCTCTTCCACCGAATAACGATTGTTTCCTGCTACCGTCTCCAGGAGAAGACTAGAAAAGAAAATAATATAAAAATATATTATTTTAGAACAAGTAATAAACAAGATAATTAAAAAGTTATTTAAGTAATGCCTTTACTTAATATGGATTTTTTTACAATAACAACCTTTATTACTTTTGAAAACACTTCATTTTTAGTATGGACTGAATTAATAGCCCGTTACAGTTCACTGCTGGACTTGATCCTCATCTACTTTAGAGGAGGGTTTTCCCATAATCTTCACACTTGGCAGGCGGATTGGAGATGACAGTGTTAAAAACACATAACAGAGAATTCGGCTAATTTTATTGGTCATGCAGGATTCTCAAAATAGTCAGTAATAGTACGATTCTCGAAAATAAAATGGATTGCTACTATATTTTACTCTGATAAAAACCACACAGCATACCACTTACACAACGAATATCACTTACGAATTTATAAATCCGCCATCGCTTGAACAACCAAGGGACTCCAAGATGACAACTCTTTCATAGGCCGAAGCCTCTATTTCCAATCTATCATACAGCGCATTAATCACATCCTCATCACCCTCTCTGACCATGGTGCAGTAAACAGCTGGTCGAATTTCTGGTGGTATGTTAGGGTTTCTAAAACGTAGAAAGGATTAATAGCATGATTCATATTCATTTCATTTTGTTACATCTTATACGTCAAATATCATCATATCAGCCAATAGACGCCCACTGCTGGGCATAGGCCTCTTCCAGAGATCTCAACAAAGGCCGATCCTGTGCTTTCCGCATCCAGCTGGTATCTATGATCTTTACCAGGTTGTCGGTCCACCTTGTGGGAGGCCTACGTCAAATATATTTAAAATCAACAAATTAAATAAAAAAGTAGTGCATACACTGAAAACCCCGACCGCTATTTAAAACTGAAAAGTTACAAACAAGCCGAATAGTAAATAGGTATATAAAGTGCAAACGTTAGTTTAATCTAAATTTGGAAGCAGGCGTTAAACTAAGTTAAGCATTAAACTAACGTTTACACTTTATACACTTATTTACTTACACCATTCGACTTATTTGCAACTTTTCAGTTTTTAATAGCAGTCGGGGGGCAGTTTTTAGTTTCTGCACAACATTTTTTATTTTCCGCTTTTTATATTAATGATATTTATTTTACTTACACAATGAAAGTAACAATAATATGAACATAATAACAATCACACAAGGTACAGCTTATTTCTAAAAATAAATTGTTGACTTAAATTTTTTTATTCTTCACAAAATGGCGGCTTTTAGTCGCCATTTTGTCCCACAAACCATCTCAGGGGCCCAAGCCAGCCCCAGCAGACGTACGAAGCTCTGGCGAATTGGCTTTTCCTTAACGGGTTGTGCGTGTCGGATAGGAGTCGATGGATAGGGTTCGCCGCATAAAGACGCTTAGGAGGATCGCTCTACTTCTGTCTGTAAGTTGGTTAGGGCTACCGGGCCCAAGGCGAGCCCGGTTTAAGACGTTAGCCCACCAGAAGGTCCGCTTCGCTACCTGGTACACTGACAGAATGGGCGCGTGAGATGGCTGATAAGCTCGCCAGGCGTAAGGTGGCAGTGGCGTTCGTGCAGGAGACTCATTGGAGAGGCAACAGATCTCGCCACATCGGGAACGGCTACAAGCTGATACGGGCTTACCGAGCGGGAACAACAGTACAGGAGTGATGCTCTCTGAAGAGATACGAGACGGCGTCTTGGATGAAAAGCGTGTGGGCGACCGCCTTATGGTTGTGGGGGTGCTTATCAAAGCGTTCGTGACCAAAGTTATAAGCGCCTACGCTCCACAGGTCGGTTGTAGCGACGAGGGTAAGGCGTTGTTCTAGGCGCAATTTGGGGAAGTCGTACGAAACATTCCGTTGTCACAGGGTACTGTTGTGGGTGGCGATCTGTACGTCACGTGGGTGGGTCACGGGTTAGTGTGAGAAGTTTTGCCTACGTATTCACGGCGGTTTTGGTTTTGGGAGCCCTAACATCGAAGGGGAAGAAATTCTCCGGGCGTGTATGGCTGCCGATCTGGCCATCGTGAACACGTTTTTCCAAAAGGAAGCCGAGCATCTGATCACCTACAAGAGTGGGAGGAGTGCTTCAAAGTTCAACTACTTTTTCACTCAGAGAGACAATATTGGCAAAGTGGCCACCTGTAAAGTCATACCCGGACTGAGTCACTGCCCAACACCGGGTCCTTGTGATTGAACTGCGCGTGAAGCCCCGAGGCATATACCGGGAGCAGTGCCGACGCCATACCCGGTGGTGGCTGCTTGAAGAAACCTAGTCCCATGAGTATGCCGCTGCTGAGAACGACGGGTTCATCCCGTCCAACAACTCTGAGACAAAACTCAGGAAGCTATTGCACGGACGGCAAGGACAATACTGGGGGTATTAAGCGGCGGACGCAGATTTGTCAAGGAGACCTGGTGGTGAAACGACATAGTCCAGACATATACCGCGATTTCGATTCAATAGTTAGGACTGCTGTTGGTGACACCAACCCATTCCCTGTTTCCGTTGGGGTGTATCAGCCCACTTCTATTCAACGTGATATTAGACGTACGTCAGACAGCATCCGAGACTACCATGAGGTGCCTCCGTAGCTGCTCATGTATGCGACGATGTCGTGCTGATAGACTCGGACAAGGGGTGACTAGTCCAACGTGTAAAAAAATGGAAAGAGTCACATGAGAACGGCCGTCTGAAGATTAATGTGAAGACAGAGTACATGGCCTGCAGATACAGATGCAGGGCGAAGAAGAAGTCCAGTGCACAGATCAAGCCAGATACCTGGGATCTGTACTTAGCGAAACTGGGGACATCGACAGCGACGTCAAAGTCCGAATATCTGCAGCTCGGGCCAAATGACGGGAGGTGACAGGTATCATTTTTTACCCAAAAATGCCGATAAAACCGAAGTAACAGATCTATAAGATTATCATTAGACCTGCTCTCCTATACGGTAGCGAGACTTGGCCCTACTGCAGGAGCTGCGCGTCACGGAAATAAAGATGCTGTGGTGGATGTGTGGAGTTTCACGAAAGAATCGCGTTTGAAACGCCCATATCCGGGGTAGCAGGTGCGTCGGTGACATCGCAGACAAGCTGCAAGAATGCTACCTTCAATAGTATAGCCACGTCTTGCGCAGACCGGCAAGTTATGTGGGGAACAAGTGTCTAGCAATGCCGCCCCCACCAGGCACGGGAAGGAGAGGCCAGCCTAAGAAGCGATGGTTTAACGTAGTCAGGAATGACATGCAAGAGTAGCAGAAAGGCGGATCCTGGTGATAATGATGATGATGATGAGTCGTCAGTGACACTCGCAAGATTAAGACAAATCGATAGACGTAAGAACCATCAAAATCCATCAAAACCCACGCGTTTGGTCTCTAGAGTGCTACAAAGGAACAAATATACATACCTACAAACATAGGCTTATAAACACATTACCCTCTTTTGCGTCGCGCAGTCGGATAAAAAGATGGGTCACTAAACGTTTTACAGCTACTATGGCTAAAACATAACAGACTCTGGTCATAGCTTAACTTTTAATGTATATGACTCATAGAAATCTCATTAATTGCTTATTTTTAAATCTGTGATCTGAACTACTACGACTTGAGTGGTTCAATGGTCAACATGCCGGTCTGCCACGCAAGAGGTCCCGGGTTCGATTCCCGGCCGAGCAGAAATTGAAATGATGAATTTTAATTTCTGTTACGGGTCTGGGTGTTCTATGTATAATAAGTATGTATTTAAAAGTATTTAATTAGTATATCAGTTATCTAGCACCCATAGCACAAGCTTTGCTTAGTTTGGGGCTAGATGGCGCTGTGTGAATTTGTCCACGGATATTTATTTATTTATTTATTTTATTTACTTATATGCAAAAGGTCCCCTTGAAGGCACTTGTGTCGTTGTTTGAAAATTCGTTGAAAAAACCAATTATGTAATTCGTTTATATCGTTACTTACACCACGGGATCGTTGCTATCAGGATCGTAGAACCAGTCAACCGCCGCGGCGATGCAAGGCTGGTAGTTGGATCTGCAGGCGTGGTCCATAACAAGACCTCGAGTAAGGGATTCCATTGCTGGCTCTTGGAGATTCGGGTCAGGGTAGAACCCGATCTCGTCTTCAACTAACCCAACTGTTCGCCTCACCATTCGCTGTAGAGAGAAGATTTGATAAAATTTGAGTTTGCAACATTATCATTCGAGCACGACAAAATATTTATATTGTTAAAGACAACATTTTTGGCTCTAAGATCCAATTTTTCATTCCTCAGATAAAATGTGTCTGCTCGATAAAGTAATATACTGCCAAATTAAAATAAACTATGATCTTTCAATTATATATCAAGTAATAATGATACAATTTTATTTTAGTCGCACAGTAACATATATTTTATCTGAGGATTGAAAAATCAGCCCTAAGCCGGTTCAAATTCAAATTCAAAAATCATTTATTCAGATTAGGTTTCGACGAAACCCTTATGTACATCACAACATAATAGTAAAAACGCTTAAGTGTAGATTTTAAATACTAATTTCTACATACAAAATTAAATATAATAATAATCCATGTCAATTAAATTATAAAATGATAATAATTATCGTAACAATAATTCATAATCACACAATAATATTGTCAATATAAAAATAATATTTGTAATAAATAATGTCAGAATTTATCGTCATTATATTAATATACATAATAATAATAACAATGTCAAAAACTAATAATAATAATAAATAATTATGAATTATTTCATAGCCATGGATTTTTGTCATTTATATAGTCTTTTACACAATAATATGCTTTATTTAAAAGTCTACTTTTAATAAAGTTTTAAAACTTGTCGAAGGGAAGCTTCTGAATATCCTCAGGCACTTTGTTGAAAAACAACACTTTGTTCCCCACCCAGGATGACTGCACTCTCTGCAATCTAAAGCGGTCAGTTACCAGCATATTTCCATTTCTTGTGCTACAATGGTGTGTCTGCCACTCTTAAGCGATCATATTGCCTTTTATACATATAAATAAGATTGCAATATATGTAATGTGAGGTCACTGTAAGAATATTTATTTTCTTAAATAAATCCCTCAGCGAGACCCGGGGACTTAATTTATAAATTGTACGTATGGCTCTTTTTTGCAGAATAAATATATCCTGTATGTGGGTTCCCCCACAGCATTTAACCATAAGACATAATGCTGTGGAAATAACTATAGTATACCAAGGTTAAATAAGCTAAAATAGTAAATGCGTGAGTTTTGAAATGAAGCTCGGCCAATTATTTAATAATAAATAATTAATTAATAAAAATCAATAAATTTTATCCAATATTTACCAAATAAATATCTGGATCCAAGTCGTCTTCGTCAAAAACATAGGCAACTAGACGTTTTCTAAGGAAGTTCATGTTTCTGACAAATGCTTTCCACACGGCGTACTCTGTCTCGTGCTCCATTGTAAGAACTACTTGTAACGCTATATCGTAATCGAGTTTGTTTGCTCTGGCTAAGTTAAGGGCATCGTCCACTAACTAAAATGAAATAAAAAGTATAAAGATTAAAATTAAAATGGATCTAACAACAAAATACTGATGTTGATCGAAATTATGAGAAATTTACCGTGGCTCGATTCAACGGATGAATCTCGTTTCTTCTATCAGGATCACCGAGAGCTTCAATTATGTTTTCCCATAGACGTGATTCGTAATTTACTCTGTAATATCCTGAAAATACAGTATAAATAAGTAAATTTATATTTTCCAGTTATATTTCCAGGCATTTTATATTTTCTTATTTTTCTTACCTTGACCTTGGATATTGAACAACACATAATCCTCTTCTTCATCTATGTTTACGTCGTTTATTGAATGAGTGCCCAACAACATCATTTCGATATTGTACACATTTTCAACTTCATAATTTGGGTTTACGCTTGTTGTCCATGTTAATGGTATGATGTACTGTACATTAGTGGTAGGTGAAAATCCAAAGTGTTCCTGGAACCGATTAAAGTAGGTTTAAAAGAGGTATACTGCAACGTCTCTAAAAGACTTTCAAAGAGGACAAAATCCTTTAAGCGATTATGAAAAGCTTCAAGAGATGAACGCGTGTTTTTGGCTACAGTCACACGTAGCATTAAGCACACACATAGCACATAATATTTCTATGACAGCTTGTACAATAGATATCAGACTTCTGTCTGAGTATCCTATTGTCACTCAAGTTTAAATTGTCGCATGGCAAGATTACCTGTTAAAATCAAATCTCAGTACTGAGTAGTAAATACTTGGACAACATTTTTGTTGAGGGCCTACCTGAGTAACAATCAATACACGTTGTCTTAAGCTGACGAAGATAACAGGATAACCATTATTATCAACCCAAGGTTCTAAGAATTCTTCCAAATCTTCGATCAGTTGATAGTCGCTGTGTCGCCAGAATCCCACTATAGCGTCGTAGAAATGTAGATTGGATATCGTTTGGTGAGCTCTGTAATTGTATTTTGTATTGTATGTATTATAATATATAGGTAATTAGTATAGAAATATATATATAGTACGTAACTATTATAAAACAAGTTACTTCCCGCCGTCTGTCCCTATGTGTCCATGTATGTATGTATGTACGCTTAGATCTTTTATTAGAGCTTAAATTTTAATGCGATTTTCAACAATAGATAAAGTGATTCTAGGGTGAAAAAAGGGTAAGTAGGGGTTAGTAGGGGTAGGTAGTAGGGGTAGTAGGTGTAAGCGAACGAAGTCGCGCCGGATCCATTAGTATAGACAGCTGCAGAGAGACCTGAACCCTCACTTTTTAAATAACTGAAGTATAAGCAACCTCTTTCGAGATCGCTACTATTACCCTATTGCTTCGTTACGATTAACCTTACAAACGATTTTCATTCAAAGCCACAATACCTATTAAATCTACTTGACCGTTCTCTGATCGCCGCACTATTTGCATTTCCAACATTTTATTACTATCACATTCATATATATAAAATAAACATAATTTTCGAACACAGGCTATTGCAGTCTGAGGCAATTGCACTATTCACTTGAGTACCGAGCGCCTTACATTTTTCGTCAAAATTTATAACCACTTGTTAGACATACCGCAATCTATGCGTCAGAAAGAGACATAGAGTAAAATATCTATCAGCAAGCAATTGTTTTGATTGACGAAACATGAGGGTAGACAAAACTCAAAACAATCAAATAAAAGTTTCAATGTCTGGGGTAGATATTACAAGCAAATGTGATTTACTAATACTTCTTTCTATTCAGAAGAAACAAAGTTGCTGCACGTTACCTGCTTTTATAAAATTTGTGTTCAATAAATATAGTTAGCAATGACCCATTTAAGTGTTTTTCTTGAGGCTAAGATAATTGTTCTTTGGGCACAAAATCATGGTAGGTATTGAAATAGGTATTAAGAGAATTGCGCGAGACCTAAGTGTGTCGGTAAGTCATAACATTATTACTGGCTATTAAATAACAATTATCTACCTACTTATAATTAGTATTTAACTAATAACTTTTATTTTTCGCAGAGGAATACGGTCCGTAAATGTATTAGAAAATAGCTCCATAGTCTTATGGTACGTTACATTCCTTTCAAACAAACACGTGCCAATCAATATATTGTTGATTAAATTAGGACTCGTTTATACACTTCCGCTTACAATCAAGTGCGGATTCAGTGTTGTGGGCACGACAGGCATGCCCATAACCCTAATTGAAGTCTATAGGCTAACTGAAATAGAAAAGTGGTCTACTTATCATTACCCCCAGCTTATAAATGCCAAAATTACAAAATTATCGAGCTCGCACGGCTCGTTCATTCCTCGATTTATGTTACTTTGATTAGGTTCTATTGTCCCACCTTTTACGAAATGCGACTCATGCCCACAACCTTTTTAGGAGCTGGATCCGCGCCTGCTTACAAACCGCGCACGCGTCGCGTCCGTCTAGTCACGGCTTAATGACCAAACAGAAAACACGCTGCCAACGCCTTGTCAAAGCAGACGCGACGCTGTGACTAGACTGAGGGCCATGAAACTTTGCTGACAGATGAAAGCGCGTCTGCGGATTTTTGTTTTTTAATTATTTTTATTATATATAACGGCTCTAGATTCCGGGTTATTTTGAGCCAGTCACGTCAAAAAGTGTTCCTATTATTAGTCCTTGTTTGTTGTCAACCACAGTATACAGAAACAATCAGTAAGTCATATTCGCCAAATACTCGAAATATTGACTTACCTACTCAAATAATGAGTACATTAAAATAATTAAGATAAAATGCTTAATTGAATAAAATAACATTTAGCTAATGAACAGTGTCTACATTCGCAATTTTTTTCTATTTTATGTTGCTCAAGTGCAATAATGAAACATGCTTAAATAACCACACTTATGTTGCAATTTAACCCAATCGCCCGCATATTCATGACAGTGTAAGGTATAGGCAGTGAAAAATATTACCTACCATCCTAAGTTGAAGTTATGTTGTACCTACGACATAAAACAATACTATTGTTGATTTTCCCTTGCAATAATTATCTAGGCTCACCCTTAGCGACATGTACCACGAGGTCTATCATTAAAACTAATAGACCCCTTTTTGACCGACGTTACCTATCTCATATCATAAAATATCTTTCAAATTTTCAATAAGGATCATACCTTATCTCGATAGGGTTGATTTGTATAATATTAATAAGATTTTAATTATGGGGGTTATGGGGCGCATCACCATCCCAGGGGAAGAAGCCAATCTCATATTGAGTTCGTGATCCCCGTGGTACCGACAGATGGACGAGCGAGGCTTTGGCAAATCGGTGTATTCCTATTTTGCGGATTGTACGAGTCCGGTGATAGCCAAAACACCGTATAAATATGATGGGCCTGTTCTAAAACAAAACCCAAACAAATAACACAAAAAACAAAATGGCTAGCGTATCCTCATTATGACGCGCATAAGGTATTCTCCTAATGTATTTCTTTTTGAACATATTTGGTACTTTTAGAGCGCCATAATCGCGATAAGCTGAGAATTTATTGATCGAAAGTATATTTACTTGTAGTTGTAGTGTTCATTAGTAAATTGTTACAATGGGCGACTCCGCTGCTATCTTGCAAATAAATAGAAAATAAACAAATTAATAATTTGCGGAAATGAAAATTACCTACTGATTGTTTTGTGTACTGTGGTTGAACTTGACAGTGTCAGTCACATTTAGTTCGAGTTTCAGCCGGGCGCAAAGTCTCGTGGCCCTCACTATAGGTAGATAGTATAGAACCCAAATTTGTATAGGCATTTGGATAACTCATGCAGATATCGCGTACGTCTGTATGGCCTCCGTACAGATGTTGGAGTCTCTGTATTTTATATTAACGAAATAGTATATTTTTTTTAATGTTTGTTTCTTAATTTACCTGACGGGGGGTAGAACGAGAGAGGGAATCTGCGGTTCTGCATTAAAAATGTTCCCGCGTAATTGACTGGTTCCAACTGAAGCAGTCGCTGTAGCCAGAAACGGCGAGGAGGACATCATCTTTATTTACCTATTTTGGAGAAGCGCCACAACAGCCGTTTGTATGAAGTCGTCTTCTTCTCTACCAAGAATGAGTCGCAACATTCTCAGAATAGCTGGAGCCTTTTTAGTCAAATGACCGTAGATGTGCAATCTCACTTGTCCCTCATCAAATATGTCTTCGCCAGCATCCAATGCTGGTAACGTTGTATAACCATCCATAAGCAAACTTTCTTGTATAACATCTGTAGTAAATAATGTGTTCATATCCAGAAGAGTGATATCGACACCGAAATCGTTGTTTTGGAACTGCAAATGTTGAAGTGTGTCAGTACCTGATGGCATGCAATTTGTCTAAGGAACCTGCACATGCAGGCGACTGGATGTGTGAAAATAAATATTTTATTATTTTTTATTATTAAATCTTTGTAGAATAAATTTCAATGTAACATCTAAAACAATAAAAGGTAAATAATAATAAATAATTTCCCTGACCTAGGATACCCTGAGTTTCAGGTGAGAAATAATAAAACTTAATTTAACAATAGGTAGAACAATTTTGTATACATCTGAAAATAATCACAAACCAAGTATTACTAATAATAAGTACATAGATATTTTAAATATAAATTATCTTAGAAACTAATATCAATGTTATTAATAGGTAAGAATAATAATATTCGCGTCAGCAGCACTTTTTGACACAAGACCAAAAAATGCTTACATCGTCTTCAACTTTATTACCACTTCATTTGTCGAATGGTTGCTTAGGCATACTTTATGTTAGGTATGTTACGATTTAGGGTTAGTAGTAAAACGGTGTGGTCGGTTAATGTTGCATCACCAACAAGTGATGATTAAATAATTTCTAAATGAATTGTTAATGTAAATTTAAATTACTAGTTAAGATAATATTTTGGCGCTGTTAAACGTCCCCATAATCTACTGTGTTAATGCACCTCTTTTCGGCCATTAGCTTGGCAGGACACTCGGCAATACCTGTTCTATGGTTGTTCGGCTTTTTGAAGCGCGAGCACGTCGCGCATTTTGGTGTCTCTGTCTTTTTTGTGCACTCATTTTGTAAGTGACCTAGATCTCCGCAATGGCCGCACGTGATGTCCGTCTGACGACATGATTTAGCTGCATGCCCATACTGCTGGCACTTATAGCATTGCGTGACTAAAGTGAAGTCTCTAACAGGGCATGATGACCAGTTCACGTACACTCTATCTTGAGTAATGAGCGCCTTACGTAGAACAGTAAGTACTTCGATGATATAATTACAGTTCTCGGCATCCCTCTTCCCTGACTTATTACTTAACTTAATGGATGTTAAAAAAGTCTCTAGTGTCATATTATTCAGCTTTTCGGTGAGGTTTTGAAGAAAAACGCACTTTAAGACCTCGTTATCTTGCATGGACATGGGCACACCGATAATTATTATTCTAGGTCTGCGTTTATGGGGCTCGTTTACGGTAAGACCACAGAATGTCAATTGAACAGACTGCTTCAGCTTCTCGACGTCGACCTTGTTGTCAGTGCTGATTATAACTCCGCCGTTTCTGTTTTTGAATGAGACACTTAGTTTCTTCACTGAACTTCTGTTTGTCATCCGGATAAATGGCAATAGCGCTCACGTTCATGGGTTTTATAAAATAGTTTTCCTTTTTTTTAACCATGCCGGCGAAGGAAATTGTACCTATCCAAGGTTTTGAGGACTCTTCTAAGCTTCGTTTTAGGTCATGAAGTTGTTGCGATATGTCGTGCTTGTCTTTCAAGGCTTGATACTGCACAGCCATCTCAGAGGTCCCGTTACCAATCCTCCGGCACAAGTTATTAATCTTAAGCTTCTGGTCCGTATTCAGCTTACCTTCAGCTGATATAGAGCAAACTTCGTTTAGGCACAGCTCAATGGTTTTCATCCAAAGCTGAATTTCTGATGTCGACACCATTTCAAGAGCTTCCTCCGCGGTAGTCGGGTTTGGAGTACAGGGCACATGCGTAAAAGACGGAGGGCTGCGACTTGTCAAACTTTCCATTTTACTTTAATACTAGCACTTAGTCATTATAATAATACCTATGTTACACTTGAAGTCAACACAGTTGAAAAACTAGGTCGCGATTTCGCAAATTATTATTTGTTTAAATTAATTACTAGACACGTCCGTTTCGAACGGTATCATCTCGGTCAAAATGATCCAATCTGGCCCTATTAACAGTATCACGGAGGTGAACTGGCAGTTATTCCACTGTAATTACCAGATCCGTCAAATCCTGGATCACGGTAAAACGGAAGCCGAGCCCTCGCACGCGAGGCCTCGAGCGCGAGCACAACAGTTGCATTACCGCCAAGATGATTATTTAAGTTCTTCACTCAACCTCATCGCCACTTAAAATAAAAATGAGAGAGCAATTAATTCAAAGTTTAACCTCTATTTTCTTAATGTTGTAGGACACTACCCCTTCTACACGTCGACTAATATATTAGTTAGAGGAATCCCAGCCGGAGTCGTTTAAAGCAATTTTCCGCTTTTACAATATCTGGACCAGAGATTATGGCAAACTGTCTTTATTTGTTAGTAGACGACGTCACTCAGTGATAATTAGCATTCCACTACCGACAGAATTTTTTAAATCGGTGCAGTGGTTTTTGATTACCTGTATTCGTAAGTATTGGCCTGTATTAGTAAATAGCGTGATTGTAAAATGTCATAGGAATATTAAGGTAAAGGTAATATTTTGATAAGATCTGCAGCTTATCTCTAGTTCATAATAACAACCATTTCCTGTTTAGTAGATTGTATACGCCATCATCATCTCTAATTCCTTCTAACTTTATGATAAAAGACTGTATAGGTACTCACCCCTTTCGCAATTTCGTAGGCAGCATAGGTACTAAGACCTGATATAACCCATTGATGTCTCCAGTTATCAGCATATATTCTATATCCTATCCATTGACGCGCCATAGCTTTGGCGATTTCCACAAGAGTGATAGATCTTTGCTTCATTGAATGGTCGATATCCATAATAATGTTCGGCTCCCTGAGGAATAGAAGCAAGAATTTAGTGCTTGTGTATAAAAGTTAATGTCTCAGTCTTATCATCATCACAGCCCATAACAGTCCACTGCAGGACTTAGAGCCTCTCCCACGAAAGGGGAGGTTATTTCCATAATCTCCACGTTTGGCAGGCGGGTTGGAGATCGTAGTGTTGTAAATAAAACAAAGGAAAACGCAGCTGCCCATTTTGTAGTCTACGGAGACTAGATATTTTGCCTCGAAAACATTAGACGCCTTGTACGACACGTCACGTGTAGACGTCAAATTTTAAATTAGATAACTTGGTGTCGTGTGGATCCGGCTTTATGCTGATGCGAAATTCATTGTACAAATTATAGTTACTGAATTTAATTAGGTGATCTGTTAACGCCATTGTTTTAGGAGGACGCTTTCCTTTCTGATTGTTTCTACATGACGCGCCATGCCAGATTTATCTGTTCTAGTGCTAACACAAAGTTAAATATCTCGTGTATCTATTTAAAAAAGCGATTGTAAATTAAAATTAGTAAAGTGGAAGTTGTTGAGATTACCATATCACTATTATCACTTTTATCTTCTTTTGTGAATTTAAATTTAGTAAAAATACCTCATTTTAAATTTTAACATATTGTATGTGCTACCGTATTGTAAAAAATTTAAGAGACAAACGTAAAAAGATCTCAAAAACATATTACAGTAATTTTTAAAATATATCTAAGAAAATTGTGCTTTCGTCTACACGCATACTAGACAAGGGTTCGAAGAAACATATACTGAAATTTAACATGTCTGAATCATGTAGCTAGCTTAGAATCTGTGTTGAAAAATACAATCGTTCTCTAATATGTAATGTAATTATATAAAAAATAAAAATACACACCATATACAAACCGTAGACAAAGCGTACCACTCCACATTCGTATCGGGTGTGGCCATAATAACGAATTCATTGTTCTGGTCGGTCACGATCTCAAAATAAGGTAATTCTGTCCATTCTTCTAAGCTATTGAAATAATCGCTGATGGCAAGACTGGTGATACTATGTAAGGGATGGATATTCTGACGTGCGAACACTCTAACTTGGGATGATGGGATGGCTACTGGGATTAAGTTGTGAGCTACCATTCCCCAAAGATGAGGTGGTCCAATGAGTGCCCTGAAATCCGTTCTGAAAAAATAGAAACATCTAAATTTTAATGTGCAATTTAAATTATTGTAGGACTCTCTATCCAATATTTAAACAAGGTTTTTAAGCAAAATATATTCCAATTCTACACTATCAGCTACAGCAATAAAATAACTTCCGATTTATTTACAATATTCAATCGATTCCATTCTCTGTTATGTATGAGAGTTATAATCAAGTCTCAAATAAAGATAATTTTTCAACCTGAAACCTTTTATCACGCGTTCTCTATGATCAGTCAGAGTACTTGTCATGACTCCTATACTTTCGGATTTCCTCTCACAGGCCCATTCGGATGCTTACCCTGTATTATTTGTTATTCAGGCTGTATTATTTGTTATTCACTGCGTTATTATCTATATGATCGCGTCCTGCATTTGGTAACTAAGTTTTAAGAAATTTTAAAAAATCAACGTACGTGCTTCCTTCTTGTAACATCGAATTGACTACTATGTTATTAAAGGGTACGTCGTCAAAGGTGAAGAAAATCGGCGCGGCCACTGTGGGGTCGTCCATGCAGGGAAATACCCGTCTGGCATGTGTCGGGAATAGATTCATGCCTATGTAAGAACTGAAACAACGAAAATTTCAATGTAAATAATTTATAAATAATTTGTCTATTTCTTTAAATAAACAAAAAAACATTATGCATTCCAAGTATAATCCGATTAAGTACTCGCGTGCGAGTGCTGATCAAGGAATTGGCAGATCAAGAACCGTCTGACCTCCGCAACCCTGTTAACAGAGGAAACTGACCAGATTGGGTCATGGTTACACATTCAGTCGCCTGTTTGCTCACGGCCATTTCCATCGCTATAAGAGCATCGGTTAGTGTTCAACTAATGTACATGTCGCAGCAAAATGGTTAAATTAGCCGGTTAATTAAACGGCTAGCTATTTAAGCAGTTATTTAATTGAAAATTGGCCAAATTCATGAACTTTGATAGTCAAATGAACGATATTTTCTCGAGTTTACGGAGCTCTTCCATTCATTGTCATAATGCTAACCTAAACTAACCGAATGGAAACCTAATGCAACCTATTATTATACTTTGAAGTTATTGTGGGTATCGTTCTTTCACCATCACTTTAAAATCTTATGAAACTGGCAAATTTAAAACTAAATAATTTCTCAAAAAGCTAGCCGTTTAGTTAACCGGCTAATTTAATCAACCGGCTGCGACATACATAATTCAGAAAAAGTCAATGGTACATATCTGAACTGTCACCTCGGATCTCTCGCTTACGAGTGGGACCCGCTAGACATTAGACCACCGAATCTCATTAGACAATATTCGTCTAGACTCTACACTAAAATCACTCAAATTATTTTTGGAAAGGTGAGGACCTTTGGATCGGTGACCCACCATAGCAGTAATTTATAGTGTTTTGGTTATCAGACAATACCAATAACTGGTATAATAATAAACACAGGCCTTACGTGTCTCTAAAATCACTTCGGAAAATTCCAAAACCTCCATTACTATATTGCCCGGTATATTCAATGATTACTAAATAAGTTAATGCAATATGCTCCGGGAATATTTCCATTATACCGTCATCTTCGTCAAAATCAGTTTCTTCTGCATTAGATGGCAATAAAAAGCCTACTTTAACTGAATTTATTTGTAGACCTTCCACGTTGAATACAATTGGATCTTCTTGAGTGCCTACATCCAATCTTACATCTATCATAGCAGTTGCGGTAAAAGAATTTTCATGGAGAGATATCGCTACGCTGTATCGGAGAGCTTCTTGGCCCGGTCTTATATTCCTGAGCAGCGAATTATGGGTAAAATTTACGTGTCGATCATTGACTTCGAGGTCCACTAAAGAGGAAGTATTATTACTCTCCATCCTGTGATTGTCAGGGTATTCTATTTCGTCTGTCACTGCATGTGTTAAATCGGTATTGGTTTGCAAAGCAATTGTGACGTCACCGGTCTTATTTTCCAGATACCCCATTTCAACAATATTCAAATGCGGTTCTTCCAAATTCTTTAAACTCATATCAGGAGTTGTCAGTGACGGTAACTGTTTATCCAGTGGAAGACACTTGATGAACACATTGAGGAGAATAATGTGGAGTAGGAAGGAGACCTTCCATTTTTTCTCCCTGCCCATTTCTTAGCTTAAAACACTTTCTGCCGTCCCATGCGATTACTTCTCACAGACACTAACTAGCAAATGGGATAAAATTACAGCCACCACAAACTATTTCGAGTGTTGCGAAAGATGATAGTGTCACTTACAAGAACTTATCGATGATAAAATATCATGTTTGCGACACATGTATTGAATTCCATTCAAGTATCTATTGGTGAGAGAAGATAATAATTTACAAAAAGAAAAAACCATACAAGCAAGTACGAGTAAATAGGACTCCGAACTAATACCTACCGCAAATAAATAACGGCAGCTAATCGTTGTTAACGTCTAAGGGTACCTAAAAAGGTATTTTTAAATTTTTTATTTTACAACTTTATCGACGTGCATAATGTGTATAACTATATCAACACTACTCCGGCAGTTACATCGCGGACTGACAGACAGACGGACGGACAAGGTAAAACTATAGGAGTTCCTTAATGTACAACGAAACCCTAAAAATTACATCAAACCACCCAATTCTAACCAAATACTACACAACAAATGCTTCAATGAAAATATCGTCTGTTGTACGTTTGGAATATAATATTATATTTTTATTGCGTAAAATGTGGTTTACTTATAGATCTTAATAAACATTTTTGGTTCACACACTTTGACAAAATGTGGCATGCTATAATTAATAATAATTTAATTCACATTCATAACGCAAAAATAAAATTATAATGTCAGTTTCAATAATTAAAATAATGAAATCCCAATAATAAATAATTCATATCAATATGTGATTGGATGACAAAATAACTTGATAAAAAATTTAAAGTTAAATAATAATAATTCAATTCATGAAATCCCAATAAATAATATGTCCAATAAATTAAATATGTCATAAGAGAATGAAATAATTTGATAAAAAATTGAAAATAAAATATTATGTCATAGGAAGATTATTTGATTTGACTGGGTTACTAAGAATTAAAAAGTTATAAGTAGTCAGTTACTTGCCACTATTGAACCCGGCGCGACTTCGAATACACCGACTTTACTCCTACCTTTTTTTTTACTAATAAACCTTACTTGACTTACTCTGTCTATTGTTGAGAATCGCATTTAAATCTATAGGAAGACACGACAGAAAGCGACCATGTTTTATACTATGTATAGCCTATGATACGGTAGTAGGTGTAGGTTAGGTGAAGAGTAGGGTGGGGTAGGGGTAGGATATCACGCGAACGAAGCCACGCCGGGCCCACTAGTATGCGATAAATAAATATTCAAATAAATATTCGTGGACAAATTCACACAGCGCCATCTAGCCCCAAACTAAGCAAAGCTTGTACTGTGGGTGCTAGATAACTGATATACTACTTAAATACTTTCAAATACATACTTATTATACATAGAACACCCAGACCCGTAACAGAAATTAAAATTCATCATTTCAATTTCTGCCCGGCCGGGAATCGAACCCGGGACCTCTTGCGTGGCAGACCTGATGTTGACCATTGAACCACTCAGGTCGTCGATAAAAAGCTGCAATAAGCTATAGGAAAATGTTTGCAAATTCTGCACGAAAAATGTTACGGGAATGTATTTAGAGTAACGCAATTTCCCACTATACTTCATCCCAGTTTTGACACTATCTATATATGTTTAAAAGATAAGGTTCATGATAACTATTTTATAGATTTTTAGATAATTGACGTATCACCCTTTTAACATCTCACTCAATCTAACGATGCTGATGTTATTGCGGTTGGTTTTATATTTTTTTATATGTTAATTAGATACAGCATTGTTTGTAGAAAAAAATTTAGGGCTGTTTTGACTTATCAATTGTTTAGTAACTTAAAATATTTATTTTTCAAGTAACTGACGATGCTACCGAAGATGGAGCGTGCGTGTCTAGGAACACCTTACTCACTCTAGTCTTGACAGTATCCGGATTATAATGATCAGGGATCACATTTGCAAACATAATAACACAACACAACAGACACGAACGTATTAACTTCAGGTAATATCGAATTCTTTCTACTTGATGTCAGATGAGGATAGGTATTAACCAAAAGTATAAGAAAGTTAGCTACCTTCACGGCAGAGAAAATCTTTTTTTTGCTCTATGATAGGTATGTTCGATCCCCAGTGCCACTAATCACTGCCGTGCCAATGACTTTTTCTGATTTATGTACATTAGTTGAACACTAACTGATATACTGACACTCACCTGCATATTCAGGCGACTGAATGTGTATATATTATCCAATCTGGTCTGTTTTTCCTATTAACGAGTTATATATGACAGTTGCTGTACTGTAAGTACCTGACCTGCCAGATCCTGGATCATGTTTAAGGCGTGTGCGAGGGCACAACCGAGATGTTAACGCCAAGACGATTATGAATGATTGGTATTACAATATATTTTTGATTACTACAATCTTCAAATAGTAAGATTCACTTCACACGTCAACAGCTGGTAACGTATCAGTTCAATTTTGCACTTGAGCCTACTACAAATCAGTCTAGGATTTAGCAGGCGAGTTAGAAATCGCTATGTTAAAAAAAAAGAAAATTGCTACAGCCCATTTTCTGGTTTATGGACTCTAACACATTAGTCGAATTTTATCACACTAGTGAACACATGGCTACACCAAATTGTAAAATAACAGACAATGAAATTAATCATATTATGCTTTTTACCCGACTGCCAAGGAAGGTTATTGTTTTTATTTACTTATACTTATATGCCAAATCCTAAATCATGGTCAAAGCAAACCCTGGATCCTCGTGCGCGATAGCACAGCAGGGACATTAAAGCACAGATGATTATAATTTTAATTTCTGTTACGGGTCTGAGTGTAGTATCAAAAAAATTATATAAGTCGTTTATCAGTTATCTAACACCCATAACACAAGCTATGCTTGCTTTGGGGCTAGATGGCGCTATGGGAATTTGTCTACGCTTATTTATTTATTTAATATTTAATGTGTTTTTATAGCCGATAAAACAAGAAATAATAAATATTAAAAAAGTTTGACACTTACAGTTTTCAGAGGATTTTTATTATTTTTCTATATATCAACAATACATACATTTGTATGATTAGAGTCCACCTCACAGCCCAACGCAGGACTGCCCCTCCCTCCAAATGGAAGGTTATTGTCATAATCTCTACGCTTAGCCGGCGGGTTGGGAATCGCAGTGTTATAAATATAACATTGGAAGAGGCTGCTGCCCAATTTCCAGTCTACGAAGACTAGATGTTTTACCTCGAAAACATTATTCGCCTCCTACGACACCCGCGAGTGTAAAGGGGTTGGTGCTATTCGACTTTGCCGGCCATATGATTATAGTATTACTACAGTATTACAATAAAAGTTAAAAACAAATCAAGCGTGAGTCGGACTCGCCCTACAATATTTCGAAATTAATTGAATTTGACATATTATTTATTGCTCTGGCAACAAAATTCTATTGTTGACTGTAGTACGGAACCCTTTGTGTGTCTCGAATTCGACTCACACTTTGCCGGTTTTTAACAACAATACATGCATATAAATATAACCTTTAGTTAATTTACGTACTCGTCTGCGGCAGCAAACATTCCATTGGGCGCATTGTCCATAATCCCTGTATATTCAATATTAATCAAATAGGTACTAGCGTTATCAGGTTCAATTTCCAGAAGACCATCATCATCGTTAACGTTAAATTCTGCTGCAGTGAAGATATTTCCGCCCCCAACAGCATACTCAACTGATATTATGTTCAAATCAGCAATTTGAAATATCAAATCGTCTTCTCTTGTATTTAGATCAGTCACAAAAACCGTTGCCCTTAACATGCCACGGAAAGTGCGATCTCCCAAATTAGGTTGAATTTGAACGAAATATCTATCAACTACCATACCAGGTCTGATATTGTTCCTCAACTCTATATTAGAGTTTTCTACAAGCACTTCACTTTTATTTGTCACTGCGGCTGTCACTGTGTTTGATGTACCTTCAACAACTGTATGGACCGCAACAACGGGATTTGTTGTTACACTATTAATTGAAATTTCGGTTAGCGAATTCATTGCTTCATCTTTAAAATCGATGTTAATTGGCAATGTCGATATTGAAGCCACTATTAACGAAAATACACCAATTATTAAAAGAGTACCCATTTTGGAAGGGTAACTCTTGAACTACTAATACTACACTGTGATGAGAGATTCATGGATAGTTTGTGTGACGACTAAACCCGGAATGAGGTTGATATCCCTAGTGGACACAGTTATCAAATCGTGATGATTGATGGACTAAAAGTTTATGTTGACACCGTGCTGTTTTAAAGAGGCAAAGGCAAGGATTTCCAATAGATTACAGTGCATGTCAAGATAAAGTGAACACTTTTTTGTATTATCGTACCTTTCGGTCTACAAAAGTTGGTTAAAGTGCCAGGTACCCCCAAAGCATAAAAAGGTATGTTTATTTGTAGTAAGCCTTTACGTAAGGTACCATCCATCGCATCGCATACACCCGATCGCAGAGACGAGCAGTCGCGTTATTGTGCATCGCAGTTTTGTCTGTCACGAATACGCCTTACACTCGACTCAAATGCCAGTGTGGTGTCCGTAAAAGAAAAATAAATTCGCTCCGTTAAGGTTGTCATACAAGTCAAGAAACAGACTAGCTATTTATCTTCGTTTGCTAGAACTTGACCAGTTTATTTTTCTGCTAGGTATGGTCAACACTACGATCTACAACCCGCCTGCCAAGTGCCAAGAGTATGGCATTACCCTCCACAAATGTGAAGAAGTAGAATTTGTGTAGATGTCATCTTCATCTTTTGGCGTTAATGTCCCGGTTGTACTCTCGAGCACGAAGGCCTGGGGTCCAGGATTTAGCGATCAGATAATTACAGTGGAGCGACTACAACTTCGTGACCCTGCTACCAGGAGAACCTGACCAGATTGGATCATGGTTGCAAACTCAGTTGTCTGAATTTGCAGGTTTCATCACGATGTTTTTCCTCACCGTAAGAGCATCGGTTAGAATTCAACTAATGTACATAACTCAGAAAAGAGTAATTGGTAAGTTTCAATTTTTTTTATGAATTTGATATCTATAAATGTAATTTATACAGGCAGACAAGTTTTACCGGTAAATATGTTTGCACAAACGTGTACAAGCTAAAATGAAAGTCATCGCATATTTGTCACATAGACGGGAGATAAATCTTTAACAAGTTTATCACAATACCAGTATTTGGGACAAATTTTATCTCTTACTGCATCGATGTCGCTGTTGAGTTATTGCTTTACTACTGCACATTAAACTAAGGTTTTAGTTCGTATTCTAGACACCAGAGAACCAAAAACTTAAATTTTTGTGTAGGTGTGGCTACGTTCGAGATTACGTGTTTCAGTACAGTACGAATGAAGTGTCTCAATATTTGCTACATGAAAACAACGTAAATATCAGTCTGCGCTGGATGTTCGGAGTTACACGTCTGGACCGAATCTGGAACGAGTCCGTCCGTGGCAGCCTTGGCGTGAGAGACGTTGTAGATTAGATTGAAAAAGTTCGCCTGCGTAGCTTTTGGTTCGTAAGAAATAGGTGCCTAAACATGTTTTTTTTTTGGGACATATGCATCTTTATTTACAGCCAATCATACAAAATGAATAGTATAAAGGTATTTCTAAATTAAAAAACAGATAACACACACTACTTATTTCTAAAAAGAAAGCTCTTTCAGCAGGCCTTTGTAGCTTACGAGTCAATTATTTGCGGGTCACAAATCTAGCTAGTTCTCTCATGCGTGCGACAAAGACCCAACCGTTGCCAGACCTATGCGTTGGGCGACAGTTTTTATATAGGGGTACATCCCACTCTATGTTTTCCAGTACGTAATCGCCATTCAGATACTTATTATTATAGGTATATTTAAGAGGTGGTTTTTATAAAGCGAGACGAAACGAAACTAAAAGTGGGTTTTATCATAGGAAATATATCAATAGGTATTTAATCTCAAGTAGATATCGCGTGGTTTGTCATAAAATTATCTCTGAGTCATCAACATCATGAAGAGAAAAGTATAAACCCATAATATAAGTGATGTATCGTTTGTTGCGTTTATACTCTGATATGACTTACCATATCATCGCTGCGAATGATTTTCTAATAATTTATCCCGTAATGATGTTCATCGTTTCATCAGAATGCACAATAAAGTATTAAGTTTCATCATGTGAATAAAAATAACACAAAATTGTATTACTGAAAATCTTTAATAAATGAAAAAGGATACTAGCTTAGAACAAAGGTATATTATACATATTTAACTATATAGAATTTAATAACTAAGTACTTCTTTTTTAACAATGGCAGTTAGTATGGTAGTTAGTTGGTAGATAGTATAAGTATCACAACCATTTGAATTACTAACTTAGTCTGTAACGACATAATAGGGTTCATAAACTAAGTTATGAGAATAACATGACGGCAACAACAGAGATGAGAACGATTATGCTGGAGGTGACCGGTCCCGCACTGTTGCCATAGTGCTCTTGAAGCCAGGAGTCGATGACAACAAGATTGGTTGTACTCCAAGAAATAGAGGCACTGATATTCTCTTCAATAGCAGCAATAGATGCGTGCTCGGCCGGGGTGAAGATGTTGGAATGACGGCTCATGAAATCAGCAATCTGTTAGGTGAAAGTAGAAACATAAATATAAATAATTCAAAAACCTTAATGGAAGTCAGGAAAATATTACTTGAATGAAGAATATAGCCAATTCAGTCAGGTTTTGATTTATTATGAGGACGAGCAGTAAAGTATTGGAGTACAAGTAATACAGAAGTAACCGCTACGTTATATTATAATATCTACTTTTATATAAATCGAAAACGGTAACATAGAACATCGTTTTAGTACATCGCAAATAAAAATAAGCGTATGTAAGAAAACAAATATGAAATGAAATATTAATTAACTTGGATATATTGATGTCAGCCAACAAAACCCCTAAAATCCATAATCCAAAGTTTAGATTAATGTAGCGTACCTTGTTCCCATGTTCTACACTGTTTAGACGCCTCGCAAATGCATTCAGGATGTTTGTAGTACCAGTGAGGCCCTGGACCCTGTATAAGACAACGATATTGAATACTTGATTTATATTATAATCAAATAAACTAATATTATTATTTTTAGTTAAAATAAAAAATAACCTGGGTTGTATTTCATCGAAATGCTCGACGACGAAATCGAGAGCAACATCCATATTCTCTGGGCTAGAGTTAATGACCGAAACAATAACTGTATGTTTGTCCTGTTCCCTTACCGGGGAGTCATCATCAATGACTTGTCCTAGGTAGCTGTTGACAGAAATAGAAAACATGTAAGAATACTATTATAAGAATTCCCACAATTCTCAACAAAATAAAGGTTTCTTAAAGGTAGATATTACAGTCTGGCAAGAAAGTGAAAAGGAAGTACCTACTGCTCTTATAATAATGAATTTATGTCAAACTTCTGTTGTCGAGTGGAGCCCTCAAAATTTTTAAGACATTATTGCCAGACTGCATATACTGTTATACTTAATTTTCAAACTGCAGTTATTAAAACTGAAGATATGTTTGAGTCTCATATATAAATAACTGCCAACTTAATATCATTACTCACAAGTTGAGTCGGTCTTCATTCGTAGTACATCCAAGAGAATTAAGGAGGATGGTCTGTTGGCTGGCATCTGTGCTTTGCTCGTATTGTTCCCAGAGGTAGTTGAAGTTCTCCACATTACCGCTACGAAGACCAGAACAGAACACTGTTGTCTGAATGTCCGGGTTCAAAGCTATGCCTAGAAAATCGGACAGTGTTAAAAATCAAGAAAAATACCGGGGGTAATGCTAGATAGAGTATAGCTAAACGGAGACTGACTGAGATGCTTTGCAATAGATAGGAAACGATTGCAAATAAACTAGGAATAAACCAACTATTATCCACGAGTAATAAACACGGCTCCCCAACGATGGAAGTCAAAAACAAGAAAAATAAATAAAAGGTAAATTTGGTTACGTTAGTTTACTGACAAAGCATATTCAAACCAAGACTAACCCGGTGAATAAATAGTATATTCCTAAGGATGTAATCATCTCACTGCGACATATAGAATTATACCTAACGATGACATCCACTTACTAGGATTATCCCTGAACTGCTGGAGTAGCCTCTCTGCTTCGTTAACGCAGTGTTCGTTACCGTAACGGCAGTTGATGTCCAATACGATGTTGCGGTGGTAGGCGGTCACGAATTCGTCGTTCTCTGTCACTTGGAAGCCTAATTCGCTATACAAGGGCGCCGTCAGATTCAGGAGGTAGTACTAAAAAGACATAACATTGTTAATGCAAATCATTCCTAAAATTTGAGGCATTACTATCTATATAGAGGCTAAACTGTGGATGTACAGGTCAAAAATAAGCATTGACAATTAAATGCCGAATTGGTATTGATAATTGATGATAATTGCGGGTATACCGCTAATTACAAGATTGTTATATTATATTTTTAATGAGACCTATATCATTTAGTACCTGACTTTACCTGAATAACATTATTATACTGATCTCCATTCACGGTGACGCTGCTTCGCATTATTTAGCTTTGACTTTTTTATATGTCTGTTAATCAACAATTATTTCTTCTTTAAAATGTTCATTTGTGTCTTACCTGGTACAAGTCGTAAATTTGAGTACCACTCAGTACAATGTCTAAATAGTTGAATGCATTGTTAGCGGAAGCCCATGGGATGTAATCCTTTTCTTGCAATAAGTACCGCGAGATTTCTAATGAGTGGATGTAGTTCTGTGAAAAAAACATTATATTAATAAAATCTACAGGACTGCCGTTAGTAAAATTACGTGTACGTACATTAGAATATGTGCTGTTGTGATGCTGGACTGTAATTCAACTTATCGTAAAAGCTACAACATTCAACTCTTACCAGGATCGCCCGAGGAATGCAGCGAAAAAAAACAAGACATATATTTAAAGTGATGAATGCTTATAATGGATACCGAGTATGAATCACATCAACAGCCCATTAGGCCACGGCAGGATTTAAGCCTCCTCCACATGCGTGGAGGGCTCAACCATAATAACACGCTTTGGGAGGCAGATTGGAGATCGCAGTCTTTAAAATATAGAAAATGCTGCTGCCCATTTCCAATCTGGTCCAATACATTTGTCTTTTACGACACCCAGTCAAAGAGTGGGTGCAATTCTACTCTGCCCATAACCACACGGCCAGTTCCAAGTATGAATGTAGAAAAGTTGTTACTTACAAGTCTCCCATTCCTTGCCAAATTGAAAGAGTCATCAACTATTTGCGCTCGGTTGAGCACATGAATTAGCTCGTGATCTTCGTCCAACACCTTAGCTAATGCTTGCCAGTTAGCAGGCTCGTAGTTAACTCTGTAATAACCTGTCCAGAGGAGAAGATAAAATTTCTAAACGCATTCTAAGGCCAAGTCAACGAAATTCTATTCCTTCAAGATTCTAGTAATTTATGACAGTCTGGAATAATGTACTTTCCTAATAATAAAGCAATGTTTGAAATTGGTTTAGCAGCTTCGAAGATTTCCTCCAATTTTCCTCTTTAAAATATTTGTATAATTTTTTGTTAGTGTAAGTCTTGTCGGTTGTCCTCAGGGATACGGTCAATGCCCTCAAAGAGAATACTCGTATTTCAGCACCACTCACCAGTTTGTTGCTTATTGAAGATGAACCATTCTGCGTCTTGGAGGCCATTAATTTGAAAGGCTTGAGCTGTTGCTCCAATGCCTAGCCATGCTTGAGGACTAGTGTCGCTGAAAGTGGGGTCCGTAGAGAGCACCCAGTTAAGAGGCACGTGCCAGCGATCGTTGGTACTCTGTGCAGGGTCCGTGAGGAAGCGCTCCTAGAAATTGTGATGCGATTATTGTAATGATGAAAGCACACCATATATTTTCAGTGTAGTGCATGAGGATGAAGTCGCTGACGCGCAGCTTGTCAACTAATAAACTAATTGGAATACAAATGTATCCTTTATTAAGCCCCACTAGTTTCTCATCATTTCCTCGCCCTTAACCCCCTAGGTGGATGGAGGCGGCACAATGCTCTTTCTCCCATTAAACCCTATTACTAGTAATATCGGTACTTTACTCGTTTCACCTGAATGTTTGTTGGTTTGTTTGTTTGTGATGGTTAAACGCAAATAAATAATAAATAAATAAATATTCGTGGACAAATTCACACAGCGCATTCTAGCCCCAAACTAAGCAAAGCTTGTACTATGGGTGCTAGATAACTGATATACTACTTAAATACTTTTAAATACTTACTAATTATACATAGAACACTCAGACCCGTAACAGAAGTTAAAATTCAACATTTCAATTTCTGTCCGGCCGGGAGTCGAACCTGGGACCTCTTGCGTGACAGACCGGCCTGTTGACCATTGAACCACTCAGGTCGCCGACTAGTGGATACCTACTGCTTAACCGATTTAGAAAGCTAAATTATCAGGGGAAGAGGCTATCGTTTTTTCCAAAATTCAATGTAGTTTCCACGGGAACGGGTCCGGTGCGTAGTAACCGAATTTTACGCGTACGAAATAGCGGGCTAAAAAGCTAGTAAGTAACATTATACATTTTACCACAGCTACCTATAATAAACAAATTAGAATTGGTATGTCATAGAGCAGACATACTGTATGACAGCTTCTAAAATGTCTAATTCATTACAAACAAATGGATAGGTACGTACATGAAACATCTGAACTACTAGATCTGCAACTGAACTCTATCTAAACGTACCAATAATTTTTCTTCGCGGCAGTCTCAATATTTGTGGGTCGGAACAAGTTCTTACGTGTTCAACGTGCAAAGTTTCCTCATTATACCTCAAGTCTTGGGCTAAGTTCGTAAAATTAACTCCATTTAAAGTTTTCTAGAACCAACTTCTTACACGTATGAGTACAATGTTAGACCAGATGGATTGAAATTGGTAAAAAGCTTTACAAAGAGTATGGATGTAAGTTTTATTTAGATATTGCACTAATTTTATTTCAATCAAATTAAAAAACAAGTTCTCAAATGATAAATTTTTTTTTTATAGCAAGCTTTATCGCGCGTTCTCTATGATCAGCCAGAGTACTTTTCAAGACTAATAATTTGAGCCCAAACTCGATGGATTTATTCAGTGACATTTAAGAGTTCCTTTGGCCACCTTCCATCTCCTCGTCTAGTCTAAGATGACGCGCCCCACTACTTAGTTAGTTAATTTCGATGTGTGAGTGCAAATATTCATAACGACACTTCATCTGTGTGGGAGCCAATGAACGACGCGTGTTCCTACGTTTGAATCTCACCGGCAACTGAATGACCAATTACAACGGCATTTGTATATGTATTGCGTCCATATTTTAAACTTGCTTGTGTGCGGTAATGCGATAGTGGGGCGCGTCATTTTAGATTAGACGAGCTCTATCATAATATTGAATTGTCACCGAACTTGCATACCTACAGACTTGCACAAAAGACTTGAGATCAAAATGGGTGCCAAGTTCTGTAGACAATCCTATAATTTATTTATAACAAGATATAACAGTTTTAAGTAAATTTAAAATAAAATTTCATGTTATATTTCTGCTACAACAATGTTAGCTATTTAAAAATATAATTTTTCGAAATTTGAATAGTCCAACAGTCAACTATTTACACAAAGAAAATAACTTATAATCTTTGAGTTTGATGTTCTTGATGTAAACTATGGCCACTTTATTAGACCAAAATACTACAAGCTAAGTGTTGCTTTGAATTTGACAACCAACCGAAAATATTTAGAGTGTAGAGTCTCTCAAACAATAACATTTTAGGCGACTACTTGATTAAAAATATTCATAACAAGAAAAAGCATTGTACCGACTGTGAAAACTGAACTCACAAAATCACTCATTATGACACCGATTTGGTGACCCTAAATGCTTAGGAATATTTTATGGCATCACCTTAGGAGTCGCCTAAGTCTAGTGCAATCGAGCATAAGCCCACTGACCATTGACGCAATTATAGTATGACTATTTATTTTATTTATTTTACAGTTTATTGTACACATGAAAGTTTTAGGAAAAATATAATGTTATAGATAACACAACAGCGCTACTTATTTCTAAGAAGAAATAACTTCCAGCAGGCATATCAAAGGGATATGTGATAAGTAGTCGCAGATCAGACAGGCACAGTCTAACTACATATCAGATGCCTTTATAAAGTACATATATCTACTACTTATACCAATACATAGATACCTAAAAAAAATCTATAGGCATTGTACCCTGCATTTTCAGGAACCAAGAGAGAGATAGTGCTCTTGCACACGTTTCTTAGAAATACCGATAGATTTATTTCGTATTTCATATTTTATTATTTCAATGTATAAGTTTTAAAGTCGCTCTAGCTTACTTAAAAGCTCCTCAGTCGCATTCAGATGGCACAGTCTGCATGGTCTAGCAGAGGAAGAAGAAGAGTTTGACAAAAAAGATTTCAGTATTCAATATGATTCAATGACAGAAAATTTTGGAGATGTTTGATAGGGTGGAACAAAAAATGCATCTTCTTACTGACCTCATCGACCTGAGACACCCAGGACAAATTAGTTTCTTAAAATCAGACCTAGGTTTTTGCTTTCTTGCTGAATGGAATGGAAATTCCATCGTAACAAATTTGGGGGATAACCGTGTCAGACCCAAACCGCCGACACATACGGGCTACCTATAAGCATAACCTGAGACTTGTTCGGGTTTACCAACAAACTATAAGACTTGGTCCAGGAACAAATGCGCTTTAAGTCATCGGTAATACAACTAAAAACATCCTCGATGTTAGTGATTTAAAATGGCGGTAAACTTGCAAGTCGTCAGGAGTTTGAGAGGATGACAGAAGTAACCGGGATGATAAAAATCCAGAAAAGGAGAGGGGATAGGTGTCCAGCCTGCGACAATACCACACCGTTACGAGAAATTCTTGTGAGAGCGGACCCGCTGCAAGCGACCACGTTATCACGGAATTAGATATATTAGGAGAGCGAAGTAAAGCCAGAGAGTGTGAATCGAGAAGAGGGGAGAGAAACTTTTAGGAAAGATTCCGAAATGAGCACCGCATCAAGTGGACTATTGCTAAAGAATGCCATTAATTTGGTTTTGTCATTTATTCATTACATCACCTGGTATTATAATAACATAAAGCAGAAAGAGATATCATTTACTAGCTACCAGCCCCGGCTTCGCTCGGGGTTTTCTGCTTTGCTTTAATTTAATAATAATGTATTGTCCGGAAGAAATTCCGAAAAAATAACTATGAACATCAACGCACCTGTCTAATAGACACTGACTGAGCAGTGGGCGCGGACCTCCTGACTGTTAAGACAGGGAAGCCGCCCTGAGTGGTCCAGCGAGTTAGGATGTTGTCAATGGTGGCAGGGAAGGTGGCTCCAGACTCGTTCAAGGCGTCCTGCAGGGCATTGTATAGCTCATTGGGAGTAGCAGCTCGACGAGAACTGTAGTAAAAGAAGGAAATATAGAGTTGAGAAAGGTTCTATATTGTGCCGCGTCACTAACGCCTATGTCGGTTTGGTTCTAAAGAACGTTTTGCTTGCCGATGTGGTCCCCGAATATTATAATCTCGACTTATTCAAGGCCAGAGTATTCACTCTGTTTTCAGTATTCAGACTGTTTCGAGTCGAGCATGTTCTAACATCGACCGCATCGTCGCTTACCATCAGGTGAGATGGTGGTCAAATGCTTGCCTAGAATGGTGTAAATAAATAAAACCGATTTCGTAGGTACCATTAATACAATTATCAGATTCACGCCTGCCCGGTTGTTATACTCAAGTGACACACCTTGGCGACAATATCCCGGTTGTGCTCTCTTACGATAGAGACGGGTTTTGGCCATGATCCAGCATTTAGCATACCAGGTAATTACAGTAGAGCGACTAGCGCCTGACTTCAGTGACCCTGTTAACAGGGAACATGACAAGATTGGATTATGATTACTCATTTAGTGGCCTGAATGTGCAGGTTACCTCGCGATATTTTCTCTCACTGTAACTCGGAAAAACTTATTAGGACATGGCAGCACTGGCAGTCTTCTTAAAAACGCTGAAGATATCATATAAATTCTTCTTGATATCCCCTTCCCGTCGCCGCGTGGTTAACGGGCGGTTCAACGGTCTCCCGAAATAGCTCCTTCGCCTGCTTGATGTTGTTGCCGGTGTAACTGGTCGCACAGATTTGCTAAGGATTTTGAATTTTTTCTTTTGAATTTCGATGATTAGAGATCTGCTCTATCTATATCATCTAGGTTATTTTGTAAGCTGTTCTTGAACAACATTGCACTCACACTTTTTGCCATATCTTCAAGCGAAATTTACTAATTACGATACACAAAAAGGCGCTGACGACGCTACTTAGTAGCGTAGCGTGCGGCCGCGATAATATCACTTTTGCCATAGTAATTACCGTGAGAGCGTCGGTGGCCTAGCGGTAACGGTATGCGACTCGCAATGCGAGAGGAACCAGGTTCGAACCTAACCTAACCCATGCTCTTACGATGAGGGAAAACATCGCGATGAAACCAATTCAGGCGACCGAATGGCTAACCATGATTAAATCTGGTCAGGTGGCCCTGTTAATAGGGTCACGGAGGTCAGAGATCAGTCGCAGTCGCCCCACTGTAATTACCTGTTTTGTCATATCCTGGATCATGGTCAAGGCGGGCCTCACACCCTCATGCGCGAGAGCAATCCGGGATAACGCCTATATCACCAGTTACCCAAAATCATTTGGAAGCTATGGTTTCGTTAAGGTGTCAAATATACTTACTTAACCTTTAAGTATTGGACAAGACCTCTTCGGAAGACTTCAGGAGTTAAGGCGTTATGCATCATGCGAATCACGGATCCAGCTGCAAATAAATACCAAAATAGTTTACCTACTGTTAAAGTACTTAGAGAAAAGGTTTTGATTAACTTTTACGGAAAAATAAAAACGACAAGTGCTAGTTGTATTCGTATGAAGAGGGTACCGTATTAGTTTAGATCTTATCACAATAGCAGTATCTAAGAGCTATTTTAACCGAATAACATAAATTTAAAACATATATTTGAGATTTTCATAAGAATTTTTTTTTAAACTTGTGCCCCAAAAGTGCCTCGAAAGGCCTTGCCACATACAAAGCTCGGCGCGAGCGCGGCGTGAGCGCGGTGCGATATTTGCTAGGCAACCATCGCGCGGCGCGTTATTTGCTAGGCAACCATCGCGCGGCGCGATGGTTGCCTAGCAACTATCGCGCCGCGCGATGGTTGCCTAGCAAATAACGCGCCGCGCTCGCGCCGAGCTTTGTATGTGGCAAGGCCTGAAGTGTTCAAAATTTGTATACGTTGCACGTCGTCGTTTGAGTCACAGAAATATATATGTGCACCTTTTAACTTATTCGGACCAGTGGTTTTGGAAACAATGCTGAGACAGATGGACAGAATAGTACCCTATGAATATCGTTTTTTTTACGTACGGAGCGTTGTTTATGGGTGTTTGTTTGTTTTCACGCCTAAACTAGATTATGGTCTAGCATAAAAAAATCATCTTCGCGTTAATGTCCCGGTTTTGCTCTCGAGAATGAGGGCCCGGGGTCCACCTTGACCATGATCTAGGATTTGGCGATCAAGTAATTACAGTGGAACGACTACCATCTGACCTCCGTGACCCTGCTACCAGGGGAACCTTACCTGATTGGATCATGGTTTCATCACGATGTTATCCCTCACCGTACCGTAAGAGCATCGATTAGAATCAACTAATGTACATAATTCAGAAAGGAGTCATTGGTACATGGCCTCAGCGGGATTCGAACCCGGTACCTCTCGCTTACGGGTTGAAACTAAATGCAAAGAGAAGAAAGTAAATAAATATATAATTGCGATTTCCTATCGAATCAATTCCTTTCAGCCTCTACAAAGCTTTTATTATGATCAACCAAGATCAAGACTGGCTTACAAATAAATTTTATACGTAAGGTTAATTCAATATTCATCAAACACGTGGCATAGAAAAAATTTAGCAACAGTTTGTATTGTTTCAGACTGCGGTTACACCTGTAAATGATCCCTTTGGATTTGCTAAACTGAAATTCCCAATTTACTGAAGGGGGCATTTGAATTGGACATAATTTGAAATAACAGACATTATCATGGTAAATGTATATATAAAAAAATATCATTATCATCATGGACTGAAGAATTTTAGTGCAAAAAATGTATGTATAAGAGAACCATCGGTTTTAGGATGTAAATATCATATATAAATATATACAGTATATTTCGTAATCGTAAAACTGACTCAATATCTTGGGCTTAACCAATGCCTAAACCGATGAGAACTACTCTATAGTCTGTGATAAGAGGCGAAGATTTCTTCTAAAGTTTCCATGTTGAGTTATTTATTTTCGTGGTCAGTCTTATTTTAAATAGGGTGGGTATACTCTGACTCTGGGGTAACAGAATGCCATTTCTACTTACTTTTTTGAAGATTGTCATAGATTACTACAAGGCAGTCTTATAGAAAATTTTCACAAAATTAGTGTCGAAATTTCACAATTTCCTACAGTTATTCTTGAGTTTCAGATATAAGTTAAATTTTGGCCTACGGGTCACCTATAAACATAGTAAACTAAATCTTGTTTGACTTACATTTCTGGTAGGCAACAGCATTGAATATACCAAGGATCTGCGAAGGTGTGTACACGGGGTGCGTCATAGGGTTCACGCTGACCACCGCGTCGCTCTGCATCACGTTTTGGAGGGCCACCACGAACTGGTCCATCATGCGGTATTCGGATCTCACCTAGGGGAATTTAAAATTACGTTGAGTACGTATAACTTATTTCTGACGCCAAGCAACAACGATGTCATTAACATATGTCGTATGAGGCATACCAATGTATTCCTCACAACAGCTTATTTCTTCCTGCGGTTCTGTATTTGTGTTAAAATCTCAGATTCTTTATTTATTCATGGTATACAAACTGGTATAACGTCTTCGATCGTAAAGCAAAATACCTGGTGAATGAATTCTTTTTAACGCTTTTTTGGATACAAGATATAAAGGTATAAGATCTGTTAGAGAATTACACAAAATAAAACCCAAAATACAATTTTGAGATAACCCATGACGGCTAAAATTGTATTATAAGACCAAGGATTAAATGATATGTTAAGCATTGACTAGTAGATCGCTCGAAAAATCCGACGGGGGCTGCCATTGCCATATTTTGTTCCTAAGTAGGTAATTAAACATTTGGGTCCGACAGTGTTTTAATTATTGTCAAACTTGAAAATCCAAAATTATATCTCATTCTAGGGCCATATTAGTTCCACTGGGAATGGCAGCCCTCGACGGATTTTTCAAGCGATCTGCTAGTTGGGGGCTTAAACATTATTTAATCCTTTTTCCTTTACTACAATTTTGCCGTCGTGGGCTCATCCAAAACTTTAAATTTTGAGTTTTTACTTTGCAACTGCAATGTTAACATAAAATTGACCCCCCGCATGGGTCGACTAGTGACGATGGACCTTCGCAGGGTACCAGCTACGGTTGCTGCGCTCCAGCGCATTATCCTAAATACAGCCATTATAATCAACCCTCACGGGTTGCTGTCACCACCCGCAGGGGTAGACTAGCGATGATGGACCCTCGCAGGGTACCAGCTACGGATGTTGCGCTCCAGCGAATTATCCTAATTACGGCCGTTATAATCAACCCTTGCAGAGTTGTTGTCATCCCCCGCAGAGGTCGACTAGTGATGAGGGACCCTCGCAGGGTACCAGCTACGGATGCTGCGCTCCAGCGCATTATCCTAATTACAGCCATTACAATCAACCCTCGCAGGGTTTTGGAACTCATAATCATAGAGTTCATCGTCACACGGCGCATAGCACAAGAGGATCATTTCGTCAACATAGTGGTCGTTAAGGTCCCAGCAATGCCCATTACCAGAACAAAGAGTAACGTGCCAGGACTGTGATTAACCAAATCCAGTACTAGTGGTAGTTCAGTGTCATCGAGTAGTTCTTTCTCGAGCTCAATATCAAGCTCGTCGAGCAATTACAGCAGAAAACGGGCCCGCAGAGACTAACTTGGTCAGCAAAAACGCGAAAATATTGACTCGGAACCGTTCAGGGCGGGATGCTTGCAACAATTCCACAGGCAATGGAAAATCATAGGAGCACCGAATTTTTTGTTTAAAATAATAAAGGGATATCGCATACCTGTTCTCCAAAAGCCTCCTTCAATCATATCAAATCTGAAGGAAGGCCCATATTGCACATTCAGATTAATAAATATATCGAGTGTCCTGGGTTTCCTCCAACCAGGGGATTGCTTATGCAAGATCGTATTTTTTATATTTTCATTTACCAGTAGCTCCGGCTCACCGCCGGTTTCTACGCCTTGTCTACAAAGGGGAGCTGTTGCAGATGACATGTCTCCCGTTCGGTCTCTGCACAGCTCCAAAAGTTTTTGCTTCCATAAACAATTGCATGACATTAGTTCTGCGAGCTCAAGGCCTACGAATAATCGTTTACTTGGACGACTTCCTGGTCCACCAAGACAAGCAGACGTTACAAGAGCATGTTCAGTTACTGTTGCATCACCTGCAATATCTAGGATGGCAAATAAGTTACAATTCGATTGTCATTCCACAAAAAAGTCAAGCATTTTTAGGAATATGCTGGAACCCTTGGACAAATCAGAAAGCTTTACAAAAAGACAAAATTGTGAACATCACCAACAAAGTCTCCACAATGATAAAGACTTACAGAGTGTGATTGGCATGCTCAACCTTGCAATTTTTGACGTCCCAAGAGGCAGATTGCGTTTCCGTGCTCTCCTACTATTACAAAATTCCATCCTGAAAACATTCGGCAAGAAAAGCCTCCTGTCAGAGTGTAAGGCAAGTTATTATGTTGGATTCACAATTGCCATCAATCCTCAGATATCCATTATTCTCCACCCAGGCACTTACTCACGAGAGACGCGTCAGATTTGGCTTGGGGGTTACAACTGTCAGTGTCCCCATATCGGGGACACTGACAGTTGTAAGTCTGTGGGCGTACAATCTAGCATGGGTCTTTCCGCCGCCTTATCTGATCCCTAAGGTCTATCACATCAAAACTCGGCTCGAGGAGTATACACAGCCTAATAGACACAGCAACCAACCTTCCTCTATACCGAGTTCAGCTAATACTCACTCTGGAGGTCTGGAAATGTGGGGGGGGGGGGGGGGTCAAGGAGTTTGACAGGTTGAAACTAAAATGCATGCAATGCAATGCATGTAGCGTGAAAAATATGGCTTAGTTGGGCTACGAAATCTTTAGTGGATCCGCTAATTCCAAACGGACCTATCCTAGTTCTTTTTTCGCTGACTTACACCTTCATCACGGATTGTCTTATTACACAATACTTTTGCAGAAGTCTGTAGTGGCTACTTTATGTAATACAGAAAGTACAGAGTCCTTGAGTTTCCACACTCTCGTTAAACACATATTGAAATCAATTGCCTTAATGAAACCTAGACTTCGCAACCAATTTGGGACATCGTGTTTACATACTTAGGCGAAAAAGCACCTGATGAAAACAGACTATTTTCTGTCTTTAGACATAAGGCTACATTATTACTTTTATGCTCTGGCGTGTCCACGATTTAACGCTATTGGCCGTTGATTCAGATCACCTGATTCAAGATAACAGCGTAACGATATAGCAAATATTTGGTTCGAAAACCGACAACGCTAACTACAGACTTACAGGCTGGAATTTTTTTACAAAACCTGTTAATTAAAATTTGGACCCTGAATTTGGATAAACCGTTTAGTGAACCTTGCTATAGACAGGCGCAGGAACGCTAACTC
Source organism: Blastobasis lacticolella (assembly GCA_905147135.1). Taxonomy (NCBI): domain Eukaryota; kingdom Metazoa; phylum Arthropoda; class Insecta; order Lepidoptera; family Blastobasidae; genus Blastobasis; species Blastobasis lacticolella. The sequence goes on from LR990051.1 coordinate 2,729,400, forward strand.
TACGTGTCAATTTATAACCAGGGGTGACCCTAAAAGAGTTTCACGCACAGCAATAGCCTCTCGAAGAATTGGTCGTCCAAGTGTCCAACTCACCACCAACCTCCAATACGCAAGCTCGATAACACATGGGCTATTAGTGACTACGAGAAGGCTGAAGCATTTGCTAAACATTTAAATGAAGTTTTCACACAAAATCCTGATATAGTATCTGCGAAGTCTTTAGAAATCAATAAAAATTTGGAGGAGGAAAATCTGGAGAATGAAGAAGAGGACATAAAAAGCTTTACCAAGAGTGAAATAAAGGCAGTCATAAAACAGCTAGATTCAAAGAAGGCACCGGGGTATGATCTCATAACTGCAGCCATATTAAAAGAAGTTCCAGATGAAGACATAACCTTCGTAACGTATTTGTATAACTCTGTTATACGATTAAGATTTGTTCCACCCCAATGGAAAGTGGCGCAAATAATAATGATCCTCAAACCAGGAAAAACCCCCGAAGACCCTAAATCATACCGGCCGATTAGTCTTCTCCCGATACCATCTAAAGTAATGGAGATTCTTATACTCAAAAGGATAAACCCCATCATTGCAAGTCGCAAGTTAATACCAGACCATCAATTTGGCTTCAGAGAACAACATGGTACCATAGAACAAATCCATAGGCTGGTACACGAGGTCAATGATTCATTTGAACGGAAAAAATACTGTACTGCTGTTTTTCTGGATATTTCCCAGGCGTTCGACACTGTGTGGCATGATGGACTTTTGTTTAAAATAAAAAAATCATTACCACAAAACTTCTACCACCTTCTAAGATCTTACCTGCTGGACAGACACTTCACCGTGAAGCAAGGAGAGGAAATTTCAGGCCTTTATCAAATTCGAGCCGGGGTGCCGCAAGGAAGCGTCATGGGACCTACTCTATACGTTCTTTTTACCGCCGATTTACCCATAACTGAGGGTGTTGTAATGGGCACATTCGCTGATGATACCGCGATTATGGCAGCAGATGAAGATCCGCAAATAGCATCCCATAAGCTACAAAATAGCCTGAATATGGTTTCGACATGGCTCTAGGAATAGCGTATTAAAGCCAATGACACCAAGTCGGTCCAGGTGACCTTCACAACACGACGTGGAACTTGCCCACCGGTCACAATAAATGGTCATCCAATCCCTCAAGCAGAACACGCAAGATATCTTGGGATGTATCTCGATAGAAGACTGAATTGGAGGAAACACATAATAACCAAACGGCTTGCTATGGGACAACGGATGCGCAAAATGTACTAGCTACTAAACAAAAAATCACAACTTTCTATGGATAATAAACTGTTGCTGTATTAGTGCATAAATAAACCTATTTGGACTTATGAGGTACAATTGTGGTGCACAGCAGCAAATTCAAATCTGGAAATCCTTCAGCGATTTCAGTCTAAGATGCTCCGACTAGCAGTGAATGCGCCTTGGTATGTCACAAATGCAAGATTACACCACGATTTGAACATACAAACTGTTCAAGAGGTAATAAAGGACAAAATCAAAACATACCAGAAGCGGCTACAATCTCACCCAAATACACTTGCGAAACATCCAATGGACAACAACCAAAGCCCATCAAAGCGCCGCCTTTCATCTACTCCGATGAATAATATGGGCACATCAATGGATGGACCTAGCAAACCTTTAACACATACTTAAAATATTGCTAAATGTTTTTTAAACATATCGCAATAAGGAACTACAACTGATAATAAAAACTAATAAAAAGTAGGTTGTGTTGTGACCATGCTCCGTAGCTGGGATTCGTTGACCTGATATCTACTGAGTGAGAGTTTTAGAAAGTGCAGATAGTATCTTAAAATAATTTAAAAATGTTGCTTGGAAAAGGCAAAGTCGACGGAGCTCTGTGTTTAAATATTTACCTCCGATCCCTTGCAAAGTGTACTCACCAAACTTGTAGCATAGTTCTCGAAGAAGTTGGCGAAGCCTTCATTAAGCCAGGTGTAAGTCCAGGTCGTTGGGCTGACTTCGTTACCGAACCACATGTGGACGTTCTCGTGACAGATGATCCTAACAATGTTCTGGAACGTAGCAGTGGTGGTCACGCCGTCTACGACCAAAAGGGCTACTTCCCTGGAAGATAGTGGATACAAATATTAAGGGCGAGCTACACAGAGGAAATTGATGCGATAAATCAGTCGCCATCTGGTGAGGGATGATTTTGACATAGCGTTGCAAATAGACACCGAAGCTGGCATACCGCCGACATGTCAGCAGGTATCAAGCGCTTGTGCTTGTTGCCGAAATTATTCTATCTATATCAAGGCCGCTGGTCTGTATTTTAATATCATGTATTTGCCAAAGCAAGCTTTGTCGTGAATTACTTGAATGCTAGAAGTAATTAAATAAATAATCGTGGACAAATTCACACAGCGCCATCTTGCCCCAAACTAAGCAAAGCTGGAGCTAAAGACAACAAACATTTCAGTTTGGTCACAGCGCAATGCATTGCAGCTCTGCATTATTACACATCATCTTGACTTTGTGCTTCTTGTATCCAACGGCTACGATCTTTAGAAGATCCGTCTGTTGGGGATCGTCCTAAGCTGTAGTTACCGGTATACACGGTTATTAATGTAAGATAATCTAAATTCATGAATAGTAGGTAGTTAGGTAGACGACACTAATTACCTTCAATTGGTTGTTTGAATAGTTTATTACAATGGTTGAACAACATTAATCGTGAATTATCAACGGACTTGTTTGTCGTAATTATTTCAAGAAAACTGATAGGTGGTTCTTCTATACTCACTGACTGACTATCTTAATAGTTATAGATAACAATATAGAAACAAAAGGTGCATAGTGAAAAAAGAAAATAGTTTTGGAAGTTCCCCGGTATCATGAAAAGGAGTGGAATTTTTCATTGTAGAACTGGAACAGTTGTGACCTAATTTTATACCTGCCATTAGTTTCTATTGCACAGAACTCGCTCGGGTTTTAATGAAGTTGTAAGCCAACGAGGTTTTAAAAAGTTAGTGGGGAGTTACTGTTCTGAATGATAAATTGAATTCTTTTAAAATGAGTCCAGTGAATGTTATTTGAGATTATAAATTAAATTTCAAAGCTTTTAGGTAGACAGAGTTTTAGTTCCAGAATGTGTTTTTGAAACAGAGTACTTGTGGTCTCGGTTTGCGAGGTATTAAAAACTCCATGAGGTATAATACTAATTCGTAGTCTGTGGTATTCACAAGAGAAATCAACAAGCATTTTTCATTAGAGAGCACTCTCCACAGAATCAAAAAGATCTAGATTGTTTTATCATAGTTGCATGATCGCTAGCGTTGAATGATCTAATTTAGTAGATACGTATTCATTACATTGCTGGTTTAAAAGCCATCGAGACTCGTCATCCCCAGAAAGATTCACTGAGTGGAAAAAAACTCACAGATAAAGTTTTACAGCTTTTTTACGACCATCCGAAGATAGTGGTACTTGGAATGGGTGAGATGGATTGATATAAAATATTCAAGACACATATTGAGAATCTATATTTTGTAGAACGCGATTTGAGCAAAATTGTTGTTTTTAGTTGTTTTATATAAGAAATTATATTAGTTTTGCTATATGTAATAAATAATTATAGAGTAGCCAGTATAAAAGAGACATGACACGTGACAGCACATACACAATGCATCTGCGACGCTAAATTTTTGTTGCAAATCGCTATAAGTAACGGTTACTTTTTCGCACTAGGTAGATTGTCTAATAATTATTACCCTAAAGACATCGTAACATGTCTTTAGGGTCATAATTATACAGAAGACATAAACTGTTACTGTATCTCAATGGCTTACCTGTAAAAGACCAGGCCCCAGTTCTCCATGGCACCACCTGCAAAATCAGGCACAGCAACCTTGTCAATCTTGGCGAATGCGTATGGGAATTCCGTATACTCCTCCAGAGCATTCATGGTTTCTTGTCCGTACTGTAGCGCAAATTGGGCTTGATCCTTTGAAAATAAATCATTTCGTATTTAGGTAGGTACCTGGTTTTATGTACTTTGTAAACTACCGTAGGTACAGTGACAAGGCACATACGGTTCTAGTTTTAAGAATTATTAATCGCAATTAGGCATGATTAAGAAGAAAGTTTTCTTGGTTAGCAACTGGTCACGAACAAATTATAAACATTCTTAATTCGCAACTGGTTGCGAAAACGGCCGAATGTGCTTTTTACAACCCAAATATACGTCATACCCGCGTTGGCACTAGTGATGATGGAAACGATGAAGTATGGTGAACCATTGATAGGTTAATATTAAGCTAAATATTAATTTATTAACAACTAATGAATTTTGGAGTCTCGCGAATAAACGCCTGATATGATTAATACCAGTGTTGGTACTTCGTGTCGGCCAGAGTATAATAAAGCTTTTTGGCGGTTAATGATGACATCTCGCAAGTACAAGGAAGCGGAAGGCCAATAACGGGTGTCGTAGAAGATGACAAGTGTATTAGTAATCGGCTTGGACTTCCGCAGCCCGGGGGTCCCCAAAATGTAGTGAATTTTACGACACTTCCATTAGATCCATGTCAAGTATTATGGCAGCCATCTCACATGGCCAGGGATGATATGGTTGAAGACGAAGCAAGAAACAGATCATACTAAAAACAGTCCATTAGAATTTGTAATCTTACTCTGGTACCAGGCCTGGAGAACACTTTGAAGGGGATATTAAAAATATTGTTGTCCTCGTTGCTGACGTGGTCAAAATTGGAGACAAGGTAGGCATTTAGATACGTCGACATCACCAGAGTATCTTCGAACTCGTGTTTCACCCAACCAGATACATCTTCCCTGAGAAATATAAACCATTTGTTATACCCATACACCTAAAATAGAAGTGCTAATAGACCTAGCGTCATACTTTGCATATAAAATTTAAATGGTAAAAGACCAAGTTCTAATTTTCACAAACAAAACATTTTTTTGAGAACTTTCTGTATTAGATATAACGGGAAGGAGATTCCGCCGAAAGTCAAAGTAAAATATTGCTGAATAGGAAAACCAACAGCATGCTGCGCGAGGATGCTGAAGATCGAGCGAAGCATAGTAGAAGCAGTAGGGAAGGCTATCCTTGGCAGAAGTCTAGCGCTGATGAATGTGGAAGAAGCGAACAAAGTTTGTCAGGACCGTAGCGAATGGAATAGTATGGACTCTAACCCACACCAACGCAAAGTAGGCATGACGTTATGTAAGTATATATAATAATAGTTTTCTTGAACATTAAGGCCTTGCCACATACAAAGCTCGGCGCGAGCGCGGCGGCGGCGGTGGTTGCCTAGCAAATAACGCGCCGCGCTCGCGCCGAGCTTTGTATGTGGCAAGGCCTTTAGTTTGCGGTATATTTCCTTCGTTCACGTACTTCAAATTATTAACTTCACTCCTTTCGGGCGTGTTGCTCCTGATGACGGTGAAGGCAGCTGGGGTGTAGATGGTGGTCCGAAACACAGACTTTAAACCCGGCTGGTCGTAGCAGGGGAATGCACGGCGCGCAAACGTCGGTTGCATATGAGAGGTTATCATGTTCCTATGGAAAAGAGATATTGTGTGGCTTCAGTGTCAAATGTAAACCCACATCTCAGAAATTATGGGGTACAATCTCTGAATCCTATCGTGAACTCTTGAACAAATAAATAAACTAAAATGGTTTCTGAGCTTTTTTATGTTTTGTATGCTTGTGTATATGTGATACCTATCGTTTATTTCACATTAGCTTTTGTCCGCTACTTCGTCCGCGTGAAAACGTTTTTAGGGTAGTTTATCTTTTTCCCGTGAGGCCATTTTAAATGACCTCCCTTATGTACGAAAGTGAAGTACTACGAAGAGATCAAGCTGTATATCTGGTTTTACCAAACCGAATTAGATGAAACATGGCCTAGATTTTAAGTTGGACACTAAATTACCAAACTGTGAAAACCCCATCGAAATCATTCGGCGCCATTTCCATTTTTATTCTAGTTTACCTGGTTTATTATGATTCTACATCAGGTATTCCAGTTTCCAAAATCAATAATATCATATATGTTGGCCGGGCTTAATCTATACTAATATTATATGGAAGAAATGTTTGATTTTTTGTTTGTTTGTTTGTTTGTATTGAATAGGCTTCGAAACTACAGGACCGATTTCAAAAATTCTTTCACCGTTGGGAAGCTACACTATCCCCGGGTGACATAGGCTATATTATATTTTCTAAAAATATACGGATCATTAATAAAACTCCAATAATGTAACCCAAGGTGTAAAAAAATTCCTTACATCACATGTGCTGCGAAAACTATTGATTATAGAACAAAATAATGTACTACGACTTTGCAGAACACATCATTATCTACAAAAATTGTTACGACAGTATATGTCTAACTATTATAGTTATGTCACAATAAGTGTTCTTTTATTTTCAAATATTTAATTGAAATGCCGCCGCTAAAAAACGCTCTTTATTTGTACCTTGGTATTAATCCTTATCAAAATCAATAACTTTATATTTACGACTGCTTCAATACCATTATATAACTTTTTGAATTATTCATTTCAGACATTCCATTCGAAAGATATCACGAGTTTAAAAATGTGAATATTAGAAAAAAGTCGCGTGTTCGCCGCTCAGTCCGCTCGGCTGTCTAGGCAGCACGGGGTACGGGAGTCCCCTCCCGTCAATGTCAAGAAATAAAGTGCCGCGCGGCTCACACGCGCGGTCGGCTCCCTACGCAGCGGTCGTGTGCGGAATCGAATAATTTTCGCTTGAAAGTAACCCATGTACCCGTAGTGGTACCCGTGCGAAGCCGGGGCGGCTGCTAGTACACAATAAAAAGAGTTTCAATGACGTCCGTCCAGTAGTTCTGGAGATTAGCGTGTACAAGTAGACAAAGAGACACACAGCAGACAAAATTTTTAAAATTCTTATTCTTTTACTATTTCTTCATCGCACTAAATAACATTTTTGTAAATATATTTCATGTACAGACACACTTTTTATACTGTTTTATTATATAATAATTTCAGATTTCAGATAATTACATCCATATCAAAATAACAAAAAATAAAATACAAAATTACATTATCACTTAACATTAAACAATGTTGTGTACTAAAGTAAGTAGGTACATATTCGTACATATTTACAAATCATCTACATAGTTATGTCATTACAGTAGGTATAACTATTTAAACTATGTTACTGTTCTCGCACCGGTGCAGATCAAGCCAATGGCTGACAATAGGGTTACTCATGTCCTCACATACCCGCTCCAGTATAACATTTTTCGCACTCTTCAACCTTTCCCAGCAAGAGGCTGTTCTCTGTCTCAAAATAGCGAAAATATCAGGAACGCCAGCATCGGAAAACATGGCTTTTGCACTACAGAAACGAGGAAGTTTAAAAAAAAATACGAAAGGCGTCGTTATATTGTACGTGAAGCACGATAATGGACCGTATATATGTATAGATAAGACTTATTTATTAAGGATTTGCGTATAAGGCTATTTAAATTTTTATGAGGTTTCAGTGTGTTATGTATTCGAAACTCATGTCAAATAATTAGTAATTGTATAGTGTAAGTACCAACCACGACATTGTTATGGATGTATGTACACATTTATGTATGAAGGTATGTATTAATTTAAATAGCGATAAGTTTACTGATACGTTAATGACGCTAGCTAAGATTTCCTTGCCTATATATGACTTTTATAGTTTCTATATCAATGTATAGATAATGTATAAATAAATTGTATGAATAAATAAAATGTACCGCTTACAACGAATTTTATTTTTATGATTTCATTGAAATAGGTACATTGGTATCTAATAAGCTAAATAAATAAATTCCTGTTTAGGTTAATCTATGAATATATAAATAAATTCCTGTTTAAGATAATCTATGAATGGTAATTATTCACAAGAAAGCAAATTTAAGGCTTAAAGGCAGTCAATAAAAAATACAAAGAAACTTACACCGTCTCTCCATTCTCGACGTAAGTAGACACATAAACGCCGAACATATTTTCAGCAAACCTTCCCGTGTAGGAAATACGAATGGTGTACGGTGTCAGCTGTGCTGCGATCGTGTTCAGATTGATCCTCAAGAAATGCGTATCATCACTAGCGTGGTCATAATTCTCGAACAGGTTCGATGTTTCACCTTCTAAATAGACTTCAATGCTATCAATATCCATCTCCATAGCATGTAGCACGAAGACGTTTGTCTGAATAATAGGCAAAACTCTGATCTCAACTGTTCCGGTGAAGTAATCAACGTTGTTGGGATCGAAAAACAGTTGCACATCGTAGAAGGTCGGTATTGACTCTCCAGGCAGGAGGTAATGGACCTCATTGTTTCGTGTCGCGATTTCCTCAGTAAGAGGAACTGCCAGGGCAGAGCCCAGCAGCGCTATGCAGTACAGTAAATACATATCTGGAAATAAGAGATTAATGGATTGAGGATTATGTTACAGAAAATGTAAAAAAGAGTTATTGCCCTACATAAAAAATACTACCAAGACGTGTCAGGCCACATACAGTGTACAGATACCGTAGTTGTCTGTCAATAATTAGTAGCGTGCATGCTTTAAAAAGGTTTTAAGATTCTATAAACATGTTACAAAATTGCAAATGCTCCTAACTCCTAAACAACTTGTATAAAATATTAGCTAATCCAACTACACCAAGTTGGTTAGCTATTTTTGTTATGTTACATGAAATTTACGGATTTCATGTAACATAACAAAATTTAAACCTGGAAAGCCTTTCCGGCTAAGGAGATCCCAGGGGGTGTTTAGCACGTATGCGCCTAGGCCCTTTTTTTGACGAGTCGTGAATAACTAGTCCGGCCGGCAGGCGCGGCCCTTTTATTACACTTGGTGACGGGTCTGATGAAGGATCAGGGAGGAAACAATGGAATATCCAAATTACTACTATGAAACACGTCCTGTTTGGGCTCTTTTGATTCGTTCAGACGAGTGATGAGAGTCTGGTGATGGAGCAGGGAGGAAGACAGTGGAACTCTTAAATTACTACTAGGAAACACCCCTGTTTGGGCACTTCGCTCTTTTCCATTCGCTCTGACATGGTCATTGGATAAAAACACAATATGATAATTTTGCACCACTGAGCTGATCCGATGGTGTAATAACAACTTTTCGAATATACGGGAATCGGATGACAAAGCAATAATCTGATACCACTGATGAAGCCAGGATGTGGGTCTCTAAGGATCTTCTAATTAAAAAAACTACCTAAAACAGACTAAAAATTTTAAACTAATATTACCTATTAATATAGGTTTTAAGACTTTCGTGGTTAATCACTACACTTTCACTACACATGTTATCGAGTTTGTTACCACGGTTCGTGTGTCGCAGAAATCAAGCGAGTAACAATGGTAATGGTTCGAGAGTTCGAAGTGAGGGTAATCGTCGAATCCGAAAGAGGGTGGACCGATATGTCTGTCCTTAGGAGCGACTTCACACAGCGGCACCAGTCAACTCGTGACCATGACGCATGCAACTGCGTCGAAATATCGAGGTAAAAATGATACTAACCGTGTTCCCTATTAATAGTTTCTTTAATATGTCACTTTACAAATTTGGCAATTTTTCATCTTCATTTTACATATAATCATGAAAATTCAATTATAGTGTTCATTAAATAAGCTACGGTCGATTTCAAGATTATCATACTATACCTACTCGAGTGGTGCTATCGACTAATTCCGTGATTAAGTTCCAAAATGTCGTGCGCGTTGCTTATATTAATTTCAATGTATGACTTAGTTACAGAAAGAATATTGGCAATAAAAAAAACACTAAGACTTTTCGAGGAAGTACATTAAGTTAGTACATTCCGTTGTCACAGGGTATTGTTGTGGGTGACGATATGAACGGTCACGTGGGCGAGAAGTGCGAGGAGTTTGACCGTGGCGGTTCATGGCGGTTTTGATTTTGGGAGCCGTAACGCTGAAGGGGAAGCAATTCTTCGGACGTATGCGGCTGCCGATCTGGCCATCGTGAATACGTTCTTCAAAAATAAATCCGAGCATTTGATCACCCAGATTGATTACTTTCTCACTCAGAGACAAAATTGTCAAAGAACCTGTAAAGTTATACCCGGAGAGAGTCTCACTGCCCAACACCGGGTCCTTGTGATGGACCTGCGTGTTAAGCCTCGAGACAAACGTGGAGCAGTGCCGACGCCAAACCAGGTGGTGGCTGCTTGATGAAACCAAATCTCACGAATTTGCTGTCAGCGACTTTAGTGTTGCGACAGACGGTGAACCCGTCCAATAACTCTAGGACTGAACAGGCAAGCAATAATAATAAATAATAATAATAAAAATAAATAATAATAATAAGCAGGCAGGCAGGGAATAGGCAGCTATCGTACGGGCAGTACGGACGGTGCTGGGGGTGTCTAGAGGTAATCGCAAGCTTGACAATTAGGTCCTGGTGGTGGAACGATACAGTCTAGGGAGACCAGGCTGAAGAAAGCCCTCTTTAAAAAGTGGCAAGCGTCCAGATCTCCTGAACACCACGCTGCGTACAGGGATGCCAAACGTGCCAGCAAATGAGCGGTAGCAAGAGTTAGATGAGTCCACTTACGTCCTATGTACGATAAGTTGGAATCGTCTGAGGGGCAAAAACTCATTAACAAGTTGGCACGATCGAGGGTTAAAGCGGCACAGGACATTTACCTGGCGGTAACCTGTTATGCGATCACCGTGCGGTAAAGAGGAGATGGCGCTCGTACTACCACGAGCTGCTCAACAAGCAGCACAAAGTGGTGCAGCCACCGGACCTCCCTTGGAACCAAGGACTTGTGCCACCCATAACGTTTGAGGAAGTCGAGACGGCTCTTTGCCGCATGAAGAATCAGTAAGCTGTCGGGCCTAACGGAGTCCCTATCGAGGCATGGAAATCGATGGGCTCTCGTGGTGTAAGCATCCTTACCGACCTTTATAACCGCATTCTCCTCACCGGGAATATACCCGACCAATGGGACTAAGTATTAATGAATTGGTTTTATTGGTTGGTTTGTTTGGATGAATTAATGGGTTGAATTTTAATTTCTGTTACGGTTCTGGGTGTTCTACGAGTATGTATAATAAATATTTATTTAAAAAGTATATAAGTAGTTTAACAGTTATCTAGCACAAGCTTTGCTTACTTTGGGGCTGGATGGCGCTGTGTAAATTTGTCCACGATCATTTATTCATTTATTATTACTCCAGTTTTAAGGACAAGGGCTCAGTGCGGAAGTGCACCAACTACCGCGGTATAAAGGTGATGTCTCACACCATGAAGCTTTTCGAACGCATTGTGTACTCTCGGATCCGACGGGTGTGCATAATCTCGGAGTGTCAGTATGGGTTTCGGCCGGGTTGTGGGACCATGGAACTCTCATGGAGGGATATATATCAAAGAACACGCCCCGGCATTTCCTGTTTCTGGACATGGAAAAGGCCGTTGACTGTATCCCTCGGGAGATGATATGGTGGACGTTGCGGTCCAAGTTGATACCTGAGGCCTATATTGACATTATTCGAAACATGTACCACGATTCTGATTCCATAGTAGACTGCCGTTGGTGACAGTAACCCGTTCTCGACTACAGTCGTGGTACACCAGGGCTCTGAGCTCAGTCCACTTCTGTTTAACGTGATATTAGACGTATTGTCAGACAGGGCAGTGGAGGGACATTTGCCTTTTTGCTGCCAGAGTAACGTGTTATAGAGGAGGGCAACGCATTGACGATACTGTCGGTGTTGCTAATGTCTATAGGCAGTGGTGACCACTTTCAATCAGGTGGCCCGCTTGCCTGTTTGCCTACCGTATGACATAAAAAAAAAATTATTCCTGGGTGTCATTTTATTTATTTAACATATCCCAAATAATGGTATGATTGACGCCGAAAAATAAATTAAAGTCATTAATCATGACCGTCACGGCGTTCAATCCCGGTTGCTTTCAAATCCTCGCACAGTACACAAGGGTCCGGGGTCTGCCTTCCTACTTCGCCTGGTCCACTTCACTCGGAAGTTTGTTGGTTGGCATATCTTAACGATCGACGTCAAGCCATCGCCTCTTGGGCCGACCTATCCTTCTCACCCCCGCCAGGCACGTTGGCCAGATCTCCGTTCTTTGCCGGTCAGCACAAAACGTGGCCATACTATCGAAGGCGGCACGAGGACGCCTTGGCTACGTGTCGCGATCTTTGCTTGAAACTCCACTAAGTTAATCGAACGCGGTAAATTACAATTAATAAATATGTCACTACAAGATTGCATTTATATTCCGGACTTACCTAGGTATGTATTTACGCCATCCACACAACAGTAAAACTGGATTAATGATTACCGATAATTGGTACATTTAGATTAAAATAGTAGCTACTTATTTATTTATCTAATCAGATTTATTATCTACGTATACCTTCAATGATTTGGTTTTATTAAAATTTTGCAATAAATTAAAATAAATGGTTATAATGGAAATAGTAGCATCAAACTGACCTCATGATGAAACCGTAAGGAAGGCACTAGAACTCCGTCATATCCAGTCCTTATTTCGCTTATAAGTATTGTCCAGCTATAAATTAATTCATAAGATTTTAAAATCTCTTTCATCTGAAAAACATATTCATATTCATATTCATTTATTCGTAGTAATAATCATACATCGTCATTTAAAATAGGTTCATGAATTGAATTAAGTACTAATAGTACGGATCATGGCATATGGCTCATATCTTTAAAACAATGAGAGGTCTCGAGGAAAACTTCAATAATACCTAAGATATTAATTTTCCATAGAACTATTACAAACAATTAAGATTTGATTGTTTGTAATGGATAAATTCAAAAACTACTTAAACGATTTTAAAAATTCTTTCACAGCTGATACCTGCGTTCTACAGTACATTACGGTATATTATTATTATCGATCGTATGTACTCCGGGAAATGCGGGATTTATAATAATACGTACTTAAAGTTGACATTCACTTCGTATTGTAAGGTAGACCCAACTTTATGGCTGAAGTAGAATTTAAAATAGATATAGAGCTTTCTTCTTGAGTCTGCACCTGTTAAAGTTAAATTAAGCATTATTTAAACATAGTTAATAAATAATCATCTTGGCGTTAATGTCCCGGTTGTGCTCTCGCGCACGAGGGCCCGGGGTCCGCCTTGACCATGATCCAGGATTTGGCAGGTCAGGTAATTTCAGTGGAGCGACTGCCATCTGACCTCCATGACCCTGCTACCAGGGGAACCTGATCAGATTGGATCATGGTTACACATCCAGTCGCCTGAATGTGCAGGTTTCATCACGATGTTTTCCCTCACCGTAAGAGCATCGGTTAGTATTCAACTAATGTACGTAACTCAGAAAACAGTCATTGGTACATGGCCGGAGCGGGATTCGAACCCGGGACCTCTGGCTTACGAGTCGTATACTCTAACCGCTCGGCCACCGACGCTCTTAAACATAACTATGTTCCCAGAATCAGTTTCGTGTATTGCGATATCACGAAAAAGTATGTAATTAAGATTAGAAATACTGCACCACCTAAATCCACCGGATTATTCCATTATTATTTTCATTCGTTTAGAGCCATTCTCTAGTCAGTGGAGCAACCGGATAATTTACCTATTCAAATATCACGAAAACATTTCATAACACCACCAAGACAACCCATGATAAACACGTAAATATTTGGATTTTTAACATGCCCAGATTCCATTATGTGTCATTTCTTAAGCATAACAACACATTGCTAAAATCTTCACGTATTAGAAAAATACCGATTGCCTCTTTGCGCCATTTTACTACAAACAAAAGTCAAAAGTAAAACAAAAGTTAATGTTACGTGGAGTACACTGATAGTTTTAAGCAACTCCTTAATAAAACAATTGTATAATATTGATTGCTTTTCAAAGTATTCTCCATTACAATTTAAACACTTTTTCATTCGTTTAAACCATTTTTGAAAACATGAGAACCACAGGCCTGAGGGAATGTTCACGTGCTGATTGAAAGCTATCACTGCCTTTTCCGGCCCCGTAAATTTCAAACCTCTCATTAAATTTGTGATTTTTGGGAAAATAAAGAAATCGCTAATCACTATAGTGTATTCAATTTCCCGTGAGACAAAATGTAAACAAACCACAAAAAGGTTATTTATGGTGCGATCTTTTCATCAAAAAAAGAACATTCTAATCATCAAATAATTGCTATTTTAACTAGGCTCCTGTGCCCTTATAAACAATACATAAAGCAGATTAATTTAGGTTTTACTTTTTCATTCAAAACTAACCATTTATGAAAGAATAAACATAATATTTATTATATTTACAGGTTATTCTTAACATAATTGTTGGTCTTATAAAATACCTAAAAGCACGGTGAATATCAAACTTTGAACGCATTTTAATACTACCAAATGATGATAAACAGTTGTTTCAAACAATGAACGTAGAATTATCAGCTTTCGTATTTAGCCGGGTTATATCCGCCATTTTTACTCTTGATCAACTTGTTGACGCTACTTTCCGTTTGTTTTCATATTTTGTTGTTATTCTCTGTTAAAGTAATTGTTTTTGTTAAGTTTTATTATTGAGTTACGTTTTTACATTTTGTTATTGTTGAGTTTTTGTTAATTCGGTCCAAAATGAGTGAACCGGGTCCGAGCAATGCTTGCACTTTTACTTCGCCGAAGAAAAAGCGTTCAAAGCAAACTCCAATGCGTTCGACTGATAAGGAGACTGTCATTAACATTTTCAAACATGTAGAAGAAACTTGGCCCAAGGATTCGTATCCTCGCAAAAGTGATATTGTTAACAAGACTGCTGAGATAATGGGAATATCACGAGCCTCCGTGTATCGTTTCGTGAAGGAAAAAAAGACTACAGGTCGTCTCGAATCTCCGCCACTACCAACACGGAAGCAATGTTTGATTGACAGCTTAGACGATATGGATTTGGGTGCAATACGCCGTAAAGTACATATGTTTTACTTTAATAATGAATTGCCGACTATTGATAAGGTCTTGGAAGCTGTGAATTCTGATGACATGTTACCCAATTTTAAGAGAACTACGTTTTATAAGTTATTGCATAAACTAGAATTTAAATATGCAAAACGTAGCCGCAAGAGTGCTCTTATTGATAGACATGACATAGCGCTTTGGCGAATCAAATATTTGAACACAATTGTCAAATTAAGGAATGAGGGAAGAAAAATCTATTATACGGATGAAACTTGGGTCAATGAAGGTTAGTTAAATAATATAAATTTTATTTGTATTACAATGGCTTCATCATAAATAAAAGTCACTGCCATAATTATACCCCGAACATTGTTCACAATCATTTTTCATTTATGTGAAAGTACTTACGTTAAAAAATCCAATTGTTACAGGTCACACAAGAAATAAAGTATGGCAGGACGAGTCAATAAAGTCTTCCAAACAAGCACACCGTGAAGGGTTATCCACTGGTTTAAAAAATCCAAGTGGAAAAGGAAAAAGACTCATAGTTCTTCATATAGGTATTTTTATATGTATTAAAAATATTAATATTATAATGTATTATATACAATTTTACTTTATGAATAGTCGAGAAGAGTAAGGTATCCATTACATTGGTGATATTTTTCTTTGTGGAAGTTGTCATATTTTATAGTCCCGACTTGATATTTAATATTTTTTTAAATATTTAGTATTCAGTTGTTATTCTTTTTTTACAGGATCAGACTCGGGCTTCTTAGAAGGAGGAGAGTTAATTTTTGAAGCCAAAAAAAGTGATGGAGATTATCACTCAGAAATGGATGCATATAACTTTGAAAAGTGGTTCACTGAAATCCTTCCGAAATTAAAGGCCAATTCTGTTGTTGTCATGGACAATGCATCATACCACTCTAGGAAAAAAGAAAAAATCCCCAGTTCAGCGAATAAGAAAAGTGAAATACAGGCATGGATGAAAGCAAAAAACATATTATTCGAAGAAACCGAAGTGAAAGTTCAACTTCTAGAAAAAATAAAACAAGTGAGAGATAAATATCAAACATATGTGATAGATGAAATGGCCCAGGAAAAGGGAATAACCGTGGTAAGGCTTCCACCTTATCACTGTGAATTAAATCCTATTGAGTTAATCTGGGCCCAAGTAAAAGGAAATGTAGCAATAAATAATAAAAGCTTTAAATTAAAAGAAATAAAAACTTTGTTAGCTGATGCCCTGAAAGGCATCACAATGGAGGCTTGGCAAAAGTGCATTGACCATGTCATAAAAGACGAAAAAAAAATGTTAAGACTTGATGGCATTATTGATGATGTGATTGACAATTTTGTAATCCAAGTAGGAAATAGTTCATCATCTGAGGCTGATTAATAAATAGTTGTTTATTTTGATACTAATTGTTTCACTTCTAGACTCCCTATGTACTAATATTATATAACTCATGTATTTATTAACTTTTCATTATTAAACCAATACAGATGGCAAGATTGACATTGGTATGGAAATTTCTAGTCAAGTAGGTACTTTAATTTTACATTCACAAATAATTGGTAAACACAATACGTTTGTGCCCCAGAGTCGGCTAAAAAAGTTTGACAATCATTGTTTTCTTTGTTTACACTTTGTCTCACGGGATTATGAATATAGTTTAATCGTCTAGACTATGTGCGGGATGGGTCACTAGCTCGCTCTACCTTTTCAGAAGCCAAAAATGACTTTATCTTTTTTTTTTCAGGCAAGTAACATTATATTCATATTCATTAGTTCGTGATGTATTTATTATATATGTCGTCGCGTGAAGGAAAGGGTTGTGTCAGGATAATTGTCATCAGGGTGGTGATATCAGTATTAGATCGTATTCGTCCAGATAAATTAAAGAAAAGGTTCACATTTACTCCACTGTATTTATTCCATTTAATTTTTGCACATCATTTATAATTTCACTTGAAAGCAGAGCAGTATCACAGTATAGGCAGTTGAGGTAATTAACTTTCTTATACCAAAGGTGATTTTAAAATTACTTTATTTTCAAACGTAAATAACACTTTCTATAAACGAAATGTGGAGACAGTTTCAAGACGCGTCACTCCTCGGCGGCGGTCGCGCCAAGAATGGCCGCCACTCCGCCCGAGTCGTGCCGTCGAGACTCTGTCAGCACGCCCCACCAGAGGGCGCACTCCCACTTCCGTTTTCATCGTCATGAGTCCGTACTATTGACCACATGATTCCATACTATTGACCGCGATCCGTCATATATATGTTTCATCTTCTGCCACAATGTCATACACAGCATGTAAATCGTACTTTATAAATATGTTTACAGTGAATCCAGCGTCTACAAAGTTTTCTAACTTTAAATGTTCATGTAAGATTTTTAGAATTTGGCTCATACTTATTCATACACAGCATGTAAATCGTACTTTATAAATATGTTTACAGTGAATCCAGCGTCTACAAAGTTTTCTAACTTTAAATGTTCATGTAAGATTTTTTGAATTTGGCTCATACTTATTCCAAAATATTAAGAATCCGCCGCGTGATATCCTCGATGCGTAGATACAACAACTGACTCGCAGCTTACTTCCAGCAAAGTTGAGAAAATTATAGGTACGTTATTTTAACATAAAAATATGAGTGTAGATAAAGTAGTGTTTGAAAATGCATATAATTAGGTATTAAAACACTCGTGTCATACTATTATCATACTCGGTTACGACACTCATGTTGTAATACCCCCTTTTATATGACAGTTGCATAAACTACTATTATTCAACTGTCATACTGTGTTTTAATACCTTATTATATGCAGTTGCGCTATCACAAATATCTGAAAAGAGTCTACTTGACACTGACAATCCTGAAGTCAGTCGTAGTACAGACCCAATTCCAGGACCGACTGTGCCTCTTTCTACGAACACTACATCTCCTTCCTCCTCTGGGGTAGCCACACTGTCACGTTCCCTACCGCGACCGAGTCGTCGTCCCCTCGAACTCTCAACTCTGGCGTTGTCACAAATACGTCACTATTGCAAGCCGCTCTTATTCGGGCGACCGCTGAGGCGCAAGTAACGCAACCGAAAGCGTTTTCCCCACCGCCGCCGATAAAGGTAAATACCGAAGTGAGTATAACCCCCGGGGAGCGGCCCAAACCGGTGATCACGCTCGTATCGTCTTCCAATAATAACGCGCCCCAAGTCCCTAAAGCGAGTGAATCGAAAAGTTTCCCGTTGATGACTCATTATCTCTGAGTCATCAGCATCATGAAGAGAACAGTATAAACCCATTATATAAGTGAGGTATCGTTTGTTACGTTTATACTTTTGATATGACTTAGCATATCAGAGCTGCGAATGATTTTCAAATAATTTATCTCGTAATGATGTTCATCGTTTCATCAGAATGCACAATAAAGTATTAAGTTTCATCATGTGAATAAAAATAACACAATATTGTATTACTGAAAATCTTTAATAAATGCGAAAGGATACTAGCTTAGCACAAACGTATATTATACATATTTAACTATATAGAATTTAATAACTAAGTACTTCTTTTTTAACAGTGGCAGTTAACATTAGATACTATAAGCATCACAACCATTTGAATTACTAACTCAGTCTGTAACGACATAATAGGGTTCATAAACTAAGTTATGAGGATAACATGACAGCAACAACAGAGATGAGAACGATTATGCTGGAGGTGACAGCTCCCGCACTGTTGCCATAGTGCTCTTGAAGCCAGGAGTCGATGACAACAAGATTGGTTGTACTCCAAGAAATAGAGGCACTGATATTCTCTTCAATAGCAGCAATAGATGCAATTTCGGCCGGGGTGAAGATGTTGGAATGACGGCTCATGAAATCGGCGATCTGTACGGTGAAAGTAGAAACATAAAGATAAATAATTCAAAAACCTTAATTCTTTTAAAAATTTAAAAACCAGGAAAATATTACTTGAATGCAGAATCAGTCAGGTTTTGATTTATTATGAGAACGAGCAGTAAAGTATTGGAGTACAAGTAATACAGAAGTAACCGCGACGTTATATTATAATATCTACTTTTATATAAATCGAAAAAAGTAACATAGAACATCGTTTTAGTACATCGCAAATAAAAATAAGCGTATGTAAGAAAAAAAATATGAAATGAAATATTAATTAACTTGGATATATTGATGTCAGGCAATAAAACCCCTAAAATCCATAATCCAAAAGTTTAGATTAATGTAGTGTACCTTGTTCCCGTGTTCTACACTGTTTAGTCGCCTCGCAAATGCATTCAGGATGTTTGTAGTACCAGTGAGGCCCTGGACCCTGTATAAGACAACGATATTGAATACTTGATTTATATTATAATCAAATAAACTATAATTATTATTTTTAGTTAAAATAAAAAATAACCTGGGTTGTATTTGATCGAAATGCTCGACGACGAAATCGAGAGCAACATCCATATTCTCTGGGCTAGAGTTAATGACCGAAACAATAACCGTGTGTTTGTCCTGTTCCCTTACCGGGGAGTCATCATCAATGACTTGTCCTAGGTAGCTGTTGACAGAAATAGAAAACATGTAAGAATACTATTATAAGAATTCCCACAATTCTCAACAAAATAAAGGTTTCTTAAAGGTAGATATTACAGTCTGGCAAGAAAGTGAAAAGGAACTACCTACTGCTCTTATAATAATGAATTTATGTCAAACTTCTGTTGTCGAGTGGAGCCCTCAAAATTTTTAAGACATTATTGCCAGACTGCATATACTGTTATACTTAATTTTCAAACTGCAGTTATTAAAACTGAAGATATGTTTGAGTCTCATATATAAATAACTGCCAACTTAATATCATTACTCACAAGTTGAGTCGGTCCTCATTCGTAGTACATCCAAGAGAATTAAGGAGGATGGTCTGTTGGCTGGCATCTGTGCTTTGCTCGTATTGTTCCCAGAGGTAGTTGAAGTTCTCCACATTACCGCTACGAAGACCAGAACAGAACACTGTTGTCTGAATGTCCGGGTTCAAAGGTATGCCTAGAAAATCGGACAGTGTTAAAAATGAAGAAAAATACCGAGGGTAACGCTAGATAGAGTATAGCTAAACGGACTATCTGACTGAGATGCTCTGCAATAGATAGGAAACGATTGCAAATTGATTGGAAACCAAGAATAAACCAACTGTTCTCCACGAGTCATAGACACGGCTCCCCAACGATAGGAGATGTCAAAAACAGGAAAAATAAATGAAAGATAAATTCGGTTACGTTAGTTTACTGACAAAGCATATTCAAACCAAGACTAACCCGGTGAATAAATAGTATATTCCTAAGGATGTAATCATCTCACTGCGACATATAGAATTATACCTAACGATGACATCCACTTACTAGGATTATCCCTGAACTGCTGGAGTAGCCTCTCTGCTTCGTTAACGCAGTGTTCGTTACCGTAACGGCAGTTGATGTCCAATACGATGTTGCGGTGGTAGGCGGTCACGAATTCGTCGTTCTCTGTCACTTGGAAGCCTAATTCGCTATACAAGGGCGCCGTCAGATTCAGGAGGTAGTACTAAAAAGACATAACATTGTTTATGCAAATCATTCCTAAAATTTGAGGCATTACTATCTATATAGAGGCTAAACTGTGGATGTACAGGTACAAAAATAAGCATTGACAATTAAATGCCGAATTTGTATTGATAATTGCGGGTATACCGCTATTTACAAGATTGTTATATTATATTTTTAATGATACCTATATCATTTAGTACCTGACTGTACCTGAATAACATTATTATACTAGTCTCCATTCACGGTGACGCTGCTTCACATTATTTAGCTTTGACTTTTTTATATGTCTGTTAATCAACAATTATTTCTTCTTTAAAATGTTCGTTTGCGTCTTACCTGGTACAAGTCGTAAATTTGAGTACCACTCAGTACAATGTCTAAATAGTTGAATGCATTGTTAGCGGAAGCCCATGGGATGTAATCCTTTTCTTGCAATAAGTACCGCGAGATTTCAAATGAGTGGATGTAGTTCTGTGAAAAAAACAATATATTAATAATCTACAGGACTGCCGTTGATAAATTATAATATGTGCTGTTGTGATGCTGGACTGTAATTCAACTTATCGTAAAAGCTACAACATTCAACTCTTACCAGGATCGCCCGAGGAATGCAGCGAAAACAAACAAGACATTTATTTTAAGTGATGAATGCTTATAATGGATACCGAGTATGAATCACATCAACAGCCCATTAGGCCACCGCAGGATTTGAGCCTCCCACATGCGTGGAGGGCTCAGCCATAATAACACGCTTTGGCAAGCGGATTGGAGATCGCAGTCTTTAAAATATAGAAAACGCTGCTGCCCATTTTCTCGTCCAATACATTTGTCTTTTACGACACCCAGTCAAAGATTATACACAGAAATTGTACAATGCCCTTCGCGTCCAGTTCAATAACGCGTTCAGGGCGGTGGTGGGTCTGCCCCGCTACTGTAGCGCCTCTGGCATGTTCGCGGAGGCGCGCACCGATTGCTTCTTTACCACAATGCGCAAGCGGTGCGCGTCTCTGGTGCGCAGGGTGCGGGCCAGCTCCAACACCGTCCTGGCGATGATAGCCGGCAGGCTAGACTGCCCATATATAAGGCACTGCTGTAACTTGCACGTCACAGCAGTGAAGATTTTACTTTAATACTAACATTAGATTAAGTTATTGTATCTACCTACTATCAAATTGTATGAGTCTACGAGATACTTGAAATAAATGATTATTATTATAAAAAAAGGTGGGGATGCAATTCTACGTTGCCAGTAACCATACGGCCAGTTCCAAGTATGAATGTAGAAAATATGTTACTTACAAGTCTCCCATTCCTTGCCAAATTGAAAGAGTCATCAACTATTTGCGCTCGGTTGAGCACATGAATTAGCTCGTGATCTTCGTCCAACACCTTAGCTAATGCTTGCCAGTTAGCAGGCTCGTAGTTAACTCTGTAATAACCTGTCCAGAGGAGAAGATAAAATTTCTAAACGCATTCTAAGGCCAAGTCAACGAAATCCAATTCCTCCAAGATTCTAGTAATTTATGACAGTCTGGAATAATGTACTTTCCTAATAATAAAGCAATGTTCGAAATTGGTCTAGCAGCTTCGAAGATTACCTCCAATTTTCCTCTTTAAAATATTTGTATAATTTTTTGTTAGTATAAGTCTTGTCGGTTGTCCTCAGGGATACGGTCAATGCCCTCAAAGAGAATACTCGTATTTCAGCACCACTCACCAGTTTGTTGCTTATTGAAGATGAACCATTCTGCGTCTTGGAGGCCATTAATTTGAAAGGCTTGAGCTGTTGCTCCAATGCCTAGCCATGCTTGAGGACTAGTGTCGCTGAAAGTGGGGTCCGTAGAGAGCACCCAGTTAAGAGGCACGTGCCAGCGATCGTTGGTACTCTGTGCAGGGTCCGTGAGGAAGCGCTCCTAGAAATTGTGATGCGATTATTGTAATGATGAAAGCACACCATATATTTTCAGTGTAGTGCATGAGGATGAAGTCGCTGACGCGCAGCTTGTCAACTAATAAACTAATTGGAATACAAATGTATCCTTTTTATTAAGCCCCACTAGTTTCTCATCATTTCCTCGCCCTTAACCCACTAGGTGGATGGAGGCGGCATAATGCTCTTTCTCCCATTAAACCCTATTACTAGTAATATCGGTACTTTACTCGTTTCACCCGAATGTTTGTTGGTTTGTTTGTTTGTGATGGTTAAACGCAAATAAATAATAAATTAATAAATATTCGTGGACAAATTCACACAGCGCATTCTAGCCCCAAACTAAGCAAAGCTTGTACTATGGGTGCTAGATAACTGATATACTACTTAAATACTTTTAAATACTTACTAATTATACATAGAACACCCAGACCCGTTACAGAAATTAAAATTCATCATTTCAATTTCTGCCCGGCCGGGAATCGAACCCGGGACCTCTTGCATGGCAGAGGTCAGGTCGTCGACTGGTGGATACCTACTGCTTAACCGATTTAGAAAGCTAAATTATCAGGGGAAGAGACTATCGTTTTGCCCGAAATTCAATGTAGTTTGCACGGGAACGGGTCCGGTGCGTACTAACCGAATTTCACGCGTACGAAATAGCGGGCTAAAAAGCTAGTAAGTAACATTATACATTTTACCACAGCTACCTATAATAAACAAATTAGAATTGGTATGTCATAGAGCAGACATACTGTATGACAGCTTCTAAAATTTCTAATTCATTACAAACAAATGGATAGGTACGTACATGAAACATCTGAACTACTAGATCTGCAACTGAACTCTATCTAAACGAACCAATAATTATTCTTCGCGGCAGTCTCAATGTTTGTGCAACGGAACAAGTTCTTACGTGTTCAACGTGCAAAGTTTCCTCATTATACCTCAAGTCTTGGGCTAAGTTCGTAAAATTAACTCCATTTAGTTTTCTAGAACCAACTTCTTACACGTATGAGTACAATGTTAGACCAGATGGATTGAAATTGGTGATAAGCTTTACAAAGAGTATGGATGTAAGTTTTATTTAGATATTGCACTAATTTTATTTCAATCAAATTAAAAAACAAGTTCTCAAATGATAAATATTTTTTTTCATAGCAAGCTTTATCGCGCGTTCTCTATGATCAGCCAGAGTACTTTTTACGAGAGCCCAAACTCGATGGATTTATTAAGTGACATTTCAGAGTTCCTTCCATCTCCATAATCAGATCAACTTGATATTATCATAATATTGAATTGTCCTAAAAGTCCTAAAAGATACCTAAAAAAATTCTATAGGCATTGTACCCTGCATTTTCAGGAACCAAGAGAGATAGTGCTCTATCACACGTTTCTTAGAAATACCGATAGATTTATTTCGTATTTCATATTTCAATGTATAAGTTTTAAAGTCGCTCTAGCTTACTTAAAAGCTCCTCAGTCGCATTCAGATGGCACAGTCTGCATGGTCTAGCAGAGGAAGAAGAAGAGTTTGACAAGAGATATTTCAGTTTTCAATGACAGAACATTTTGGAGATGTTTGATGGGGTGGAACGCAAAATGCATCTTCTTACTGAACTCATTGACCTGAGACATCCAGGACAAATTAGGTTCTTATAATCAGACCAAGGTTGCTTTCTTCAGATCATAAACGTGTCAGACCCAAGCCGCTGACACATATACACAATACAGGCTACCTATAAGCATAACCTGAGACTTGTATGGGTTTACCAACAAACCTAGGAACTAATGCGCTTCAAGTCATCGGTAATACAACTAAAAACATCCTCGATGTTAGTGATTTAAAATGGCGGTAAACTTGCAAGTCGTCAGGAGTTTGAGAGGATGACAGAAGTAACCGGGATGATAAAAATCCAGAAAAGGAGAGGGGATAGGTGTCCACCCTGCGACAATACCACACCATTACGAGAAATTCTTGTGTGAGCGGACCCGCTGCAAGCGACCACGTTATCACGGAATTAGATATATTAGGAGAGCGAAGTAAAGCCAGAGAGTGTGAATCGAAAAGAGGGGAGAGAAACTTTTAGGAAAGATTCCGAAATGAGCACCGCATCAAGTGGACTGTTGCTAAAGAATGCCATTAATTTGGTTTTGTCATTTATTCATTACATCACCTGGTATTATAATAACATTAAGCAGAAAGAGATATAATTTACTAGCTACCAGCCCCGGCTTCGCTCGGGGTTTTCTGCTTTGCTTTAATTTAATATTAATGTATTGTCCGGAAGAAATTCCGAAAAAATAACTATGAACATCAACGCACCTGTCTAATAGACACTGACTGAGCAGTGGGCGCGGACCTCCTAACTGTTAAGACAGGGAAGCCGCCCTGAGTGGTCCAGCGAGTTAGGATGTTGTCAATGGTGGCAGGGAAGGTGGCTCCAGACTCGTTCAAGGCGTCCTGCAGGGCATTGTATAGCTCATTGGGAGTAGCAGCTCGACGAGAACTGTAGTAAAAGAAGGAAATATAGAGTTGAGAAAGGTTATATATTGTGCCGCGTCACTAACGCCTATGTCGGTTTGGTTCTAAAGAATGTTTTGCTTGCCGATGTGGTCCCCGAATATTATAATCTCGACTTATTCAAGGCCAGAGTATTCACTCTGTTTTCAGTATTCAGACTGTTTCGAGTCGAGCATGTTCTAACATCGACCGCATCGTCGCTTACCATCAGGTGAGATGGTGGTCAAATGCTTGCCTAGAATGGTGTAAATAAATAAAACCGATTTCGTAGGTGCCATTAATACAATTATCAGATTCACGCCTGACCGGTTGTTATACTCAAGTGACACACCTTGGCGACAATATCCCGGTTGTGCTCTCTTACGATAGAGACGGGTTTTGACCATGATCCAGCATTTAGCATACCAGGTAATTACAGTAGAGCGACTAGCGCCTGACTACAGTGACCCTGTTAACTGGGAACATGACAAGATTGGATTATGATTACTCATTTAGTGGCCTGAATGTGCAGGTTACCTCGCGATATTTTCTCTCACTGTAACTCGGAAAAACTTATTAGGACATGGCAGCACTGGCAGTCTTCTTGAAAACGCTGAAGATATCATATAAATTCTTCTTGATATCCCCTTCCCGTCGCCGCGTGGTTGATGTCGTTGTCCGTGTAACTGGTCGCACAGATTTTCTAAGGGCTCTATTTATATCATCTAGGTTATTTTGTAAGCTGTTCTTGAACAATATGCACTCACACTTTTTGCGATATCTTCAAGCGAAATTTACTAATTACGATACACAAAAGAGGCGCTGACGACGCTACTTAGTAGCGTAGCGTGCGGCCGCGATAATATCACTTTTGCAATAGTAATTACCGTGAGAGCGTCGGTGGCCTAGCGGTAACGGTATGCGACTCGCAATGCGAGAGGTACCAGGTTCGAATCCTATTGCCGCCATGTATTGATGACTTTTTCTGAGTTACGTACATTAGTTGAATGCTAACCCATGCTCTTACGATGAGGGAAAACATCGCGATGAAACCAATTCAGGCGACCGAAAGGCTAACCATGATCCAATCTGGTCAGGTGCCTTAACAGGTAACAGGGTCACGGAGGTCAGAGGTCAGTCGCAGTCGCCCCACTGTAATTACCTGTTTTGTCATATCCTGGATCCGGGATAACGCCTATATCACCAGTTACCCAAAATCATTTGGAAGCTATGGTTTCGTTAAGGTGTCAAATATACTTACTTAACCTTTAAGTATTGGACAAGACCTCTTCGGAAGACTTCAGGAGTTAAGGCGTGCTGCATCATGCGAATCACGGATCCAGCTGCAAAGAAATACCAAAATAGTTTACATACTGTGAAAGTACTTGACGAAAGAGAAAAGGTTTTCATAAACTTTTATGGAAAAATAAAAACGATAAGTGCTAGTTGTACTCGTATGAAGAGGGCACCGTATTAGTTTAGATCTTATAACAATAGCAGTATCTAAGAGCTATTTTGAAACCGAATAACATAAATTTAAAACATATATTTGAGATCTTCACAAGAAATTCTTTTTGTAAACTTGTCCCCCCGATAGTGCCTCGAAGTGTTCGAAATTTTTTTACGTTGCTCGTCGTCGTTTGGGTCACAGAAATATATATGTGCACCTTTAAACTTATTCAGAGCAGTGCGCAGTGGTTTTGGAAAAAATGCTGTGACATATGGACAGAATAGTGATCCCATGAATATCGTTTTTTTTTACGTACGGAGCGTTGTTTGTGGGTGTTTGTTTGTTTTTACGCCTAAACTAGATTATGGTCTAGAATAAAATAATCATCTTGGCGTTAATATCCCGGTTGTGCTTTCGAGAACGAGGGCCCGGGGTCCGCCTTGACCATGATCTAAGATTTGGCGATCAGGTAATTACAGTGGAGCGACTACCATCTGACCTCCGTGACCCTGCTACCAGGAGAACCTTACCTGATTGGATCATGGTTACAAATTCAGTTGCCTGAATTTGCAGGTTGCATCACGATGTTTTCCCTCACAGTATGAGCATCGATTAGAATCAACTAATGTACATAACTCAGAAAGGAGTAATTGGTACATGGCCGCAGCTAGATTCGAACCCGGTACCACTCGCTTACGAGTTGAATACTCAACCTACCAGCGCTCTCCGAGGTTAGGGTCTAGAATGAGACATAATAATTATTATGATAAATTTTACATAACTAAATGCAAATAAAAGAAAGTAAATAAAATAATAATTGCGATTTCATATCGAATCAATTCCTTTCAGCCTCTACAAAGCTTTATATTTTAATCAACCAAGATCAAGATTGGCTGTCAAATAAATTTTATACTAACATACGTAAGGTTAATTCAATATTCATCAAATACGTGGCATAGAAAATGTATAGCATCAGTTTGTATTGTTTCAGACTGCGGTTACACCTGTAGCTGATCCCTTTGGATTTGCCAAACTGAAATTCCCATTTACTGAAGGGGGCATTTGAATTAGACATAATTTGAAATAACAGACATCATCATGGTAAATGTATACATATAAAATTATCATTATCATCATGGACTTCTCTTTTCAATATACGTACGATTGAATTTTAGTATAAAAAAATATATCATATAATTGTGACGTGAAAGACTATTCGTTCGTTAAACACAGTGATAGCCGGTCAAACTTTCTTAAAACTTATTAAACGCTTATAGCTACGAGACTAATGATGCGTTAATAACCAACCCTAAAACCGCAATAAAATCCGTTGCGTAGTTTAAAAGATCTTAGCGTACATAGATACATACATCGATATATAGGGACAGACGGCGGGAAGCGACTTTGTTTTTAATTCTATATAGTAGATATTGCGTCATATTTTTAATAACATTTTATAAAAATCAGCATGACTTCGGAGACACGAATCAGAGATAATGCTGCCCGAGGTATGCTCTAAGTTTTCACCACTAAGTCTTTCTGATCTCGAAACCACTCGACTTGAATCATTGTAGATGTAATCTACGTCATGATGACTTTTCAATCAGGTAAAGTTTCAAGTATGGTTAGATTAGGCTATCAACTAATGTAAAAAGTGTATTTAACACCTACGAAAACAGACGGGTGTTATAAGTTTGACATATGTTTCTGTGGAGGTGCGTATCTGTCCGTGACATAGTAACTCCCGAATCGATTTCCATGCGGTTTTTTAAAAGCCACTTTAATCAAGACAGTTCTTAGCTGTGTCTAATTTAAATCGGTTTAGTAGTTTAGGAAATATTGAACAATATATATCTATAGTCAGGGGTCATCATCATCATGATCATAATCATTTTGGCGTTATGTCCCGGTTGCGCCCCCACGCGGCTCGCGAGGGCAATGGGTTCACCTGTCTTGATCTGGGTTGATCCGATATTTTCGAGGCGGTTTACCCTAATTGAATAAATACATTCGGAATACTTAATTTCGAGTAACAGGTAAGTTGTAGTCTATAATAAAATCTGTCATTTCGATGCTATCGAAAGCTCTCCGACCGTGTAGACAGATATACCACGTCAGAGTATAGTATTGTACATCAACTCCTCGACACTCGAGAAATCGAGCAAGTTTTCATCGGCCAACGATTCTGCGTGTTTTGTTGATAGTGATACTCGAGAAGCTTTCCGATAAATTATGACGTTTAATGTTTAGATAATATATTTACATATACATATAACCACCAAAGTATTACAGGGGCTGTAAACTCAACCGCCTTTTAGCAGCTTACGAAAATTGTACAACTTGGCCACAAAACGAAGCCACTTATCAAAGTCGTGGGCACGATTGCAGATAAGAGTAATTGACAGCCCATTGTGAGAACTCTCGTCGGTACGGCACTTCTCAGTGTTATAGTTCCACGTACTTCAAGGAAATTTCTTAGATGACTAATGAGGAAAGCCCATTTAATTTTTGAAGTGAAACGTCTTTAGAGAACGTAAAGAAAAGGTCTATATCGTGTTACCTTAATAACTGTAAAACTGTTTGTCTTAGAAACATGATTCTATTGCTTTGCTTAGCTAGTCAGCTTGCTGTTTTGAACTTGTTTAGAACTGCGTCGAATTTGCGTCAAGGGCAGGTCGCCCCCCGCCCCCAGTGGGGGAGGAGTACTGCATTGAATATACGAAATAGCGCTTCCGTGCATTTCTATTTAGTGTAAGTCATGACTCCGGACCTATAACGAACCATTGGACGTACAGATTTGACGAGTAAAACAGTTTGCTCATCGTAAAATAATATTTTTTTCTTCTAGTCGGCACTTATGATTTTTATTTATTTAACTGTTTATTAACTACAATAATATACTCTGTGGAATTTTTATCCAGAGATGACTGGCTTAAAAGCCAAGTGTACTGGAAAAATGGAAGCCTGATATGGTACACCGATGGGTCCAAATCAGGTAATCATGTAGGGTGTGGAATATACGGAGAGCGGCTCAAGGTTAAGAAATCCCTAAACCTGGGCATATACACCTCCATATTTCAGGCCGAGGTGTATGCAATCTTGGAATGTGCGGACATAAACCTCAAAAAGAAATACATGAACCATTGTATTTATATACACTCAGATAGTCAAGCAGCTCTATTGGCCCTTTCATCAGACTCTGTGAGTTCAAGATTGGTGCTAAACTGCGTGAATGTCCTCAATTCCTTGGGTGATAAAAATCAAGTGATACTGCGCTGAGTCCCAGGGCATGAAGGGATCGAAGGCAATGAAATAACGGACGAACTCGCGAAGGCTGGTAGCACAACTACAACATATGGCCCAGAACCATTCTGTGGCATACCAAAAAGCCTTGTAAAATTTACCGTTCATATCAACTGCAAAGAGCAATCATTAAAGCACTGGAACAATCAGCCAGGCCTAACACATTCTAGGGCATTAGTCAAAGCCTATTATAGGCGGCATGCAAAAGATCTGGTACTACTTAGTAGGAATAAGTTGCGCATCCTGGCAAGGGCACTGACTGGTCACTGTGAGCTAAATAAGCACATGGATAACTTGAAGATCAGCAGAACAAAGGACTGTAGATTCTGTAAGGAGGAGGATGAAACGCCTCTCCACCTGATCTGCGAATGTGAGTCCCTGTTGCGCAAACGTAGCATCCATCTGGGTAAACACCAACTACTACCCGATGAGGTGAACGAAATCAGTACTAAGAACCTATTACAGTTCATAGAAGCTGCAGGGATTAGCACTGAACTGTAAAAAGAGGCGATCAGGAATGGTCGCAGTGATACTGGGACTGAGAAAGCATAGAAGAGACCAAATAAAAAAAAAACACTGCAATAATGATATACAGTGATATATGACAGTATAAAAGACACAAAGGCGCTGCTCCGTATATTTCGTAATCGTAAAACTGACTCAATATCTTGGGCTTAACCCATGCCTAAGGCGATGAGAACTACTCTATCGTTTGTGATAAGAGGCGAAGATTTCTTCTAGAGTTTCCATGTTGAGTTATAAATTTTCGTGGTCAGTCTTACTTTAAATAGGGTGGGTATACTCTGACTCTGGGGTAACAAAATGCCATTTCAACTTTCTTATTTGAATATTGTCATATATTACTACAAGGCACTCTTATTAAAAAAGAAGTGTCGCTATTTCACAATTTCCTACAGTTATTCTTGAGCTCGAGATATTTAAAGATGAATTTTGGCCTACGGGTCACCTATAAACATAGTAAAATAAATCTTGTTTGACTTACATTTCTGGTAGGCAACAGCATTGAATGTACCAAGGATCTGCGAAGGTGTGTACACGGGGTGCGTCATAGGGTTCACGCTGACCACCGCGTCGCTCTGCATCACGTTTTGGAGGGCCACCACGAACTGGTCCATCATGCGGTATTCGGATTTTACCTAGGGGAATTTAAAATTACTTTGAGTACGTATAACTTATTTCTGACGCCAGGCAACAATGATGTCATTAACATATGTCGTATGAGGCATACCAACATATTCCTCACAACAGCTTATTTCTTCCTACGGATCTGTATTTGTGCTAAAATGTCAGATTCTTTATTTATTCATGGTATACAAACTGGTATAACGCCTTCGATCGTAAAGCAAAATACCTAGTGAATGAATTCTATTTATTCGCTTTTTTGGATACAAGATATAGGGGTATAAGATCTGTTAGAGAATTACACAAAATAAAAACCAAAATACAATTTTGAGAAAACCCATGACGGCTAAAATTGTATTAAAAGACCAAGGATTAAATAATGACTGACTGACTAGTAGATTGCTCGAAAAATCGGACGGGGGCTGCCATTGCCATAATTTGTTCCTAAGTAGGTAATTAAACATTTGGGTCCGACAGTGTTTTAATTATTGTCAAACTTGAAAATCCAAAATTATATCTCATTCTAGGGCCATATTAGTTCCACTGGTAATGGCAGCCCTCGACCGATTTTTCAAGCGATCTGCTAGTTGGGGGCTTAAACATTATTTAATCCTTTTTCCTTTACTACAATTTTGCCGTCGTGGGCTTGTCCAAAATTTTAAATTTTGAGTGTTTACTTGCCAACAACTGCCATGTTAAAATAAAATTGATCTGCAATGACAGCTTTCGAATGCAAAAATCCGTATCGAAATCGGTTGAGTAGCTTGTTAGAACTCATCAAAAGCCGACTTATCAGGCTGCTGCAGCGCCCTCTGGCGGAGATAACTTTTGAATGCAAAAAATTGCAACTAATTCGGCCCAGTAGTTTTCGAACAAAATCTATCCTCTAACCCCAAACGTATACCTATACCACCTCCGCTTCCGTCGTAGGTAAAAATGAAAGTATAATTATTCTGTAACAAGGAACAGGTAAGAAGGAGCTATGATAGGGGAGGTATCATAAGTTACTATAATAAAAAAACTAGTTATCTGACAAAATGGACGTCGAACACGTGTCTGCCTCGTATAAAACCACCCACTTTCATACTGAGAACAAATTGTATTTCACATAACCATTGAATCCTAACTTCTAAATCGTGCAAAGCTTTTATATCTGATCCCTTGCAAAGTCTACTTACCAAATCGGTACCATACATCTCGAACAAGCTGGCAAAGCCTTCATTAAGCCAGGTGTAAGTCCAGGTCGTTGGACTGACTTCGTTACCGAACCACATGTGAACGTTCTCGTGGCATATGAGCCTGGCAACAGTCTGAAGCGTAGCAGTGGTGGTCACACCGTCTACGACCAAAAGGGCTACTTCCCTGGAATAGAGTTTGTGAAACATAAAGGACGAGCCACACAGAGAGGATGATGCGAGCGATCGGTATCCGACCCGGGATAACTTTTATAAAAAGAATGTTAAAGTTCTTAAGTCTTCTTGTCGAGTTTTTTTGTCGATGGGCTAGTCGCCGGCTTCGCCTCATTCTAATTCAGAAATGTTTAAAAACGTGTATCCGACATATTGTCACGAGAACGTTTACATGTGTTCCGGAAAGTAGGTCAACCTAAAGACCTGGACGTACACTTGACATAATGAAGGGTTACCAACTTTTACGAGAGCTTTATTACGACTTTGCAATAATCCGCAGGTAAAACTCTTTCCACTAATCAGGAGTTAGTATTTTGTGAAATTCAAATTGTGTGCAAAGTGAATGGTTTTATGTTCTTTCAACTAGTTGGACGACTAGTTTTTATCACCCAATGGATTAGGAAAAGGATCTTTTGATATATCCCCTGAGGCAATTATTCCTAGTTGTCCCTCTAGTACTATCGACGGGGTAACAAGTGGGAATTGAGGTACCAAATGGTACCGTACCTACCTCTTTCTTACTTCTTACCTGGTAAGATAATATAAGAAACTTGTCGTTTTGTTTCTATTGGAAGTTCTTGAACAGATGTAATGTCATAGAATAAAATATTTTCGTACACTAGTTTCACAGAAATACTTTTATTTAACAAACTTTAAAAAATTGTGACAAGTTTCAAATACAATGACTCCAAACTCTGACAGGCAGTTTTTATTTTTTCCCGACTACGGCGAAGTAAGAATTCCCGGTATATATGTATGATGCATTTTCAGCTGTTCTTATTATATTAATTTGACAAATGAGGTAATGAGGAAGCGTCTTGATCATCCACTTGTAATGCTAATATTCAAGATTCAGAAGATGTGTATTCGAAACCGGTTTCAAGTAATTGTTATAGTAAATTTTTTATAATAAAGTGGTGTTTTAATTAGTAGCTACTTGTATGTAACCTATTAGATAAATAAATTTATTGCTATTCATAATTCATAATATAATGAAGTTCTAACACAAAAGCACAATACAAAGTGTTAAATAGCTAATATTAAAGTTAAGGCTCATACTATGAAGGTATGATTAGAAATATAATTAGTCCAAGTAGGTTGTGTTGTGACCATGCTCTGTAGCTGGGCTTCGTTGACCTGATATCTACTGGGTGAGAGTTTTTGAAAGTGAAGAGAGAATCTTAAAATAATTTAAAAATGTTGCTTGGAAAAGGCAAAGTCGACAGAGCTCCGTCCTTTAATCAGCTGTTTAAAGGTTACCTCCGATCCCTTGCAAAGTGTACTCACCAAACCTGTAGCATAGTTCTCGAAGAAGTTGGCGAAGCCTTCATTAAGCCAGGTATAAGTCCAGGTCGTTGGGCTGACTTCGTTACCGAACCACATGTGGACGTTCTCGTGACATATGATTCTAGCAATGTTCTGGATCGTAGCAGTGGTGGTCACGCCGTCTACGACCAAAAGGGCTACTTCCCTGGAAAATAGTGGATACAAATATTAAGGACGAGCCACACAGAGGAATTGATGCGATAAATTGTCGCCATCTAGTGAGGGACGATTTTGACATAGCGTTTCAAATAGACACCAAAGCTGACATACCGCCGACATGTCAGCAGGCATCAAGCGCGGGTGTTTGTTGCCGAAATGATTCTATCGACAGCAAGGCCGCTGGTCTGTCTTTTAATATCATGTATTTGCCAAAGCAAGCTCCGTACTACAACAAGTGCTCGGTACTCCGTACAAGTGTCCGGTACCAACTCGCCTCTTTGCAGTCTCATACTTCACTGGGATAGTCCCGTCTTCATGGAAGACTGTCCACGTGCACCCTGTGCCTAAAAAGGGCGACAGATCAGACCCATCGAATTACAGGCTTATCGCTATTACCTCCCTTCTCTCTAAGGTAATGGAGCGAGTTATAAACGCACAGCTCCTCGGTTACCTAGAAGAACACGATCTCTTGAGCGACCGTCAATATGGGTTCCGTCATTGTCGCTCAACGGGTGATCTTCTAGTGTACCTAACACACCGTTGGGCTTTAGCTGTTGAGAGTCAAGGTGAGGCACTGGCTGTTGGCCTAGATATAGCAAAGGCGTTCGATCGGGTCTGGCATAGGTGTCTTCTAGCGAAGTTATCATCATACGGGCTTCCCGAGGGATTGTGCAAGTAAGTAACTAGCTTTTTGCCCAGCAGATGCATCAAAGCCGTAGTTGACGGCTGTTGCTCCGATAGCTTGGACATTAATGCTGGTGTGACGCAATGCTCGGTGCTGTCTCCTACTCTGTTCCTCCTTCATATCAATGATATGCTGTCCATTGACGGCATTCATTGCTATGCGGATGACAGTACTGGAGACGCCTTTTATACGGGTCGAGCGAATATCCCTCGTGCCATAGTGGATGAAAGTCGCGAACTACTAGTGTCTAAAATCGAGAGTACTTTATCTAGAATCTCCAATTGGGGACGACTAAATCTAGTCCAATTCAACCCCACTAAGACACAAGTATGCGCGTTCACTGCCAAGAAAACTCCATCCGTTGTAGCTCCTCAGTTCCAGGATACTATCTCTAAGAGCATACATATCCTAGGTGTCGACATCTCCAGTGACGTCCAGTTTTGCAGCCATTTGGAAGAAAAGGTCAAGCTCGCATCTAAAAAGCTGGGTGTGCTTAACAAATCAAAGCAATACTTCACGCCGGGACAACGGCTTCTCCTTTACAAGGCTCAAGTCAGACCCCATCTGCAGTATTGCTCTCATCTTTGGGCGGGAGGACCGGCCATATTAGCTTGGTCCTTGTGACTCGATTCAAAAGCGTGCTGTGAGAATTGTCGATGATACTATGCTCACAAGTGGTATTGAGCCGCTGAGTCAGCGGAGGGATTTCGGCGCCCTTTGTGTGTTCTACCGCTTGTACAACGGTATTTGTTCTGAAGAACTGTTAGACACGATGCCTACAGCTACATTCTATCATCGCACCGCTCGCCATCGACAGGGAGTTCATCCTCACACCTTAGAGCCAAATTAGTCGCGAACTGTGCGGTTTCAAAGGAACTTTCTCCCTCGCACACTAAGGTTGCGGAATGAACTACATGGAGAGGTTTTCCCTGGAGAGTACAACATGGAGTTCTTCAAGAAAGGGGTTAAAGGTTTTTACGGGGTCGGCAACGCGTGGGTGATGCCCCTGGTATTGCAAACGTCCATAGGCTGCGGTGACTGCTTACCATCTGACAGGCCGCAAGCTTGTTTGCCACCTGAGTGGTATAAAAAAAAAAAACTTTTTCGTGATTTACTTGAATGCTAGAAGTAATTAAATAAATAAATAAATAATCGTGGACAAATTCATACAGCGCCATCTAGCCCCAAACTAAGCGAAGCTTGAGCTAAAGACAACAAACATTTCAGTTTGGTCACAGCGCAATGCAGCTTTACAGTATTACACATCATCTTGACTTTGTGCTTCTTGTATCCGACGGTTACGATCTTTAGAAGATCCGTCTCTTGGGGATCGTCCTAAGCTGTAGTTACCGGTATACACGGTTATTATGGTAAGAAAATCTTAATTCATGAAAAGTAGGTAGTTAGGTAGACGACACTAATTACCTTCAATTGGTTGTTTAAATAGTTAATTACAATGGTTGAACAAAAGTGTATTATCAACGGGCTGGTTTATCGTTATTAATTCAAGAACAGTGACAGGTGTTCTTTTATACTCACTGACTGACTATCTTAATAGTCATAGATATAAATTAAAATAGAACATACTACACTACTAAATAGACATTGAAACAAAAGGTGCATAGTTAAAAAGAAAATAGTTTTTCAAGTTCCCCGGTATCATGAAAAGGAGTGGAATTTTTCATTGTAGAACTGGAACAGTTGTGACCTAATTTTATACCTGCCATTAGTTTCTATTGCACAGAACTCGCTCGGTTTTTAATGAAGTTGTAAGCCAACGAGGTTTTAAAAAGTTAGTGGGGAGTTACTGTTCTGAATGATAAATTAATTTCTTTTAAAATGAGTCCAGTGAATGTTATTTGAGATTGTAGATTAAATTTCAAAGCTTTTAGGTAGACGGAGTTTTAGTTCTACAAAATGTGTTTTTGATACAGAGTACTTGTGGTCTCGGTTTGCGAGGTATTCAAATCACTTCGTGAAGTATAATACAAATACGTAGTCTATGGTATTCACAAGAGAAATCATCAAGCATTTTTCATTAGAGAGCACTGTCCACAGAATCTAAAAGATCTAGATTGTTTTATCACAGTCTAGCGTTTAACTAATTTAGTACGTATTCATTACATTGCTGGTTTAAAAGCCCTCGAGACTCGTTATCCTTAGAAAGATTCACTGAGTGGAAAAAAACTCACAGATAAAGTTTTACAGCTTTTTTTACGACCATCCGAAAATAGTGGTACTTGGAATGGGTGAGATGGATTGATATAAAATATTCAAGACACATATTGAGAATCTATATTTTGTAGAACGTGACTTGAGCAAAATGGTTGTTTTTTAGTTGTTTTATATAAAGAATTACATTAGTTTTGCTATAGGTAATAAATAATTTTGGAGTAGCCAGAATATAAGGGACATGACATGTGACAGCACATGCACAACGCATCTGCGAAGCTCAATTTTTGTTGCAAAACGGTATAGTTAACGGTTACTTTTTCGCACTAGGTAGATTGTGTTTTTTTTTTCTTTTTTATGTTATACGGCAGACAAACAGGCAAGCGGGCCGCCTGATGGAAAGTGGTCACCGCCGCCTATGGACATCAGCAACACCAGGGGAGTCACTGATGCGTTGCCCGCCTCTGAAGAGACCTCTAATATACCTCTTAAACGATCCCATGTCATAGTCCAAAGGAAACACTGTGGCTGGGAGCTCATTCCACATCCGAATCGTACGAGCGAGAAACGTTCTTTCGAACCTTCGCGTCGTGACCAACAGAGGGTCTACGTAGTGAGGATGAGTACCAAGCCCACGGCGGGTGGTGCGATGGCGGAATTGTGCTGTGGTCACCAGATCGAAAAGTTCCTCGGAACACTCCCCATTGTACAGCCGATAGAACACACAGGGAGCCAAAGTCCCTTCGGTTTGCCAGTGGTTTCAACTTGCGTGTTACGATGTCTCTAGGATAATAATTATACAGAAGAAATTAACTGTGACTGTATCTCAATGGCTTACCTGTAAATGACCAGGCCCCAGTTCTCCATGGCACCAGCTGCAAAGTCAGGCACAGCAGCCTTGTCAATCTTGGCGAATGCGTATGGAAATTCCGTATACTCCTCCAGAACATTCATATTTTCTTGGCCGTACTGTAGCGCGAATTGGGCTTGATCCTTTGAAAATAAATCATTTCGTATTTAGGTAGGTACCTTGTTTTATGTATTTTGTAAACAACCGTAGGTACAGTGACAAGGCACATGCGGTTCTAGTTTTAATAATTATAATCGCAATTAGGCATGGTTAAGGAGAAAGTTTTCTTGGTTAGCAACTGGTCACGAACAAATTATAAACATGCTTAATTTGCAACTGGTTGCGAAAACGACCGGATGTGCTTTTTACAATATACATCATACCCGCGTATGTGATGATGGAAACGATGTAGTATGGTGAACCATTGATAAGTGAGACTAATGAATTAATTTTGGAGTCTCGCGAATAAACGCCTGATATGATTAATACTAGTGTTGGCACTTCGTGTCGGCCAGAGAATAATAAAGCTTTTCGGCGGTTAATGATGACTTCTTGAAATGATGACATCTCGCAAGCACAAAGAGGCGGAAGGCAAATAACGGGTGTCGTAGAAGATGACAAGTGTATTAGTGATCGGCTTAGACTTCCACAGTCCGGGAGTACCCAGTATGTAGTGAATTTTACGACACTTCAATCAGATCCTAATGTCAAGTATTATGGCAGCCATCTCACATGATCAGGGACGATATGGCTGATGACGAGCAAGAAACAGATCATACTAAAAACAGTCCATTAGAATTTATAATCTTACTCTGGTACCAGGTCTGGAGAACACTTTGAAGGGGATATGAAAAATATTGTTGTCCTCGTTGCTGACGTGGTCGAAATTGGAGACAAGGTAGGCATTTAGATACGTCGACATCACCAGAGTATCTTCGAACTCGTGTTTCACCCAACCAGGTACATCTTCCCTGAGAAATAGAAACCATTTGTTATACCCATACACCTAAAATAGAACTACTAATAGACCTAGCGTCATACTTCGCATATAATATTTAAATGGTACAAGACCAAGTTCTAATTTTCACAAGCTTTTATTTAACTTGCATTATATTAACCCCATCTCTTCCCGTGGGTGTCGTAAGAGGCGACTAAGGGACAAATCCGAAAGGTGGGCAGCAGCATCTTTCTGGGTAGATTTACATCAACTGCACTGCGATCTCCAATCCGCCTGCCAAGCGTGGAGATTATGGCAATGACCTCCCCTTTCGTGGGAGAGGCCCGAAGTCCTGCAGTGGACTGTTATGGGCTGTGATGATGATGATGATGATAGTAAGTTAGTTGTTCGTTAAAATATGCAAATAATTTTTCGACCATTTGTTGGTATCCGATTGAGCTGAAATTTGGTATACCTTTGTAACTTGGATAACGGTACCGTGAAGCTGGTCTGATGATGGACTCACAAGGTGTTCATAGGAACTAATGTAAGCAAAAAGATAACGCCATCGTGTTTTGGACTCTTTGGAATGGTTTTCATTAGTAGGTACTATACCGCGCGATAAAAGCTTGTTAATAAAAAAAATCATTGTAGAACTTATTGTATTAGATATAACGGGAAGGAGATTCCGCCGAAAGTCAAAGTAAAATATTGCTGAATAGGAAAACCAACAGCATGCTGCGCGAGGATGCTGAAGATCGAGCGAAGCATAGTAGAAGCAGTAGGGAAGGCTATCCTTGGCAGAAGTCTAGCGCTGATGAATGTGGAAGAAGCGAACAAAGTTTGTCAGGACCGTAGCGAATGGAATAGTATGGTCTCTAACCCACACCAACGCAAAGAAGGCATGACGTTATGTAAGTATATATAATAATAGTTTTCTTGAACATAAGTTTGCGGTATATTTCCTTCGTTCACGTACTTCAAATTATTAACTTCACTCCTTTCGGGCGTGTTGCTCCTGATGACGGTGAAGGCAGCTGGGGTGTAGATGGTGGTCCGAAACACAGACTTCAAACCCGGCTGGTCGTAGCAGGGGAATGCACGGCGCGCAAACGTCGGTTGCAACTGAGAGGTTATCAAGTTCCTATGGAAAAGAGATATTGTGTGTAATAGGCTTTAGTATCAAACGTAAACCCACATCTCAGAAATTATGGGATACAATCACTGAATGCTATCGTGAACTTTTGAACAAATAAATAAACTAAAATGGTTTCTGAGCTTTTGTATGTTTTGTATGCTTGTGTATATGTGATACCTATCGTTTATTTCACATTAGCTTTTGTCCGCTACTTCGTCCGCGTGAAAACGTTTTTAGGGTAGTTTATCTTTTTCCCGTATGGCCATTTTAAATGACCTCCCTTATGTATGAAAGTGAAGTACTACGGAGAGATCAAACTGTATCTCTGGTTCTACCAAACCGAATTAGATGAAACATGGCCTAGATTTTAAGTTGGACACCAAATTACCAAACTGTGAAAACCCCATCGAAATCATTCGGCACCATTTCTATTTTTATTCTAGTTTACCTAGTTTATTATGATTCTACATCAGGTGTACCAGTTTCAAAAATCAAGTATATCCTATATGTTGGTCGGGCTTAATACACAATAAATAGAGTTTTATTGACGTCCGTCCAGTAGTTCTGGAGATTAGTGTGTACAAGCAGACAAAGAGACACATAGGCAGACAACAATTTTAAAATTCTTATTCTTTTACTATTTCTTCATCGCACTAAATAACTTTTTTGTAAATTTATTTCATGTACAGACACACTTTTTATACTGTTTTATTATATGTATAGATAAGACTTATTTTATCAAGGATTTGCGTATAAGGCTATTTACATTTTTTTGAGGTTATGTTGTTATGTATTCGAAACTCATGTCAAATAATTAGTAATTGTATAGTGTAAGTACCTACCACGACATTGTTATGTATCTATGTACACATTTAGGTATGAAGGTATGTATCAATTTAAATAGCGATAAGTTTACTGATACGTTAATGACGCTAGCTAAGTTTTCCTTGACTATATATGACTTTTATAGTTTCTATATCAATGTATAGATAATGATTTACCGCTTACAACGAATTTATTTTGATGATTCCATTGAAATAGGTACATTGGTATCTAATAAGCTAAATAAATTAATTCCTGTTTAAGATAATCTATGAATGGTAATTATTCACAAGAAAGCAAAATTTAAGGCTAAAAGGCAGTCAATAAAAATACAAAGAAACTTACACCGTCTCTCCATTCTCGACGTAAGTAGACACATAAACGCCGAACATATTTTCAGCAAACCTTCCCGTGTAGGAAATACGAATGGTGTACGGTGTCAGCTGTGCTGCGATCGTGTTCAGATTGATCCTCAAGAAATGCGTATCATCACTAGCGTGGTCATAATTCTCGAACAGGTTCGATGTTTCACCATCTAAATAGACTTCAATGCTATCAATATCCATTTCCATAGCATGTAGCACGAAGACGTTTGTCTGAATAATAGGCAGAACTCTGATCTCAACTGTTCCGGTGAAGTAATCAACGTTGTTGGGATCGAAGAACAGTTGCACATCGTAGAAGGTCGGTATTGACTCTCCAGGCAGGAGGTAATGGACCTCATTGTTTCGTGTCGCGATTTCCTCAGTAAGAGGAACTGCCAGGGCAGAGCCCAGCAGCGCTATGCAGAGCAGTAAATACATATCTGGAAATAAGAGATTAATGGATTGAGGATTATGTTACAGAAAATGTAAAAAAGAGTTATTGTCCTACATAAAAAATACTACCAAGACGTGTAAGGCCACATACAGTGTAGAATACCGTAGTTGTCTGTCAATAATTAGCAGCGTGCATGCTTTAAAAAGGTTTTAAGATTCTATAAACATGTTATAAAATTGCAAATGCACCTAACTCCTAAACAACTTGTATAAAATATTAGCTAATCCAACTACACCAAGTTGGTTAGCTATTTTTGTTATGTTACATGAAATTTACGGATTTCAGATTTTATCCGTTACATGATACGTGGCATGTTTCTTGTCAAATTTCATGATTCTAGGTCAACGGGAAACACCTTATAGGATTTGAATCCCTAGCGAGCATCACAATATGTGGCATAAGCGAGGCATATACGACCGTATCTTTCATGGCGTTGACTTAGAAGTTTGAATTTTTCAATACTCCAAAGGATTGAAGATCTGAATATTTTATATTAATTTCTTGCCAACATTATACCTCCACGCGTTCCTGAGAAAAAGGGTCTAAGTGACAACATAGTGATCCTATACCTAAGGGTTCCTTTTTACCCGACTGCGCGACGGAAAAGAGGGAAATGAGTTTATCAGCCTATGTATGTTTGTTATTTTGTGGCACTCTAGCGACCAAACGCGTTCGTCTTTTTTGATGTTTCTTACGTCTATCGATTTTATTTAATCTTAACACAGCAATTGTTGTTCGTGGGTACTATATTATGTAAATAGATGCACATATCACAGTGTCCTGTCTTTCCATTTTATATAAGTAGGCAAGTGCTCTTTGTATTACATGAGTGTTTTTTGTTGGGATTATTAGTACAATTTTCAATGAGAGCATTTTGTGCGCGGTAGGTACACTTGACAATTTCCGTTCACCTTTCACTCCACAAAAACTACTACTACAAATAACAATTATTTATGTGGGGTATATTATATTAACTGGTATATAAGTAGTTTATGTATTTATAAATAATACATAATAAATACATCCTCAATGGATTCTACCCAAAGAGAGAAAAGACGGTCGAAGTCTTCTACGACGTCGCCAAGGCCTTCGATAAAGTCTGGCACGAAGGCATTGTATACAAGCTATACAAACTTGGTCTTTGCGATCGACTCGTCCAATTAGTAGCGTCTTATTCAAAACACCGTACAGACACGAAGGTTCAGAAATTCAAAATGGCCACTACCAGCCGCCATTTTGTGCAAAATAAAAAAAATTAAAGTCGACAACTATGTCATGTGGGGTATCGTGTGTTTATTTTACAATTTTTATTAAAATTACCGTTTAGGATCTATTACGATTTAAAGTTAGTTAGCCGCCATTCTCACATTTTTTACTTCATTTACACTAACATGGTACCGATCATTAATATTAAAAGCGGAAAATAAAAAAAGATGTACAAAAACTGAAAACCCCGACTGCTATAAAAATACTGAAAAGTTAGAAACAAGCCGAATAGTGTAAGTAAATAGGTGTATAAAGTGCAAACATTAGTTTAATTTAATCTTGAAAGCAAACTGAGGCCCATTTTCATATATGTAGGTGTACTTACTTACACAGATTAATATTTACGAAGCAGAACATTACTTACAGAGCATTAATCAAGGCCTACAATAGACTACATGATAAAGAACGTTTACTACTCAGTAGAAATAAATTGCGGATCCTGGTAAGGGTGCTGACTGGTCACTGTGGGCTGAATAAGCACATGTTTAACTTAAAGATCAGCAGTACGAAGGACTGCAGGATTCTGTAAGGATTCTGTATTCTACACTTGATCTGCAAGTTGTAAAGCCCTGATGCGCAAACGTAGCATTCATCTTGGTAAATTCCAGCTTCTACCCGATGAGGTGCTCGATATCAGTGCTAAGAACCTAATACGGTTCATAGAAGCTGTAGGGATTGCACTGAACTGTAAGCTAGAGGCGATCACAATAGATCAGCAATGGTGCAGTGATACTAGGACGTTTAGCCTTGAAAAGCCCACTTAATATAATAAATACACAGATACCTAATATTTACAGAAGTTTACTGAATTGGGTCCCCGCCTGATTTTAAGTTTAAATTTAAGTAACGCTTGCACTTTATACACTTATTCTTTTACACTATTCAGCTTGTTTCAATCTTTTCAGTTTTTAATTTCTTTTGGGGTATGGAACCCTAAATGCAATATAAATTTATCTTTTACTAGTGGGCACGGCGCGACTTTGCTCGCGTGGTGTCCTAACGCTACCCTAACCTACACCTAGCCGATTCTACACCTACCCTACTATACCCTATCTTTATTTTATTTCTTTATCAAGGAAAACATACAGCTTTACAATTTTACATTAATAATA
This sequence comes from Blastobasis lacticolella, assembly GCA_905147135.1. Classification (NCBI taxonomy): domain Eukaryota; kingdom Metazoa; phylum Arthropoda; class Insecta; order Lepidoptera; family Blastobasidae; genus Blastobasis; species Blastobasis lacticolella. Next base: position 2,773,081 of record LR990051.1, read on the forward strand.
TAACATTGCAAGTCTGTACATTTAAGCCAATTAAGTTTCCACTAGTTTCCACGTTTTAAAACTTGATTTTTTTTAAATATAGCCTATATTACTCGTTGATAATGGAGCTTTCCATAAGCAAAAGAATTTTTAAAATCTGTATTAGAATTGTTTAAGTAGTTTTTGAGTTTATCCAGTACAAACTTATATACAAACAAACAAACCGATAAAACTCTTACTCATGCTCTTTTTAATATTAGTATAGATAGGAAACACGTCTTCTTTGGGCTCTTTTGATTCGTTCAGACGAGACCCTTTCATTACATTTGGTGATGAGAGTCTGGTGACAGAGCAGGAAGGAAGACAGTGGAACTCCTAAATTACTACTAGGAAGCACCCCATGTTTGGGCTCTTTGCTCTGTTCGATTCACTCTGAGAGGGTCATTGGATAAAAACACAATATGATAATTTTGCACCACTGAGCTGATCCGATGGTGTAATAACAACTTCGCAAATATATGGGAATCGGATGACAATGCAATAATCTGGTACCACTTACTATTCCCTATTAATATTTTCTTGAATTTGTCACTTTACAAAATTGGCAATGTTTATACTTCATTTTACATATTATCATGAACCTGAAATGATAGTGTTTATTAAATGAGCTACAGTCGATGTCAAGATTATCATATTATACGTACTCGAGTGCTATCGTCTAATTCGGTGACTAAGTTCTAAAATGTCGTGCGCGTTGTTTATATTGATTGCAATGTATGACTAAGTTACAGAAAGAATATTGACAATAAAAAAAAACACTAAAGCTTTTCGGGGAAGTACATTCCGTTGTCACAGGGTGTTGTTGTGGGTGGCGATATGAACGGTCACGTGGGCGAGAAGTGCAAGGAGTTTGGCCGTGGCGGTTCATGGCCTTTTTGGTTTTGGGAGCCGTAACGCAGAAGGGGAAGAAATTCTTCGGACGTATGCGGCTGCCGATCTGGCCGTCGTGAATACGTCCTTCAAAAATAAATCCGAGCATCTGATCACCTACAAGAGTGGTAAGAACGCCACCCAGATTGATTACTTTCTCACTCAAAGAGACAAAATTGTCAAAGTACCCGTAAAGTTATACCCGGGGAGAGTCTCACTGCCCAACACCGGGTCCTTGTGATGGACCTGCGTGTTAAGCCTCGAGGCAAATACCGGGAGCAGTGCCGACGCCAAACCCGGTGGTGGCTGCTTGATGAAACCAAGTCTCACGAATTTGCTGCTACTGTCAGCGACCTTAGTGTTGCGACAGACGGTGAACCCGTCCAATAACTCTGGGACAGAACTTAGGCAGCTATCGTACGGGCAGTACGGATGGTGCTGGTGGTGTCTAGAGGTAATCGCAGGCTTGATAATTAGACCTAGTGGTGGAACGATACAGTCCACAGGGAGACCAGGCTGAAAAAAGCCCTTTTTAAAAAGTGGCAAGCGTCCAGATCTCCTGAACACCACGCTGCGTACAGGGATGCCAAACTTGCCAGCAAACGAGCGGTAGCCAGAGTTAGATGAGATAACTATGTACGATAAGTTTAAATCGTCTGAGGGGCACAAACTCATTTACAAGTTGGCACGATCGAGGGTTAAAGCAGCACTGGACATTTCCACATGCCGCTGTGTAAATGACCCTAGCGGTAACCTGTTATGCGATCACCGTGCGGTAAAGGGGAGATGGCGTTCGTACTTCCACGAGCTGCTCAACAAGCAGCACAAAGTGGTGCAGCCACCGGACCTCCCTCAAAACCCGTTGGTGACACTAACCCGTTCCCGACTACCGTTGGGGTACATCAGAGCTCTGAACTCAGCCCACTTCTGTTCAACGTGATATTAGACGTATTGTCAGACAGCATCCGATGTTATCATGTGATACCCCCATGGCTGCTTATGTATGCTGACAATATCGTGCTGATGGACTCTGACAAGGGTGACTAGTCCAACGTGTAAGAAAGTGGAAGGAGGCACTATAGAACGGCGGTGTGAAGATTAATGTGGCAATGACAGAGTACATGACCTGCAAAAGTGCAGATCTCCTACCCGTGCGCATAGGCGAAGATGACGTCAACGGCACATCTCAGGTCAGATACATAGACATAGACAGTAATTAATTCGGATCCCCATTACATCCTTAACCTAAGGTGAGTACAGTAAATTATAATTATTGAATCTATATGTACATCGGATCTGTACTTAGCTCAACCGGGGACATGGATAGCCACGTCAAGGCCCGAATATCCTCAGCTTGGGTCGAATGGCGGTAGATACAGGTGTCATTTGAGACCCCAAAATGCCGAGAAAGCTGAAGGGACTCTCCTATACGGTAGCGAGGATTGGCCCTTACTAGAGCGACACAAGCGAGAGCTGCGCGTCACGGAAATGAATATGCTGCGGTAGATGTGTGGAGTTTTACGGTGTGATCGCGTTCGAAATGCCAACATCCGGGGTACCTTTGGCGTCCGTGACATCGCAGCCAAGTGCAAGAATGCCGCCTTCGATGGTATGGCCACGTCTTGCGCAGACCGGCAAGTTATGTGGAGAACAAGTGTCTGGCGGCCCAAGCGATGACTTGACGTAGTGAAGAATGATATGCGTGCCAATACTTTCACCACCACGGATACCGAAGACCGATCAATGTGGGCCAAGAGTAGCAGGAAGGCGGACCCCGGGCCATTAGCGTATTTAGGGCTGAGACATAACGCCAAGATTATGATGATGATGATGATTCGGCATCGATGGGTATCGTAAATGGCATCTAATGTAATAGAGGCAGACCGTTCAAAGATTGGTTTCAAAGGTCAGATACTGGCAGCTTTGCTGTCATTACCCCATGACAAATCCTAGATCATGGTCAAGGCGGATCCCAGGCTGCGCGTGCGATAGCGCAATCTGAATATTAACGCCAAGTTTATTATTATAAGAAGTACAACCAATAAACTTATATACATAAAATCTTAGAAAGTCAAAGGCATTCATCTAAATATTAGTATACCTAGATAGTATTACATAGACAGACAAATTCTACTCTGCTGAATACTACAACACACGTCAAATTTATAAGTACCTAAACTGTAAATTCTCAGACTAGTAAATATCTCAACTTCATTGGACAAAAGTTGCAATTGGGTAACAAAATATTTGGTAGGTATGTCAAGTGGATACTGCGTTATCGTATCGTATCTAAATATTATCACGTACGCTTCGGTGATAAATACTTTGGCATGCACGACGGTGTTATCAAGAACTGTTATCAATAAGATTGTAGAGTTTGAGAAAAAAATCTAACGAAATACATATATCTGAAATTGCGATCTTTTTCGTCATCTAGGTACTCCAACTTATTATAAAGCTACATTATTAGTGAGTAACATAGGCTATATTTTATCTTCAAAAATAATTAGAGATCCCTAGAAAAAGCCAAATATAGCCCAAGTATCAAAATGTTGCATGTTCGTGTATCATTTTAGAACGGCTTTACCTATTTAGCTAAATATTTTTTTTGTTGTATTTGTAATTGTCAAGACAAGGTTTCTATATAAGAAAAAAGTAGGTTTATTATATTAATTTAGATCGACCATAATGGTCGCGGATACTGTCTAACATCACATCGACCGCCATTACTAGGGAGTTCATTATTGTTCTGCACCTTAGAATCAAGATGGTCTCGCACTGTGCGGTTCCAGAACAACGTTCATCCACGTACTTGCTGTAGAATGAGATCCTTGCTGAGGTTTTCTCAAGCGAGTACAACACGGTGTTTTTCAAAAAGGGTGTGAATATGTTTGTAAGGAGTCAGCAATACGCCTTGGCAACACGTAGGTATTGTAAAAGTCGATACTCATAGTTTACGCATACAATCGAGTTTTGCCGAGAGAATTGTTTGCCGCCTCAGTGGTATAAATTGTCCATCTGAAAGTTTGGTTAGAGAGATATTTATCTTCATTTAGGGTACGACCCCATTTTCTATCTAAACCGCTTCTTATTTGAAAGTTTTATTTACTACAACATAGGTACATACCATACATCTATAACGCCACTACTCTTTCTAGCTTTATTTTAACTATTGGAAACTAACAATTAGCTAGGTGATAGTATAGAGCTTATCTAGATTTTTTCACAAAATTCCAAACTAAGCAACAATTGTTACTACCTCTATATACGAAATACAAAAATACTTGCGAATGCAAACTTATTACAATTACGTATTAGGTATACACATAAATAGCAAGACCCAGAACAAAAGTATAATCTTCTTAATATATATAATTCTTCTGTGAGTGTGTATGTCACTGAACTTCTCTCAAACGACTGGACCGATTTTGATGAAATTTTTTGTGTGTGTTCAAGGGGATCTGGGAATGGTTTAGATTCACAATTTTGATTAGATTCAATTAGATTCAAAATGGTCCAGAATGTTTTAGCTTATTAAAAAAAGTTTGTAATTTTCAAATTAAAGACGTGTAGACAGGATAACGTCTGTCGGGTCCGCTAGTATCCTTATAAGTTTTAAAAGATAAAACGATCAATTATTTTAATTTTGCATGCGTGAAAACTGCAGCATTAATTTATTAATCTGTTAATCACAGATTAACAGGATATTTTCAAGATTAATAAGATAATTATTAATATTACGTCGGTAAAGGAGTGCAAATACACTTCTTCTATAGCTTCAGAAATCAAATGTCCTTATCTTGAAGCTTGTTTATTTACAACAATCTGTATTTTATATAATTACAAAGGAAAGTCGTCAAAATTTCTCGTAATGGAAAAAATTAAACAGCGTGCAGATGAAATACCTACATAATAATGGATTAACCCCAAAGCAGATTCAGGAAGACATGGTGAATACTTTAGGAAAATCTGCTCCATCGTATCCCTGTATTAAAAAATGAGTAACTATATTGAAGCTAGGTTGGGAGGGTATTGAAATGAACCCAGAAGCGCAGGCCTTCAACCTCCACCGCCCAGAAAAAAGTGGATCAAATTTGTGATTTTATATTTCAAGACCGGAAATTAACCATCAATAATATTGCTCAGATCACGGGTATTGGGTATGGCTGAGTATGAAATACAATTAGTCAAGAGTTGGTCAAGGCGGGCATCCGAAAGGTGGGCAGCAGCATCTTTCTGGGTAGATTTGCATCAACTGCACTGCGATCTCCAACCCGCCTGCCAAGCGTGGAGATTATGGCAATTACCTCCCCTTTCGTGGGAGAGGCCCGAAGTCCTGCAGTGGACTGTTATGGGCTGTGATGATGATGGTCAAGGCGAGATGGATCCCGAGATTGCTTCCAGCTGTTCGTGTGTGAAAAGAGTTGTTTAAAGAGGCCTACAAGCAGATAGAAGAAACCCTTAAATCCCTCATCATCATCATGTCATTACCGACCATTCATTAAATTTTACACCGTCACCAACTAATCAGAATTTCAAGAAACTTTGTTCGCATTGGGTGCTCATGTAGTGACTACTGAACAAAAACAAGCTCGCGCGACATGGTGCAAGGAAATTATTGTAATATTCAAAAATGGAAATAACGTCGTTTCCCCCCGTCTGTCCCTCTGTATGTATGTAGGTATGTATGTATGTACGCTTAGACCTTTTAAACTACGCAACAAATTTTAATGCGGGTTTCAACAATAGATGGAGTAATTCAAGAGGTTTGTCTTCGAACCTATTGAAGCGATTTCAAAAACTATTCTATTATTATGAAGCTATTTTATTCCCGATTGTCATATTTAACATATCCTAATTAATGGTATGATTGACGCCGAAAAATAAATTAAAATCATTACATTAATCATCACCGTCATGGCGTTCAATCCCGGTTGCTGTCAAATTCTCAAGTACACGAGGACCCAGGGTCTGCCATCCTACTTCTCCTGGTCCACTTGACTCGGTCTTCGGCATCCGTGTTGGTGAGTTTGTTGGTTCGCATATCTTAACGATCGACGTCAAGCCATCGCCTCTTGGGCCGACCTATCCTTCTCACCCCCGCCAGGCACCTTGGCCAGATCTCCGTACTTTGCCGGTCAGCACAAAACGTGGCCATACTATCGATGGCGGAACGAGGACGCCTTGGCTACGTGTCGCGATCTTTGCTTGAAACTCCACTAAGTTAATAGAATGCGGTAAATTACATTTAATAAATAAATCACTTCAAGATTGCATTTATATTTCGGACTTACCTAGGTATGTATTTACGCCAACCACACAACAGTAAAACTGGATTAATGATTACAGATAATTGGTACATTTAGATTAAAATAGTACCTACTTATTTCTTTATCTAATCAGATTTATTATGAGGTTTCTACGATGATTGATCCAATGACTTGATTTTATTAAAATTTTGCAATAAATTAAATAAATGGTTATAATGGAAATAGTAGCATCAAACTGACCTCATGATGAAACCGTAAGGAAGGCACTAGAACTCCGTCATATCCAGTCCTTATTTCGCTTATAAGAATTGTCCAGCAACAAATTAACTTACGAGATTTTAAAATCTCTTCTTGAGTCTGCACCTGTAAAAGTTAAATTAAGCATTATTTAAGTATAGTAATGTTCCAAGAATCAGTTTCGTGTTTTGCGATATCGCGAAAAAGTATGTAATAAAAATTAGAAATACTGCACCACTAAATCCACCGGATTATTCAATCATTATTTTCATTCGTTTAGAACCATTCTCTAGTCGGTGGAGCAACCGGATAATTTAACTAATTAAATATCACAAAAACATTTTATAACACCACCAAGACAACCCATGATACACGTAAATTCTTGGATTTTTAACATGCCCAGATTCCATTATGTTTCATTTCTTAAGCATAACAACACATGGCTAAAATATTAACGCATTAGAAAAATACCGATTGCTTCTTTGCACCATTTTACTACAAACAAAAGTTAATGTTACGTGGAGTACACTGACAGTTTTACGCAACTCATTAATAAAACAATCAACATGCAGTGTAATATATTTATTGCTTTTCGAAGTATTCTCCATTACAATTTAAACACTTTTTCGTTCGTTTAAACCATTTTTGAAAACATGGGAACCACAGGCCTGAGGGCATGTTCACGTGCTGATTGAAAGCTTTCACTGTCTCTTCCGGCCCCGTAAATTTTAAACCTCTCATCAAATCCTTGATTTTTGGGAAAATAAAGTAATCGCCATAGCCAGGTCTAGACTATGTGCGGGATGGTCACTAGCTAAGCCTTTTCAGAAGCCAAAAATGACTTGGCTTGTTTTCTTTCAGGCAAGTAACAATATATTTATATATATATTCATATTCATTTGTTCGTGGTTTTTTCGATCTGGTGCCCACAGCACAATTCCGCCATCGCACCACCCGCCGTGGGCTTGGTACTCATCCTCACTACGTAGATCCTCTGTTGGTCACGACGCGAAGGTTCGAAAGAACGTTTCTCGCTCGTACGATTCGGATGTGGAATGAGCTCCCAGCCACAGTGTTTCCTTTGGACTATGACATGGGATCCTTCAAGAGGTATATTAGAGGTCTCTTCAGAGGCGGGCAACGCATTCGTGGTGTTGCTGATGTCCATAGGCGGCGGTGACCACTTTCCATCAGAGGGCCTAGTGTGAGTTCCGCTTCGATTTTACTTAACTATCGCGTTTGCGTTTACGTCGAAATTAGTATGAAGAAAAAAACTTCATTTACGTACCACTAGGCGGCGCTATATATTTTTTAATACTAATTTTCACGTAAACGCAAACGCGATAGTTAAGTAAAATCGAAGCGGAACTCACACTAGGCCCTCAGGTGGCCCGCTTGCCTGTTTGTCTGCCGTATAACATAAAAAAAAATAAAAAAAAACAATGAAATTGGACTAAATCCACGTCACGTCTTTTTCCTATGACCTACTACAAACTTATTTATAAAAGGTATATAAATTTATAAACGGTTGAGTTTAGGCTCGGAAGATTGACGTAGCGTTCAAATTGTTATTTTCATACCTACGTGCCTATATCCAGCCGTTTTTGTGACAAATTCACACAGCGCCATCTAGCCCCAAAATAAGAAAAGCTTGTGTTATGGGTATGGGATAACTGATAAACTACTTATATATTTTTTAATACATTCCTACTTATAATACATACTGGACCCGAAACAGAAATTAAAATTTATCATTTCAATTTCTGCTCGGCTGGGTTTCGAACCCGGGACCTCTGCGTGGCGACCGGCATGTTAACCAACTGAACCACTCAGGTCTTCATTATTAAAGACTAAAGTCAACGTCAGAGTGTTTGTTCGACTTCCGTCGAGTATAGTCGCTGCGCAGACGCTCTTGCGCTAGTTTCGTGCTCGCGTAAAGCGCTGACGCTGCAGCCTACTCCGCGTCGTCTACTCGGCTACGGTCGCGATGACCCAGTTATTGTGCGTGAATCACAAACGTTCAGTGTAATGTTGTGTAATTCAAATCATTATTAAGGCGAAGTTACATCAATTTAGTGATTAATTATGGCTGGCAAAAGTCCATTAAAACTTAAAACAGAAAATGAATTTCTGTTATACAACCATTACTCCGAAGAAAAAAGTAATCGTGAGAAATTCGAAAGTTTGGTACGCGACCTTAGCAAGCAAGTAGAAACTCTGCAACTAGAATTAAAGAAGACTCAGGAGCAATGAAAATGAAAATGAAAATGAAAATGAAAATGAAAATGAAAAATGAAAATGAAAAAGTATTTATTGAATTAGGATTACGTTAATTAATCTCTTTTCAAAAGTCAAAAATCTAACGGAAAACAAAGGGAAGTTAAGCGAGCTCATCCAGGTAGGGGGCGACGCATGCAGACCGATCAGCGCGTACGAGGGCTTACTCCGGCGAGACACCGGGCACCGATACGCGCCACGCACATAACCGCCTAGGCGAATCAAGTGCAGCGCGCGCCCGGCCCCAGCCAGCCCGCCGGCGCTCACACCCGCACGCACCAGCCGGCCTACCCGCGTCGCCCCCTGAGCTCGGAACAAATAAGTAAAAAGAATGTCGTCTGTCTGTCAGTATGCCGCTTCAGTTAGGAAAATGACCATCTGTGGGAAAAAGAAACGGCAAGAAACCCACAGGTACATTTAAATATGATTACATTTCATTGATACATTTGTCAATTTAATTTGAGTGAGCCTGTTTTGATTGGAATATGATGTGAACCTCTACAAATCGGTCAAGATAACTAAAAATAAAAATAAATTCAAAAACAAAAAATGGCACAGCAAAAGCAGGCCAGTCCACCAAGGCAGCACCCGTTCACGAGCATGACGCAGGGCCCAGCCATCGTCCAATTCAACCATATTTGAGGGAAGAGAACGACCCGACCCCCACGCCACCACCAGGCAGACTTTTAAGTGAGCATGCGCTGCCAATGCCGTACACATTAAAAAAAGATTTGTTATTCAATGACTATTACACATCAAATCATCCTCACCCAATTAACAAAATTGTAAATTTATAAATAACTTCCTATTTCGAAGAGCTAGTAGTACACCATACATTTTTGTCATTGATATATTCATCAATTTTATAATAGGCTTTTTTCATTAAAGTTGTTTTCACCTTATCTTTAAATTGTAATTCAGGCAAATTAATAATAAATTCAGGAATATGATTATAAAATCTTATACAGTTACCCATGAAAGATGAATTTACTTTACTTAGTCTGAACAACGGTGTTACCAGTTTATTTTTGTTTCTTAAATTGACATTATGAATATCAGTATTTTTAGCAAATTGGGTAATATGCTTTCTAACATACATAATATTATCAAATATATATTGACTTGAGAAAGTCAATACATCAATTTCTTTAAACAATTCTTTGAGCGAATCACGTCGACGTAATCCATATATTGCTCTTACAGCTCGCTTTTGTAGTTTGAAAATGATGTCACTATCAGCACACTTGCCCCATAGTATGATGCCGTATGACATAATACTATGAAAATAACTATAATAAACTAATCTAGCTGTATTCACATCCGTTAGCCTCCTTATTCGCCACACGGCAAATGCAGCCGAACTTAACCTACTAGCCAATGATTCAATATGTGGGCCCCATTGAATTTTTGAATCTATATTAACGCCTAAGAAAGTAGTTTTCTCTACCAACTCAAGCTGCGTTTTATCTAATATAACATTACATTGATTACTTTGTACATTAGGGAGGCAAAAATGAACGCATTTAGTTTTTTTAGAGTTTAAGACTAAGTTATTAATCGTAAACCAATGAAGCACATTCTGAAGAACACAGTTTACTTCGTCTATATTATTATCTTTCCTATTAATTTTAAATATCAGTGAAGTGTCGTCAGCAAACAAGACTATACCAGCAATATTCTGCACCATGTATGGAAGGTCATTTATATATACAAGAAAGAGAAACGGCCCCAATATAGATCCTTGTGGCACTCCAATGCTTACTTTTCCACCCGCAGATAACTCGCCATTTACATTTACTTTTTGAACTCTACCTTCTAAGTATGATTTCATCATTTCAAGACTATCATGCGTAAAACCGTAATGTTTTAATTTTAGTAATAGTGTTGAATGATTTACACAATCAAATGCTTTAGACAAATCGCAAAAAACACCTACTGCATTATGATGTTCTTCCCAAGCGCCAAAAATTTGTTGAATGAGGCTTATACCAGCTTCGGTAGTATTGCGGCCTTTTGTGAAGCCATATTGTTGTTGATGAAATAATTTATTACTGTTAAAGTGCACAATCATTTGACTTAACATGATTTTTTCAAAGATTTTACTGAAAACGGGCAGGATGGATACCGGTCTAAAATTATTCAAACTATTTTTACAACCTGATTTGAATAATGGCACCACTTTACTGATTTTCATGAGGTCGGGGAAAACACCTACTTCAACGCAAGCATTAAAAATGTAAGCTAAATATGGTGCTAAAATATCAACAACAGTACTTATAACTCTAACTGACATTCCCCAAATATCTTCCGTATTTTTCAACTTAATGCTTTTAAAAGCTTTAATGATAGTTTTAGCGTCTACTTCGGAATAACAAAAGCCATTTTCACAGGCACCTATATTTTCTTTTAACAAGTTTTCTGCACTAATTGGGCACGAGTTTAGCAGCGAGGTAGTTTTAATCGGTATTTCGGTAAAAAATGTTTGGAACAACTCTGCCACTTCTTTATTTGCGGTACTAGTTCCGGTTTCTGTTTTGATTTCATAATGTGTATCACGAGGCTTTGTTTTCCCTGCCACCTTATTTATTACATTCCACACAGTCTTAGCCTTGTTTGAAGACGAACTTATAATTTTCTTATAATGCTGTGATTTTGCAATTAGACAAACTTTCTTAAACGTTTTTGAATATTTTTTGACATATTCTACAAAATCTTTATCATGGCAATAAGCTCGCTGACCGTATAGTTCAAACATTCTATCTCTGCTTTTGCGGATACCTAAAGTAGCCCAATCACTAAATTTAGATTTACAGTTACTTTTTATTCTTTTTTGCGTAAAAACACTTTGATAAACATTATTGACAGAATTGAACATATCAGAAAATAGAATGTTTGGGTCATGAGAATTAAGAGAAAGGCCGGCAATGGTCTCCGATAAGGCTTGTTTGAAGTGTTCAATTCTCCTTTGAGTAATTGGTCTTGTAATTATTTCATTGATATTACATTGTTCCGTAAAATCAAAAACAACGAATTGTCCACTATGGTCAGATCTTGTAAAATTTATAATAGCCTTTTCGTTGACCTCGCAACAGCAGAATACATTGTCGATGCAAGTCGCTGATGATTCTGTGCATCGTGTCGGCTCTAAAAATACATAATTAAGATTAAAACTACGAAATAAGCTTATTATTCTCTTACTAAACGTTGTTTTTTCTAGTAAATTAACATTAAAGTCTCCACAAACGATTACCTTTTTTTTACACGTACAAAGTCTTTCTAAAACTTGTTCCATAGTTTTTTCAAAAATCTCATAGTTTTCATTGTATGGTGGCCTATACACACAAAGTATGATGCACTTTTCTAGCTCCACGCAGGATAACTCAATCTTATGTTCAACTGAGAGGCCAGAAACATCTTTCCGGTCTTTCGATTTAATATTTTGCCGTACTGCAATTAATGAACCACCACGGGAAATAGATTTTCGATTAAAACAACTAATTATATTATAATTAAATAAATTAAATGACATGTCAGATTCCCTCAGCCAGTGCTCAGTTAAACATAAATCTTCTACAGGAGTTTTCATTAAATATAATTCTATTTCATGTTCTTTGCCAGAAAAACCTTGTATATTTTGATGAATTAATCGTAAACAATTCTTGGGCTTTTCTTTTGTCTTAAAATCTAGTTTAAAGAGCATCCTTTGTCCTTAGATGATAACATGCAGGAGCCCTGGTCAATCCTACTTACGCTAATATTGTTATAACAATTAATATTATAAGCTAACAATGTAGTAATATACTTTTTGTCCTTTTGCTTGAGATACAATGTATCATTTGTACAAATAATATTGCCAACAAATTTGTTGATGTCAAAAAATGTAAATGCGTTACTATAACGAGTCAAATTATATAAACATGTATTCAGTCTATGAATACGTCTATTTAACTTAGGGTCATTATTTGTGTATGGGAAAGCACACAAAGTAATTTTATTAAAATTATGGGACTGAATTTTTTGAAAACTCTCTACGATATCATTTCTAGTTATTCCCATGCTATTTCCGACCATTACTATAATATTGGTACGGTCTTCATTACATTGTTGACTAGCTACATTTATTATCTCATTAAATGATCGGTTTGGCAAACAATGATTACAAACAGATGTATTGACATCATTACTTATTAAAATGCCCATGCCTTTGCCAAGCGAATCGGAATATATTATGGTGCGTATTGAACTCTTTGCCGTGTCCGTAGTGCCCGCCAATCTCGTTGTCGCCACGACGGCCGGGGCGGCTGGGGTCTTGTGGGGCCTGACGACCGCCGGCTGGATGTGGGCCGCGGGGGCCGTAGAGCGCGTCGATCTCCTTGCTATGGTGGCATAGGAGGTGGCCGCAATAGCCGGTGCGTCTGTGGCCTTGAATGGCTCGTCGACCGCGGGCTGGATGTAGGCCGCGTGGGCTGTAGAGCGCGTCGTTCTCCTCGCAGCGGCGGCATAAGAGGTGGCCGCGAAGGCCGGGGCGGCTGAGGCTTTGGGGGGCCCGCCGACAGCAGGTACGATGTGGGCCGCGGTGGCAGAGGTGGTCGCGACGGCCGGGGCGGCCAACACCTTACACCCGGCGCCCGCGGGCTCGACGTTCACCGCAGGAGCCGCGGTGCTCGCAGCGTGCGCCTCGGGGGCGACGACAATGTTTTGCGGCTGGGGCGCGGGGCGCTGAAGCTGCGAAGCGACACACTCACATTCCTCTTCTTTGGCAGTCATCAGTCGTTCGATCATGTCCGTGTTTTCATTTGACAATTTGACCATTTCAGAGGTAGCTTCTCTCCAAGTAATGATTTCGTTTTGTGCTATTTTATATTTTCTATTTACTATTTTTAAGTCTACTTGCAACTTTTTTATTTTTTTATTCATCTCGTGTGTCTCCGTTGTATGAGTTTGTTGCGCACGTACCAATTTAGAATTACAATCTTCAAAATCAATTCGCAACTTTTTCGTTAATTTTTTAATTATATTTATATTAAGTAAAGATGCCATTGATGTGGTCTCATTCCAGGAATTGCATAGGTCAGAAGTGTTTTCAGACACTGCTTGGTGATCATGCAAAACATTCTACTCCAGGAACAGATATCCTTAACCACTGTAAGTACTGATACTGGCAAACACTAAAAGCAGTATGAGACAGATGAAGAGGAATTGGCCAAAGAAACTGAGTGGGTACGGAAAATTAGTCGTAAGAAAAGGAAACTGAACACAACACACTTCACAAGAAGGATCCAATTCCGACGGAACCACTAAAGAAGAGAAAGTGAAAAAACTTCCACTTCCTCCGCCCATAGTTGTCGAAAATATCATGAACTACCAGAAATTCTATGATCTCCTTTCGGCAAGTATAAACAAAGACACGTTTATCATAAAAATGTTGAATGGCGACACCGCAAAGATAAATGCAAATAATGAAAACCCGTACAGAGCAATTACCGAACTGTTGCTTGCGAACAAGTGCCTGTGGCACTCCTACGAGAATAAACAGGACCGACCGATAAGGGTAATGGCCAAAAACCTCCATTCGTCGTGTACTCCAGAAAGAATCGTGGAAGACCTTAATAACAAAGGATATAAAATTAACGAAGCGGTCAACAAACTCCGCTGGAGAAATAAGCAACCGCTCAACATGTTTATGCTTTCGTTCCAAAAAGATGAAGACATAAATAATATTTATAACATAAGGTCTATACTGGGCTGCAAAGTTGATATTCAACCACTAAAAACATCCAAGCTCATACCGCAATGTAAACGGTGTCAAGCCTATGGTCATACCCAAAAATACTGTTCAAAAGAACCAAGGTGTGTTAAGTGTACAGGAAAGCATTTAACGCAAAAATTTTAAAGACTGTAATAAACCAGCAGATGACAAGCCAAAGTGCGTTCATTGTGGCGAACCTCACCCGGCAAGTTACAGAGGGTGTATTGTAGCTATAGAACTACAGTTTTTAAAAAACGAAACTCTAAAGAAAAATGTAACAACTACATCCGGTCCAGCATTCAATACCAATAAAAGCAAGAAGACAATGGACCAAAATCATATGGGCAAGCAGGTCACCAAAAGCCTGTCATTTGCACAAGTTACAAAGGGAGCCCAACCGTCTCAACAGTCTAGCTCCAATCCATCATCTGCTAGCTCCAATACAGATTCAAAGATTAATAGAATTTTAGATCTTTTAACCTCATTTAATAAAAGGGTGAAGAAACTTGAAAACAGCACTAAAATTGCTACATCCAAACAAGGGAAATGACTATGGAACTCAAAATTATGGCATGGAATGCGAATGGGCTCGCAAAACATCTTAATGAGTTACAAGTGGTTCTAAGCACAAACAATATTGATATTTGCCTAATATCAGAATCCCATTGCACCAGAGTGTCGTTTATAAAAATCAAAGACTATAAAGTCTATCATGCTTTACACCCTGATAACACTGCAAGGGGAGGAAGCACTGTCATAATAAAAGAAAATATTTACCATTATGAAGAGCATAAATGTGAGGAACAGGCTATACAAACAGTGGCTGTTTGTGTAAGAACTAAACGTTATCCTGTTACCATTTCCGCCATATACTGTCCACCAAAGTATTCCCTAAAACGCGAACAGTATAAAAACCTTCTATACAATCTAGGTAACTTGGAGGTGATTTTAATGCTAAACACATCTACTGGGGATCAAGATTAACTACAACTAAAGGGAAAGAGCTTCTTTATGCTACTAGATATATGAATTGTGGCGTAATATCAACCGCAAAACCAACGTATTGGCCCACTGATCGTAATAAAGTCCCAGACCTCATTGACTTTTTTATATGTAAAAATATACCAACTTGTTTTCTTCACATTGAGGAAGGATATGAAATGAGCTCAGATCACTCGCCAATAATTTTGACTCTTAGTGAGAGCATAATACTAAAAGAGAGCAGTGTTACCCTGTCAAACAAGAAAACCGACTGGGAAACCTTTAAACATGATCTAGACTCTATTACTGAACTTAATGTTTCTTTAAAAGTCCATAAGAGCGAGATACAGATCTAAGTAAATTCATTACAAATATACAGCAATGTGCCTGGAAAAATACACCAACAGTGAAGAAGAGATCAAAAGGTAACTGCTATCCAGCCGAAATTCTAAACCTCCTTAAAGAAAAGAGAAAGCAAAGACGCAAATGGCAACAAAGTAGATATCCCGTGGACAAAACGCGGCTAAACTACTTAACAAAAAAACTAAAGGAAGAAATTCAGAACTTTCGTGATGAATCTACGAATATCTACCTAACCAAGTTAACAAGTGATCGCACAACTGATTACTCTTTATGGAAAACAACAAAGCACATAAAGACGCCAACCTTACACATACCTCCCATTAAAGAAACTAATGGGGGGTGGGCCATAAATAATAAACAAAAAGCTATTAGATTTGCTAATCACCTGGAACAAATATTCCAACCTAACATGCATAACTCTGAGAACACAGAACTGGAGGAAGCATCTTGTAATGATAGATTAGAAATAAAACTCGTTACCCCTAAAGAGGTTCAGACTGAGATAAAACGCTTAAAGAAAAATAAAGCTCCTGGCTTTGATCTAATTACGGGCGAAATTCTCCAAAATCTTCCACGTAAAGCCATCGTAAAACTTACCACCCTTATCAATGCTTCGTTTAGACTAAAATACGTGCCTGATATGTGGAAAGTTGCAGAAATCATTATGATACCGAAACCTGGAAAACCACCTCAGGAAATAACATCCTATAGACCAATTTCTCTATTGCCAGTTATGTCAAAGTTGTTCGAAAAGCTCCTATTAAGACGACTGAGCCCCATAATAGAAGAAAGAAAGCTTATCCCTGATTATCAGTTTGGATTTAGGGAGAAGCATTCAACAATCGATCAAGTGCACAGAATAACTAGTTTAATAGAAAAAACATTAGAAGAAAATAAAGTCTGTTCTACTGTTTTCCTAGACGTGGCACAAGCATTTGATAAGGTTTGGCATGAAGGTCTTATGCACAAAATAAGACATAAACTTCCGAAGCAGTTTGCAGATATTCTGGAATCTTATCTTACGCAGAGAATGTTTCGAGTTAGACAGGATGAGGAATATTCAGAACTTAAGTACATAAAAGCTGGAGTACCACAAGGAAGCGTCCTAGGTCCGATGTTGTATTTATTATACACTTGTGATATCCCAGAACTAAAAAATAACATCATTGCAACCTTTGCGGATGATACGGCTATCATGGCTACAGGGTCCACTCAAGAAGAAGCAGTAACGAAACTGCAAACAGCTATCAACACTATATTTGATTGGACAGTGAAGTGGCGAATCAAACTGAATGAGTCAAAATCGATTCATGTCGATTTTACTAACAAAAGACCGTCTTATCATCCGGTATTTATAAACAATCAAGCAATACCGCACAAAAACACAGCTAAATATTTAGGCATGACCTTAGACGCAAAGCTTCGCTGGAAAGCTCATGTCAAAAAGAAACGCGACGAATTAGAACTTCGCTACAAAAATATGTACTGGCTACTTGGAAAGCATTCTTCTTTATCAGTACACAACAAACTACTTTTGTACAAACAAGTCCTAATGCCAGTATGGACTTATGGTATTCAGCTATGGGGCTGTACCAAACAAAGCAACACACAGATGATACAACGCTTTTAAAACAAAGTACTGAGGGACATTGTAAATGCGCCCTGGTACATTAGAAACAATGATCTTCACCGGGACCTCAATGTGGATCTTGTTGCAACTATAATTAAAAAACACGCCGAAGCCCATGAAAGAAGGCTTCATCATCATGTGAATGTCGAGGCTATCCAGCTCCTTGACAACACGAACATAGTGCGAAGACTAAAAAGGACAAAACCTTTTGAATTACTGTAGTGAATATTAGTGATAAGTAGTGCGATGAGTGCTTACTGCAAAGAACACAATAACAATGTGTCTTCCCCTTAATAGAGACAATAAGAAAAGGTGGACACATTCTTATATTATTCTAACCTAGCAAATTATGTTAAATTTAAATTACTTATTAGTCTTTAGGCTAGATTGTAATTGCAATGCTCTACCTACTTGTCAAATAGGTAGATCATCTTAGAGAAAAAAAAAAAAAATGTTCGTGGTGTATTTATTATATCTATGTTTCATCTACTATCACAATGTCATACACAGCATGTAAATATCCGTGATCGTACTTTATAAATATTTTTACAGTGAATCCAGCGTCTACAAAGTTTTCTAACTTTAAATTGAATTTGGCTCATTCCAAAATGTCCTCGATTCTCCTCATATGTGTTACGGCGGTTTTGTTCAATTAGTTGCCTGACAGTAACCACATTTTCCTCAGTAATCGCAGTTGAGGGCGACTTTCGCGAATTTCAGCATAGAGAGAAGCACGGCCACGATCAAATTCTGCATACCAACACCTTCATCATCAGCTTATAATAGTTCACTACTGGACATAGGCTCCTCCAATTGAGCAATCAGGATCCAGGAAACCAGGGATAACGCATAACAGTGCTCAAATAAGGTGCTTCCCTTCCAAAATCAATTAGAAGATGAGCGGTGCAGTTTTGCAGGGCAATGTACTTTTAAAATCATAAAATCGTCACCTATAGTTATTTTTAAACACGAGTGTAACGTTATTTTTTGCTGCGAGTGCCGACTTTAACGCTTCACGCTAATATAGACTACTACTGTGCACAGAGAGTGATTTAAAAGCACGAGTCATAATAGTAGTTTATGCAACTGTCATATAAAAGGGGGTATTAAAACATGAGTGTCTGTTTATCATACGAGGCGTAGCCAAGTATGATAATAATTTGACACTCATGTTTTAATACCTAATTATATGCAGTTGCATACACTACTCTATCTACACTCATATTTTTATGTTAAAATTTCGTACCTATAATTATCTCATCTTTGCTGGAAGTAAGCTGCGAGTCAGTTCTGTTGTATCTACGCGTCGAGCATATCAAGCGGCGGGAAATTCACTTCACTACTTTTACATACTTCAAATAAGAAAAATCATTCACATATATAAATTACAACTAGAAAATATATACCGTTTAGCGGGAAAATAATTAACACAAATATAAACATGAAAATTTGAATTTTGAATTTGTTGAAGACGTTTAGGTATTCAGTATTAGGTAAACAATATTAATGTTTACTTGTATTTATTGTAAATATGACGTTTTTCTTTTGTATTTTTATTTCCTTAAATGTTATAAGTTGATGCCATAAAGAGATTATATACATACGTCTTTAAAAATTCAAATAATACTTTAATTGTTATTTATTAAAATTCTTTCCTTTTCGCTTAACAGGGCTGTCCATTCTGCTCTGTTTCTTATCAATGTATCTTATTATTAATTATATCTTAAGTTTAGTAAGTTCAGTGCTTTTTTGTTTTACCTATCCATTTATTCTAGATTTAGTTGGCTAAAAATATGGTAACTAACTAATAAGTAGTGGTCGAATTGATATCATGTTATGATGTAATGTTAAAAAAACCGCAACTGGCTGCGAAATTTGTTTCTAAATAATCTATTTGATATCTACCAGTATCGCCCGGCATCTTTCACGTATACAGGCTTTTCTTTAAGTGTTTGTATAAAGTACTCCATATATAAAAACCTGTTGACACTATATTTTATTAAATACCCGGCTTCGCGCTAGTTACCTTAACAAATATACACCTAAACCTTCCCCATAAATCACTCTATCTAATATTGAAAACCGCATTTTGTTTAGTAGTTTTTGAGTTTATCTCTAACAGCCAGATAGAAAGACGCGGCGTGGGGCTTCGTTTTACGAGTCTGTTCGTTTTATTCATCCAGATTCACCATCATCAGCATCAACCTAATAGTCGTCTTCAGTTAAGGAACAAGCCCTGTTTTACAGAACTAATTTACGATTACGTAGTCACAAACATATGAATACTATTTCAAACTCTGACTTAGCACTACCTACCTACTCATATGCAGCCATTCCATTTCACAAATTCAATATGGAACCCTAACGTCGCTTGCTAGTTACAACTAACTTAATATTCATATTGCATCCTAGTACCAGTAGCTCCATCTATATTGCATCATGAAGATTACGTCGCCGCCTAGCAGCTACTTTGAAATATTAAGCGGCAAAGTTAGATAAGTTTCGTAGTAACCAGAGATCGTAGACGTAGCCCGTAGTCAGTTTGGACTCACTTAATCCAAACTTGCTCACTCTGTAGTTCCTGGCACTGCTGAGGAATCTTCCCACAAAATATGTTTAGCACAGTGTTGATTTCGTGTAAGTACCTAAACATTTCAATACAGTAGATCCCTTTAAAGTAAAATTGTGAAATTTATCGGTGGTATCTCATAAATGGTTGATAGAAATTATGCTATTGTATTTATGTAAGCTGTGTGACATCCAAATACAATGAAATAAAATATAATAAATATTTATTACTTTTACAAGAGGAATCACAACACATTATAAAAAAAATTCCCGCTCCGTGTATGTCTGTCCCTTCCAGATAACCTCAAAAACTACTGAACGGATTGTTATGCGGTTTTCATCAATATATAGTGTGATTCATAAGGAAGGTTGGAAGGAAGGTGCATGAGGAAGGAGTATAGTTTGTTATAGTTTCTCCTCACTACGCTATCATAGGCCACAATATACTTTTTGGTCTTTAGCCAAAGACTTTTCGGTTACCTATGCGTCGCAAAACGGGCCGTACATCCCATATCTGACTTTTGAGATTTAAGTAAGCATGCGCTGCCAATGCCGTACATGATAAAAAATAATTATGAATAATCACTATTCCACATCATAATATAATTTTATTCTGGAAGTGACAAAAATGTAGCTATCACATTATTTTTGTATATAGTTTTTTGCTTTATATTTTACAATGTTATAATTAACTTTATTTGTATGTCCTAGAATCTTCTCTGTCTGACACTTTACGGCGTTCAATTGAGCTCACATTTGGTATTCCTATGCCATGGAGCTCGTTTGATGATGGAGTTGGAAGGTAGTCATAGGATCTACTGAACGCAAGAAGATAATCTCTATGGATCATAATGAGTACCATACCCTTAGATGATATTCAAGGTCAGACCTTATGATGATGGAAGGTGGCCATAGGAACACAGTACAAGATAAACCGATCGTGATTGGGCTCTTTGGAACGGTTATATACCGTTAGGCACGTCAAAAGCTGGTTATGAAAAAATATTTTTCATTTGATAACTTAATGTTACCAAACTTTGTAGGTATCGTTTAAATATGTTATTCCTAAAGTTTGATGAAATATTAGTTTAGGTGCTTCAATAAAAACCAATATTTAAGGCATATTTTTAACTGTTTTTGTGATTTTAAGTCGGTTATATTTTACCATTATATTTTCTTCTTTTTTCCTAAATTTACTATATAGTTACGATAATCTTTCTAGCATCATGTTACCCCTAGATAGTACTGAATAGTTCATGCAGATAAATTGCAATACTATCCTCTAACTCGTTAAAGAGTTCTGGGGCTTCGCAAGTAGAGCATCATTAGATAATGACACTCTGAGGTGGTCACGAGTGACATGATAACGTAACAAACATCCTAATTCCTAATTCCTAAATTTTCGATAGTGCCTAATATTTTCGAGTGTTGCCCTCGATTTCTCCAGGATTCCATCATCAGATACTGACCAGATGACAATGAAATCACCTTTGAAGTACCTATACCCTTATAACAATAAATAATTTTTCAAATCGATCCAGGCGTTTTCGAGTAATCGGTAAAATACATATACAAAATATTCTGACGAATTAAGAACATCCTCCTTTGAAGTCGGTTAAAAACCTGTGGCGACATCTATCGCTCTACTGCTCCAATAGGGAAGACTCAACGATACTCACATTACGAGTACACGAACACAAGGTTGGCAAGCATCCGCACATAGATGGCGCTAACAATCCTACATCGCGCTAGAGAAATGTGCCAACTTCCACGGCATATATACAACTTCCGACGATCAACTGTCGGACCCTTGGTCCCCTGGTCAATGAAAAAGTATTTTATTGAATTAGGATTACGTTAATTAATCTCTTTTCAAAAGTCAAAAATCTAACGGAAAACAAAGGGAAGTTAAGCGAGCTCATCCAGGTAGGGGGCGACGCATGCAGACCGATCAGCGCGTACGAGGGCTTACTCCGGCGAGACACCGGGCACCGATACGCCCCACGCACATAACCGCCTAGGCGAATCATGTGCGGCGCGCGCCCGGCCCCAGCCAGCCCGCCGGCGCTCACACCCGCACGCACCAGCCGGCCTACCCGCGTCGCCCCCTGAGCTCGGAACAAATAAGTAAAAAGAATGTCGTCTGTCTGTCAGTATGCCGCTTCAGTTAGGAAAATGACCATCTGTGGGAAAAAGAAACGGCAAGAAACCCACAGGTACATTTAAATATGATTACATTGCATTGATACATTTGTCAATTTAATTTGAGTGAGCCTGTTTTGATTGGAATATGATGTGAACCTCTACAAATCGGTCAAGATAACTAAAAATAAAAATAAATTCAAAAACAAAAATGGCACAGCAAAAGCAGGCCAGTCCACCAAGGCAGCACCCGTTCACGAGCATGACGCAGGGCCCAGCCATCGTCCAATTCAACCATATTTGAGGGAAGAGAACGACCCGACCCCCATGCCACCACCAGGCAGACTTTTAAGTGAGCATGCGCTGCCAATGCCGTACACATTAAAAAAATATTTGTTATTCAATGACTATTACACATCAAATCATCCTCACCCAATTAACAAAATTGTAAATTTATAAATAACTTCCTATTTCGAAGAGCTAGTAGTACACCATACATTTTTGTCATTGATATATTCATCAATTTTATAATAGGCTTTTTTCATTAAAGTTGTTTTCACCTTATCTTTAAATTGTAATTCAGGCAAATTAATAATACATTCAGGAATATGATTATAAAATCTTATACAGTTACCCATGAAAGACGAATTTACTTTACTTAGTCTGAACAACGGTGTTACCAGTTTATTTTTGTTTCTTAAATTGACATTATGAATATCAGTATTTTTAGCAAATTGGGTAATATGCTTTCTAACATACATAATATTATCAAATATATATTGACTTGAGAAAGTCAATACATCAATTTCTTTAAACAATTCTTTGAGCGAATCACGTCGACGTAATCCATATATTGCTCTTACAGCTCGCTTTTGTAGTTTGAAAATGATGTCACTATCAGCACACTTGCCCCATAGTATGATGCCGTATGACATAATACTATGAAAATAACTATAATAAACTAATCTAGCTGTATTCACATCCGTTAGCCTCCTTATTCGCCACACGGCAAATGCAGCCGAACTTAACCTACTAGCCAATGATTCAATATGTGGGCCCCATTGAATTTTTGAATCTATATTAACGCCTAAGAAAGTAGTTTTCTCTACCAACTCAAGTTGCGTTTTATCTAATATAACATTACATTGATTACTTTGTACATTAGGGAGGCAAAAATGAACGCATTTAGTTTTTTTAGAGTTTAAGACTAAGTTATTAATCGTAAACCAATGAAGCACATTCTGAAGAACACAGTTTACTTCGTCTATATTATTATCTTTCCTATTAATTTTAAATATCAGTGAAGTGTCGTCAGCAAACAAGACTATACCAGCAATATTCTGCACCATGTATGGAAGGTCATTTATATATACAAGAAAGAGAAACGGCCCCAATATAGATCCTTGTGGCACTCCAATGCTTACTTTCCCACCCGCAGATAACTCGCCATTTACATTTACTTTTTGAACTCTACCTTCTAAGTATGATTTCATCATTTCAAGACTATCATGCGTAAAACCGTAATGTTTTAATTTTAGTAATAGTGTTGAATGATTTACACAATCAAATGCTTTAGACAAATCGCAAAACCCGGCCAGGTGGGTAATTACCCTTTTCTACCTTCTCTCCATCTTCGCTTGCCAAGCTTCGCTCCACTAGGGAAACTCAACGATACTCACATTACGAGTATACGAACACAAGGTTGGCAAGCATCCGCACATAGATGGCGCTAACAATCCTACATCGCGCTAGAGAAATGTGCCAACTTCCACGGCATATATACAACTTCCGACGATCAACCGTCGGGCCCTTGGTCCCCTGGTCACAACACCCGGCCAGGTGGGTAATTACCCTTTTCTACCTTCTCACCATCTTCGCTTGCCAACATTGGCGGCTATCTTATCCTGCCACCGCCAAAGTGGGGTCACCGACGTGATCCTTACGTCTTCCCTACCTGACTCCCGCACACAGCAGTCACAGCCTTGACCATAGTCGGCACGGACGCGTGCTTCCTGGTCGCTCACCTGCGGCATCTCACTGTCGCCACAAACCATTTATTAATTTTTTAGTTCCCCGACTAGCGACTAGCAGATGGCTCGAATAATCTGTTGGGGACTCCCACTGCCATATTCTGTTCCCTGTAAATCCAATTTTTTTTTACTTCTGGGCCGTATTAATTCCGCAGGACAGGGCATGGCAGCCTCCGACGGGTTTTTTGAGCTATCTGCAAATCGTGAGTTTACAACATTATTTAATCGTTTTTTGTTTATAACAACTACTGCCAGGGAATTTTTTGAAATTGTAAAATTTGGGTTTATATTTTTTATTTTTTTTTATTATAAGTATGTAAGTAAAATACATTTATGGGGTTGCAATGTTAACACGAAATTGCTCTGAAATAATAGCGTTTGAATGCAAAAGACTGCATCGAAATCGCTTTAGTATTTTGTTAGAACTCTTTAAATGCCGATTTATCAAGCTGCAGCAGCGCCTCCTTGTGGGTGGCAGATCTGAAATGATACTTTTGAATGGAAAAAGCTGCCACAAAATCGGCCCAGTAGTTTCAGATAAAATTGTAACATACATACAAAAATAAAAAGACACAACATCTAACCCCAAACGCATATAGGGCTTTCTTTCGGGAATTCCTCCGTTCGCGCATTCGCAGCGCGTACGCGAGATTTGCTTTCGGTCCGTCGTGCGTAAAGTGCTGATCACGTCCACGGAGTGGACATTTTCACAAATTATATTTTACGGTAAACTAGCTTTTGCCCACGACTTCGTGGAAAAAGGTTTTATGATAGTTTAGCTTCTGGACGGTTTACCATGTTCAATAAGCTCAGTATTGTATTATATAGGTATAGATGTCTTTGCTGCTAGTACTACGGGGAAGTCAAGCTGTCTCTCTAGTTCTACCTACTCGAATTAGTATCAAAAACCGTTCAGTAAGTTGTGCGTGATGCGCGAACAGTCAAACAGACAGCCGTAAATTTAAAATATATATTTTGAGCATAATTACGTCCCAGAATTTTGTGCAGACAATTTTTTTCTGAAATATCTTCACTGTACAGACATGGCTTTTTTACAGTTTTATAATAGTTACAATATATAAACAAATTTTCAAGTGATAAATATTTTTTCCTGGCAAGCTTTTATCGCGCGTTCTCTACGGCTGATCAGAGTTCTTGTCAAGACTAATTAAACGAGCCCTTATTATGGTTAGTTTAGGAGTTTCTATGGCGATCTCCCGCCTCCATCATCAGATCAGCTCGACGGTATCAATCATATCCCTTGCATTATCACCGAACTTACGTGAGTATACAAAATTTTATCTCAATCGGCAACCGGGGAATGGATCAAATTGAACTTGCTAGATTTTATTACGAACAAACATGGGGACATGTGAAAGTAAATAAAAGCTTCATTAAACTAGAATTTTTGATTAATTAATTATTATGAAATCTTAAAGTTCTACCGTCATTACATAAATGGAAAGTCGATCTATGTTTGGTACTGCAGAGAAATATGTGGATCACACAATTTTTTTTCCTAAACTGAGAAATACATACGCACCCACATTTAACACTCTAAGCCAGTACAAAATTCACGGAAACCCGCTGCACAAAGCTACTCGGTTCACAGTTGGCGCCATTTAGTCAGCTTTTAACCATTCATATAGGCAGGTACATCAATTATCCCAATATCAGCTCGGCCTCAAATTGGGTTTGGCCGCTAACATTATAGGTAAGTACATCCAATTCATAATTTCAAAATTAGAATTGCGCTCTGCAAGCAGCTCTTGCCCGCCAAAAGAGAACAAGACAAAAGCCTTTTGCAGAGAGAGATGATAATACGGAGTGCTCCTTATAATTCTGTGCGCCTCGTAACTGAATCACATACGTGCTTTGCCAATCCACTAATGAAATATTAAACAGACAGATACGGGATTCAATAAAATATTCAATCACTCGGCATTGGATTGCCAGTTAGGTGTTTCGCGGAAATTGTAATGTATACATTTAATCTATGCTTTTTGAATAGTCTGTGTTTTGGGCACAAAGTCGTCACTGGCGAACAACACTAGAAAGTAAATAATAAATATTAATTTATATTAAAATTAAATATATTAATAACTTGCTACATTATTCAATAAACTCATTGGAAATGTAATAAAACACCTTCAAAGGAACGATGTAAACAACGTGTAACGAAATAATGTTAAATAGCGCGTTTTCATTTCAGAATTCCGGCCACGTAACTCAACGAAATTGGAGTGTGGCAGGAGCATGCCAAATAATTGTACATGGCCCTTCATC
Organism: Blastobasis lacticolella; assembly: GCA_905147135.1. Classification (NCBI taxonomy): domain Eukaryota; kingdom Metazoa; phylum Arthropoda; class Insecta; order Lepidoptera; family Blastobasidae; genus Blastobasis; species Blastobasis lacticolella. The sequence goes on from LR990051.1 coordinate 2,799,523, forward strand.
TAAAATATTATTATATTTCGAACATTATGTTAGACACAACGTTTTCTATTCAGTATTTTCTTATAAGTGACCTGCGCCCAAGCAATAAGGCTATTAGACGTCATTATTTGCCAAGCTTACTCTGTGTGAGAATAATTAGAGTAATACTTCCTTAGCGTAGGCTCTGTGGGTTTCTTGCCGTTTCTTTCCCCCACGGAGAAACACCTTGGAAGCGGCGTTAAATTTCCTTCCTTTCCCACACATGGTGACTTCTGTCGGCGGTTGGGTAGGGGTAGGGTAGGGGTAAGATAGTGGTAGGGTAAGGGTAAGATAGTGGTAGGGTAGGGTTAAGGCAGTGGGAGAATACGGTAAGGGTAAGTTACGGGTAGGGTAGGGATAGGATAGAGTAGGGTGGGAGCAGCTACCTACCACATGCAGCATGTGTAATGCACGCTCACTTAAAAGTCTGTCTGGCGGTGGCGTGGGGGCCGGGTCGCTCTTTTCCCTCAATTATGGTTGAATTGGATGACGGCTGGGCCCTGCGTTATACTCGTGAACGGGTACTGCCTTGGTGGACTGGCTTACTCTTAGTTTTACTAGACATATTTATATAATATATTGAGCGCGGTCCGGCTCTGACTGGCATTGCTGGGCACGGTCCGATTGACGTGGGGTGGGTTTGCTGCGGCCATGGGGCCGCCAGCGTGTCACTGTGTGCTTCCTTCCTACTTTCCTACTTTCCTAATCAATAAATACATTTTGAATTTTGAATTGAATAGCAATATTTTCTCGAAAAGTATTTCCTTCATACTGTATTACTGAAAGTTTATAGCTCAAATTGAAAACATATCCCAAAGAATATAAAATATGTGTTAAGTCAACCTAGGTAGTTCTACAGTGACAATAATTATTCCTGTTACATGCAAATTGAATATTAATGGTTACATTTACCGCTATTCATCAGGAACACCGTCTGCTCGTTTTTCACAAAAATACACAAAATATTTTTTAAAGTAGCTAATGGTTATAAAGAAATAAGAAACAAGAAAAGCCAAGTTACAGTCCTCGTCAACCGTTTGCAAGCTAGCAATGTTTATTTTAACGGTAATTGGAGTCTCATCTTCTGAGCATAAGCGAAAAAACGCAGACGGATAAATTTGTCCCAGGTGCCATCTTGTGTTCTCCACGTCTAGTTAGAATTAGAATTCATGTCTTGTTTTTATTTCATAGAAAAAATAGCACGCCATTCGCTGCGATATCTAACGTAGACGGAAATTTCAAGATAAAGTAATCTTTATAGCTACTGAAACAATTTTGGTGTATATACAATCATAGCAATCATAATCGTCTCAAAGTTTCTTTTAGCAAGGTGATTCATTATAATCACCTTGGCGTCAATATCCCGATTGTCCTTTCGCGCGAGGCCCGTTCTTCTTGACCATGATCCAGAACTTTGGCAGATCAGCTAAATACAATGGAGCGACTGCCATCTGACCTCCGCCAAATTTCATCATAGTTACACATTCAGTCTTCTTAATGGTTAATCGGTTAGTAACGGTTTTAAGAGAGGTAGGGCATAGCGGGGTATCTCGTTCGAATTGGAGCCGCCCGACTGGGGAAGTACCTTACAGAATATCGCAGCTAAATAATACTCTTTTAAATAGTATTGTGTTTCTGCCGGTGAGTAAGGTTTCCAGTGCTCCATGGGGTGGGGATTTGGGGAACCGTGGCTTTGGCAGTGGAGTGGCATTTGATTTTTGCTGCCAGAGCAACGTGTTATAGAGGTGGGCAACGCATTAGCGATACTCTTGGTGTTGCAAATGTCTATAGGCAGTGGTGACCACTTTCCATCAGGTGGCCCGCTTGCCTGTTTGCCTACCGTATGACATAAAAAAAAAAAAAACTCATGTACACAACTCTAAAAAAGTCATTGGTACATGATGACACTGGGCATTGAGCTAGGTACCTTTCGCTTACTAGTCGAGGCCACCGACGTTCTTTCCATTGACTATCGTAACTATGGCGTACCTATGTAATAAATACAATATAACATGTGCAAAATAATACAATCTGTTAGCTATGCATTATGTTTAGATAGTATTATTGAAAAACGCTTGACTAAGCACTCGCTTTGCAGTCCGATCGCTTGGGTTGAACAGATCGAAATGGTCGTCTTTACCTGTTAAAACTATCGCAGCTACGCCACAAAAAAGTGTTACGCTTATAGTTGGTAGACGCTTATATACCGCCGACATCTGCACATAAATTTGCCTGTTAAGACATCTCATTTAAAGAAATACCTGAGTTAAGAACTTTCACCCTTCTTAATGGAGGCGAGGTTCATACACATAATATTTCACGTCAATTAACTGCTCAAGTATAATGAAGCTGCTGAGTGTCGAAACCCAGTGGCCTATTTAGCCTTAGTGGGCCGCCCTAATTCTTTGATAAATAGGATTTACGGCTACCTGAATGAGTGGTGAGTTTATGTAGATTGCATGATGGTATAAATTAATATAAAAAATGATTTACCACGTATACCACGGTACGGTTACGGTCACGGTAACAAATATCATAAGGCTACACCCACGCAATTACTAATATTACAAAATATATAACTACAGACTTTTTATGCTGTGCTAATATTATACCAAAAGTTGTGATGTACACAAAATGACCCATGTGTCGGAAGAGTGTATAATTCAAATTTCGGACAAGCTTAAGAGCTTAGTGGAGAAGGGTGCAGCTTTCAAATCACTATAAAATGTTCCGACGGATTACTGTCCGGTACAAACTCTGTCAGTGTAAGGGTACGTTCAGTACGAACGCGCCGCTTGCGAACCTATTTTCTCTCACTTGCGCCTAGCTCAGTTTCTTTTTGGTAAACGTATTATCCGCTTAATTTATGGCTTAGGTAAGTACAATAGGTATTCGGTCCATTTAAAATAAATACTCCAAAGGAATATATTTTGTTCCTAACAAGCTTGTATCGCGCGGTATAGTACTCATCAAGACTATTCCAAAGAGCCAAAACACGATAGGGTTATTTTGTTGCATTCAGTAGTTCCTTAGGCCACCTTCCGTCATTATGATCAGACTTTGAGAATCACCTAGCGGTATCGTAGTCAATAAGACCATTGCAAAGAGCCCAAATACGGTGGTGTTATATTATTGCGTTAATTTGTTCCTAAGACCACCTTCCGACTCAATCATTAGACCAGCTTCATGGTACCTGAATCATCTAAGTTAAATAATTTTACCAAATTTCAGCTCAATTGAACACCGGAAAGTGGGTCAACTTCCCCAGTCAGGCGGCTCCAATTCGAACGGGATATCCCGCTATGCCCTACCTCTCTTAAAACCTACCCTCTGTTTGTACCTAAGAATAAAGTCAAAAACTACTGAGCCGCTTTAAAAAAATATTTCACTAATACATAGAATGCTACATTATCGCTTCTTCTTCTACATTATCACTGAATAACATAGGCTTTTTATCCCGAAAAAATTATTCCTGCATGGAAATTGATTGTTTACAGAGATCTGAACTGTGCACGGGTGAAAGCTGCTGAGAACCGCTAGATAGTTACAAAATAGTCGTGATTGTCCATTGTCTTCGCAAAACAAATTTCCAACACAAGCTCACAGTATCAAAGCGGACAGAACTGCATACGCGCACCCAATATGCAAGCCTTGTGTAAGTTGCGCTCGCGAGCGGCTCACGGCGACGCATTCGCTGGATCTGGACGCATCCCAAAGTCATTTTAACGCCTGTTTTTACAGGCGTCTAATACTGTAAGGAAGTAATTAAAACCTGAAAACAGTAATTTTCACTGCAGCGTTATTTTATTGCAACTACGCAGACAAGCGAAGATGGTATTCACCAAACGCTTAACAAAACGTTGTCCATTAGAGCAGTATCAAATCAAATGATCTATTAACACCGCAGCACAGTCCACTGCTGAACTTGAGCCTCCATATTAGTGGAAGGTTTTGCCATAATCTCCACGCTTGACAGGATTGGTGATCGCAGTATTGTAAACGTAGCTGCCTGGTTTTGGTTTATGTTGATCCTAGCTGTTTCGCATCTACGAGTAACACCTGTATTTTAAAACGTTACTGTGATTTGTCACAGTGCGCGAACACACCCTTGTTCAACTGACGATAGGCGATCAGCACTATGCGTCTATCAAAATGCACAAAATAGTTCAATGATGGAGAGAGACACTGCTGTATTGAAAGCACTGCGTTCACTTTTTATAAATCCGCTCTCAGATGTGTCTTACTACTAATAGTGACGCCACGAATACGGGTTTATGTCAATAATATTTGTATAAGTATAAAGTTAAAAACTGCAGCAACGTTAGCCGTGTAAACACTGCAGCTTTATTATAATATCCATTAGTAAAGTTATCTTCGTACTCACAGAGTCCGCTTTCTTTTCCACTTCCCGGTAGTGCTGTCGCGTATGAGCCAGTTCTCTGTTCCGTCTTGATCATGATCCCGAATTTGGTAGATCAGGTCATAGGTCATATCAGATTCCATAGGAAACTTCCTATGATAATATGTAGGCAAAGTACCTGAATACGGGGAAAGGCGTGACAGTATGTATGTAACTGTGTATAGTAATATTGTAGGTGTGTAGAAATTATGTAATGAAGTAACAGCATAAGTACCTACTTATTAATATTGTATGTGTGATGGCGAAGGCGAAATTATCGTTGAGACAAACCTCAAAGAGGTTTACCAATGTGTTGTATTGAAGATTGTAATGTTTTTGTGAATAAATAAATCTAAATCTAAAAAAAAAAAAAAGGTAATTAAAGTGGAGCGACTGCTATTTGCTATGTTATTCTCTAATACAACATCCATGAGCACAACGATGAAACGTGACAGAACGTGCCAGGTTGCCAAGCAATTTCCATGGAAATATTATTATCATCCGATAGAATATCCTACATTTCATCGTTGACAATAATGTTTCTTAGATAATCGCACTCCAGACCTCCGTGACCCTGCTACTATGGGAACCTGACCAGATTACATTTAGTCGACTGAATATAAGTTTGTGTAAAATATATAATCGATAATATTTACTTATTCTTACTTATCCTACCTTACATATTATTATATACAGCGAATAGCGCTACTACATGGTTCATTTCAGAGGCCGTTTGACTGACAAACTGGAACAATTTAATTAGCTCATGTTGTTGAACTTATTTCGAAAATACACGCTTTGTGAATATTTAGCTCGTGGCCTTCAAGTTTTATGTGTTAAACTTTACGTCGCAAATAGTTTAGATTTCATTTTTTAAATGCAGTATATAATAAATAGGTACTGTTTTTTTTTGGGTATAAATATATACAAATATTATAAAGAGAAACTACGTAATGAAGAAGAACTACCGGGCCGATTTTAAGAATTCTTAAACTACCATATACCCGAATGACATTGTCTACTTTTTATCCCGGGAAAATAATCTCGCGGAAAAGTTGAATATTTCCCAGAGCTCCGAAGTACGCGCCGGTGAAAGCCGCTGAGAACGGCTAGTCATCATCTTGGTTTTAATGTCTCGATTGTGTTTTCGCACACGAGGGCCCGCGGTCCACCTTGACATGAGCCAGAATTTGGCAGAACAGGTAGTGGAGCGACTGCCGTCCGACCTCCGCACCTTGTTAATAACCAGAACAGATGGGATCGTGGTTACACATTCAGTCACACGAATGTGCAGGTCTCATCACGATGTTTTTCCTCGTTGAAAGAGCATCGGTTAGTGATCAACTAACGCATACCTATAACTCAGAAAAGAGTCATTGGTACATGGCGGTAGTGGAATTCGAACCCGGGACCTCACGCTTACAAGTCAGACTCTTTATCTACCAGGCCACCGACGCTTTACTGTTTGTATATATACATGTGAAACTAGTGAAGTAAACACGCCGTTTGATATCCTCGACGCGGCAACTGAAATCACTGGCAGTTTACTTCCAGTAATGTTAAGAAAACTGTAGGTATGAAGTTATAGCATGAAAATATGAGTGAAGATAAAATTTAGTATGAAACTGTATATAATTTGGTATTAAAAAGCTGGTATCAAACTCATACACTCATGTATTAAATACCTCCTTTTATATGCGAATTATTTACCCTATTGCAACAATCCACAATTCTGAATCCAATCTATGTGACTAGTAGGAACAAAACACAGGCAAACAACAATACAGCAACGCCTCGGCAAAAGGGTGGGTTTTAACAAGTGCACTGCGAATAAAAAGCGGTAGCTAGGTAGGGCATTGCATAAAATAGAGCACCGCAAAACCATTGCCTGTTGCGCGTAGCACGGTTACGCCGCCGTAGCCAGTCACCTACAGAGCGCCGAGGGCTACGCCCGCCCCCCGTCTACTTTCTGGCTCACTTCTCATTTAAATACTTCCCGTACGCTTGCTGCCGTTGCCGCGTAAAATTCAAAAGTGGAACCAGAAATAGATTAAGTTCTTTTTTCGCAACGCTTGCTGGTTATGTTTCTGGAACTTTGGGATTATATTATTTTTTTAAATAGCACCGTTGAAAATTAACGCTTGTGGTGACAAAATACTGTTTTAGTTTGAGTGGGTTTTTGTTTTAGTAATTTTATTGTAATAATGTTGGTTTTAAAAGTGGTTTAAAATGTTGCTGAAATGAACTCTCGGACGTTAATCTTCTCAACGGTAAGTAGTCTTAAAGTATTTAAATGTATCTATTCATAATCTAGGAGGCGGCTTTGGTCTTGTGGCAGAATGCTTGCGAGACCGAAAACCAAGGTTAAGCAATGTTCGCAATATCCGCGAACTGCATGGGTGACCGTTTTGTACTTTGAGACTAGTCGAACTTCAGCACCGCAAGACCTAATACTGTTGGCGAAGCCAGGTTGACCAAGATTTTCCGCTGGGGACTTCTTGAGCTGTTTTGAATTTATTAATTTATTATTTCTAATATATTTAGCCCTAATTATTAAAAACTAGGGGTTATAGTAAACGTAATTATTAGTATATACTATCTACTACACCTATACCAATGAGCCAAATAAGAAAATTAGTACCTACACCATAATAATATAGAAAAATTAAAACAAAATGTTCTGTGTATTTAAACAATATTTAGAGAAGACAATTATCTTCCTATTACGTTTTACAATGATTAAATTACAAAGAAATGAACGTTTTTCTGACATTCATTTCGCCTACAAAAATTCTTCGAGCACAATCACTTAAAGCAATAAAGACAACCACAAACGTTTAAGGCAAACAATACATCAAATAAAGGTGGAATCACATTGTTGACTTCAAAGGCTCTTAGTGTAAAGCTAGCTTTTGTGGTGAAAAACTACAATACCTACTGGTTTTTTCGATCAAGCGGCAAAAAAAACCTTGAAATGTTGGGTTTGTAGACGATTGATGGATCAATTTGAAAATGTATTAGTTTTTAGTTTCTTAAGCCTATTGTGAAACGATATAACAAATAGGGAATCATAATTAGTTTTTCTAACTATGATTCAATCTGGTCAGGTACCCCTGTTAACAGGGTCATGGAGGTGGCAATTGCTCCAATGTAATTACTTAATTGCGAAATCCTGGATCATGGTCAAATCGGACCCCGCCCTCACGCACGACTCGTGAGAGAGCACAACCGGCACATAAACGCCAAGATATGATATATTTTTATTGTACTAATTTTGTCTGCAACTATGACGCTTCTCAATACCTATAGACCATAATAAAAAATTGTCTATGTCACCTTCTGGTTTCTCCATCTTTAAATAGTAGGTATACAGTAAAACCGCTGCTTTCTACTGGCTGTCTCTGCACTTCTTCTAAACCTTTCAACGTATTTTATACGCTTTTCGCCACCAATCTAAGAATTTCCGCCGGTAGCTTTATGAAAATCCTAGAACACTCGTTTGAAGTCCGGGCGGGCTAGTTATTTAAATTATTATATAGAAAAAATACTGTTACGGGGTACCAATCGACTTCCGTTACTGCTCAACGGGTCTCAGGTTCCTCAGCGGAAGACCGTAATAATGAAAATTTATATTTACTTTAATAAAGTTGCTCCGTTGTCAATTGTGTTCGAATACAAAGAAAATGAACTGAACAGACGTTTCTTTCTTAAAAAATATATTTTGTGGAAACAATACCTTCAAACAAAACAATCACAATAATAATAGCATTCTCCAGGTTCGATTTTTACGAAAGAAAAACGACTTCATCTATTTAAAAATCACCTTCACAGTTAAGTTAATGATTATTAAAATTATATCGTTTTCATATCATGGTCTAGTCGCTTTCGTTAATATTCTATCGTCACAGCGTCAGTTTACATTTCCACTGTCGGAAGAACAAGAAATCTTGTAGATACTCAAATATTTCCCAAACTGAACAGACTTTAATGAGACAAAGCTAATAACCATTTTGATTAAACGAGTTTTGGGTGGGTACAGAAAAGCGTATCAATTTTGATTTAACCGTTCCGGAACTACAATGTCACAGACAGAAACTGTTACAAATTTCTAAAACCTGTCTTTTGCGTAGGGGCGGGGGGTTAAAAATATTCGTATTAAAATACTATATTTTTTATTGCGCGTTCTCTATGATCAGTCAGAGTGTTTGTCAAGACTAATCAAACGAGCCCGAACTCGATGGGCTTTCCATGCGTAGTTTAAGAGTTCCTATGGCCACCTTCCGTCTCCATCGTCAGATCAGCTCGATGGTATCATAACATTGAATTGTCACCTACCTTACATGAGTGTCCAAAATTTTAGCGCAGTTACGGGCATGGGGCATTTTATCTTAGTCCTCACAGTGACAACGCACCTGCGATTGCAACCTAAATACATGAATCGTAGATGTTATAGGCCTTAGTTAACGCTTATCATCAGGTGGGCTGTCTGCTGGATTGTCACTGCGTAGCATGATAAAAAATCAATCAAAAACCAGGAATTGGTTCAAACTTATGACAAAAATACATGGGGATATGCGAAACTAAATAAAAGCTTCTTAAAAATAGTACATGAACTAAAAACCCAAACTGCTATTAAAAAACTGAAAAGTTAGAAACAAGCCGAATGGTGTTAGTAAATAGGTGTATAAAGTGTAAATGTTTGTTTAATTTTAAGTTGAAAGCAGGCGAGGACGCATTTTAATTTCTATAAATATTAGGTATCCGTGTCTACATACTTTTTTACCAAAAGTATTTAATAGCAGTTGGGGTTTTTAGTTTTTGTACTCCTTTTTTATTTACCGCTTTTTATTTTAATTATTGGTTCCATGAAAGTTTAAGTGAAGTAAAAACTTAAGATTGGTTGCCAACTGACTTTAAATCGTTGTAGATCATAAGCGGTCATTCTTAATGCAAAATGATAAGAGCAAGCTAAAGATTATTTTTCAATACCCATGACATAGTATGGCGACTTTAATTTTTTTATTTTTCCCCGCCATATTGAATTTTGTTAAATTCAAAAACTTCAGTGACATTCGCAAGATTAAGACAAATCGATAGACGTAAGAACCATCTAAATCAGCAAACGCGTTTGGTCTCTAGAGTTCCACATATGAACACACATACATATGCTGATATACACATTGCCCTACTTTGCGTCGCGCAGTTGGATAAAAATATGTTGTCTATTTCTAACATTCACGAAAAATCGGGGTATTATAAAAAATATAAATAATAAAATATAAATAATCGTAGACATATGTTTGACGTGTGTATCTGCGGATCTGTGTACGGGTGTGTCTGTCTGTGGTATCATAGCTCCCCATCGGATGAACCGATATCGTTGATTTACATAATATTGTTTTCCTGCCGGTGAGTATTGTCCAGTGGTCCACGGGAAACCGTAGTTTAGGCAGTGGAGGGGCATCATGTCGTACAAGGCGACAAATGTTCGACGCAAACCTTCTAGAGACTTTGTAGGCTGAACAGCAGCGTTTTCGATTGTTAGATACACATACAACATGTTTGTGACACTGCGATCTCCAACTCAAGCGAAGAAACTGTGGTAAAAACCTCCTCTTTCATGGGAGAGATCCTGAGTCCTGCAGTAGACTGTTATGGACTGTGATGATGATGATGAACCTAACCGACAGGAAAACATCGGAAAATCACCAACCGAGTTTACCATGAACTCAAATATTTCCGAAACAACCTAAGATACTTTAGTGAAACAGAGGTTTTACTGGTTTTCAAATCACATCCAAATTGGTCCATCCATACAGGAGCTGCGGTGCCACAGATTATATAGATACACAAGTCAAACTAACAGTACCCGTCTTTTTCCGTTAGGCTTTAAAAATAGCATTATTTGGCTGTGGTATTAAATATGGTAGAGATAAATTTGTACTATTTGCATCCACATCATTTAAATCGATATACCTTTTACAACAAAAACAGTTTGCGTAAATTGCATGCCAGCAATGCAACCAGAGCAAAGCATTATGCCTGAGCACGTTAGCAAACATCGTCAATGTTTACCTGGTAGATGCACTACCCGTTTAAAACGTTTCAGCGCAAGCAATGTTTAATTTATATACATTATTTTAACTCGCGTTGATAAAAGCGAAATTAAAATCTTTATACGGAATACAGCAGCGAAAACTGGGACCATCATCGTGAATCCCAGAATAAATCTTTTGTGCACTCTATATTTGTAGGTTGTGTACTAAATTATGGGTCAGTGACAACTGCTGAGAGGTACAAGGCGACTAATATTAAGGCATCCGCTGCCTCCCTTAGGCATCCGCTCAGGATCGGCATGCGTGGCGTCCTTTGGTGTCGGAGTCAAAGATCCTCTTTGGGTCGCCAAGCTAGAGAAATAAGTGAAACAGTCCAGCTGCGACCATCGTAGATGATGTTGCGTCACGGCTAACAGAAGACACGCCTTTCTGGTTATATAGATTAAAGAAAAATTGCTTTTGCCACATCTGTCAATGACTATAAGCAATCCATAGAGCACTTTGGTTTACGGTTTTAAACGGTTTGTACATAAAATACATGCGAAACACCGCGCTGCATTATGCTTCGGCACGTAAGCAAATATCTACAATATTTCAGTGCTGGGATGCACAGCACTACTTCTGTTTAATTAAAACACATTTTTCGAAAGACGCGAAGGCACGGTATGTTCGTTGCGTTTACCCTAGATTAAATCCACCACGAAATGAATTGCTATTGATCCACTGGTTGATTGAAGAGAAAAAAAATATCCACAGATCCCCCAGTGAAGCCACGTCGGTAAGTGGTGTTTGGAGACGTTACGGACCAGCTGAATAGCTGGAAACCACATTGGATATCGGGTTAACATACAGCCAATAAGTTTTGAGAAGGTTCTTTCCCTTTGCTGAAGCTTTATTTTTATACAATCGGATCAGTAGTTTGTAAAATATTAGTATTTTCCGAATGTGTCGGTTAGTTTAGAATTGACTTCAGAGTAAAAAGACCCTTTGATCCCAGTAGTTCCATTCGTTCCATTTTGGTACTAATGGAACGCTTTCCGCGTCTATCTGTCTCTCTGTCTGTATGACATCAGCAAACTCTTTCTAAACCAAGCACCGGATTTTGATGCCGTTTTCGCTATCGTTTATATAATTTCTTCCAGAAGGTTTATACTCGTATGCATATTAATAGAGAGGAAACCCGAGAATACTCGTATGAAGTCGGGGCGGTTGGTTAGTTAAACAATAAGTTAGAGTATTGTTGATAATATAGCGATGCAACTACTGCCTGCAGAACTCGAGTACATAGATAGCAATGTGCTCCAGTGAGTCTAGGGGAATCTAGGACGCACTGCGCTGTAGTTGTGATATCATTCATTCGTAGTAACTCATTTCTGCCACTCCGCGTCTGGGTAGAATGATCTGTACTTACTGCGTCGGTAATATTAGGCTTGCTTCCTATCTTTATCTTGGGCCATTTGTGAGCAGGGAAAAATAGTACATTATTATACGAGTATGGGTTGGTAATTACTCACGAGGCCTGGTTGTAGCCCGAGCCGTGGGATAGGACCACCGTAGTATTTTAATCACTGATCTCCAATCTCCTACCAAGCGCAGAGATTGTGGCAACAACGTCCACTGATGTGGAGGAAGCTCAAGTCCAGCAGTAGACTTTTATGGGCTCTTGAAGAAGTTGAGTGGAAGAATGGCCCTAATAATGGGAAAAACAATAAATATGCTACTCCCGCGGAAACCACAATCAAAATTCGGAATAAATTGTAGCATTAACTATTCTTGGCTATAGGTAAGCTACATTACATTAAGATCAGATATTGATTCTAATTGTATGAATAGTAGACAAAACAAACTTTTTTATGAAATTATTTTACACTATCTCGTGCCCGCGACTTCGTTCGCGTGGACTTTATGATTAACAAATAATGTAATAACTACCTGGAGAGGTTTTCAATGGAGAGTACAACATGGAGTTCTTCAAGAAAGGGGTTAAAAGGTTTTTACGGGGTCGGCAACGCGTGGGTGATGCCCCTGGTATTGCAAACGTCCATAGGCTGCGGTGACTGCTTACCATCAGGCAGGCCGCAAGCTTGTTTGCCACCTTAGAGGTATAAAAAAAAAATGTATTAAGTTTTTCTTTACGGCAAATCACTATCACTACAAAGTATACATTAATCTACTCTGTATTTCCCTGTGTCTGTTAGGTTATTAACTCTTTCTAGGCCACTTCTGCTAAGGCGAAATTTCCGTATAGCTCTTATAGCGTAGCTGTTCTCTTAGAGTTTAATATCAAATGTTATAGATCTATGAATTTGATAAGTCAACAGCAAATGCTCATCAGGCTGAACAGAAATAGCTGGTCTTTTATGGTTCTACATCCGGTGTTCCAGTTTCCAAAATCAATTAGCCTAGGCTTAATAGCTATACAACAAAAAAGATTCATTCAAATCTGTTCAGTATTTCCGTAGATTATATGTTAGTATTTAGAGAATTAAGCTTAGAAATTTGAGCAAAACTTCAATGTTGTGAGAAGTCAAAAATGGCCTGGAATTATTGAATTTTATATGACTGAGACCCATCTCATATGTACAATACAAACAGACAGAAAAAAATATTAGAATGTCTTATTATATTATTATTTCTTCATCGTCCTATGCTATATTTTCTAAATATATTCAATGTACAGACACACCTTTTTTCCTGTTCTGTCATATATATAGATAGATACTATATATAATATTAGTAGGATTATTAGTAGGTACTCGTTGAGATTACTACTAAATTTTAGATTAGAATTGAAATAAAATTATTGATCTTATACAGGTTGTTACATTATATATGTATGAAGCCGTGAGCTGGATGAAGTGCTTAACGTATTGAAACGATAGGAACAATTATTTCTGTCGTACGTGGAATAATTGTACCTATCGTTTTAATACATTTAGCACTCCATCCAGTACACAGTTTCATACATACATATCTATACTATTACACACCACGCGTAAACCACAGACTTTGGACGACACGGAAGCCTACATATGCTGCCATATTTCCGTACAGATCCAACTGCTCGAAAAAGTGATCGGGAATTGAATTTACGGATTTCATTCCAACGTGCCTTTCGCGCCTCCCTTATGTCAATTTTTTCATTGATGAGATCAAATTATCCTTATAAAGCCCATTCCATAGACAGCACAGTATAAAATACAGTACAATTCGAAAATTGCACCTACTATTGAGAAATAAATTTATCTAAATCTAAGTAGCTTGCTGCATCTGTATGTCTGTCTCAATATCCGCTAAGTCCACCTAGTCCACAAAGAAATTTCATGCGGTTTCCACTATCATTTAGAGAATTTCATCCGGAAGGTTTATAATACTATGTAGAACTAGCTTTTACCCGCAACTTCGTCGTCATGGATATTGTTTTTAAAATAAACAGAAAGTGATGGCCATAAATATTTGTTTCCTTGCCACAAAAAAATAAAACCCGCCCTCACGACTTTTTAAGAACTTTTGGGTATAATTCACACAGCTCAATACTGAGAACTCGAATATCGGTCGCCGTCGACGATCCCGCACCACCTCAATTTCGACCGAAATCACATCTTAAGCCCTTGAATCTAAATGGGACCGTGGCGGAGCAATATCGGGATCTACATACCTTCCTACAGGCTAATTCCAATTCGAGCCACACTCTGCCTTGACGGACACTCCAGGGCGTAATTACACCTAACGACGAGTGTGGTTTCACTTCTTAACTAGATGGCGCTAGTATATTTGTTTCAAACTAAACTCGCGTTCTTTACACATATTATATTATTATATTCGACTCAACTCAGGCCCAAACCACTGGATAGAACTGCATGCGCCTAATGTCCTCTCCACTGACCGGCAATATTATCCACGTTTGGTTCGGGAAGCGATTGAAATTAAAAAGTACAAAACTTTCAATCGGGAAGATGGATATAAGCTTTCGGCGTCGTGGAATCCAGTGGTGTGCAAAATAAATAACCGTAAGACACAAGAGTTATCGTCGGACGCATCCGTGGATATCGTGAGTGTTGTGTGTCGTGCAGTTCCGAATCAACAACAAATTGACAATTTTATGTGAGGGTAGGAGTCTACTAGCACATCACCGCAGCTGTCACCTCCCACGGCAGTCGTCTCGTGACCACGGTGGGTGTAACCCTACCGAAACGTCGGGAAAACAAATCATAAAGGTACGTCGCGTCCAAGTCCCGTCGAATATAATAATAGGCGCTAGTATAGCCGAATTATTACGCCTAACAGTCCGCCTGATTGGGTATCACCATTTTATCTCTACCGCAGAATAATAATGCTTGCAAATGGTTCTTTTACATCATTCTTTTACACTTATCCAATTTTAAATCTAAGTTTAACACTTAGTATGAAGTGTATAAAAGAAACGTTCTGAGGCCATTTAGCATTAAGGTAGGCACAATATTATGGATAAAAGTACATGGTCATTTATAACTGTCGTCTATGGGTAACACTTTCAATTCAACTTGCACTTAGGTTTCATGTAACAATAAGCTAACCGACAGACAAAGTCGGAAAACACTTGACCAAGTAAGATAAACTCGAATATTTTCTACAGAACCAATTTTAACGAAACAAAGCTAAGATCGAGCCATATTCATTAAACTTTCTTTCAAATTGAGAAAACCTTATGTAAATCGATCCATCCACTGACAGACACAGAAAGCTATACCCGTCAAACTTATAACACTTCTTTTTTCAACGGGAGTAAAAATATAAATCCTTTCTCTTTATAATATTAGTATAGACAATTGCAATATTCATTTCGATTAAATTGCCTTTGAAATAAAGAAAACTGCATCGAAATTGTTCTATCCGTTCAGATGCATAGACACATATGTCGAACTTATTCCCACCCATCTTTTTTCAGTTAAAATTGCGGACCCGCAAACACGTTTTCACTGCGAGAACTAAGCTGGTATATCTATCTCTATCCTAAGATTATGCTGGCTGTTTGACATTATCCTTCAAATCGCAAAACAATCATTTCAAGCACTATTTAGTTGTCGCGGTCACGGGTAGTACTTAGTCTACCCTTGACATTTTGTCTTTAAAAGTAACAAGCAACCATTATTGCTTATCAGTAGAAATTGATAAGGCGGTGGTACGTAGCCATCCAGGCGGACGACAGAATCCTACCATTGATAAAAAACTTTCGCTTTACGTTTATAGACATGGGTAGGACCTAGTATAGCGATATAGAATACGAAATCTAGCGCTACACATAAACCAAGAAAGAAACCATTATTTCCAACATTCACTTGAGTTTTCTGCAAACGGAACCCTAAATATAAAAAATGGCCGCCGATAGCCTAGCTATCGCTCCCGTGACGGACGGCGCTCTCCTCCGATTGCAATCTTGTTCCACTAGCGATCGAACGATGCTTGCCTGCGCGGAAGTTTAAATGGGTGTTCCATCGACTAGCTGGCTTCATTCAACAAATACCGCTTCAGTTTGATATTGTAAAGAGGCAGCGGCATGGGATCGTGTGGGTGCAAATTGTATTCAAAACTCCACTAGGAACTGGATAGGCGGGTACAGTCACACTATTGCTACTGGAGTACTCAACGAAATATGATATAGCATAACATTAAACAATCACTCCAGATATTTTGTCGGAATAAAAAACAAAGAAATACATCAAGTAAGTACGTACTTAAAATAAGGCCACGACAAATGTGTGCGTGGTGGTCAAGCGTACAGATCAGGTCAGATACTTGGGATTGGTACTTAACGCAACCGGGGACAACGACAGCGATATCAAATCCCGAATATCCGAGGCTTGGGCCAAGTGGCGGGAGGTGACTGGTATCATTTTGCGATCCCAAAACGCAGATAAAACTGAAGTAACAAGTCTATGAGACCATTATAGACCTGCTTTCCGATAAGACTGCGAGACTTGGGCAACCCTTCACGGACGTGAAGATGCTGTGGTGGATATGTGGAGATTTACGGTGGGATCGCGTTCGAAACACCACCATTCGAGGTAGCCTTGGCGTCCGTGACATCGCAGATAAGCTGCAAGATGAAGAAGTGCCGCCTTCGATGGTATGACCACGTCTTGTGAAGACCGGCAAATTACATAGGGAACAAATTTTAATGTCTGGCCATGCCACCCTCGTTAGGAACGCGATGGAGAGGCCGGTCAAAGAAGCAAGGGTCAGACGTTATCAAGAGTGATATGACCGAGCGAAGTGGTCCAAGAGGAGTAGGAAAGCGGACCTCGACCCTCGCATGCCCCACGGGAGCGCATTGATGACGAATGTGTGCGTGGTCATACAGCAGATAACTCCAAAATGATTCGACATTATCGATAGGTGATTTTTTTAATAATACATCGTTTCAAACTTTCCTCTATTCTCTGTGTTTATCAGGTTGTAGGACTCTGTCAAGCCTGAAGAGTCCGCCTGGATAAGTACCACCGCCTTATCTATTTCTGCCGCCAAACAACAGTGCTTGCATTGTTGCAACCTGGTTTGAAGGATAAGGTACCCAGCGAAATTACAGGCATGAGGCATTTCATCTTGGTCCTAACAGTGACAACACACATGCGGTTTTCTAGTTTTGTTAACTGCAACCTAAATGTAAGAATCGTAGAAATTTTAGGCGACAGTTACCACTTACTATCAGTTGGGCTGTCTGCTCGCTTGTCACTGAGTAGCATAAAACATTTTGTAATCAAAAACCAGAATAACGCATAGGGTATAATATTGTATCCATATCTTGACATAATATTACATTATCACTGAGGTTACATAAATATGCAAAATTTCAGAATGTCAAGGAGTTGTTCTAATTAAACTTCCAAAATTGGACCCAAACTAATATACTAACTTGCATCATGTTAAATAAAAGCTTGTAAAAATCTCAATTTTACGCAGGCATTGCGGTGAATGGAAGCTAATTGCATTCTATATACAGGAAACCTTTTAAGTAAGCCAACGGAGTTATAGGATACCGAGGAGTAGTCTATAAACCGACCCATGCGAAGTTCGCCTGAGCTCGAAGTTAAACTGTTTGCTAACAGGAACGAAACATGATAGAGAGTGGCTGGTAATATCATTTTAGATGGCATGGTAGTGCCCGCCGCCAAGTCGAGCAGACAAGCAAGGCCGCACACCCTTTTGTCGAAACAACTCAACGCATTTTAGAGCTCTTTATATATTTGTTAGTGACTGAAGAAACTGCCTGAATTTTATATTGCATTGTCTACGTAATGTGGACAGGGAATATTGATCATAAGTTTAAGTATACTCAGTATGTTCAGTTTTTATGTTCAATTTGAAGAATATTTATTTAAAAAGTACTGTCGACTTGGTTTCACCTTAGATCTCATATATTTTACGGGAGAGTCACGACACTTGGCTAATTTTTAAATAAAAATGTTTTTGATGGGATTAAATATATTCAGCAGGCAGTAATCAGCAACTTACATCTACGATTAATGTCTACTATTTTGTCACTGTAAGTCTTGAAAAGAGCATCTGTTGCATTTCTGGGCCATAATTAATAAGCCACTCATTGCAAAGAAAATATGCCTGTAGGCTCTTTCCATTAATATACAGTTACGTAACTAGTTCGTGTAACAGACGTGCCACCGTTCTGAGCTTTGTGTATTGTTTACTCAAAAGAAAGGTATCGATAGGAAATGAGAACGTTGCGAGCAGACTTCTTCTGAGATGTTTATGCATGCCTGCCCTGACAAGTTATTACAGCCCCCACACGTCCGGTCGCACCGCTCACACCACATTAGGACTGCCAATGCAAATAAATAGGTACCCATTCCGATACAATTGTTTGGAAATATTAATACTTACGATCGAATGAAATGGATCAAATAGAGCAGGGAAGTGAGTGCACTTGGTAGAAGCAGGAATCACCGCTGGGAAGAATGAACTTGAGTTAAAAGTTTAAATGTTGGGAGTGATTTCCGAAACATCACAGCCAACACACCACCAACCACAGTGTTTGCTTTGGACTATGACATGGTCTCGTTCAAGAGGTATGGTGTCCCGCTTGCTTGTTTCGCTCCCATACGACCGAAACATAATAATAAATACAGAACCGATAGGTATCGAAAGTTCTTTCATTAACGCCATAGGATACTTTTGTTTCCAGAAAAATAATAGGATCCTGCGGTTTGTTTTTTGTGACAAACGAGCAGTAGCGATATTAGTTTTAGTTAGACAGTTGACTGTTTACAGATATCATGCTCGCGAGCGATAACCGCGGATTTCGGCTAATCCTTTCTTATCCTTTTACATAGTAAGTATAAAATAAGTTCTCAAATGAAAACACCTTTTTTATAACAATTCAGCTTATTGAGATTTTATTGTTCGTCAGCTTCAAAACGTATTTCCATCAAGGCGAATGTCATAACAATGGAGTGGACATGACCCAACACCGTCGTTGACGATGTACAATAGTTGTCGGTCTGTAATACATATAGGCTAGTTTCGGATTCGTACATATGTACTCATACTTAGCCGGTGTGCATTACTGACTCGAGTTTCAGTCGGTCCAGGCCTCGATCGCCCAATTCCTCGTCACTAGTCACTAGTAGACCCGTTATGCAGAGTTCCGTGAAAGTCAAATCCCATTTTTCCCTACGTCCATTTCCCCAACGGTCTGGACACGTTTAGTCTTGCTTGATAAGTACTCTGACTAATCGTAGATGGTATATTATTAAAAAATAACGTGCTATAAAATTTTTTATGAATTAATTTTATATTTGAGCGTTTGTTATTTGCCTTAGCAAATACAAAATAAAACAATTGAGCTGTTTTAAAACTTGTTTGAGTGAACAGAGATTCAAACCGGTGCAGGAATGAAAATCACTAGAATAGAGCAGAGTTGAGCTGCGTTAAAGAATAATTAATGAGTCAGCATTAATATCGGACGTCGGCGGATTTATTTTAGTAGAATTTGCAAGTAAATAGACTATTCACAATGTGAATAATTAAGACTTTAGAGACGATGAACGTGGTTATAGGTAATCTTATAGACGACTGGCGAAGCCGAATCCATTTGGGAACCACATTGAATTTTGGGATAACTTAAAGCATATGTGTTATTCTGGGGTATATCCACTGTAGATTTATATCAAAATCCGTTCAGTAGTTTTTGCGTGAAATAGTAACTAACATCCATTCAAAGGTACTTAACGAGTAGCCGTACTGGACCACTCCGGCTTTGAACGGTACAAACAATACTTACTTAAAAATACTCTATTTCAATAAATCTCATACATATATATGTGTGTATGTGTATGTTTTTTCTACTAAATATTTTTATGCGACGTTTTAGTACAATTCAATTGAAATATGCAATTACTGGCTGCTACATTTTCGCCTTGGTACAACATTCTATTTTTTGCCAAGTCAGCGTATAAAGCTCATGCAGTATACTCTCATTTTAATGATTATAAAACTAGCTAGGTATATAGGTATATACACTGTTACGCCCGCATCTCTCGCGATCCTGATCCACCTCTTCAGATATAGAAATTTCGTGTCGTAAATATTTCGTTACGTGACATTTACGTCGAATGCGAAATTATTATTTCTTGTAGCCACGGACAGGTGTAAAAATAAATATTTTTGTCGAAAAAGACTTTTCGGGTTTGCCCTTCTCTCAAACGGCAGTCAAGACAATCCTATAATACTAACCGACATGTCGGGAAACCACCGACGACGTTTACATAGATTTCACCGATATACTGAGAAAGCTACAGACCATCCAACCAAGCTTTTATCACTCAGTCTCAACGATCAGTCAGAGTATTTGTCAAGACTAATCAAACGAGCCCAAACTCGATGGGTTTACCACGCGTAGTTTAGGAGTTCCTATGCCCACCTTCCATCATCAGATCAGATCAGCTCGATAGAATCATAACATTGCATTATCACTGAACTTACATAAGTGTGTAATATTTTCAGCTCAATCGTAAACCGGGAAATAAGTCAAATTTAACTTGCAAGATTTTACTATGAACATACTAAACATGTGAAACTAAATAAAAGCTTGTCATAAAAGAAACCCTGTTACCGAACGATACCACAGACAGACACACATGCACACCTCAAACATGTTACACCTGGTTTTCTAACTGGGGTGTTAAAACAAGTAGTAATCACGATAATTTGCAACACATATAGAGCTAGAAAACTAAACTATTTGTAGTACTCGCAAATCGTAGATACAACTCATATCAACACTTTACTAAGACATGTAGGTACATTGACGTAAACATGAACTTAGATCCGGACCGCGTTGGCGGCGCTACCGGATCTATGCAAATCCGTTTACCCATTGAAGCCTAAGCATTGATGCTACAATATGATTAATATATAGATAGAATATTGATGTGCGTCTGTCTATACCATGCAGGTAGGTGGGAGTTTGAGTGACACGTCCTTGGATCTTACGACGGCCTGAGTGGTTCAGTTGGTTAACATCTGTCATCGGTCATCGTCTGCCACGCAGAGGATCCGGGTTCTATTTAAGGCCGGGGATTGAAATTAAGAATATTAATTTCAATTACGGGTGTGGTTGTTGTATGTATTTAAGAAGTATAATATAAGTAGTTTATCAGTTTTCTGGCACCCGTAACACAAGGTTTGGGGTAGGTGGCGCTGTGTTAATTGTCCAAGCATATTTATTTTTAGTTAGTTACTTTTTTAATTATTAGTTAAGGGTGTATTTCTTTTTGCGATAAACACAAAAACTACTGAACGGATTTTCATTCAGTTTTCACCAATAAATAGACACAGTGATTCATGAGTAAGGTTTAGGTGTATATTATGTTAAGGGCAAGTAGTCCGTTAGACTTTTATGTATTTACACTAGCAAACCATACTGGAATGTGATGCTTATAGAATAAGGGTCGTTGTCGTATCACGCATTTCGGAACGCAGCGCGAAGCGTTGGTTCGAAAAAATGGTAATTTTAATATCTACATTTTTGCTTGTTATTTAAAACCGAATTTGTCTGTAAATATTATATTGTCTTTAGTTGAGTACAAATAAAATGTAAAATGTCAGTAGTTACATAATATTAAATAACCTTAAATTAAGTTATCTAAACAAAAAGAGGTAACTCTGGAAGTTTTTGTCGAGTTAAATGCATTAGATTTTGTAACTGAATACGATTTTGACTAGACTATATCCTTAACTAATGAATTTAAAACGCTATTTTCGATGTCTTAGATTATTTAAAAATAATTAAATTCTGGGATAGGTACCTGGACTTGTGCGAAGCCGTGGCGGGTTGCTAGTGTTTGAATCGATCAAATTTTCACACACTTATCGCAGCAATTGCGGTCGTATTTTACTAGTAAGTTACAGAATGGCGTGTTCCATCTCTAGTTTATCGGTGTAGACAAATGATTTAAATAATATTTCCAAAGAAAATAATGTACCGGAGTTGGATCACACGATGGCCATCGTAACATTCATCATCACAGCCCGTAACAGTCCACTGCAGGACTTAGGGCCTCTCCCACGAAAGGGGAGGTTATTGCCATAATCTCCACGCTTGGCAGGCGGGTTGGAGATCGCAGTGTTTAAATATAACAATGATAAATGCTAATATAACAATGGAAAATGCTATTCAGTTTTCAGTCCATGATATTTAGTTTTTCCTCCATACAATTTACTTGAATATTTATATTAAGAAACACGCGGGTGGCACATGGTCGAAATCATATTCAAACACAAAATATATTTAAAATTAAGCTAGTTTAACTTATATTAATAATATTTTTCTTTGTTCAATTTTAAATTAAAGTTGTGAACATAACTAATATTGTAAATGCCAAAGTTACTCGTTATGTGTGTTACATTTCACGCATAAAACGTTAAACAGATTTAGATTGGTAAGCACTTTGACGGCAAGATGGAGATAAGTGCCGCTTCTTGTGTATTTTCAAGGTAAAATTGTCAAAATTTTCATTAGGATTGCTTGTTGTACATAAACCAGCATAGCTACTACGAAAACCGAGAACAATGCTTTTAAATAAATTAAAAATCCCGTCCCAGGATTTCGAACAGGATCAAAGGCAAAGCTCGAGAAGAAAAGGATAACAGACCGGCATTTAGGGTTGGCAAATTAAAACAAAAGTTCCGCCCAATTCCTTCCAAATACTGATTTGAAATGAGTCGTAGAGTTGCGTGCCATGTACATGTGTTTCCTTTTGAAACCTTACAATGTGAAGCGCTGTTCATTTAAAAGTATTTTGAGTGAGTAAAATGAGAGCACCTACGTCCCGGTATAAGATAGCGATGCTTTCTACGGAGATATTGTTGTCACACCTTGTGGCAAGTACTTTTTTTCGTTTTCTTGTCACGCTCACACTCAATCTTGAGTTGACGTACTGTACTGGTACTCATTCCACTTACTCGAAATATAAAGCTTCAACCAAGTTACAGAAACAGTTTTTTTACCCCGGGCGAAAAAAGCGGGTGTTGTAAGTTTGACGTGTGCATCTGTGGTTCTGTCCATCCGAACGAACCACTTTCCATGCGGTTTTCTTTATTTGAAAAGCAGTCGATTGAGACATTTACAATAATTATATATTTTAGTTTAGATATACTGTGATTTCCGAAGTTTTTCTGTCAATTAGGGTAGGCTATTTTACAGTCTTTTAATGGAAGTGTGACTCCCGAGCGCCCGTACTCTATAAACGTTTACGATTTCTGCGTATGCTCTAATGATATCACATATGCGTTATGCCATTTTATCATAACCATCCTTGTCATGATCGTCGTGCATTGATATGCATGCCAGTAACAAACACCCTCTTTTATAATCAATAAAAAATAAAATAAAAATACTTTATTTTCACACAATATATTATGCATGGCCATTAATTGCTACAAACTCGTTATTTTGCAAAAAGCCATTCGGCCACAAATCAACAATACTCTCTCTGGTGAGAGCTTAATAGCTCGGCGGATTAAGCTTTATTCGTTCTGCTCCAAATTTGTGAACGAACGCCTGTGGAAAATAGGATGTATTAACTCTGTCGGTGATGAATACTGTTTCATTTAAGTATGGCAATGTATAACAGAGTTTGTCGAGATATACCTCTCTAATGGATTTACAGATCTGTCAAACAATAGGGTGTACAGTGCCACCAACTTATCTGTGAAATGGATAATTAGGAACTACGGCCGCCAGGTTGAGATGTCATTCGATTGGCTGTGTATAGTGTCTTTCTACGTTCGAGTGCTATGGTGGCGACCTGGTTGAGTGAACTGTGGCGATGGGTCCCGATAACATTGCTTTGAGGTTATGGCGTCCTTGTCATCTATACATAGTATAAAACAAAGTCACTTCCCTACGTCTGTTCGTATGTATTTATGTATGCATCTCTGTACGCTTAGATCTTTTAAAGATTGCAACGGATTTTAATGCGGTTTTCAACAATAGATAGGGTGATTCAAGAGGAAATTTATAAGCAAGAAAAAAAAAGTAGGTATGGATAAAGTAGGTGTATGCAAGCGAGGTCGCGCCGGGTCCGCTAGTTGTTTATATTGCGAGCTGTTGTTCTTGTTGGCTGTCTGTCAAAATTAGTTCCTTTGTCATACGCGTGCAATGGTATCTGCACAAACACCTATTATTCGCCCGGTCAATGTAAGTGCCATGTCAACGGCAATGACGAGGTGTGGCCGAAAGGGATTGGAATCCCACGAGCGTTTTGTAAGTCTTTACGACTTTCGGTGGCACGATTTGCGCTGCATTTGTTTTCATTTTAAATGCCGTTTTGATTCGCATGACACGGCGTAAAATGAGTTCAGTATCATAATTAGGTATAAGCCTAGTCAGTGCTTCGATAACGTTACAACTCCATCACTTCACCTCTACAACCTCTCAACTCCAACAACTCCGTTACTACTCAACGACGCGTCTACATCGCATCTAAATGGCCAATCCTATAAATAAAAAATAAAATAAAATAAGATCTATTTTCAAGATACAATTCATGCGGAACCTTGCAGCAAGGTACGAAAAGGTTTTTTGGTCTCGGATTGAACGGTCGGCTGAGAAACGTGACTCGAATTTAATCGTATTTTTATCTCAATATTTTCCGATACAATATTATCGACGACTCCACAATGCCGTTGTTGAGTAGACAGTTTTCAAAACTAGCCGAAGAAACGGTGTTGGGACTTTTACGAAAATTAAGTAAGACGAATTATAAACATCATCTCGGGGTCAATATCCCGGTATGTGCTCACGCACTCGAGGGCCTGGGGTCCACCTTGACCATGGTCCAGGATTTGGCAGATCAGGTAATCTCTCCACTCTCTCTGATCTGCCAAATCCTGAAGTATAGTCAAGGCGAACTCTGGGCCTTCGTGCGCGAGAGCACAACTAAGACATTAACGGCAAGAATATTATTATTTTTTATTTGAACCTCGTGCAGTGCAGGCCCAGACCTAGTAAACACATAACCTGAGCGCACACATAATGCGTGTTACTCGGACGTGTACGTGTTATGGACTGCGAGAATGGTGTGATAAAATAGCCGCTTGTCTTTATCGCGAAGTTACTCAGGAGCACACAGGCTTGGTTATTAATTTTTTAAATCCTACTAATATCATAAATGAGAAAGTGTGTAAAGTCCCGTTTATCTATTCCTTGAAGTTAAATGAACTGCTTTACCGGACGCCTTCATTTTGTACCTGTGCTAACACCCATAGGGTGCCTCTACCACTATCGTACATATTCTCATATTTACACTAGGTATATGACTTATCGTTTTCATCAGTCATTTGAAATTCAAGGAAAATAAAAATATTTCGAGTGAAAATATTCAGCGAAGAAGAGCGGCAGCCGTACCTTTGCACTGGGAGCATTACTGTCGCTCCGTTGGTTCCACAAATAAAAAGGCTACCTATGGTTGTTTTATACACTGAACTCAAACTTGAGAGCACTTTCTCAAATGCTTTTCTTATCTAGTAGACCATCTGACCATTATGATAATCCATAATAAGATTGCATTCATATAATATGACCGGGATTCACACGAAGGTCCGATAATTCGTCATCAAATCAAACACAAACTGAAGTATAGTATATTGATAAATCCAGGAACTTCGTTCGTAGTTGGATATATTTAGTAGGGTATCAAAAATCACATGACGATATCCGACACAAACTCATGATAACTACAGTCATTATACGTATAAAAGCCAGCTTCAAAAACGATATTCCTCAACATTAGCTATCTAAGTTTCACGACCACGTTTAGGAGTTTTTATAAATATAATTTATCTAGAAATATGGCAACGTTCCGGGTAAGCTTTGTAGTAGGTACCGGATTACGCGGGCCGGCCGACCGGCCGCGGGCGTGCTCGGAATTCCAAGCGGCACTTTTTTAACTTAACGGGGGCAAAATCGCTGTTAAAAGCGTATTTTCTCACTGGAAATACTAGCCAGAAATGGAAGCAACCGATTTTTTAAACGCGACGTAAGTCTACGGTTCCGAGGTAATAAGTTGAGTTCTTTGAGTAACTATGTTGAATTGTGAAATGTGATGTTTAATTAAATTTGTTTCAATGCTCGATTTAGCTGTCGTGGTTAAACACTTGCAACAATGCACATGCGCATTTATTAGAACTATTCTATCTATATATTTGTAGATTTATTATTATTCATTGTAAACCGCGTATTCAACACTTAGTCACCTTATTATATATAAACAAATATCTTTGTTTAAGTTTCTTAGTCGCCCTCCTGATTCACCACAATGTAGGTACTTATTCTAGCCATTGTTTAATAGTAAATTATACACCAAGGGAATAAAGCAATGTTTCATGTCATGGGCCACATATTAATGGATCCTGAGCGAAGCGAAAGGTTCAAGCCGCCCAAGTCTAAGACAACTTTATTCCAGACATTAAATACTCTACTTTTTACACCACCGGTGAGACAATAAATGAAACACTTTAAGCAGCATCTGCTTTAGAAAACTCCAGAGTTAAATCAGTATCGATTTACGAAATTTTCGTGTCAATGGTAAAATATAATTTGGAACAGAAAATTATATTATGGCGATACATTATTTTTTTATTTCACACTTTTTCCATTTGCACATGTTGAGCAGACTAAGTCATAAGTTACAAGTTTAGGTCCTGCTACCATACTGCCGAGGATTTAGTTACAGTTTTTAGAATCACGGGGCGATTTTCGAATAAAAAAGCCTTTACAAAGCCCTTTGCTAAGAGCTTTCATACGAATTTTAACATTCCAAATTCAAATCACATTATTCCCTTGGATAGTTTTATAGAATATTATTTCCTTGCGGGTAACAAGGCCATGCTTTACAGTGACAGTACATAATTGGACATTGTCGAGCAATAGCTATAAAAATATTATTGACCTTGCATATAGCTTGTAAATGATATTTTTACGAATTTAAAGTAAAGTAAAGCAAGTACTTTAGTTTAAAACATATTATATGCTTACATGAATTCACCTTTCCTCAGATTAAATTTAATCTGTACCGTGTTATTTTAACCTTGCTAGGGATCCGTAGTAAACCAAGAAACCCTTGTAGTGTCGCTGTGTCCATCTGTCCGCGGTGTTCCTCAAAAAATATTATTACTAGAAAGCTGAAATTTTGGTTATATGTAATAATCACGCCTCAATCAATCCGTTTTCGATATATTTAGCTTCAAAGTGGTACTTATTGCTAGAAACACGTATATACGTTTGTCGTTTGTGACAGCCCTGTATCTTTAAAACCGTAATAGCCAGATACGTGAATATTTCACAGAGTAGGTATGTGTTTCTATGGCCGCTGTAACAATATTTATCAAACGAAAATTTAATGTAATAAAAAAATTAGTAAGGCTTCCATGAGTGAAGGGGGCGTGAAAATAAAAAATATGTTTACCAAAACAAGGGTTTCAGGGTTTCATTGTTTAGAACTTTCGCGCCTAACCTAATCAGAATCTGACGTAGTCCGAATCAGATCTGTCGTCTTGAGGATATGAACTACATCACCGACTTCTGATATATACTGTATATTTGTTTTCAAAATATTAGAAAACAACAACAAAAGTAACCGCTAAATTAGCCTCTTTTTCTAAAGTGTTATACGAAGTATTTTTTAACATCATTTACCCATGAACTTGAAATTTGGTGATAATGTTGATTATTATGTATATTTTACCAACAAATTCCAATATGTTTATTTGTTTATTTAATATAAAGTGTATAATTGCTCGTTTAAATTCCCGCATTTTCCTATTACAGGCCAGACCAGGCCAAAATTTGCGGTCAAATGCGTAACCACTATTTTTTACGGAACCCTAAATGTGCGAAGTCCGACATGCACTTGACCAGTTTTTTAAATCTGTTTATTCAGGCTACACTCAAATAACGTTTTACGAGCGTCATGAATTGTTATAAAGCCATTTTTGACGTGAATTCTACAGAATGGGCTGTAAAAACACCACTCCCTTGCAAAACCCGAAAAATGTCGGCGGGGTGGTTCGTGTTAAAACTGTGAAAAAAGCATATCATTTACGTAAAACCCGAAGCTGAAAACTTTCAATTTTGTGCGACCAAGTATAACTTTTTCAAGTATCTACAATAGCTTTCAATCAGTGACGTTAATATAGGTAGATATTCTATGCTATCGGTCTAAATTTTACTAATATTCGCCTATCCTGAGCGATCCTGTTATTTTTCCAGGACATAAAATTAAGTACCCCAATGTCATAACATAATATTCGGGATGGACGTAACTGTCTGTAGCTCCGATCGTGAACAGTAACATGTTTATTAATTTATTAGGAAGCTAACAAAATAAGAAAATATACATTTTGTAAAACACAACAATCATAATTCATTTACAGGCTAACTCAACACGTATAATTTAGAAAATAAATTTACAAACTGAGCTAAAATCTTTAATTGAAGCCTTTTTTACTTTTTTGTTCCTATAATTGTGCCAACTACGGTTATGAGTTCCTACCGTTTGTGATGTAGATTTATTGGTTAGTCTTTATCATTAGTATACATAAAACATTAGGTACTTCACAACATACGACTTTACATTATTTTGTAAAGTGTCAAGAATCTGTGATTTCGTCTTGCGCTGTCCGCTTTCAACGCTTTGCCTTGACCCATGTCAAATCGCCAGATAGGGTTGCTCGACTATCGATAGTTTCACTATAGATATAACATACTTTATACTGCTTTTGTATTTTGCCGTACGAATAGTCAGAGACCACATTCTTGAAGTTGCTACGGTCCCGACAAACCTCTTGACCTGGCCTTTCTTTATGCTACCATCAATTCGATTATTGTACCTACTTCTAAAACATTTATCTTATGTTTATCTACAATAATATCGATAGTTGTTCTAACTGTTGATGCAATTGCAAGTTTTAACTTATAACTACTGGACCAGTATTGTCAATACCATCGATAACATATAAAATTACCTACCTCGCCAATAGGATCGACAGTTTTAATCGTGCACGATCGGCTTAAAAATTTGGAATATAGTATGCTTCGATGATTTTACCGATCTACAATATGTAAAAAAATAAAATAATTGTGTATGGTTTAATTTTTCAACCGCATCGAACGATGCCACAGATAGACAGAGCCACAGAGCCACAGCAAGCGCTACAAAGCCACAGATACACGTAAAACTTATAACACTTTGACAAACTGAATTATTTCATAATTTCATAATTTTATAATTTGATTTCATAATTTGAGCCACCAAGCTCAAATGCAGTTTGCAATTGTTTTTTTTTACTTTTCAACTTGCCCCTAAAGTGACCGTGTTCCAAATTTGTCTATTTACGTTACACGTCCGCATTGGGGTCACAGAAATTAATATGTTTACCAAATTAAAAAAAGCATTTCTCTTTGCATTATTCGTGTAGATTATTCTAAACAACTAAAAATCTTCCGCTTGTTTGACCCCAGTCTACAGTAATTACTAATTGACCTGCCTGACCCGTAACCCATTGGTTGAACTCAAAGCAAGTGAGTATTTCGTGGCCAAATGGACCATTAATCAAATTGTGACAGATTTTTCCGCCACATTTATTTGTGCCCAGTTCCTTTCTTTTTTGTTTGGAATCAGATTGAGGACGAGAATGAGGGATTGACTCGGAGCGTCAAGATTATACCGTTGGGAGTTTTTCCTGGGTATACTTTAGTCATTACGGTTTAGGTTTCCTGAAACGCATAGGTTCCTACTCATTAAGAAGTTTGGTTATGCGTTTTCAGAATCTGCTTTGCTTATTCTTTCCTATACTAAATACAAACTCGTCCATAACCCAGTTAGATTATATCAAGCGTCGGTGGCCGTGTGGTGTCAACCCTTTACGCTCATGGGTGTCGTACAAGGCGACTGTTTTCGAGGCAAAAGATCAAGAGTCTCCGTAGTCTGGTAAATGGGCAGCAGCATTTTCCATTGTTATATTTAAACACTGCGGTCTCCAACCCACCTGCCAGGCTCGGAGATTATGGCAATATCCTCCCCTTTCGTGGGAGAGGCCCTAAGTCCTGCAGTGGACTGTTACGGGCTGTGATGGTGATGATGAAGCGTCGGTGACGCAAGATGAGTCGGCGACGCGTTATTCATACATTTTTAAGTTGACAGCATAACGCAACCTGCGTTGCCGGCGCTCTTTCCGTATCAGTTATAACACAAGAAATATGCAATACATATACAATACAAATATCTAATCGTTGGGTTTCACAATATCAACAACTAGTGGACGCGGCGCGACTTCGTTCGCGTACACCTACATTACCCCTAACTACCCTTTTTTTATACTTATAAATATTTCTCTTGAATCATTATATCTATTGTTAAAAACCGCATTACAATCTGTTCCGTAGTTATAAAAGATCTAAGAGTAGGTATCTACATACATACATAGATATATAGGGACAAACGGCGGGAAGCGACTTTGTTTTATACTATGTATACATAAAAAGGTTGTGAATAAAATATTCACATCTCACTTATTCACAAACAATCTAAACTCACCAAGTTTGATATTGAATGCTACATCATGGCGGATACAATTTCATTTAATCTAATAGGATTCGTTCACTTATTATTTCAGTCGCTGATAAAGCTTTTAAGCTTCTTCGTCCGCGTAGACCAATTTCATTTTAAGGATGGACATCATATTATACTTGAGATCAATCAATGTAACGTTAACGCTGGATGGGACTGCCAGTTGGCGGTGGTGGGCGGACGAGCAAGTCTCCCATACTTACAAACTTTCATCCTCTATAGCAACCCTCATAGTTGCATATGTCGTTCCCCAGATTAGCATCTACTTATATAATAAAATATTTTATACAAACAAAAACTCTTCAGTTTTTTATGACAGGCAGTACATTATCACACAATACAACACACGCCATATCCCGCGCCCTATTTGCTCCACAATCAATCGCGTTTCATCTGACACGGCAAACTGGTATGAACCGGTTACATTAATAGCCAAACAACGCCGACAATCCATCAGCTAGTGTAAACAAAATGGTAATGTCAATCGATAAAAGGCACGTATAAATATAAAAGGGTTGCAGTCAACCTTCCAGCCCGATTTATTTTGAGATGCCGCGCTTGGCTACACGGATACATGCCGTGGAAGGCACCGGGCTACGCCCGGCGTTACTACGCCGATATTTTGTACGCCATTAACTATAGAACTATATTGTCACTTGCTTTTTATAATAATACGTCTAATTACGCCGATAATTACTTAGTACGTTAAATTTGTACTTACATACTTTTAACACTAGATTTACTTTTAGAAGATACATAGTCGCTGTTGCAATGAACAAGAATATGCTCGAGCATTAAGTACACAAATAGTATATATTTCAATTAACGTACATATTATTTTCAATTGTATCATTTTCTAATGGCACGACTTCGTGTGCACCTACTTTTTTCTTGCTTATAAACCTTCCTCTTGATTCATGCTAAATATTGTTGTAAACTACAATAAAATCCGTTCCGTAGTTTAAAAGATCTAAGCGTACATAGATACATAGGGATAGACGGCGGGGAGCGACTTTGTTTTATACTATTATCATTCAGCGTCATCAGTTTGCAAACCCTCGATTTATCGAATGCTGACAGCAAGTTGTAAAATACCTAGGAAATGTCGGTCACATTGTAAACGGTGGGGTTTTACAAGTTAACTGCGGCAAATATAACGTTTGTCTACGAGGGTACAAAGTTCAGTGTTAATACAGCGCCGCACAGTCACGAACAGTGATATGTAAACACTTTGCGACCTTGTCACAATATTTGTACTCTTTTTGCCGTAGATAAAAAGAATATAGTAACTGTTCAAAGTTAATGTGACGATAAAGTTAAAAAGTAAAAAGTGTAGTTCAGCGTGACTAGATGGCGCTGCTTGGACTGGATTTTCAAATATTGAATTTGATAAACGAAGTTACTCGGAAAGGTGTTTCGTGAAAAAATAATTCGATTTAGTACCTTTTCTGAGAAGTAAGTGCAAAAATGTAGACAACATTTTAATACATCTAACGGTTTCAATTTAATAAATTTTTGAGAATCAAATTAATGCCATATATTAAATTATTTTAACTATATATTCTTTTTAATCGGCTTTTGGAAAAACTCCCATTGTTTTTAAGTCCGTCTACAAAAAATGGTTTTGGTCGATGTAATTGTAAATTCTGTAATATTTATGTGTTGATTTATTTTTACGCCGTGTTTAATGAAAATGAATGGTGAGCGTTTTGTCAGTTACCGCGGTCCAAATAGCAGCAACAGATTTCGAGCAGTGAACAATTCCAAATAAATTTCACAAACTTAATAATTCGCTGGTCTAAACTTTCTCATGATTTACATTTTACAATACATACTTACTTTATATGTTTATATATTGCAGAAGTGTAAACATTTGCATTGAAAAATACCAAATTTGCAAGCCAGTCACGTTCGTGCAGCGAGCGAATCTTTCGGGTCAGATTCGATGTTGTTATCCGTGCTAAAGGTGGCTACGTCGATAATTTTTTTCTTATTTGACATGCCTTTTAGCTATACTAAACTTATTAATTAGATTTTTCCTAAATTGACAAAATTAGCATTTCATTAGCAACACTTCGTGTAACTGTAGATAGGAGCCGGTAGTTCCAACCGATTTGTTATCGGAGTGGGTTTGTGATGATGTGTAGTAAGTAATACAATAGTTAATAATATACCGTGACGTAATGGAAATCAACCGCCGAGATTGATTAATAGTATCTACCTACACACAAAAGAAGTCACTTAAATCGGGACCGACACGAGGAGGTACTTGTGACCATGGATCGTGCAACCGTTCCGAAATATCGAGGTAATAACAATAAAAACCGTAGTGACAAACCCGGTTTAGGTGACAATTTATATGCAGTAAATAACCACGAATCTCAAAACCTATTATATCTACCTATACTAACATTGAATTTCCAAATTGTCCCTCATTATGCTAATTATTTTCTAGCCTGAGGGTTTCTAGCCATTTACACCCGATAGTTTCCCGATAGTTAACATCGAATGCTGTTGGCGCTTTCAAAACATACTTCAGTAAGTGCATCGGCCATGTTAGCGGGATCGGGACGAACCGATAGTTTCCACGCTATTATGCGAAAAAGGGTCGTGACAATTCTGTAGCGTATCCGAACGAGCCATAACAGAATACGATGTAGCTAGAGTGCTATTCGACCCACTGGTGGCTGTAGTGGATTCAGGGGAATGTACGATCTACATAGGACTTTAAGACGATAAGATTAGAACTGACAGATAAAACTATATTTTTCCCACCTAGCTTGTTACCAGGACAAAAATTGCTGTTTAATAGACGAGGAGCTGGCGAAATAACTGTATAATTACGCTTCTGGTCGAACTACTTTTTTTAATCCGGAGGTTTTAGGGCTGCTGAATACGACCCTCAACTTTTTTCCAATCAAAACGGCCTGCAAAATCAACTGTGTTATAATTGCATTCAAAGTTTGTGGTTTCGATCAAAACAGCATAATTACTACATAATTATACCGGTTTTGATCGGAACTATTTCAGTGCTTTACTGCTCCTGTTAAATTTAATTTCATGATTAAACCATTTTGATCGCCATCTCCTCAGATGAAAACAACTGCCTTTCGTAGTGCTGCTTTCTTCTAAAATGGTTCGATTGAAATCACAAGATGTTAGGATTTCAAAATGATCCAATAAACAACTAAAACAGAATCTTAAGTGACCGAAGCAAAGAAGTAGTTTGTCTTAGAATAGGAAGATAATAGAATAAATAGTATGTATGTATGTATGTAAACTCTTTATTGCAAAACGCGATTTTAATACCACTATTATTTGTACCACACCAAACGGGCTACGAAAAATTAATGATATAAAAGTCGCGTTTAAATCAATCAAAAATACTTTTTCATATTACCCACTTAGAATTACAATATTCGAAATGCGAGACTGGTGTTAGGGGAAATGGATAAGAAAATTCTGTTTCCCCAATATCAAAATTTTCCATTCCGTGCTGTAGCACAATTTTATACCCAACATTTAAATGTCTTCGACAGTTAATACCCTACTGAATTTCTAATGATAGATACTTAATGGTGGAAGCGGACCTTCAGCCCCAAAATGTCATCAGATAGCTCATTTACCTGTGACAGGGACCGCGTCAGTTATTAGTAAAACAAATTTTTAATTTTTTTTCTTTGCGACAGCTTAGCGTAAGCTTACCTAAGCTTGCAAAATCTTGAATTAGACTACGGTTACTATTGTTTTACCTCGATATTGCGTGAGTGAACTGTAAAAACAATACTAAACGTGGTAACAATCCGATAATATGTGTAGTGAACCTAACTTACAGAATTCGCAACTAAACAATACTATTTTAAATAGTATTGTGTTTCTGCCAGTGAGTAAGGTCTCCAGTGCTCCATGGGGTGGGTATTTGGGGAACCGCGGTTTTGGCAGTGGAGAGGCATTTGCCTTTTTGCTGCCAGAGCAACGTGTTATGGAGGTGGGCAACGCAATGGCGATACTCTTTATGTTGCTAATGTCTATAGGCAGTGGTGACCATTTTGCATTAGGTGGCCCGCTTGGTTGTTTGCCAACCGTAAAACAAAAAAAAAGTGAAAATGTAGTGAAAAGCCACGAAAGTCTTAAAACCGGCATAAAATATGTCTAAGAACCAGCTCTAGAATAATATGTTTTGAATGCAAAAAACCGCAATGAAATAGGCCCAGTAGCTTTCGTGAAAAATTGAAACAGATTTATGTACAAACGCACAAACAACTTTTAATCTCAAACGCTCCGTTCGTTCCGTTCCGTCCGTCGTGGGTAAAAAGTTTATTGATGCATAGTATTTTAATTTTTTACTAAAACACTAAATAATATAGTTATATTACGTATATTTAATATGACGATTACCTAAAGTTTTATTTATAGAGGGATTAGGTATAAAAGCTTTTGAGAAAGTAGTTGAGAATAGCAAGTGCAACATAAATGCAGAATCATAGCTTGGTTGTCACGTCTCTAACAT
Organism: Blastobasis lacticolella; assembly: GCA_905147135.1. Lineage (NCBI taxonomy): Eukaryota > Metazoa > Arthropoda > Insecta > Lepidoptera > Blastobasidae > Blastobasis > Blastobasis lacticolella. The sequence goes on from LR990051.1 coordinate 2,834,629, forward strand.
AATATTGTCTCGCAATATGTGTATTTACACTGTCATAGGTAGCTTACAATTCAAACCGGGACACGACAACCCAAGCATTGTTACTTGGCAGCGGAAATAGATACTATATAGTCGCATGTATGTAGGTATATTGCACAATAATACAGTTAACAAGACTGGATTGGATGACCCTTACATAAGTTCAAGGATACAATGGAAGCCATTTGCATGGTAGACACAATGAAAACCCTACTGTCGTTTTTTGCGTTAGTACTTGTCGTCGTATGAGCGTTGCAAAACTATAAACAGTTTGCCCATCGATTTATTGACCTTAAAAATCCTACGAAATGTTATAAATGAGAAAGATTGTAAGGTTATATGGATGGATGTTTGTTACTCCTTCACGCCATTGCTATCTGGAGTTTGATGAAATTTGGTAATAAACACAACGTAGGCTATAATTTTAATTCAATTTCAGTCTGTCGATAGGCATAAGAGATAACGTATTTTATTATAACGATTTTCACCGTTTCGTGTGCGCCAACAGGGTAGACTGCACGTTTTGCTGTCCGGCAGCTACGCGGTGAGTATGCGGAGACGACGCGCACGCATTTCTGTTTGATTTGCAACGTATAAACGAGCCGTTAGGCTTCGGAGTACTATAACACTATTGCCTATATTCCTGGGATACACGACACATGGTTCAAAGTACCTATGAGTGTCGAGTATTGATCGTTATTTTTAACGGTGCTTACCACCACTAGTTTACAGTCGATAAGATCAATATAAACCATCATCAGCCAACTAGAAAAATGCAAATTGTTGGCGCACCGTCAATTTGTTTTACGACTTAATGGTATGACGTTCTGCACCAGACATTCAAGATATTTTTATACTTAAAAAAAAGGGGCAATACATGCATATTACATTGGGTCCGCGGGTGTTACTAAAAGAATATTTAAAAATATATTGAGAGTGGCATCACATTAGTTTTATATATTTCAACCTGGTAACCTGGTAAATCAGATAAGTTCTAATAAAATAAACAAAAATGTACAAAGACAACAAAAACTTAAATAATAAAAACTAGGTTAATCTGAAAGTAAATAAATACAGGCGTTCAATGTTTTAGATTAACGAAGGTAAAGTCTTCCTTTGTGTCTTATTTTATTAAAATACCACAAGAAATACAAAACCTATTCCTTAGTAAGTTTAAAAACACAATTGAAACTTAGTTAATAATTAAGTTTACTATAAAATTAAAGATTTCTTGGAAGATATATTGGTTGTTAATATTTTATGTACTTGACATTTAATTTATGTATTATAATACCTACAAGTGGAGCCGGCATCACTTCGTTCGCGTACACCTTTACCCCTACCTACCCTTTTTTTCTTGTTTATAAACTTTCCTCTTGAATCACTCTATTTATTGTCGAAAACCATATTATACATACATAGATACATAGGGACAGGCTCCGGGAAGCAGCTTTGTTTTATACTATTTATAGAACTTGAATTTTTATTGTGTGTACATAAGTATTTTGTCTCAGTTCATATATTGACAATAGTCCTGAGCCTACGTACAATATTAAATTTAAAGTAGATTAAATGTGGTAGAACTGTCAAGTCTGAGGAATCCGCCTGGACGGGTACCACCTTATCTATTTCTCCCATCAAGTAAAAATGTTTACATTGTTGTGTTCTGGGTTGAAGGATAAGGTAGCCAGCTCAATTATAGACATGAATTAAGAATAATCAAATAAATCCGAAAGGGGTTAAAAGGTTTTTACGGGGTCGGCAACACGTGGGTGATGCCCCTGGTATTGCAAACGTCCATAAGCTGCGGTGACTGCTTACCATCAGGCAGGCCGCAAGCTGGTTTGCCACCTTAGTAGTATAAAAAAAATCCAAACTCGATGGGTTTACCATGCGTAGTTTAGGAGTTCCTATGACCACCTTCCATCTCTATCATCAGATCAGCTCGTGCATTGTCATCGAACTTACATGAGTGCAAATTTTCAGCTGAATCGGAAACCGGGAAATGGGTCACATTGAAGTTGCAAGATTTTTACGAACAGACATGGAGACATGTGATACCAACTAAATATAATCTTCTAAAAATATATCTAACCGACATTTGTATCTTTGACGGTTACCGCTTTCAATCAGACTGTTTGCGACGAAAGTTAGAAAAAAGTTGCGGGCAAATATACGAAAATCGATATCTTGGTCGTGGAGAGTAGCGTGCGATCGTATCAAAATTATACGTGAAACGGTTTACGGTGTAGTTACGGTGAAGGACAAATTCTAAATTTGTGGCCGCCCCACAGCGGCCTTCAAAACCTACTTAGAGAGGGTTATGATTAGCTTTTATTTACCTTTGCGGGCACTAATTTGGTTTTATTGTTGCATACCACGTTTTGTGAAAACACCTCATTATTCGAAGCCAAATAACTAGCGCCATAAATACATATAATAAATATTGTGGCGGACGCAAGACTCAATGGTTCTATGACACAATTAAAGTTAAGCTTGGAAATAAGGGTTAGGAGTTATTCCCTATCAACACTCAATGCCAGCGGGCCACCTGGTAGTAAGTGGTGACATCAGCACATTCATCAATTAATAGAAATGATCATTAGTCATCAAGTAATAGAAATGTAGAACAGCGGATACGTTGTCACCGTGAGGATTAAGGTGTTATACCTCAAGCTTTTAATTATGTCTTTGGAGCCTTTTTTAAATTAGACTTTTGACCGCCATCTCACTTGGTGATAAGTGACAATCCGGCCGTTGACGGAGCATGCCTGCCTCTCTAGCCTAGAAGGCATCTAGATCATAATGATCAGGGAACACACTCGCAAATAAATGGTATAAAGTCATAACTATGTGTCCGAATTTGATTTATGGATCTGTCTGCTCACCTTCAATTACCATATTGCTTGTGAAACGTATTCAAGAAGAAAAGTAAGAACACATATATCTAATAGCTCAGAAAAGGGTTTAGGGCGAATTCAAATGTCGCGTACACGCCACGAATGCGCTGTTGCAGCACCATGTTTCGCCGCCAACAGTGTCACTACACTGGTAATCAAGTTCATGACGCCCACCGTGGCTCAACCTGAGTCCGGACCTGTGATCTATAACGGGCGTGACCACCCCACTTCCTTGAGATAGCCTATTTCCAGTCCAATGATCGAGTTGCGAGCCACTGAGCCTCGGCACAATAAGCATACGGACTAGTGACGTCAGAAACCACGCGATTCTCGGTATAGCGACGCTAAACTATACTTTGAAGAACACTTTGAAGTACCTCTCTGTCTATCTTTCGTTAATGCATACACGAAACAGTAGTATAGTAATACAAACAGAAATGGCTCAATCAATTTTCAGTGTTTTAGTTAGTAGTACAGGAACAAAAAACCCTGCTATTAAAAACCTCACCAGCAAACAGTTATTTTAAGTAGACCTATAAGTTGTTAAATAAAATTTCGACAGTGACAATCGTCCTCTTGGCGTTAATGTCCCGGTTCTGCTATCGAACACGAGGGCCCGGGGTTCGCCTTAACCATGATCCAGAATTTGGCAATCAAGTAAATACAATTGGAGCGACTGCCATCTGACCTCCGTGACCCTGCTACCAGGGGAACCTCCCCCTCCCGAAGTACGATATCCCCGAGGGGCTCTGCAATTGGGTATCCAGCTTCCTGTCTGGACGGAGCATCCAAGTCGTTGTCGATGGATGCTGCTCCGATACCAAGACTATAAATGCTGGAGTACCCCAAGGTTCAGTACTATCTCCCACGCTGTTTCTTCTGCATATCAATGATATGCTGAATATGCCCAGTATTCATTGTTATGCGGATGACAGTACGGGAGATGTTAGTTATACTGGCCGAGTGAATGTCCCTCGTTCCGAGGTGTCGGAGAGCCGAATTAGACTTGTGTCGAATATCGAACATTCCTTGGAGCAAGTTTCTCAGTGGGGCAGACTAAACCTAGTCCAATTCAACCCCTCGAAGACACAGGTCTGCGCATTTTCCGCCAAAAAAGATCCCTTTGACATAGTGCCGCAGTTTCAAGGAACACCCCTTTCCATCTCAAAAAGTATTGAGATCCTCGGTGTCGACATATCGGATAGCGTGCGATTCCGGAGTCACCTGGAAGGCAAGGCCAAGCTGGCTTCGAAAAAGCTTGGAGTGTTTAACCGGTCCAAGCGATACTTCACCCCAGGGCAGCACTTGCTGCTGTACAAGGCACATATGGAGTATTGTTCCCATCTTTGGGCCGGCGAAACTGCCGACCTGCTTAATCCTCTGGACTCCGTACAGAGACGCGCCGTACGAATTGTCGATGATCCCATACTAACACGCAAGTTGGAACCACTGGCAAACCGAAGGGACTTTGGCTCCCTGTGTGTGTTCTATTGGCTGTACAATGGGGAGTGTTCCGAGGAACTTTTCGATCAGGTGCCCACAGCACAATTTCGCCATCGCACCACCCGCCGTGGGCTTGGTACTCATCCTCACTACGTAGACCCTCTGTTGGTCACGACGCGAAGGTTCGAAAGAACGTTTCTCGCTCGTACGATTCGGATGTGGAATGAGCTCCCTCCCAGCTACAGTGTTTCCTTTGGACTATGACATGGGAACGTTCAAGAGGTATATTAGAGGTCTCTTCAGAGGCGGGCAACGCATCAGTGACTCCCCTGGTGTTGCCTTAGGCGGCGGTGACCACTTTCCATCAGATGGCCCGCTTGCCTGTTTGTCTGCTGTTGTTGTATAACATAAAAAAAAAACCTATCCATATTGGATCATGGTTACAAATTCAGTTGCCTAAATTTGCAGGTTTCATCACGATCTTTTCCCTCACCGTAAGAGCATCGGTTAGAATTCAACTAATGTACATAACTCAGTGTTATTCGAACCCGGTACTTCTCACTTATGAGTCAGATACTCAACCGCCCGGCCACCGACGCTCCCGACGCTCGTACGGAACCTTAATAGGATCACTTGTTGCCTATTAAGACCCTTTTCTTCGGAACGCGTGGAGGTATCAAGCTAAAATACATATCCTTGGAGTAGTGAAAAAATTAAACCTCGAAGTCACCGCAATCAAAAGATATGGTCGTTTATGATCCGTTTATGCCGCGCGCAAGGGAGTTAATACCTATGGGGTACGTCTTGTTGACCTATACTCATGAAATTTGGCAAAAAGTAAAGCCATGTAGCACAAGTAAAGGAAAAATCCTAAATTCGTAAATTTGTAGTTACATCACAAAAAAATTTACAACCAACTTATGAAGTGTAGGTTATTTATTTACTGGTGCCTCTCCACTTCTGGAGGTTGGCCGTCAGCTCAGTTATTTACTTCACTCGGGTCAAAAACAATTGTACAAGTTTAGTAATAACAAGTATCATAACAAATCGTAGTGAAGTCTGTTCAATCCACAACGTTGACCACATATTATAAATAGAACCAATAATCACGTAACATTAGATAATAAGAGATATCTAGCTCTAAACATTTTGAAAAGCAACAGTGTTCACTATGCTAACTTAACATGATAACATTTTAAATTATTGACAGTTTAAAAACAATTTGACAACTTTTAACTATCTAATTTACATCATTATCAAGAACACCTGAGGCAAGCTTTTTAATGATTAATTGAATTTTGTAATTTTTTTGAGAATATATAAATATGCCTATTTCTGTAAAGTACAAATTTTAAGAATGAACCATTTGATATACTCGTAGGTACCTAAAGAGGCACGCCGGCCGGCGTTCCTCCGACAGACGCCGTGGTAGAACGCCTCCGTACTTCGTATTGGGAACACAATAACTTAATTTGTTAGTAAGCTTAATACAATCGAATCTATTGTGGCAGATACCGTGCAACATCATAGACTGAAGATATCGTCTGGGCTATGGGCTACGTAGTTTCTATCCAACGACTCAGGATATTTCAATTTATTACGGAAACACCTGTAGTTCGATTGGTGCTAGGTGTAATTGTATCTTTGTAATGTGTATATAGTATGAAAAACTCTTTCCTTTGAAGCATGTATATTGACAGGCAACTACGGGACACTGCACATCACATCTTGCCCGGTTTTTTATTTAGTACCTACGAACGAACTACCTTTACTTTATTTTGTTACATACCAAATGAAGGTTATTTGCCTATTCATACAAATCTGTCATGTTGATATCTGTCACAATCATGTGTTTGTTTACTGTCTTAATAGTTCTGTCGTTGTATTGCTTTACTCATAAACACAAACTATGATTTATTGTAGCCCTTATCGAGTCATTTTCAGTAGTTACTTTTACAACTCCTAACTGCGGCAATAAACTAACATGATCATTCCGTCGAGTATCTATCTATCCTTTAATTTAGGAGGCACCTTTGTTACTATTGAGTGTTTCTAGTATTACAAAGCCCTTCTAATGTTTCTAAGACGTTGCTGACATTACGAATGTTTGAAAAGTCCTTAAGTCGAAAGCATTAGTATTTAATTTAAAGTTACTCTGTTATACGGTATGCTGTTCCTCGATGCTGGGAAATTGAGTCCACATGTTTATACCGCGTACCTTTGTTAACGTGTAGTAGTTGTAGTCATAGATATACAAGTTGTAGTAGAATTTTGCGTTGAAATATCGGACTAAAAACACGGTATAAACACGTAAAGTAAACCCTTTTATATATACTACGGAGTGACAAACGCGCAGACAGCCCACCTGACGCTAAGTTGTACCTAACTGTCGCCCATAACATCTACGATTCATGCATTTACACGGTGTTGTTGACACGGTGAGGACTAAGATGAAATGACTCATGCTTGTAATTGCGATGGCTACCTTATCCTTCAAACCGAAACACCACAGTGCTGCTTAGCGGCAGAAATAGATAGGGCGGTAGTACTCACCCAGGCGGATTCAACAGACTTGCCCGGAGTCCTACCAAACGATTTTTCTTCAGTGCATTATTACGAAAAATTCTGCAATAATTCATATTAATCAAGATTAAAGAATAATAAGAAACCACGTAGCGTTGTCCCTATTTTAGTTTCGAAATATTGATGAAATCATGATGAATATGCAGTTCGAAAGTAGCTTAAATTGGTAAATCACAACTATGTACGGAACCCTTCCATTGTGAGTTCGACTCGCATTACCAGTTTAAAAAGTATCACAACAAGCCGGTCTGTCAAGTCTGATGTATGGGTTGGAGATCGTATTATTAAAACCAATAAATAACGCTGCTGCCCATTTTAGGACTGCGAAAATCCTAGTTCGTCAGCTTTCTAATCAAGACTGTCCAACTTCAGGCCTGTGGGTCACGATATGGCCCACGAGCTATTTTTAAATAAAATAATAATAATTTAAAAATCCCCGTGACAGTGTCACAACTCGCATGTTACTGGTAACAAAACAAAATAATATTTCATTAAGCACCTTCATACTTGGGTCTCTTATATTGACAACAAGCGAGCCGCTCCGGGCCAGCTTCGCACGGGTTTTCTCGACATTTCTGTAATATAATATGCATGTATTGTACATATGAACCTTCAGGACGAAATTCCCTAACTGATAGTGAACCGCATCAAAATCCGTTGCGTAGTTTACAACATTTAAGGCGCTGTCCTAATTGGCAATGGTCAACAATGGTCGCACGACCGTACAGAGGGACAGACGGCGGTAATCGACTTAGTTTTCACTATGTTAGTTTAAAAGTATCCACGAATCATTCTCAAACCATTATAACACCAGCTTCCTTTCAGGCGACATAAGGCCGGGTGCAGATGGAGGACGCAAACATGCGGTGTCGGCGGCAGGCGACGATGTGCACGCACCCTTATCAGTCATGTGTGAACACGAATTGTCGACGGGACAGTGATTGAGGTATGTTTAGAGTTAAATTTAGCCATTTTGTGACCTGATTTTAATGTTGCTGTGTCTTTATCTGGTATTATTCGGTCATTTATGAAACTAACAGGTGTTTATTAGTAAATCTGAAACGTTTTTATATGGAGCTGTCAATGAGGTGCCCGGTTTTTCTAGATTGTGACAAACTTTAAACCATAACTCATTTACTTCATAATTAGATTCTTGCTCTTACCTCAACTTACTCGTCAACTCGCAAACTGTCTACTCTATCTACGAATACTAACTAAGACGCGAGTTTCATAATTTAAAATAATATGAAATCCACTTTCAAGTATATGTCACATCTGCTGCTTCACGTGAGAAATCAACATAAGCAATCAGTCTTTTATCAGCAACGTATAATGAAACGTTTCACTCACCTAATTAGGTCGAATTGTTTTCATGAAAGCGCACGTAGTTTCGCTAAAGGCTTTGTTAGTAATATTTAATGTACGCCTTTTTTCACCCACAGTTTTATGGGTCATGCGAGCTCATTTTCAAGTTCACATAACAATTGGCTTAATTACGTTTGCCGTGGTTTACCAATTTAATAGCTTGTTGTTTTAATACGAATAAATTAACCGCAGTGCGCTATCCAGTAGCAAATAGGTGTATATTAAATTGAATAATACAGTGGATTGAAATGCTATACATATCCATTTAGTTCAGCGTTATTATGCGACCACTTCATCATCAAGAGCCAATAACAATTCTCTGAAGGATTTAGGTCTAATTTATATTAGTAGAGGGCTTTTTACTCCCAAAAGAGGTGTGATATAAGTTTGATATGTGTATTTGTGGCTTATTGTCTTTATAGCTTTATGTATCTGTGTGTATGTCTGTGGCATAGTAGCTATAGAACGGATGGACTGATTTGGATGTGGTTTTCTTTATTTGAAAGCCAATTTGATTGAGATGGTTCTCAGCTTGTTTCATTAAAATCGGTTGTTTTAGAAAATATTTGAGTTTAAGTAAACTTGGTGGGGGCTATGGTTATGGTTATGGCTTTTATATTGGTTAGCTTAATTTAGCATACGGTAGATAAATAGACAAGCGGGCCCCCTGAAGGAAAGTAGACACCGCTGGCAATAGACATTAGCTACACCAGAGGTATCGCTAATGCGTTGCCCACCTCTAATCATAAAACTGAAAAGTGTAAGTAAATAGGTGTATAAAGTGCAAACGTTACTTTAATTTATACTTGAAAGCAAGCGGGGTTATTATTTTTAACAAAATGTCAGCTGGTTGTCGCCATATTTAATTTTGATCTCTAGAGCGCCACAAAGGAACAAACATACGCACATACATAGGCTGATAAATGTATTACCCTCCTTTGCGTCACGTAGTCGGGTAAAAACCCTGGGCTACGTTGCTCTGACAGCCAAAAGGAAAATCCCCTCCATAGCCAAAGCCAAACTGCTGTTTTGCTACATACTTAAAATGCCGTGAACAAAGATAGTACAACAGAATGAGCATTCTCTCATATAGTTGAAATGCACACACAATTTGAAAAAAATATCGCAACAGGCCTTTGTTCATTTTCGGGCCATAACTATAACATAAGCAAAGTAAATATTTTACAAAATAATTTCAAACTGAATACAAATTCAATTTACTTTTCAGAGTTGTTGCCTTTCAACAACGTTAAGAACAATTTTAAACTTTTGTCTTTAAGCTACAGAGAATATACTTGGATTTGCTGAACGAAAATTCGTGTAAACCGAAATCCAATTTCCCAACTGTAGTTACGGGGGCTCTGAAAGTAGCCATTTTGGTAATTGGAATGAAAATTGTCAGCCTCTTTTAGCTTAAGTATTTCTCTAGAGCTAAGGCAATATTGATTGTAATATTAAAAATAAGAATTTTAGGGACCATAATAGGCTATAATGGTCAAGTTGGCGTTAAAGTTGTGCTCTAACGCGCGAGGGCCCGGGATCCACCTTGACTATGATCCAGGGTCTGACAGAGTAGATAATTACAGTGGAACGACTACCATCCGACCTCCGTGACCAAGTTAACAGACCGTGGGAACCTGACCAGAATTGATGGTCTCAGACTCCTGAATGTGCAAGTATTAACACGATATTTTCCTTCACCGTAAGATCATCAGTTTATTATTACCAGCCGAAAGACGCCCACTGCTTGGCATACGCCTACCTCAGATATCTCCACAAAGGCCATTCCTGTGTCTTAATCATTCAGCTGGAACCTGCGATTTTTACCAGGTCGTCAGTCCACCTTGTGAGAGGCCTACCCACGCTGTCCGGTACTTGCTACCCCGAGAACTTTAATGCCCTATCGGTAGTTCTTCGAGCTATGTGCCTATGTCCACCGCCACTTTAGCCTGGCAGTCCTTCAGGCTATGTCGGTGACCTTTTTCGCTTGCGAATCTCCTTATTACTTCTTGGTCTTTCTTGGTCAGGTCTTTGACCAATGTGTGTTGTCATTGAGGGAAAGGGCTATGCTCGGAGTATCGTTGCGCGACAGTGCATCGATACCTCGGGGCACGAGTCGGACCCGTTACCCATTTAGACCACCGACGCTCTCAGCATTAACATAGGATAATATTTACTAGTAAATATTTTAAAGAAACTAGCTTCCCTCCGTGAAAATTCGTTAATACTTGGACACCGTAGCCATGTGGGAAATCATTTTGAGATGTTGGTATAATGTCCTCTAGTGTATTTGTTTAAAATCGCACAGTCCTTCCCTTTTTATAATATCCTACTAAAAGCAGTATTAATTTAAGAGTATTAAGTATCATTCATATATTACGTCCCATCTACGAAATCAGTTTTTACTTCAGTATCTAAATAGGTATCTTTGATCAATTTCGACTACGATTACGACCCTTAAATAAATGTTATATCCTAAGACACACCGTTGCGTGTAAGTAATATTTACGCTTCTGAATACTAAAAGCGAATCTTATAAGTCAGCTCGTTTTTAGAAGAAATATGGGCGTAATAAAAAGCTGAGAGCTTCTGGTTATGTCAATGAGATCCTGCCTGTCATTCGCGTCGCTCGTTGAACGAGTATGGGATAAGGTAGAATAATCTAAAACAGCGAATAGCTGGAATTCTTGAAGATACCATTATCGAATACGGGATGTAGGTTGTTTTGTTGTTATCTAATTCTCGTAAAGTCTTTTTTGACGACCTGAGTGGTTCAGTGGTCAACAACAGCCGGTCTGCCACGCAAGAGGTCCCGGGTTCGATTCCCGGCCGGGCAGAAATTGAAATGATGAATTTTAATTTCTGTTCTATGTATAATAAGTATGTATTTAAAAAGTATTTCAGTAGTTTATCAGTTACTAGCGACCCGCCCCGGCTTCGCACGGGTGCAATGCTGATACTAAATACACTATAGAAAAACTGTGAACGTTGTATATAAAAACATAGCGGCCCGCTCCGGCTTCGCACGGGTATAAAATATATAGCCTATGTGATTAAAATCGATTCAGTAGTTTTGATTTATTCATTACTGCCCGTGGCCCGCACGCGTTAAATTTGGAGTAAAACAATCCCCCTTTCCCTATACCATGAAGATTTCCTGCTATCTTTGGAATATCTAAATTCATACACTACATTTTTACTTATTTACTTTTTACATTTTTAACTATTTATTTTATTTTTACAACATATAACAGAATGTCTTTATAAACAACGTTCACAGCTTTCTTGTCATTAGACAATACAAACATGTTTTCTCTGGAGGTCACTCTTGAAAGAGCGACATACAGTTGTCCATGTGAAAAACAGTCAACGCTTAAATCTAAGCCTGCAACGTTGAAGGTTTGACCCTGCGATTTATTAATGGTCATTGCAAAAGATGTCTTTACCGGAAACTGTAAACGTTTAAATTGGAAGGGTAAATCCAAAGGTATCAGAGGGATTCGGGGAATCAATACATCTTCTCCGGTACCACATCCTGTGAGTATTGTGCACTCTATTATGAAAGTTTTTAATGATTTTACCAGCAAACGCGTGCCATTGCAAAGTTTAGGTGGATTCAGGTTTCTTAATAAAATAACAGGACAACCTACTATCAACACCATTTTGTTAGGAGGGAGTCCAGGCGGGTTCAAAGAATTTAGAAATTCTGTAGGAAAATGAACAGCTTCTTCCAAATCGAGAACAGTATCGACCGAGTAGTATATTTTCGTCGGCGCATCAATCTTTGAAAGAATCAAGTTATTTACTTTATCTACTTGTTCGTTAGTTGGTGACAGAATCGCTCTTTCTTTAAACCAAGATATTGTCTTACAACTTATGTTATCAATGTCAGGATAGACATTGTAGACTAACTCTTGGATGTTGTCTATCAAAACGCAAAGGTTTTCTAGGTCAATCCTTCCCTCACTTTGTGTTAACTCTCCATTGCCAACTTTTAGCAGCATCTCTGGAAATAGCCTGTTCTCACGTGAAGATGACGAAACCCTCATATTAGTTTTAAGCTCTAATTTATTGACATGTGGCCAAAGGTTGGATCTTTTTAGGCAAGCATTTATTTCGTCAGCACGTGTTCCTCGAGTCACAACTGGTAGGATTTGACGGAAATCTCCTGAGAACAGAATTGTACATCCACCCATAGGTGAATTATTGTTGCGCAAATCGCGCATTGTCCTATTCAGTGCTGCCACAGACGTCTTGTTTGACATGGTAGCTTCGTCCCAGACTATTAATGAGCAGTCACGCATAAATTTTCCTGTATATGCTCTGTTTAGAAACACTACAGACGCTGTTATTATCATCGGTGGCGATTTTCAGCGGGAGCTTGAATGTGGAGTGTGCGGTTCGGCCTCCTTCCAAAATCGTAGCGGCAATGCCGGATGACGCAACAGCTAACGCAATTTTTCCGATAGATCTCACTTTTTTTAAAAGCAGATTGATTAAAAATGTTTTTCCTGTACCTCCTGGGGCATCAAGGAAAAACAATTTCCCTTCATTGTTATCAATTATTGATAGTAATGCATCGAATACTTTTTTCTGATCGATGTTTAATCGTGGCTCATCTTGAGCTATATTTTGTAAAAGTCTCGTTTGATCGTATGATGTTTCTCTTGTGTATTCGGCACTGTTAGTTAAACCTGAGTTAGTAGTATTAGCTGGCATCGGCAGCCCAAAATCCTTGATCGATTTACCCGAAAGTAATTGCTATACTTTGTTCAATTCCAATAATGCTTCGTCAAATATGTTTTGATCATATTGTACATCATCTGAGTTTAACTCTCGCCGTCGCCGAATCGGAATATCACGGGCCATATTTTCTTGAAATTTATTCCATAGATCAACAGAATCAGTTACTTGACAAAACACTACTATGACGGCAAATAAATATCTTAATGATGTAGCTGAACTACAAACAGCTGCTTCTGATAATGTGTTTTCCCAGTGAGAATCGTCTTCCAAGAGCCCCATAGCTTTGCATGCTGCTTGATAAGTATTGTAAACAACACCTTGTACAGTTCTTAGATGTGCAAAGGATGTCGGGCCTTTTACAATATGCAGTAACATTCTCAGATAAAAGCATTCGCTGTTGTTGGGATGAACCACGTAGACTCTGCCAAGAGCATCCGTTTTTTTTACTCCGGGGAAACCATCAACCGCAGTACCTTGTTTTCGCCGTTGAAAAGTTTTAGAACTCTGGTTCCATGTATAGTAACCTGGAACTCTGTCATATGTCAGTGTTTTCGCGAAATCATCTTGAGCACATAACTTGAAGAATGCTGTCAATGTTGTATCCCGCGGGTTATTAACAACTTCTTGTATATTGTTCTCTGTGAAATATACTCTTTGTCCATTTTCTAAATGAACTGCAAGGTGGACAATTGTGGGAGCCCGGTCGTGCACTTCGAATGATAAAATCCTCCATACAGCTTCAGAGCTGCAGATGTAACGTCCAGACTGATATTTTTCCACTTCATTTGGTGATTGTATGCTGAAAGTGGCTTGATCACTGCCTTTATTAATGTACTTAGTAACATATTGAATTGACTTTATTGAATTGCACAACTCTACGTTGATGTGGGCATCGAAAATTTTCAAAAGGAGCGGATTATAGGGAACGATCCATCGGTTATCAATATCATGGTTTCGGACGGTAGCATTTTGCCCACCCTGTTCTGGCGATTACTGACTTATAATTACTGATACGTTGTCGCGCTGAAAAGCACGTTTTTATAACGCGTCCGATCGCTGCTAAATTCAAAGTGCTATAGGGAAAACCGCGGCCTCAGACGCGCTATTTATAGGCACGCTCTTGCCGCACCGGGCGGCCGGCCGGTACCGCCGCAAACGCTACGTCCTGCAATTTTTAAATCTGTAATATCTTCGAAAATATTCACTTAAATCATACGGTGTAAAGGGCCATATAGATCTATATTAAATGAACAATGTATTCAAGGTATTTAATTGGTTAAGGACTAATGCTGTATTGGTTAAAATCGCTTCGAAAATTAGCCATTATTTGTCGTAAAAAGTAAATGACAAAAAAAAGTTATTGTGGGTTATCCATAAGAGATAGACATATACCATCACGGACTTTTCTGTAGACCTTTTCAATGTGTCCAATACTTAGTACATTATTTTGATAAAACTCGTAGGGTTCAGCCTGCGTTTGCAATGTAAGCGGAAAAAATGTAATTATTTACGACAACACATTAGAAACCTCAAAAATAACAGTACTTCTCCACTATTTAATGAATGTTATTATACATATAAACTTTCCTCTTGAATCACTCTACCTATTAAAAAAAAACGCATCAAAATCCGTTGCGTAGTTTCAAAGATTTAAGCATACAAAGGGACATAGGGACAGAGAAAGCGACTTTGTTTTATACTATGTAGTGATTTAGCACCCATATCACAGGCTTTGCTTAGTTTGGGGCTAGATGGCGCTGTGTGAATTTGTTCATGAATATTTATTTATTATTTTTTAATATATTATAAACAATGATCCCGTTGAAATTTCGGTTAAAGCGCGATCCCGTGGAACTTACCTAATTTGAATTTTGAAATATATTGTAGTTTTTAGTGGAACACAGTATATTCCACTAAAAATCCGTTTAATACTTTTTGCATAAAGGAGTGAAAACATCCATAAGTCCTCATTAAGTTGGATATTTACAATATTTTGTAAGTAGGTGTTACTAGGTAGGTACTAATTATTCGAAAATTTACCACGTTATCACTCTATTATGCTTTTAGCGACTACAGGAGCTTGGTTTAAACTTTTGTCAATGAAAACTAATCGTGAATGAAATGTGTGCATGTAAACGAACAAAATTGCTTTTTAAATTATCCAAGCTATTTGTGAGTGCCAAGCCAACAACTTTGGAGTGATATACTTCCTGTTAACTAACTGTTCCCACATAATATTATTCCAAAATTCACCTATTTCATACAAACCAAAACAATTATCGTGATTATGTTCAGACGTTACTTTTACAAGCAATGGATTGCGTCAAAAATAATTTCAATATAGTATAAAATATACTTATAAGAACTATAATATTGCTCAGTAAACTATGACGATGTTAATTATTGAACTCTAGGCCGCTTGTTTCTAAACTATCCCCTTTGTTACAGATTTGCCGTCACAAAAGACATCACAACTGTATTATATAGCAACGGGGACAATAACAGAGAAGCCTTGGTACCACAATGAATTCTACGGAAGCCAGTCTCGACGTCAACCGATCCACGCCTATCTTCACCATCGGCACCACTTTCATAACACAATGGTTGGTCGCATTTAACTAGAGTACTCAGGTTTAGGTACTCTCTCTCTCAGGTAGTACTCTGATTTAGCTTTTGGTCGATGTTTCTTCTTGAAAAATAGTATCCTATTCCAAAACTCTACGAACGTTACAAATGCAAAAAAGTGAGTGTAAATGGATGTCTGTTTCTCTTTCACGAAATTCAAACTATAGGAAATTAAACGGAGTACGCAAATTTACGCGGATAAAGTCCCGGGAAAAGATTTGTTGTATAATAATAACCTAACCTATCATCAAAATCGAAATAGAAAACTGAAATGTCATTTTTTAGGCCATGCAGAAGTGCAATCTGAATAGGTCTACGATTTATCAATACGTTGACAGCACAGTGCAGTATAACCTAACCGACAGAAAAAGTTAAACTATAATATTTTCAGAACTACTGAACCAATTTTAATGAAACAGAGCTTAGAACCACCTCGATTAAATTAGCTTTCAAATAAAGAAACCCGAATCGTAGTCCGTTCATCTGTTCGTTACGATCCCATAGACAGATACACTAGTAGATGTGATTGCTATAATATCCACGCTTGACAGGCGTAGAGATCGCAGTGTTACCAACCGAAATACGTCGGAAAACCCCGGACCAAGTTTACATATACTGAAATATTTCCTGAAATACTGAGTCAATATTAATTAAACAAATCTAAGAATAATCTCGAATGGCTTTTAAAATAGAAAACAGCATCAAAATATCTTTTTTTTGTCGGTTGTATTTAAACAACACTGCGGTCATGCTTTTGGAGTACTTAGAAACCGGTGTCTATCTCGAATACATTAGACAATAGTTGACTTAACTCGATAGGTATATGCTGACTCCTAATCTGCCAGAAATCACAAGACTCAATAAAGCATCACATAAATCAATAAAGCATATTGATAGATGTTCGGTATATAGGTATGTGCCACTTAAATGCACCAGCAACCTAAGCCGCTAATGGAAAATCAATAAACATTAATAATCATTAAAAATGAATAGTACTCGCTGGTTCCATATAAGTATAAGGTTTTTACGGGGTCGGCGACGCGTGGGTGATGCCCCTGTTATGCAAACGTCCATAGGCTGCGGTGACTGCTTACCATCAGGCAGGCCGCAAGCTTGTTTGCCATCTTAGTGGTATAAAAAAATCCAGTATAGAATAGCAGCCTTCTTGAAAAGTTATTACAATAAATTAGGGTAAAACTAAATTAAAGTTCAATTCCTGAATGTATATTTTTAAATTGATGACAATTTGACACTTTTCACCATTACTGAGAACACACATCGACAGACCGACACAAAACCGGCAAACAATGTACCTATAATGTAGGTAATGGTTCCCTTTTCTACGGTTCCGTAGTAAGACAATGATTCCTTTTTGGCATTTATGTTCGTCTCTCTGTCTGTTCGAAAAAATAGTCTATGAACTATGAACAAAACAAATTTTTTTTTGTCTGTCTGTTTGTCTGTTAGCGCATCTCGCAAAAACTACAACACGCTAAACCGTAACAACTGGATAAGTATAAAGTTTTCAGCATAATAATATAATTCAGTGGTTTCGACGTGAAGGAGTAACACACATTCAAATATCCATCCAAACGACCTTAGGTACAAACTTTCGCATTTATAATATAAGTAGGATAATAGCACTTAGGCTATAATCTATCCCGACATTCAATTTAGTGTCTGTGGGAATCCGCCATAAAAAAGCTAGCATCGTATATATCCCATTCTGAAATGTTTTGTTGTTTCCAGGAAACTCCAAAAGTTAAAGCAGCGTTCTTGCCAAGCCGGACTGCCCGAGTGCCTCGGAAGTACATCCAATGGAACCAACTACACAGATGTCTACTTCTTCAATAGTTCTTTGAACAACTTGTTAGCCACAAATGGTGGATTGGTAAGTTATGAAATAACTTCTGCTCGCTGTCCTTCCTCACTGAATCCATCGCTCTTATTCTAACATGTTTGACATTATTATTATGTCCAGTTTTCTAACTGAAAACGGTGTTCTATTAACGTTGACTTTATTTCTATTATACAATTATTTGTTTAATATATTCCTTATTTCCTTATGTTTTACGTAATTGTAACTGGTTAGCCGTAAGGTACAGGTACAGACAATATTGAACAATATAATTTGATTTTACTCTCTTTCTATTTGAACGAGGAAAATCCTTGGAATACATTAGCATATTGTTTATGTGTTCCAATTCTCACTGGATGGTAGGAAACTTGTTCTTTTATCCAAGAAATATTTTAGGTGCCCACGGGAGGCTAGAATACTACGCCGTTGAACGCTGCTATGAATAACTAGTAGGTACTATTGCAGATAATATTTGTTATGTCCATGAGTACACATGTTATAGGATATGTCCATTAGTCAAAAATATCAAGCAAACTGCTTTAGGCAGATCATAATTTATAATCGGATTGATAATGGAACAGCTGTTTTTGAGCTAGAAAATTTGAGAGGCCTAGAATATACAAAAGTTTGTAAGTATTAGAGGTTTCTTTTGAGTCTGATTATTTACCTTCCTTAATTTAAGTTTCCTTATTTACTTACATATTTATATTGTCTTACGGATATTAAAAGTCATACAGCTTTTTATTATTGTAAGTATATTTATTTAATAATATTGATGTAGCTTTTGTACAATATACTGTTATATATATGTACAGCTTGATTGCGCCGTGAGTAATACCATCATATATCTTGTTGGGGTTGAATCCATCAATAAACATGTGTCACTTTTAAAGATACGTAGCTCGTACATGTAGGGGCTCAAGGGCTCATAAACGATTTTTCCTTAGAATATTCTCTTTTGTATTTCGAAATAAAAATATGAAACACTGACTGAAGCAACAATGTCTTTGTTTAACAGCTAAGGAAATCTGTATACTGTCTAATAGGTACCATATAAATCCTTCCATGTTTGTTTATGACCGAGCTATTTACACAGGGTTCATCGTAGCTTAGTGAATGTTATCTTTAATGGTTAGAAATAATGCGAAACATTTTCTGAACAATCTTCACTGTACTCATCCCATTAGTCGGAGATATTAGGATGTAATCTCTCGAGGTCATGAAGCGAGAAGTATTGTTTTATATGAAAATTACATATATAAGATTATTTTGAAAACTACATTAACAAACGAGGAGGATTGGCTTTATTAGAAGCGGGTACTAATTGCGGTTGAATTTTGTCATCATTAGCTTATAGCCAAACACAGTTTTGAGCATCCAGTCACTGCCAGCCATTTGCAGAAATCGTCGCTTCATCTCGCCGCAAAATGTTTCGCACCATGTTTGCTCAATCGTTGTCCCCACTCATGAATACGTCGTCTACCCCAACGGCAATATTTCTGTCAAGTGACTTGGTTCCGGATCATGTTATAGAGAAACGCCGAGCATAGCTCGCTTCATCGCAGCTTCAGCTTACCAACAGCTTACATTTAGGCTACGTCCTACTATTATAAATGCGAAAGTTTATAATGAAGACTGGATCTTTGTTACTGCTTAAAACAAAGTCGCTTCCCGCCGTTTGTCCCTATGAATCTATGTACACTTCGATCTTTTGAACTTTTAATGCGGTTTTCAAGAATAGATAGAGTGATTCAAAATGAAGGTAAAAGCAAGAAAAAAGGGTAAGTAGGGGTAAAGTAGGTGTGCGCGAACGAAGTCGCGCCGGGCCCACAAGTAATTTAGACTTAGACATAGACATGATTTATTTTGACATCACAAAAATCCATAAGCGTTTACATAATATGTCAATTTTAGAACACTTCAATACTAAACAAAAATAAAGTAGGTACAAACACACAAACACAACAAATCATGGACCAATGCGATACCAAAAAAAAAATTATGAATTAATTCAATATTATGATTCCCGCGGAAACGCGCGGGCATAACAGGTGTTTGTCAATGAGCAAACTCAGCTTGCAGCCATTTTCAATATAAACCCGTTTTAATAAAGTCGTCTTTTGCAGCAACCAGTCCTCCCGCCATTCCCTCTCTGGCTGGCGGCCATCTTTGCCACCTGTCTGCTGCTAGTCATCTTGCTGACTGTCAGCGGCAACGTCCTCGTGCTACTAGCCTTCCTGGTCGACAGGACCATCAGACAGCCGAGTAACTACTTCATCGCATCATTGGCGGCAACTGATCTTCTAATAGGTAAGCTTATAGATTTAGATTTAGATTTAGATTTATTTATTTCTCTCTTAAGTTCTTACATAATTATAATATTCTTATTATAGATTACATTTGGTCAATAAAAGAGATCGTCAAATTATAATATTAGAATTATTGCTTTCATATAAGAAGGCAATATCAAATAATAAATAAATCGAAATAATATGGTAAACAATGTCAAAATAAAAAATTAATACATAAAATTACACTAAGGTAAATTGATACAAAGCATGTCAATACCAGTAAGGCAGGTAATTTATGCAAATAGTCAAATAATAATTAAATGTCCGTTATTGGATACAAAATACAAAAATACAAAAAAATGTCAATAAATGAAAATAAAACTCATATTGAATAGAATAAAATTGAATTGAAAATTTGTAATGTCAAACAACTAAGTAATAATTCAATATAAATATCAAGTCAGGATAAAAATGTCTTTAAAAATAATTAGTTCTCAACATGAGTTATAAATTCATTAACGGAATAAAATACATTATCCAATAAGAAGTTTTTAGTCGGCGGGCAAACGCTTCGTCAGTCTGTTCGTTTTTAACAGACGCGGGTAGGTGTTCATATAGTTTCGGCCCTATTATACGTGGGTTTTTATCCGCGAGGGCTGGGCTATACATTTCATTTCAAAAGTCCATCTGTTTTCAGAAAGCTTCCTGCTTCGTACTCGTATTCGTATTCTAATCGCAGTTTTTCTAAACAACTAAGACAGTCTGGATTTAATGAGCCCGCCCTTTGACGACCTGAGCGGTTCAGTAGTCAACATCAAGTCTGCCACGCAAGAGGTCCCGGGTTCAATTCCCGGCCGGGCAGAAATTGAAATGATAAATTTTAATTTCTGTTACGGGTCTGGGTGTTCTATGTATAATAAGTATGTATTTAAAAGTATATAAGTAGTTTATCAGTTATCTAGCACCCATAACACAAGCTTTGCTTACTTTGGGGCTAGATGGCGCTGTGTGAATTTGTCCACGATTATTTATTTACACCTATCTCAAAGACAACGCATTCGTGACTTTACGTGCGTTACGAGTGTCAATGGGCTGCGGCGACTATTATATCAAGTAGCCCATTTTATCAACTGTACTGGTATAGTGGATCTAAGAGTAGCCCGCTTGCCTATAGAATAGAGAATATAAATACCTATGCTACTTTCCCATATATCTAATTTATATTCCCGGAGCAAAAGTATCGAATGTAAAGCGTTTACGCACGGCATCCAAGTTACAATTCCAATGTCGTTGCCTTCTGCATACGAAGCATTTCTTCTTAATATGAAATAGAATAGAAACTCGCAAATTATTTCAATGTAAAAAAAGTTTAAATCTGTTGGCAATTAAAATAAATAAGCAATTGGTTAGTTTGGACTGTACTGTAGATTTCTATTTGTGAAACAACCAAGAGTCGTATTCAGTGGATCGGTATGAAGAGCGTGGATTTAGGCTTTTCTAGCAGTGGGCTTCCTGATCTGATTCCGATCACAATGATGATGACCTTTATAATTATATAACATTTCTAGTTTCTGTATCATATTGCTAAAATATCCTAGTAACGACAGAAACAATTTAGACTAATTACTTCATAACAAATAAAACTCTTTAGCAACAGTCAAAATCTCCTTGTACTGAAATAATTAAATTAACTCGGCTTATCGAACAGTTTAATTATCTTTCCAATTGAAATCTGTCAGACTGCAAAGCCATTAACTAATTTTCAACTGTTTAAATGAGCCAACAAAATATTAATTAATTTTGCTGAAGAACTCTAACAGGTGTGTAATGAAATGAGAACAAAGATTATTATAATATTTTTAAATACATTCAAATATTTTACCTATCTATTCAGTCACTGTTCTACTTCATTCAATAGTTTAGTATAAATGTTTTTATCCATTGGGCTCAGCACTTTAAAAGGTCCATATTGAAATAGCTAATAAATATTTAATCCTTTTTGTCACATGGACTTGCTCAAACAAGGAACAAAACTAACATGCAATGTATATTATGGTGAGCACACTTCGTTATTCATACGGACAGGACTTGAGAATGTCCTATGAATTCTAAACTTGAACGGCTCCTGTCCCCGCAATAACGAAGTATGTGAGCTACAATAAATAATGTACGAACGCGATCTCAGGTCGCCTTCCTCCGGGGCCCTTTCATAATACGTTGTATAATCAGAGGCCTTGTCAAGATGAGTATTTTATATTGTCCGCAGGTACTTTATCGCTTCCATTCTACACTGACTACGTACTGAAAGGATACTGGCATCTGGGACCCCTATTGTGCGATCTATGGCTTTCCGTCGACTATACCGTATGTCTCGTCTCACAATACACTGTCTTACTTATCACAGTCGACAGGTTCTGCAGCGTCAAGATCGCGGCGAGATACAGAGCTTGGAGAACAAAAAACAGAGTCATATGGATGGTGACTGTAACGTGGATAATACCAGCCTTATTATTTTTTACGACGATATTCGGATGGGAACACTTTGTAGGATATAGGGATTTACAAGATGGCGAATGTGCTGTACAGTTCTTAAAAGATCCAATTTTTAATACGGCACTGATAATTGGCTATTATTGGACTACCCTGTTCGTTTTAATCGTGTTGTATGCGGGTATTTTTAAGACTGCTTATGATATGCAGAAGAAAAGCGAAGCGAAGCAGAGAAAGATGCAGTCAATGGTGGCCTTAAGTGCGGGATTCATGTCAGGGATGGCTGGCAGAGCGGCGGGTACGTCTGGTTTAACTAAAGCAACTATTGCTACTGAAGATCAAATTAAGGTAACGGAAACTGTTAGGAAAGACTCTACGTCTAAAGGATCTTTAGCTGCTCCATTATTGACCTTGGGGGGGTCAACTGATTCTAATTCCAGTCAAAAATCCTCAGCACGTAAAAGCAGCGCTACAGCCACCGGTACTTCAACAACAGCAGAGTATGATGCAGAAAAAAAGGAAGATCAAGTGGAAGCAGAAAGGTCAAGTAGCCCAGCCTTCGACTCGGACGAAGAAAGTGGTGCACCAACGAACGGCAAGAAAAGGCCATCA
The DNA here is from genome assembly GCA_905147135.1 of Blastobasis lacticolella. Taxonomy (NCBI): domain Eukaryota; kingdom Metazoa; phylum Arthropoda; class Insecta; order Lepidoptera; family Blastobasidae; genus Blastobasis; species Blastobasis lacticolella. The sequence continues at coordinate 2,857,560 of LR990051.1, forward strand.
GTAGCAAACTTGGTGATGCAAACTGGAGCGTTACAATTACTCAATAATATGCGTATGAATGGCGGAATGATGATAAAGGCCGATTTGAAACAATCTCCTCTTTTAAAACATGATTCAGACAAAACTAAGACTTCGCTATCTCAAATATCTGAAAAGAGTCTACTTGACACTGACAATCCTGAAGTCAGTCGTAGTACTGACCCAATTCCAGCACCGACTGTGCCTCTTTCTACGAACACTACATCTCCTTCCTCCTCTGGGGTAGCCACACCATCTGATGTAGTGACGACAATTGCCCAAAAAATTATTCCACCCCCAACCGAATTTCGCTGCAGTCCATCAGTATCAGAGAGTCCTCCGTCATGTTCAGAATCATCACGAACTAGAACAATTAGAGTTATGAGAGGAGACGGGAGTTCTTATGACGTACTCGTGGCCATGGATGGAGCTGATTTGAGGTACATGGACGAAAGTTCCGTGATCGTGCCCACTCCTGCCAACGAGAGTCCTCCGTCTTCTGTTACGTTCCCTACCGCGACCGAGCCGTCGTCCCCTCCAACTCTGAACTCTGGCGTTGTCACAAATACGTCACTATTGCAAGCCGCTCTTATTCGGGCGACCGCTGAGGCGCAAGTAACGCAACCGAAAGCGTTTTCCCCACCGCCGCCGATAAAGGTAAATACCGAAGTGAGTATAACCCCCGGGGAGCGGCCCAAGCCGGTGATCACGCTCGTATCGTCTTCCAATAATAACGCGCCCCAAGTCCCTAAAGCGAGTGAATCGAAAAGTTCCCCGTCGCAGCTAAACCCCGCAATAAGTCCGGCGGTCGAGAATAGTGACGTCTCCACTACAGCCGTAACTGGGTCGGGCCGCGGCGGCTCCAAGCGGGAGTTTGTGAAAAACATAGGAAAAAAATTAAAAGTTAAACGGTCGAAACGAGAGGGCTTGTTCGCGGGCATGGGGCGGCAAAAGTCCAAGTCTGAAAACAGAGCAAGAAAGGCGTTCAGAACCATATCGTTTATATTGGGGGCGTTCGTCATTTGTTGGACACCGTACCACATCCTGGCGCTCGTGGAGGGTTTCTGCACCAACCCGCCTTGTATTAACCAGCACTTGTACATGTTTTCCTATTTTTTATGCTACGCCAACAGTCCCATCAACCCCTTCTGTTACGCGCTGGCCAACCAGCAGTTCAAGAAGACCTTCACGAGACTCCTCCGGGGGGATTTCCACGTCACCTAGTCCATGTATGTCGGTCACAGAGCCGCGTAATTGTTTGGATACAATAAAGCTATTTTTCGATTCAAAATATTACGCGCACAAAGCTATTGAAATCATTGCTAAGAGATAAGACAATACATACTCAATTAAATGACTCGTATGCTTTAGTGACCATGTGCTTTTGATGTATAGAAGAGAAAATGAAAAATGATTGTGTAGAGGTGTAAAATAGAGCTTTTGTGCGCTAGAAATAAAGTTATCCTTAGAAGATAACGATGTAAATATATTCCGTAAATATATGTTGTACATTTTGAAATGTAATTTCATCCTTAAAAGTTCAGAACTGACAATAAAATTATAAAATGTTAGATTGTGTACATAAAGGTAATTGAAAATGTCTCTTTATATTTCTATATTTACTAAGAAATAAACTATAGCGTAAGACTAATGTTGAATGTTAACCTTATTCTAGCTTTTTATGATGTCAGAGACATCCTAAGATGCGTTTATGTTAGGGAGTTTGTATGGAAATGTTTCTACAATTATTGTTGTAAATACGAGTACATAGTTAATAATCCTCTTAAGATTTTATCTTGAGACTATGAGTAAAGTTAAAATATTAAATATAATTAGATCTTCAGTGCATTATTCACCTTTCCGAGTATACACACATGCAACCTAAAGCAAACAAAGGAAATGTGTTCGTAGAAAGGAATTACTAGAGCTTCCATGCGTTCTTTCTTAGTACTTACTTATCAGAAAATCAATAAGACAGTAATGCGGATTACCGACAGTGGTCTTAATTATGAAAATTAAACTCAGTTCTAACAAGTGCATACCGTTTACGCCTTCAGGTTGTTCTAAGAACTGTAAATTTTTTATTAATTTTATATTTTATTGCTTTATTTTTATTACAACAACTCTGACTAAGCCATACAATACTAATATTAGATAATCTTTGTGAGTTAAGCCGTAATGTTGTTATTTTCTGGTGGGTGCTATTAATTTTTGTTACATATAAATGTGCCTATTTTATTTTACTTATCTTACAAGTAGATGGCTTACCCTTCAAAGTGTTTTGTATAAAACTCATTGTTTCATGATAAAAAAGAACTACGCTTAAAAGCTTTAAGCCACGAGCCCTGCTAAAGTTTTTCAGCGTTGTGAGAAATAGTCAATTAACTGTTAGTTTTTAATAATAAGTCGTTACGGGCCTAAATCCGTTTATAAATAGACAGAAAAAAGAACTAGATAATAATATTTAGCAAATTATTTTCAACTTCATGTACTTTGTTGTAGTGATCGTTTTAGGTTTCCATTACATGCCTATTAGGTGCATTCTATTCGTATAATGCTTCAATATTAACATTTTTAAGACAATAAATATTAGTGTAGGAGCCTTTCAGCAAGATAGATTGCATCTGTGATAGAACTCTATCAATTAGTACAAGGAGTCTGGTTTGAGAGGGGTCCTTATCTATTTCGAATTATGGAACAACAAAGCAACGTAGCCAAAATAATTACAAACTTCAAGCAAGATATCGGAACGGTGTATGAATCGCATCAAATGTTATGGGAGACAGTCACCACTTCAGCTGGTCTTTTCACTAGTAAAGGACTACGTTACGATATTGCAGATAAATGGCGAAAACTTTTCAAAATTATTGTAATCTTAAATTTAGTGAAACCCTAATAAACAAAAAAATTTTGACAATACTTTTCCTTGTTGCATTGATTGCTCTTGTTACTATTTCAGTACATACATAAGATTTTAAACTAAATATGTCTTGTCCTCGTTTTTCACTTAACCATTTCAAGTCTAAACAGCTTAAAAGGAACAACAGAACAGGTACATGAAACTAAATACAGTTTTTAAAAACAAAAACCACAATAATTGTAATAAACAAATGTAGGTACATAAACAAATGTAGTACCTACAATGCAAGCGATTTTAAAATTGCTTGATGATAAAGAAGCTGAAATCATTAAAAAACATAAATAAGATTAGTTTGAATCACTATAATAGTCATCTCAAGTATTTACCCATCACATCAGTAGAAGTAGAACGATTCATAATTAAAGTGTATCTTTAGTAGTAGATACACAATAAGGCTAATGCAAAAAACGTTTCTACTAGACGTAATTACTATTACGTCTTTGGTGGTCTTTGCAAAATCTGCTCAGCGATTTTTTAATACCTATTTTACGTATTAAATAATACTATTAACTAATATGGTTGTTTTATTCGAAAAATATTATGTAAATAGGATGTGAAATACGGGTTAATAATCACTAAAAAAAATGTATACACTTATCTTACAAAGAAAATCAGTCCATAAATAGCCCGCCTATGACAGTACCTGGAACAAAGGTGCCTATCACGCTCGCCGCAGTGCCACGTTGAATGTCTATAGATAACCTTTGCAACCAGGTACGCACCCTCCCTCAATATCCGCTATATCTTGCTCACCAACACTCAGGCCTCAGAGCCCCCACTGCCCATGGAGTCCACATCGATGGGCACAAAATAACATCGTGCATCCAACGCCGCATATTTTTGACACTTAAACACAGTGTCCTCCGCAACAGCTACTGGAGAGAGCATGCCGCCGCACGCAGTGAGTTGTCATCTGAGTAATGTAACAATTAAACATCTTTATGTATTACAGATCTCGTTAAATTAATTTCTTTTATTACTTGTAAAACTTGTAAAAATTTGCCGACCTCAACTAGTGGGGTTAGGGCAGAAAGATCAGAACTGTGAGTTATTGAAGCATTATACCTTTTTTATTCCATTATTATTATAACCTGTCATAACATAATAATGTAGAAAGCGACAGTATTATACGCGTATAAATGAATTGTTTATAAAAAATATAAGATATTAAAACACGACATGAAAGACAAAAGTGAAAAATAATAGTAGTTAGTAATTATTATCCTACATGAAATAAAATTACATGATACTTAGTTAACTCGATGGATTTTGTTTTATAGTAAAGAGTCAAATGTGGAGAATATCTATCTCGTTCATACTTAAGTATTATGCCATGTTATTAGAACCATAATTATATTACTTATACTATACCTAACTGTAAACTGTTTAAATCTAAAATTATTTATTTAGTAGAATGAGAATTTAGAGTTATGAAACTATGTTCATCGTGCAAGCAAATAAATCATGTTGATTTTTATTGTTTGTTACAGTTACGAAATATTAGATTCTTAAAAAGAATTCATGAATTCATTCAAGAATTCATACCTGCTCTTCGTTTATGTGTATCGAATGTGAATGGAGAAATAAAAATAGAAACTTTAATTTTCTTTTTATTTTCCTGGACCCTACTATTAACATTACTATTCAGAATAATTATTAGGGTAAAAGCCGGATACTTGCCCCACTTTTCAAAAAAGCTCTATAATTAAGAAATATGCACTTACTAAGAATTGTGCTACAGACAGATCTTTCATCTTATATAATAGCCTATTTGTGTAAACACAATTATTATAGGTTTTGAGTAAATCTTGTTTTACTTGACCTCTCAAAAGGGGTATAGTTGCCTACAGTGGCGGATAGTTAGCCCTACGGTAAAAATGCTTCGGGGGATAGTTGCATCGTGCAGCGATAGACGCCTAGCTATGATTTTGTTGGATAGAATAAAAGTTTATTATTTACGGAGATCCTTTATTAAGTAATAATCAAAATATTATTAATTATAATGGTAAACAAACAAGCAAGCGGGTCACCCAATGGAAAGTGGTTACAACGACCTAAGACGTTAGCAACACCAGGGGTATCGCCAATACATGGGCTACCTCTGAAACCCCGGGTTTCGTAGCTCTGACAGCAAAAAGGCAAATGCCCCACCTCTACCAAAACCACGGATCTCCAAATCCCCACCCCATGGAGCACTCAAGACCTTACTAACCGGCAGGAACACATTTCTATTTAAAATACATAGTATTGCTCGGCTGCTGTATTCTGTAAGGTGGAAGTACATCCCCAGCCGGACTGCCCCAATTCAAACGAGATAAGTAGATACTACACTATGCCCTACCTACTAGGTACATACTAATACTTTGACTACACTATACAATCTACAGTATAGATGTGGTTGCCTGATTCGCCTGATTATTTTAAGCTCATTATCCAAATCATTTTAGAGCTCTTATGCTCCGTAACATAAACGTCTTGCCACTATTGTTCCCAACGACCTATAATTAACAATAATGAGAGAGGAAAAATCCGACCTTTAACAAAATAATTTGTCTTTTCGTTGATGGAATCGTGACTAAGACCATTAGGCCGAAGTTAGAAATCGTTGGAAGGTTAAAAAAGACAATTACAACCAGTCTTAATACAGGCTCCAATAGTAGTTGATACAAGTTTTGTGTTATTTATTTCTCGACCTGGTGAGATGTCCGAAGTTTTGGTCATAATGTTGTGCCTGATTAAGGGCCGATTGTTCAATCCTCAGATAAAATGTCTGTTAACTACTCAGCGAATACAATTATTAGGCTGTTTATCGGTCTGTTAATCAGTTGTCTATTTTTCAATAGTCTTTAATCTCATGTATAAGTATCTGACCGAATATTTCAATTCTGCCAACATCAAATCAACACGAACTTCAGAGAGGTGAAACAAAAATATCGCTTACAGTTTGTTTACACTTTGTTTATTGTTTACACTTATTTTTGTTTACAGTTAACAATTGTTTTGTTAACAATTGTTTACAGTTATTTTATTTGTTGTTTGGTTGGATTGAGGGTTTATATTTTAGTGATTTAAAACGCGGTGATTACCTTCTATTGCAAATTATCTCAAAGGAAAATTAAAAAAGAGAGCGATCTGCAAGTTTCACAACTGCTGAGACTCATTTACTTGTCAGTTCAGTCGGCAAATTCTTTCTTTTCTGTGACGTGGATTTATATATTCTTATATTATGGGCATCTTCTTTGATTGCTAGGTCATCAAGGCTGTCGAAAATATGCATATTATTTACCTACTTCCTTCAAAAACTGCAAAATATAACATCAAACTAACTGATCTATCAAGACGCTATCTGTCGAATAACGGCTATCTGGCGCTCAAAGAGGCAGATAGATTCATTCCCCAGATAGCGGTTTTATTCGTCAAATAACTCTTAACTCTTAAGCTGACAGTTGAAAAATTCAAAAACTTGCTATCCGTCGAATAAACGCAAACAGACTGTTTATCTGAGGATTGAACAATCGGTCCTAAATGTAATAAAATGTACACATACCAGGCCGGGCCGGACGTGAAACTTACAATCACATCATTAAGTCATCTTTTTGAATCCCCAAGGCTCAATGAACTTATAATAGGTCATTGTGATACAAGTGAGCTTGTTATGTTGATTATTACAATCGTGGCGGTAAAGGCGCTTGACGAGAGTGTAATGATCATAGTGCGTTGATCATTACGCTCTCCGCTCATACGACGTTTTTCATCACACTTGCGAGAAAAAACAGACCTGTATTGTCATAATTACTAACAAAGCGAAAACGTTAACAAAATAGATTTCTGAGTTTTACTCAATTAAATGTAACAGAGATTGTACCATATTTATATGCAATAAATGAATTGAATTGAAATAAAAAATGCTTGGTACTACTTACAGTAGGGTTCAATTTAACTTAAATGGGGGTATCCTAATGTCAAATAGTAAAATAAAAAGTACGCGTACGTACGTACGTCTTGGATTATTATTAAATGTAATACAATAACATCCAATGTACGAGCAAGTGTGATGAAGATCGATGTTGGTTGCTACGACCAAGCTACTGCATTGACAAGGACATTGAACGATATTAAAAACTCAGCACCAAATAGGGACAGTTTATAAATTATCGGACACATTGAGTCCACTATTAAAAATAAGTTCACTAAAGATGTAGTGAAACAACTTAGATTATACCCAATAAGTTACTCAAATAAGGTAAGTCCGGCAAACCTGACGCGAAGGAGGCTCAATTCTAAATGTAGTAAGACGGGCATGGCGTCCATTTCATCGAAACGTCCAGATTGGCATGGGAGGCATAATTTCTATTAAAAATACAGATGCACAGATGCAGCAGGCAGCTGCAGAAGAACGAAACTAAAAGTATCGCTCAATAGAATTTTTATTTAGGAGAAAGATTTTTAATAACACGCAAAACTCTATATAAATTATCACTTTTTCGCACTAACGTAACGTTCCGCGTTCCTACATGCGTGATACAACAATGACCCTAATTCTATGAGCAATGCGTTCCAGATTGGTCTGTTAGTGTAAATAAACAAAAGCTTGCGAACTGCCACACCTCAAGTCCAACAGTTGACTGTTACCGTCAGATATATTTAAGATGATGATGATGATGAGACTGAAACTCCTTCACGCTTAGGTATATAGCCAGAGCAAACAAGAGCTGGGATTAAAACTGTTCTGTTCCGTATTGTTTAAAACCGACCTTGCCTTGACGCAGATATCCTGTATATCCAAATGGATCAGAAAATAAATAATAAGGTATAAGATTAACGTTAACGTAAATAAGGTAAACAAACCGATATAATTAATTTAATTCCTCATTGAGAAGAAATATGATTTGGTCTTTGTGTTTAAATAAAATCAAAAATACGCTATTTACTTCCTAAATCATATTACTACATTTCCATTTGTTCATTACTAGTGCAAGACATTGAACCCTGGTTGGGTATACCAATATCTTATTATATTATAGACTACAATAGGTAAAAAGACCCGAAATTGGCATTTCTTATGGAGACGAGATCTTGAAAACAAGGAATATTTGAAGTAAAATATATAAAATCGTGCCTGTATTGTCAATTTTCTAGAACTGAAACGTTTCCATACGTGATAAAAGAACTAAATTTTTTTACCCCAACCACACTCCAACGACTTCGATCAAGCCATTTCTATTCTTCACGAAAAAATATAACACCTAGTTATTTGCGCAACCTGTAGCATCAGTCTCGACGTATCCCGGAACCCGAACAATGTATGTACGAGTGTCCGGGAAGATACAAAGGGTGTCTATACAGGACGCCTTCAGAACGCCCCGTATTAGCATTGTGTGGCTCGCACGTGGGTCGCTTTGTTAATGAACTCGTACCTATACCTAGGTCGATAGGAGTATTATAGAATAGACTGTATATTGTGCTAGTTTAGTGTGTGCAGCTGTACCATTCTGTCTCTTTGAAAATCTGCAGGTTTAAACTGTAAATTTCACAAGTTTTTTGAGAATCTGTCCATTCTTACAAAGGCGGTGTAGGCAAGCTGAAATGGTGTTTTGACCCTAGTGATATTAAATGAACAGACAAGCCAACTAATGGAAATCGGTAAATGTTTGCAGCTATCATTTGCTTACAGCAAAAATATAAAACGGGAAATTGCAGTTTACATTGCGTGCATTTACCTACTTGTGGGCGAGGAGGCTGCCTGGAGCCATACATAGTGTCCAACCAAGAACTTTTATATACCTACAGCCTGTAACTCGAATACACTTAATTTGCAATATAATCTGAATAATGTAATATTGAAATCACACGTTATTCGTCGTGTAAATCATAATAAGTAAGAATTGTCTTAATTAGCCACTGTTGGGAGAAGTCCTCGTAAGACTTAATATAATTTTAAAATTACGTCGAGCAACAAAGAATCACGTACAAAATCAAGTGACATAAATAAAAATGTTACAGGTGCGATTTTTATTTTCAAAATTGTTCACAAAATAGGGGGCTACATTGTTCTCGAGTGTCCTAGGGTAGTTTTGATTCTGGAAACAAAATATTGTCCTGCATATTTGAATGTTAGTTGAATGTTTACAAAGATTCTACATGCGCGCGGGTTTAAACCGCGGTCGACGGCTAGTAAACGATATTTTGAAATACTTAGTAAGTCTTCTACATTGTAAAGAACCTATGGATAATTGCACGTAGGTAAAGTGACGGCAATGAGACTTTGTGCCCGGCTGAAAGGGGAACTAGATTTGAGTTCAGCCACAGTACACAAAAAAATCAGTAGGTCATTTTCATAGAAACGGTCGAAGCGCGCCTTTCACTTTCGCACAATTTATTTATTTGTTTTTTTATTCGCATGCCATACACTGCGTAGCCGCCAATTTTAATAATTAAATAATGAACACTACAAGCTACAACTACAAGTGAATATGCTCAGCATATCGCGATTATAGCCCTCTAAAAATACTATGTATGTTGAAGAAGAAATAAATTGAGGCGATCCTCCTACGCGTCAGAATGGTGGAATGCCCTAGCCGTGTCGGGTTTTGTTTTAGAACCCGCCTATCATATTCAATACATTGTTTTGGCATTTTACGTGCGACGTCTACCACTGAACCCGCATAATCCGAAAGAAAACTCCGATTCGCCAGAGCCTCTCTCGTCCGTCTGTCAGTACCACGGGAGATCACAAGCACAATGTGAGATTGGCTTGAGATAGTGGGATGGTGGCCCTGAGATGGTATGTATGTATGCATGTAAACTCTTTATTGCAACAACATAGTACATTTCAAAAGGAAACACTTACAAAGCAAAGGCGAACTTATCCCACAACGGGAATGAGATGGTTGTGGTTATGTTAGCATGTTTCATTATTGCACATGAGCAACCTAAAATAGAAAAAATGGCAAATATAAACACTTACATGTTATTTTATTAAAATAAGCATTTATATTTTAATGCACTCATTCTTTGAAAAGTCTTATGATGAAGATTACTTACTGATTGTTTCTGTATACTGTGGTTGACAACGAACAAGGACTAATAATAGGGACGCTTTTTGACATAACTGACTCAAAATAACCAGGAGTTTAGAACCGTAAAGCTAATCATTAAAAAATAAATATCGGCAAGCGCACCATCACCTGTGAGCAAAGTTTCGTGGCCCTTAGTCTAACAACAAATAATGACTTTTAAACATTTTTTACGAATAAAATTATGTCTGTGTCTATTTGGACTGTTAAATTTTTTATTTAAATTGGTCTGAAATAAATAAGTAATATAATTGAATAATTCAAATTTTTTTGAGTAACTACTGGACGGATTTGAACTGATATTTTTGTTGTGTAGCTATTAGTTTTGGAAACTGGAACACCTAATATTCAACCATAATAGACTAGCTAAACCATAAGAAATATGGAAATGACACTTAATGGATTTTAATGGGATTTTCATAGTTTGGTAGTTTGGGGTCCAACTTTAAATCTAGGCCATGTTTCATCTAATTCGATTGGGTAGAACCAGAGGTATAGGTTGACGTATAAGTAGTACATTTTATACATTAGAGAGGTAATTTTAAATGGTCGCTTGGAATAAAGATTAACTGCCCTATAAACGTGAACGTTGTCGCAGGCAAAAGCTAGTTTTAAATAAAACCTAACAAACTATGCCATTTGACCAAACATACCTTTGTTTAGTACTACGAACGCTGGAGCTACATAAGATTGCTTTAATGTTCTTTAAAAAAACGCTCAAGAAACAACTCCCACCCTGTATAACAAAAAGGCGCAGTACCTAAGTGAATAAGTAAGGTATTCTAAATATTGCAGGTTAGCAACGTTGCTGGGTCCAGGTATTAAATTTAGATGGTCGTAAAAGCGGCGTAACTTGCTCGGAGTGATGTCGGATGCGGGGCGATACGGTAGGCTTCGCCGGTAGAGATAAGGCTCTCACGCTAGGCCGTCACTCTCAGCCTTTCACCGAGAAATGAGCCGCCCGCTGAGATTAAAACGATTGACTCTGGTGCATCATTTCGAGGCTTTTGACTGAGACGCCGGCTCTTCTGATGTTGGTAAGTGATTGCAAGGGATATATAGCGGTGTGCTACTAACTCGGCGATGGCCCAAATAAAAAATTGTACACTTGAATAAAGAGCGAGTTTAGCGAGTTCAATATGTAGAAGAATGGGAGTAAAGATATCTGAGATACATAAAAAAAGGTATACATATTTCTGCGCACTAAAAGGTAAAAAATCAGTCGAAACTCTCACCAGGTAATTCACAGAACGTCTAACGTGCTATTTATCATTTTCTTGAAGATGAGGTTAGAAGGAAATAATCCGATCCGGTCTAGATCCGTCTGAAAAACTTAACTCCAAATAGAACAGTCGGGACACGTAGCGCTACACAACATCTTTGACTTTTTCAAAACACTTTTATGACGAAGACAAATGGGAAGCAAAAAAATCGTGCCAACGTAACACCCGGGATCCAGCCTATTAAACCCAGTTACAAGCATCTTTGATATTCAATATTCCATCCACTGAGCAAACTTGGATGCAAACAGGAGGAACTTGTTATCAGGGACGTCGATATTATTAAAAAAGCTATTAAATTGCAAATTATTCTATCTCGTTGGCAATCGCGATTGTACACAACGATATAAATTACCTCGGCTGGATAGAACTTTTTATCAATTTATTAGGTAGGTACTAGCATGTGCCCGTGGCTAAGCCCGAGTAAAATTCGGCAATAGTTCCATTAAAAACCTCTCTGATTTTCATTTGAGATAAGTTTTCAAATGAAAAACATTTTTTCAAAACAAGCTTTTGACGACCTGAGTGGTTCAGTGGTCAACATGCCGGTCTGCCACGCAAGAGGTCCTAGGTTCGATTCCCGGCCGGGCAGAAATTGAAATGATGAATTTTAATTTCTGTTACGGGTCTGGGTATTCTATGTATAATAAGTATATATTTAAAAAGTATTTAAGTAGTTTATCAGTAATCTGGCACCCATAGCACAAGCTTTGCTTAGTTTGGGGCTAGATGGCGCTGTGTGAATTTGTCCACGAACTTTTTTTTTTTTGATTCTAGTACCTTCAGTCCGGCGGAGTAGAATAACCAACCCATTGCACTCGTGAGTGTCGTAGAAGGTGATAATGTTTTCGAGGCAAAACATCTAGTCTTCGTAGGCTGGAAAATGAAAAACATTTTTTCAAAACAAGCTTTTGACGACCTGAGTGGTTCAGTGGTCAACATGCCGGTCTGCCACGCAAGAGGTCCTAGGTTCGATTCCCGGCCGGGCAGAAATTGAAATGATGAATTTTAATTTCTGTTACGGGTCTGGGTATTCTATGTATAATAAGTATATATTTAAAAAGTATTTAAGTAGTTTATCAGTAATCTGGCACCCATAGCACAAGCTTTGCTTAGTTTGGGGCTAGATGGCGCTGTGTGAATTTGTCCACGAACTTTTTTTTTTTTGATTCTAGTACCTTCAGTCCGGCGGAGTAGAATAACCAACCCATTGCACTCGTGAGTGTCGTAGAAGGTGATAATGTTTTCGAGGCAAAACATCTAGTCTTCGTAGGCTGGAAAATGGGCAGCATTGTTATATATTTAATACAACAATGGAAAACGATTGCTGCGATCTCCAACCCGCATGCCAAGCGTGGATATTCTGGCATTAACCTGGCATTAACTCCTATCGTGGGAGAGGCTCTAAGTTCTGCAGTGGAATGTTGTGGCTGTGATGACGATCATGATGATAGTACTCATCAAGACCATTCCAAAGAAACCAAAAACGATGGTGTCATCTTATTGCATCGTCCATTAGTTACAGAGAATTAGACAAAAATAAGTTTCTATTAGGGTTTCGTTTTTAACTTTAGAAGTGCGGTTTCCTATAAAGAAACCCCGCCAAGTGAGAACAGAACTCGCGTATAAAGGTTTCGGTACCATAACCATCAACAATATTTTGTTGCTAGAGTAACACCATATTCTTAAAATTGTATGAAATACGAGACCTTGTAGCGGGAGTCTTAAAAAACTAAAAATACAAATACTAAAAACTTATCGAGAGTAAGTCGGACTCGCGTATAGAGGTTTGCAAGTTTATAGTCAGTTAGTATAAATAATATAGTTTGTCGAATTGCATGTTGCTCTGGTATCAAAATATTATTGGTAACGTAGGAATTATTTGTGTTAAGAATAAGTACATTAATTGCCACAAGATTGTTAATGGTACGGAACCCTTTGTGTGCGAGTACGATTCGTACTTAGCCGGTTTTTATTATTTATTGTTATAGCGGCCATAGAAACACATATTCTGCGAAAATTTCAAGGACCTGGTTGTCATCATCATCATCATCATCATCTTCTTGGCGTTATGTCCCGATTGCGCACCCTCGCTGCAAGCGAGGGCCCGGGGTCTGCCTGGTTGTCACGATTCCAATTATAGCAAGCCTGTGACAGTCAGACGGACAGAGTACGGGTACGGAACCCTGGTATCGAAAAAAATATCAATGGACAAATTATGTACTAACCTTACTATTGAATCACATCACCGAAGAGAATATGACAACTTGTCCCTCCCTTAAATAATTCGAATTGAGCACGACACTTTATGAAAGCAATAAGGTATGAGACTCGCTTACTTTATGTTTTTATTAAAATTATTTTCCAAGCGACAAAGTTTCCTCGGCTCACGGCTGAGTTGGTTCGTCTTGTGGGAGATATTAATGCTTCGAATAGTAAACACAGAAAATGAAGTGTTGCAATACTGTAGAAGCTACTTTACATTTCTCATCAATGTTGATGTTTAGAGTGTTCATAGTCTAATGTAGTAGGTGATTCATAAACTTAGAACAATTTAGTGATGTACGAGTATTTGATTTTTCTGTCAAGAAATAATAAGCGATATCAATATTAAAATCATATATATTATAATTTATTCATGAAGCATTCAAACAGATAACAATGGTATAAATAACTACACACTACTAATTACAAATTTACAACTAATTAAAACAAACTTACAAATAAAACATTTGTCCCAGGTCCACGCCCAGTCCAGCCTTCTGGTCTTTAGTAAGATCGACCAGGCGCTTAGCTAGCTCTCGAAACAGAGAGTAAGCGCCTGGTCCCCACGGCCCAAGGGTTTCCACGCCAAATGGCGCAAATATGTGGTCCTCGCCAAGACTCGCGTATTTGCGCCGCTTGGCGTTTTCAGCTGCGGCGGCACCGGTCCCAGCGTGACACGCGGTTACTGGAAAATGGGAATGTGCGAGGGTATCGACACACGTGGCGTCCCAGACCAAAGGTCGTCCCAGCTTCCAGGGTGTGAATGTCATCCCGTTGGGTCTTCTACCGTCATTGCGAACTAAACCGCTTGGCTCCAGCACCGCGGGTGCTCCAGCGGTGGCCCGGCGGATTATATCATATAGGTCCACGTGCCGAGGCAGGCCATGGCAAGCAAGATGGTCAACAAGGTGACCACAATGGCACTGGTGCGGAGCACTGCAGGGCGCGCCAAGGCATAGGGCCGTGGCAATCCTAAACGGGCATTACCTGAAGCCAGAGACCCGATTCCCACTCACCAGCAGCAAACAGACGGGCACGCTCTGCAGAGTTAGTTGATGCGCTTAAAAGGTTGTTTCGCACCAACCTGCAGAGAGGCTCGTCCCATAGACGCTGGGAACAGGCGATATTGAAGTAATATATACGATACTGTACCCTTGCCCAGCCACTTGCAAGGAGCAACAGGAAATGATGAACGGCGTCCAGACGAGATTTTCTGACCTGGAGATGGTAAACTAGCGAATGCAACACCATGGGAGTCACTGATGCGTTGCCCGCCTCTGAAGAGACCTCTAATATACCTCTTGAACGATCCCATGTCATAGTCCAAAGGAAACACTGTGGCTGAGAGCTCATTCCACATCCGAATCGTACGAGCGAGAAACGTTCTTTCGAACCTTCGCGTCGTGACCAACAGAGGGTCCACGTAGTGAGGATGAGTACCAAGCCCACGGCGGGTGGTGCGATGGCGGAATTGTGCTGTGGGCACCAGATCGAAAATTTCCTCGGAACACTCCCCATTGTACAGCCGATAGAACACACACAGGGAGCCAAAGTCCCTTCGGTTTGCCAGTGGTTCCAACTTACGTGTTAGTATGGGATCATCGACAATTCGTACAGCGCGTCTCTGTACGGAGTCTAGAGGATTAAGCAGGTCGGCAGTTTCGCCCAAAGATGAGAACAATACTCCATATGTGGCCGCACTTGTGCCTTGTACAGCAGCAGGCGCTGCCCCGGGGTGAAGTATCGCTTGGACCGGTCAAGCACTCCAAGCTTTTTCGAAGCTAGTTTGGCCTTGCCTTCCAGGTGACTCCGGAATCTAACTCTATCCGATATGTCGACACCGAGGATCCCAATACTTAATATCCCGCCCATTTGGCATGACGTCCCCCCAAAATTGCAAAATGCAACAACTATCTAAAATATCGATAGCAGTGACAAAGACGCTGGTCAGACATCAGAAAAGATATCTCTTTCTCCCTCGCTCCTGGCCATAGAGCCATGGTTTGGCGTCCGATGCGAGTACTACCGCACATAAGTTGGTTGAAGACCCGGCGAAGTGGAGGAATGAAGATACAAAAACGGACCCTGGAAGGACCCGGGGTTGACCGCTCGCATGAAAATGATGTATAGTGTAAGAGGCAGTTCATGGAAAGGCCGGAAACGTTAGACAGTTGTAAAGGCTAGTATGCTTCAGCAGAAAACTACTCATTTCAATTGCAGTTCAACAATCTAATCGTCATAATTCACCCGAGGAGCTCGTACAATCTATGAATAGGCAATACGACGACAGCTTGACAGTAGCTGTCAAACCTTCATCGCGCTAACAAAGTGTTCCTAATACGATGTTTATATACAAGATCCAAAAGGCGTCCATTGCACTTCGGGTCCCTAGCCATAGCAACTCGGACAGGCGGGACAACCCTTTCCATGTCCATTGTCATTACTAACATTGGCGGCTGGATTCATTCCTTCACCTTTACCACAAAGTAATATAACTAACAAAGGCGTACTGTGCTTTGATAGGTACACTATTATTACAAGCACAGGCTTGAGCTCAAGTGGCTGCGTCGCGTACGGGGAGAAACCGGTTTTGCAAAATAGTCGCATGAGCTCACGTCAGCGCTTGTAGTACTATCAAAGTGCGTTTGCATAGGGTTGACTCTCTGTATACTCTGCGCCTTTACTGCCAAAACTGTATAGTTAAAACTAAATGTGTATAAAACGCATAAAAGAGTTCCTGCTCCCTGCTCTATTTTCAGCCTCATCGCCACCGAACAGGTGAGAATGGGGTCAAACACAAACACGAAATCAATAAAAATACAAGTATACAGCTATGACTAATGGCCTTATTGCATTGCTAGACAGGTGGCGCGCAGCTAGGTCTATTTTTAGCATGGCCTAACAACTTAATGATATCGACGGACTCATATTCTACACCGTAGCTGGTGGACCGTGAAACTGTTACAGAAGTGAAGTCTTCTTCAGAAACGAAATGAAATTGGGGTATGTGTATTCTCGTACATTTTATGCCATGCCTTGTGTGCACATAAATTACCTACTTCGGTGGCATAATCGGCTGCGGGTGGGCCTCATATTTATGAGCTACCGAGTTCGATCCCCATGGCCACCATCAGACTGAACGGACTTTCTGATTTATAGTGCTTTTGATGCTCTTCCGGTGAGGGAAAATATCGTGAGAAAAACGGCACATTCAGGCGACGAGAGTGTAACCGTGATCCAAGGTCAGGTTCCCCTGTTAGCAGAGTCACTGAGGTCAGATGGCAGTCGCCTTTCTGATATTACCTGATCTGCCAAATCCTGGATCACAGTCAAGCGTGCTCCGTATCCGATAAATGTACTAGGAAGAAGATTTAATAGCTTGCCTTGGTATTAAAGTAATCATCATCAGTGTTGGAATAACAATAATAATATAATAATCGTGGACACATTCACACAGCGCCATCTAGCCCCAAACTAAACAAATCTTGTACTATGGGTGCTAGCTAACTGATATACTTCTTCAATAGGTACTTTTTTCAAAAACATACTTATTATAAATAGAACACCCTGACCCGTAACAGAACATATTATAATGAATATATATGGGTAAATCCAAAAGCCTGTGATCCTGTTATGGATACACAATTTGAATTGAACTTGACTGCCATTTTGGTGAATTTGTAGTCCATCTCGCATTTTGATACGTAAATTTTAATAACTTCTGTCAGCATCGGGTAGTTATCGTAACGTTTTTGTATATCGTCGCCATGTTAGCGACGCGCGAGCCGTTGCTGCAACGGATATTTGGACACACCGTTGGGAATGAAAAGTTAGTCCGTGGTATTATCGATAGCTCTAATACAACTGAGATAAAGACACATCTTCTTGAATTTGATATATCGTTCGTCCATGGTATTCCCGCTCAGAAACGCGGCAATTGTCTGCCTAGCCAGACCAATGACAGTCATTTAGCATAATCTAGGCACGTTTTGCCCAAATAGTGATAAACCACTTGCGATTCTGTATTTTTTGTTGTGTATCGCGTTTACTGGTTTATCATAAAAAAAATTAACTAGCTGAAATTCAAGAGTGTTGTACTAATAACTCAAATTCTGATTACATGTTAAGCGCAATAAAAGCCAGGGTCTGGGCTCACGAGCTCGGCTTAATAATGACCATCTTCAGGACTAAATAACAGTTATAAGCGACAGCTCCGGTCCCGCACTTCTTGCTGACGCGGGCTTTGTTCCGCGAGCCTCATTCTCCACGAGTCATTAGTGGAATGGTAAAGCGTTTTGTTTGCTCTTTTCTTTATTAAACGCTTTTGTTCCTATTTCTTTATTTTTCATGATTTATGCCATCGTTTTTTTGTTGCTGGCTGCACACCGTTCAGCGACCAGTGGCTCCTTCGAAATGCTAGTGCCAATGAAAACTTATGTCAAGATAATATAATAATCTACATTTAGCCAGCGAATACGTCCGCGTAAAATTTGCATATGTCGTGTTCCTCCGAGAACTAGATATATTGAATTTCGGGATAAACAATAGAGCGATGCCCGAGCAGCGCAATGCAACGTCGCAATTTTGTCGCGTTCACGAGATTGTGTCGCACTCTAACACTGCAAAATTTAATGGAAATCCGTTTAGTAGTTTTTGCGTGAAAGGACAACAAATATATATCCATAGAAGTTTTAGATTTTTTACTTATATGTAGGATGGCTTTAATCTTCCCAGGTAAAGAATGGGGTCTGTAACCCAGAGTAAAAGTATAATATTACCGTTTACCCCAAATGTAGTTCAGGAGAACTAATTTGCCCAAGTCACCACCTACGGGATTTACGGCCAAAGATTCTTGAAGAGAGCCACTTAAAACTTTCAAACGGCCGACGGAGTTGTGGCCAAATTAATTAATTTGTAGATCCACAGGAGGTACGGTTAGTAAATATCGAGTCTAAGTTACAATATGACTCAAAGTGTTTCAGTTATTACAAGATTTTAAGAGTGTCGTTTATTAAAAAAAGTACTTTGTTTGGTAGCTGTATATCGTGAGATGTCCGGCAGCATAGAATACTCGTTCAGTGCCATGGCGGATGTGGATAAGGCAGCCGGATGTAAATGTGGATAAAGCGAAAATCTAAGGGGGAGGTGGAAAAGTTGGAACACTTCTCTAGCGCCATGTACGATGGTCAGCGCTATCTATGTGCAATGCTTGCTAACTTATATTCGTGTACTCGTAATTATGAGTATTGTTGAGTTTCCCTATTACAGCGATAGATGTCGCTGCAGTACTAATCCCTTCTATTCTCGGGGGTCGTAATTCTTCTATTCTGGTTAACATTGGTCAAGTATATAGCATAGTTGACAAGTAAAGTGACAGGTGCCACAAACATATCTACCTCAGCGACGGTGTCGATGTTGTTGGCAACGACTTGATATTTCAAAATGCGACACTTAGTTTCAGATTTGGCCGTCTGGTCTGATAAAGTTTGTGACATTTTCAAGGTAAGTTGACTACCTACTGTCCGATCGGTTTACACCGGTCTAGACTTTACTTGCCATTAATGCTAAACACTTGACCAATGTGAACCAGCCATTAGAGACAGACCAGCTAATTCGTATTTAGACCAGAAAATGGGAAGCAACATGTGTGTGTGAACAACTTAACACTTAGATCCATCTCGCCTGATAAGCATAGACATTTTGGCAAAATCTTCCTATGATGTCGACGTGGCCCAGGTCCAGCAGTAGTCTTTAACGCTCTGTTGGTGATCATTTGGAAGTATTTGTAGATCTTGATGCAAGTGCAAATTCCGGTATCTTCTATTGTAGCAATAACAGTTAATTGCTTGACTTATCAACCATAATCGTCCTAGCGCTTATCCCGGCCTCTGCCAGGGTCCGCTTTCCTGCTCAATCTTCTCCACTTCGCCCGGTCTTCGACATCCTTTAGTCGTTAGCCGTTGGCTCTCGCATTCGACTCAGCGATGTCAATCCATTGTTTCTTGGGTCGCCCATGGGGCCACTTTCCTGGTACCGGCAGATTCAGGCACCTATTTCCCACATATCCCTGAGGCTTATGCAACACGTAACCAAACCAGCGCAGACGAGCCTCCTCGATCTTATCTGCGATATCCCTCACGCCAAGGCTGCCACGGATGTACTCGTTACGTACTCGATCGAGTCGCGTAACTCAGCACATCCACCGCATCATTTTCATTTCGTTGGTGTCGAGTTCGCGAACGTGTTTCGTCAGCGCTGGCCATGTCTCACACGTGACTGCCGTGAGTTCCCGCCATTTGGCGCAAGCTGCAGAGATTCGGGACTTGACATCAGGGCCGATATCGCCGGACTCGTGCATTTGGTATGAGGTATTTTGATTTATCTGTTCTATTGACAGCTTCGTTACCAACAAAGATGGTTTCGGGATCTGCGCTGCAGCTCGGCTTGACTTATCAATATTGTTGTTAAACCCAACTTTCACGAAATATCATTCTTAGTTACTTTGGCTTCCGTTTCAATTTCAATGCTTGAGAATGATGTTTAACAACGCCATTTACTGAGACACAACGAACTATGCAGTTTTTCCTTTTTATGCTAGCTATGAGAAATGCGCAGATTCGGATGAGAAATGCAAAGGAGTATTGGTTAGTTCTTTGTATAAAAGGGACAAGGGACATGAAGACTCATT
This sequence comes from Blastobasis lacticolella, assembly GCA_905147135.1. Classification (NCBI taxonomy): domain Eukaryota; kingdom Metazoa; phylum Arthropoda; class Insecta; order Lepidoptera; family Blastobasidae; genus Blastobasis; species Blastobasis lacticolella. Next base: position 2,877,807 of record LR990051.1, read on the forward strand.
TGATTCGAATTATTTTGCTGTCTGTACTTACGCCATCACCTTCTTGGTAAATTGCACCATCTGTCAAAATCGCACATGGTATTAGCCTATAGGGCCGGTTTGAGGTTTTATTAATGGAACTAGTGCTGTAGGTACATACTAACTGAACTGCGGGGGTGCCCAGCTCATTTTAGAATTATGTACCTTTATCCGTATGTTATCGAAATCAAAAGAGATTGTCGATACAGAGGGCGCTGTAATTAAAAAATATTGATACCTGGATTGTGCCCTGTGACAGGTTTGATCGCAGAGCTAGAATAGCATACATATTGCGACTGTTCTCCCAGAAACAAAAATCAGGAATTAAAGTACTTGCGCTTGTATGCGAAACGCACCTTTTAACTATTCACAGTTGTTAACGGTACTAGTTCTAGTGTTGTAATAAACTCGAGTGCGGCAGTCTGAAATTATAAACTCGACTTTTCTCACGACACATTTTTGAAGGGTTCAGCGACCAAAACACTCACCGAGTTTAGAGTTGAGTCGAGCACGAGTCATCAGAACACGAATCGTAAACATAAGTTTTGTCCAAAACCGTTCGAAAACTTGACTTGAAGCAACTACTACTTAGTCTCTCGAGTACCACAAGCTTAAATATAAGACACCACAGCAAATTATACTACAGTTTAACGCACCATATCATATCACCGCTCAGTAGATACTTAAAGACTCGAGTGAGACTTGCTACATGAACAGACTCGAGCGCACAGTAGACTCGATCATTAATCTCGAACTCGGCTCTATTCGGAAACTCGATGTGCTCATAATACATCGAGCAGAGTAGTCTCTGTCCTTATGAGTCGAGTCGCATGACTATGAGTCGAGTGCTAAAATATAAACTCCGGACTAGAGTTGTTTACAACACTAGCTAGTTCAGCATTGTAGGTAGATTGCCTCTGTTGCACGCTTGTAAGTCTAAACTAGCCGAACGAAGCCGAAACTAGTCAATGTACCGATGCACTATTGACCGACGACTAATGCCATCATCATCATCATATCAGCCAGAAGACGCCCACTGCTGGGTACTGCTGCTGGGCATGGGCCTCCCCAAGAGATCTACAGAAAGGCCGGTCCTGTGCCTTCCGCATCCAGCTGGTACCTGCGATCTTTACCAGATCGTCGGTCCACCTTGTGGGAGGCCCCACCCAGACTGCTAACGACTAATGTGTTATAGGTTTATTGCGAGTATTAATCTTACCAATCCCACATGCGATAGTCGATACCACTCACAATAAAAACTGCTAGAGTTTGTCCTCGATATCTTGAAGGCATGTAATACTTTACCACCTTCTTTGTTGTCCGTCGATAATGCCTACTTTGTTACGTTAAGATCGCCAGCATAATTGAGAACATGTGACATTTCAGTTTTTACCGGGGTTGTACAAGTAAGACACAGTAGGTAAAGCCTAAGGGGTCCGCGTCTTGGGTTACAACCGTCTTATTCGTTTTTGCCGCTCAGAAACAATGTATTGCAGTGTTAGTGGATCTACAGACGACACAGTGGCAGGGCCGATCTAGGGGGCAAGCGTGCGGTTATCCTTACGCAGTATAAAATATTTTATTTTCGGATGCGTGGAATGTGGTCGGACGTCCGACCAAAGTCGGCTCGTCCGCGATTCTGAAAGCGACCTTATTTTATAGTCTCGATTGCCTTCTATAGATGTAGCTAATGAAGCGATAGACGAAAACTTTGACTTTTCACGAAGGTTGTATATTACAGATACCTTAGCTGATTCAAAACTTGTGGATACCTGACCTTTTACAAGAATTGAATTTACTGGGTTAAAATATTTGGGACAAATGGTGCAGAAATCGTGTTGCGTTCTAAGCGGACTATCCAGACTCACCTTTTCATACTTACTGCGCTGTTACCTACAACCGCGTCCGAACAACAAACGAAGAGAATTTCTAAGTGCATATCGTGCAATAAGTGTAAATCGTAGTTTGAAGGACACGAACAATAGAATTTATATACGAAGTTTGTCTCAAAATGCCGTCCATAGCAGCTTCATAGCGCGGGAATTTGTCATACATAAGTACATAAATACACATTTACGCGGATATCCCAAAGAGATAGGCAGAGACTATCGAATGCCACTAGCTGCAATCCTGAGTCACCTCTTTTGGCTATTTGAAATTGCCTTTATTCTATAGGCAACTTATGGGCGGACTTCCGTAGACCTGTAAAAGCAACTCGCATTAAGGCAAACCAAGAGAATGTTCGGCAGTACGACAGCACACTGTAAGGGAAAATATCGTAATGAAACCTACACATTCAGGCGACTGAATGTATAATTATGATCCAATCTGGTCAAGTGTAAAGATTTTTACGGAGTCGGCAACGCGTGGGTGATGTCCCGTGGGTGATGGTATTGCAAACTTCCATAGGTTGCGGTGATTGCTTACCATCAGGCGGGCCGCAAGCTTGTTTGCCACCATAGTGCTATAAAAAAAGGTTCCCCTGCTAACAGGGTCACGGAGGTCAAATGGCAGTCGCTCTACTGTAATGACCGGATTTGGAAAATCCTGGATCACGATCAAGGCAGACTCCGGGCCCTCGCGAGAGCACATCATTATCATTATCATCCTGGCGATTAAATTACGTGGGAGTCAGGGGTCCGTCTTCTTACATCTCTTGCTCCACTTATCTCGGTCTTCGGCATCCTTGTTTGTGAGTTTATTGGCATACATGTTATTCTTAACTATATCGAGCCATTGCTTCTTGTGCTGACCGAGCGGCCTCTCCTTCCCGAGCCTGGCGGGGGCGGCATGACCAGCCATTTGTTCCCTTCCTCATGTGCCGGTATTTGCTAACGTGGCCAAATCATCGAAGATGGCACTCTTGCAGCTTATCTGCGATGTCACGAACGGCAAGTCAACGAAATATGGCGGTCCATCTGTGAAACTCCACACATCCATCGCAGCATCTTCATTTCCGTGATATGAAATATTTTTCAAACTTCTGAACCGTTTGAATAAAAAGATTCCATTGCATCTCAATTGAATTGCTTTTCATATAAGGTGAATCCAAATCGGTCCATCCGTTCGGGAACTACGATGCCACAGACAGACATACAGATACACGCGTTATAAATGGAAACACCCTATTTACGTCGGGGTTTACAAAATAAAGATAAGACAAACGACGAATGCTAGTCCAAAGCTAAAGAGCATTCATTCGTTTGTTTGTCTGCCACACCTGGCGATTATCGCAAACCCTTTCATATTCCGGAAGACTCTGATGTAGTCAACGAAATTGTCGTGAAACCTTAATATTTATATTATCATCCCTCCCACTAAATTTCCAAAATGTATAGAATAAATTATATTTATATGGATCTTGATAGTCTTGATATGATATATAAAAAAAATGTTTTAAAATTTTACATTACCCCACAAGAGTACGTAGGTTGGTTTTCCGAGTACAATTGTAATTATTTACCTACAACATCCGTGAAAGCAAACACGCGGTCCCTTGAAGGGAAGACAAACCACTGGTACCCCTATTATAGTAACCGGGCGAAAGCTATTCATTCAATATATCCGTGGGTTAATTCAAGTTCTTCTTCAAATTTTGAGAAGTTGTTTGGGATAGCGGCTGCTACCGAGTTTCACCAGCGTAGGTACTACCGGTGAGTGTCTGTCAACTACCCCACGCCTGTCAAGATACTTCTTGCTGAGTACGACCATTCTCTGGTCATCTGTGGTGGGGTCATCATCACTTACCGTTAGTTGACCAGCTTGTTCGTTTGCCTCATACTGGGAAAAAATTATTACTTAACTTTCTTTTCTTATAATAAATGTTCACCCGGCTCGAAGGACCATAAAGAAGATGTGTGAGGTTTCTTGCTACCACACACTTCTTAGATGCTGATTTATTGATAATAAATTATAATTATGAATTATATGTGTATTATGAAATGTATTTAAAAGTATTTAAGTAGAATATCAGTTATCTAGCACCCATAGCACAAGCTTTGCTTAGTTTGGGGCTAGATGGCGCTGTGTGAATTTGTCCATGAATATTTATTTATTATTATTATAATTCTGATAACCGAAGACTGATTTATTGCTTGATGAGGAGTACCACGCGGCTAGACGTCCGTGTGAGTACTGACTTAAAATAGCTCTATAAATTACAATTACAATAACATTACAATAACATTACAGTAACAATTATAAAGTAAAATGCTGCGCGAGCAAAATAATACATGCTGAACTTTGTACACATACGTTCATACTTAACGTAAATTGTCTACTATTTCGTTAAAAGACCAGATTTTTTTATTCGTTTTCTACATTGATAATATATTACTAGTCGTTAGTATGGATCTCCATAAACATTCAACTAAAATACGGATTTCTAATTTGGCATAATTTCACGACAGCAGCATGGTTCACCAGCCCTGCGTTTCTAGGTTTGTTTGTGAAGTGTATCTCAAATGACCTCCACTAGTTAGGTATGTGCTCGGTATGTGCGGTAACAGGAAGCTTAGTGAAGATCAAAGGGTGTCGCGACGTGTCGCTTATTCGTCGTGCTTAGCCTACAAGGATTGGTACCTTCATTTGTTTGCATCTAATGGTAGATTAACATAATTGATGTTCCCATCTGTTCCTCGTTTACTACAGGAAGAGCTCTTGTAATATTGTCTGAGACTTACAATAAAAAAATAAACTTGACAAGATTTCTCTTAGGTAAGATTCTGCATCGCTGCGAATTAGTGTATTACAAAAAAATTACAATACCTATGCTTTGTTCAAAATAAAAATTGATAGGTACATTAAAACTCGTGGAGCGTCGGTGGCCTAGTGATGTTTTTATATTATATAATAATTAGGTATTTGACTGCCTAGGGGTCCGACTCGTAAGCGAAGGTACTGGTTCGACCCCAATGCCGCCATGTACAATTACAATATTTTAAACTTGAGGCTCTTTTCTGAGTTATGAACATTAACAGATCCAAAAAATAATCATCTTGGCTTTAATGTCTCGGTTGTGCTCTCGCACAACGCCCTCCGCCCGCCTTGACCATGATCCAGGATTTGGCAGGTCAGGTAATTACGGTGGAGCGACTGCCATCTGACCTCCATGACCCTGCTACCAGGCCAGATTGGATCATGGTTACACATCCAGACACCTGAATGTGCAGGTTTCATTACGATGTTTTCCCTCACCGTAAGAGCATCGGTTAGTATTCAAGTAATGAACATAACTCAGAAAACAGTCATTGAGCATTAACAGATATTCTTACGAAAAGACAAAACATCGTAAGAAAATGTGTACATTCAGGATGTATAACCATTATCCAATCTGGTCAGGTTCGCCTGTTAAAAGGGTCACAGAGGTCACATGGTAGTCACTACAATGCAATTACCGGATCTGCCAAATCCTGGATCATGGTCGAGCCAGACCTAGGGCCCTCTTGCGCGAGAGCACAATCGGGACATCAATCTTCTTCTTAGTCGGACACTCTTGTCAGAGTGGTCATTGCGTAGACGAGGTACCCGGAGAGATTTTTGCGTCGCAAACCTCCCCGAGGATTGCTTTGTCAGCGATTTGCTTCCACTTTTGCCGGTTAGATACCACCGAGTTGGTGATCGGCGTCATATCTGAATGACTAATCTCTCCATGGAGTTCATATTTCTGGAGATGTGACCAAAGAACTTCAAGGGACATCAATACCAAGATGATAATGATAACTTCAAAAATCTATTAATTGTTAAAACTTTCCATAGTCACAACGGACGACTTGTAGGGATTAGTGAAACATATATATTTTATAAAATTTTGATGATTCATTTTGGCCATAACCTAAATAAAAACTCACAAACTGATACGATACGTCTTGGAAGGCGTACCAGGCGCAGTAGAAGAAGAAAGGCAGTGTAGAGGCAATTAAAACCAGCGAATACCTAGGCAGCACACGCCTTGTCAACAAAACTTATATTATTAGCTACACTGTATATGGATTTCAATATATAAAAAAACAGGTTTTAGGCTAAACTGAATAGGTAGCACGACCAGCCATATCTAAAAGCACAGACAGGAAGAAGAATTGACAGCTGCCAGTGGCCGTAGACAGAATGTGCAATTTTTAAAAGCATGGGGCAATAGTGTTGTCATCCACACTTCAAAAATTGAGAACGTATGACAAGCACTAACATAAACCACAGGTACAAACTTTACTTCTTTGAAATATTAAAAGACTGCTTTTTGGAAATGTTAAAACTTTAATTCCCAGAGAAACGTTAAGTACGTTCATAAAAAATGAACTTTTCTAATAATACGAACTACCAAAGTAGGTAAGTTTTACCTCAGAGGAAATAAACTTTGTAGGCTTTTAATTTCCCAGTGGAAACCTTACATTTTCCAGAAATATAAAGTACCTACTTGCTATTCATCGGTATTTTGCTGTAGCATTTAAATATTGACAAGTTATGTAAGAATTCACAACATTTTAAAGGTATGTTACGGATTTCCTACCGCGTACCTTAGGCCCGGATTATATCAAGCGTCGGCGACGCCTGTTGCGTCGGCGACACAAGGTGCGTCAATAACGTAAGGTGCGTCAATAACGCAGGTTGCATCGGGCTCTAAGCCGTTTTTCTTCTTATAAGTCTTATTGGCGAATAGGTTAGGGCGGAGGCCGAGGAATAAAGCCCGAAGCACGCGGGTTCTCCATCCTTTTGCCTGCCCGAAGCCTCCGAAGTCACTTATATCTTATCAAAAGTAAATAGTGAATCTCGTAAGTATTATCGGAGCCGCTAGATTTCCTTGTTGTTTGTTTGCGCGGAGCTAATTTCCAAATATTTTCAGCTGAACCAGTCAGAACAAGTTATAATTGTAGTAAATCTTGTGGAAAGTGACAAACTGTGTCCACGTGCTACGTCCTGTCCGAGAAGGCGGCCACGCACCTGCGACTGCGCAGCGCATTTTCTGGCCTGTCACCTTCCCAAACCAACGAGACTCCGCGGTAGTTGGTGGTGAGAGGATTCCCACGTGAGTAGCACATCGCGAAGGCTTGTTGACTTCCGCGTGGCGCGATGAAGCCCATGTTAACCTTTTTTTGTGTTTTCAGCCGACGTAGTGTAGGAGGCTCGCCTCCTACGGTCCCGCGCCCAGTTGCCTACGCACGTCGCCAGTGGCCGCGACGCGTAGGAAGCCTTGGAACCCGTCTCCAATAGGTTAGCATGCTTTTACTTGGCTATTTCTCCATCCCGTTGTCAGGTGATTGAAGCTGTGCCACGCGTGGCCTGGCGTGGCCCCGTCTTGTCGTGCTTTTGCTAATTCCCTCCATCTGTCACCCTTTGACGTTAATGGTTACCCCACGCGGCCAGGCATGACAGCGTGCTACCGTGCCTTTGCTTATTTTTGTCACCCATCTTCATCTGGTGTAGGAGGTTATGCCGCGCGACCTGACGTGACCGCGTGCTACAGTGCTTTTGCTTATTTCTGCCACCCATCATCATCTGGCGTTGGAGGTTATGCCGCTAGCCTGGCATGCCGCACGCTTTTGCTAATTTACCCCTGTTAGTGACAGCCTATTGTCACACCCAATTCCCCCAAAGCCAGCTGAGAACGAAGGGATTGCTCGCTTCCTATTTAATATTTTCTCCCTGAAATATTGCAACGGTGTAATCATTACAGGAGGTGTTTGGTACCAGCCAATAATTGGGTAACTGCTGCAGTTTGGCTGTGGCTCACTTGCTGTCTGCTTGGAGTAGTTTTGGCCAGCTGCTTCAGGGGACGCCCCTACTCGATTTTAGTCGAGGCTTTTAAGGACAGTCAGCTGAGTTTAACCTAAATATCAAACATTATTGACTCGTATGCGTTATCGATCACACTTTCGATGTAACCCTTGTATTCACATAATCTGTAATTCGATTATTTCTAAGCCGCGATAACCTAAGGACATTTTGTGTATAATCCAAACCCAAGGCTAATAAAGCAGTTCCTTCAAATTTAAACATTACAGTAGTTATAAGTAGGACATATATTAAATTTGACACATGCATATCACTAGCCAAAACAATTATTGTAGATAACAAAAGAATTTACCTGTTTGTAATCAAATAAAATAGATTTATTGATTAACAAGGAAACTACATTACAACAATCACATAATATAAAATAAACAATAATCATATAAATAAAAAACATATATACCAAATTACAAAATTAATATATCGATTCGGAATTGCTGTGCTGTGGCACACCTTGTCAACAAAAGGGCATCACTCAGCATGAGCCACGGCCACGCGGAGCCACGCGGAGCCACGCGGAGTGAGGTCTAGAACGTTGCGATCTAAAAATTTAAATACAAAACAAATATACTACATAAATCTAAGTACCGTCTATACCTATAAATTACATATATACTATACCTACAGCTTGTTATATAAATATTTTATAAAATAAACATACATATTGTGTGTAGTCCTGCGTGATGCACCGGCGCCGAGGCGGCGGGGCGAGGGGCGCAAGCACCTAGGTCCCAGCCACCCGGCCCTTAGTTTTGACCTGCCACTAGTCAGTGTTGTACCGGCGTGCCGGTCGGCATAAGCAACGAAATAAAATAAGTATCCACGTAGTTCTCAGTGCCGTAATTATTAAAATAAGTAATTTCAGCGTACCTATCAATACAGTGCATCTCTAAGAAAGCTATCTGAACATAAATCGCAACGCCCCATAACCTATTTTTCGCAAAAAAATAAAACCATTCTTGTGACGAGATGAGTCACACGAAACTTTCGCAGGCCTGTAACAAAATAATTTACCTGTTTGTAGTGCTTAACTGTTTAAAAGTAATGGAATTAACAGATTAGTGTTACATTTGCGAATTCTTTATAAATATTAATGTATTTTTATGGAATTTTAAAACGTAATAAATGTTGAAATCTTCAATAGGACAAACCACCGACAACCTAACAATTCTCACCAATTCATGCAATATGTTTAAATCACACGGTTGTTTTTACACTGTTAAAAGTCCCAATTGCACAAGCACAACTGACAGCGATCTGCTCATCACAGGGATGTGTTAACTCGACCGCCAATTTGAGAAAACTGAACGAAACGGTAAAGTGCCCATGATATTTATAACGATTATCGCGACAGACAGGTAGCATAAAGGTCCACGCGGCCATTTGTAGAGCGTGCTTATCTACTAGCCAAAGCAGTTATTGGAGTTAAAAAAAGAATTTACCTGTTTGTAGTGCTTAACTGTTGAAAAGTAAGTGGTACATTTGCGAATTCACTAGTTTTAAATAAACTTTGAATTCAAAACAGTTTTATTTAGTTTGCTTTATGTAAATGTGATTAACGATCACATACTTTTTTGCTATTATATACTTGAAAACAGTTTTATTTTGTAAAAATTTAAAAAAGTTTTCTTGCAAACATGAAATTAAACGTAATAAATGACAATAATATTAACAAAGAGTATTATAGCAGACTTACTTTCCTATATTCCAATTCATGTCGCATTTTATAAATCACAAGGTTATTTTCGTTTTTAAACTTATAGAACCATTTCAGTTAACGCAAACACATATATAAAATTCACTACAGCACAAGCACAAAAAACGTCAATTTTCAAGTAAAAATACTTAACGATAAAACACTTTTAAAACATTTTGGTTTTTAATTTTTTTAATCACTTTCTTGAAAAACAAAATTAAAATGTAATAAATTATAATATTCCTTAATAAGACAAACCGCCGCTAAACTAACCTTCCCACCATTGCATGTCACACGGTAAATCACAAGGTTGCTTTAGTTTTTCCACTTTTGAAATTCACAATAGCACAAGCACAAAAAAGGTCAATCTGCAAGTAAATGTGATTAACGATAACACACTTTTAATTTATTTAAAAACGCTTTCATGGTATTATGACCGCAATAATCTAATATTATTTTTACACACATCATTAAAAATGACAAAAGCACAAGTCCAACGCACAGCGATCTGCAAGTGGATTTGATTAACGATAAAACGCTTTTGTTGCAATTTAACACTTAAAACACTTTGGCTTTATATATTTTTTTGAAATGCTTCCATGGTACTAAGAAAACAATAATAAAATCTTATTAATACACAAATCAGTCAATTTGCAAGTAAATGTGATTAACGGATAAACACTTTTAAAACACTGGTTTTATAATTTTTCAATATCGCGTTTTATATTAAAATATAAATCTACTAAAACGCAAAAACACGGTTTTTATCCACTGTTAAAATTCACAATTGCACAAGCACAACTACCAGCGATCAGCTTATTTATTACAGGCATGTGTTTACTCGACCGCCAATTTGAGAAAACAGAATGAAAAGGTAAAGTGCCCATGCTATTTATAACGACTACCGAGACAGACAGGTAGCAAAAAGGTCCACGCGGCCATTTGTAAAGCGTGCTTATCTACTAGCCAAAGCAGTTATTGGAGTTAACAAAAGAATTTACCTGTTTTTAGTGCTTAACTGTTGAAAAGTAAGTAGTACATTTGCGAATTCACTAGTTTTAAATAAACTTTGAATTCAAAACAGTTTTATTTAGTTTGCATTATGTTAATGTGATTAACGATCACGTACCTTTTTGCAATTTTGTACTTGAAAACAGTTTCATTTTGTAAAAATTTAAAAAAGGTTCCTTGCAAACATGAAATTAAACGTAATAAATGCCAAAAAAATTTATTAACAAAGAGTATTATAGCAGACTTACTTTCCTATATTCTAATTCATGTCGCATTTGTTAAATCACAAGTTTATTTTCGTTTTTAAACTTATAGAACCATTTCAGTTAATGCAAACACATAATTAAAATTCACTATAGTACAAGCACAAAAAACGTAAATTTTTAAGTAAATGTACTTGATGATAAAACACTTTTAAAACACTTTGGTTTTTAATTTTTTGAAATCACTTTCTTGAAAAACAAAATTAAAATGTAATAAATTATAAAATTCCTTAATAGGACAAACCGCCACTAAACTGACCTTCCCACCTATACATGTCACACGGTAAATCACAAGGTTGCTTCAGTTTTTCCACATTTAAAATTCACAATAGCACAAGCACAAAAAAGGTCAATCTGCAAGTAAATGTGATTAACGATAACACACTTTTAAATTTATTTAAAAACGCTTTCATGGTATTAAGACCGCAATAATCAAATCTTATTATTACACACATCATTATAAATGACAATAGCACAAGCCCAACGAACAGCGATCTGCAAGTGGATTTGATTAACGATAAAACACTTTTGTTGCAATTTAACACTTAAAACACTTTGGCTTTATTTTCTTCTTAAAAATGCTTCCATGGTACTAAGAAAACAATAATAAAATCCTATTAATACACAAATCAGTCAATCTGCAAGTAAATGTGATTAACGGATAAACACTTTTAAAACACTGGTTTTCTAATTTTTCAAAATCGCGTTTTATATTAAAATATAAATCCACTAAAACGCAAAAACACGGTTTTTTCCACTGTTAAAATTCACAATTGCACAAGCACAACTACCAGCGATCAGCTAATTTATTACAGGCATGTGTTTACGCGACCGCCAATTTGAGAAAACTGAATGTAAAGGTTCATAATGATTCATAATTCATAATGTCTTTATTTGTAAACACAGGTAAATAACATTGTTGAAAATATATTAATTTTGTATCACCATGTTTAGCGTTATTATAGGCATACAAATCATTAATTGAATTCTATAACATAATGTCAAAATAAGTATGATAATAATTATAAATAGCAATGTCAACGCAGATTTAATTACATAGTCAAGATATAAATGTCATAATATTAATAATTAGATTAATCAATATGTCAATTAATTAATTAATTCCAATTAAATAGTACAATCCGATAGAAATTCATTTAAGGAATTATAACATTTATTTACAATTAATTGTTTTAAATTGCATTTAAATTGATTCAGTGATTCACATTCTCTTATATTCTTTGGAACTTTATTATATATATTCGGTGCCATAATAAACACGCTTTTGTGGGCAAATGAAGTTTTACTTGGGACCACATACAGCTTATCACATCTACGGTTACTCTGGATAAATGTAAACAAATTTATATTTGATTTTACGAAAACAGCGGTCTCATATATATAAATGGAAGGCATGGTTAGTATGCTTAATCTAATAAAATGTGGTTTACAAGAGTCTTTCTGTTGCAAATGACAAATTGATCTTATGCATTTCGTTTGTGCTATAAAAACCGATTCTTTGTTGGTAGCATTGCCCCAGAAAATTATACCATATCGAAGAGTAGATGCCACAAAGGCGTGATACGCTGCCAGCAAATTTGAAGTATCTGCTACTTTAGCCAGCATATGTAAGGCGTAAGAGAACTTATTTAGTTTACCACAAACTGACTCTATTTGATTAGACCAACTCATGTTCTCATCTATGTACAGTCCAAGAAATTTCGTAGTATTTTTTTTTTTAATATTTTGACCTTGATACTGTACTTTTAAACTTGTGTCTGATTTTTGCCTTAGATTGAATTGCATGATTTTCGTTTTTGTCAAATTAACTTTCAAATTATTATCAGCCAACCAGTCAATTATTTGTTTTAAATCGTTATTTATAGTAGTCTCCATTTTCTGTACGCTATCCTCTGTATATACTACGGTGCTGTCATCTGCAAATAGGGCCATAGGATGAGCTGTTGCGTTTGGTAGATTATTTATATAAATTAAGAACAATAATGGTCCCATTACACTGCCCTGCGGTACCCCATACTTAACAATTCTTTTGACACACAGTTTCTCAAATCAAATCAAATCAAAATTTCTTTATTGATTAGGACATTAAATATCTCTTTCAATCGTCAAAACGGAGGGGGATTGGAAAGTAGGAAGGAAACACACAGTGACACGCTGACCGCCCTATGGCCGTAGATAACGTATCCCTCGCCAACCACGACCGAACCATGCTCGACAATGCCAGGCAGAGCCGGAACGCTATATTATATTATATAGGTATGTCTAGTGTAATTAAGAAAAACCACCTAAAACTACAGCAAGAGTAAGCCAGTCCACCAAGGCAGCACCCGTTCACGAGTATAACGCAGGGCCCAGCCATCGTCCAATTCAACCATATTTGAGGGAAAAGAGCGACCCGGCCCCCACGCCACCGCCAGACAGACTTTTAAGTGAGCGTGCATCACACGTGCTGTATGTGGTAGGTAGTCGCTATCACCCTACTCTATCCTATCCCTTCCCTATCGCTACCTTACCCCTAGCCTATCCTAACATTGCCTTAACCCTACCCTACCACTACCTTACCCCTACCCTAACACTACCTAACCCTGACCCTACCACTATCTTACCCCTACCAAACCCTTACCGCTATCTTACTCCTACCCTACCCTACCCTACCCCTACTCTAACTACTACCCTACCCCAGCGCAGACAGGAGACACCATGTGTGGGAGAGGAAGGAAAATTAACGCCGCTTCCAAGTTGGTTCTCCGTGGGGGAAAGAAACGGCAAGAAACCCACAGAGCCTACGTTAATTCTTTTTTTTTTTTCAAACATGTCTTATGTACTAATACATTATTTGTCCTATATACTATCTTAAAAGTAAATACCTGTAAAGAACAGCAGTTCAGTCCCATGGACTTTTGTCATTTACATATTCAGATATACTATAATAACTTTTTTGACATAATTTGTTTTTTATAGCGACTTTAAATTTATGCAATGGTAAATTCTGAATATCTGTTGGAACCTTATTATAAAAGCGTACACATTGACCCATAAATGATTTGTGGACTTTGGCTAGACGACAAGCACCAGCAACAAGCTTATCTTTATTTCTCGTATTAATATTATGAACATCACTATTCTTCTTAAATAAGTGTAAATTTTTATGAACATACATTAAGTTCTCATATATATATTGTGACGGCATTGTCATTATATCAATATTCCTGAATTTATCTCTAAGTGAAGTTCTAGGTCTCAATTGATAAATCGCGCGTGTTTTAAAAGTGTTTTATCATCAAGTACATTTACTTAAAAATTTACGTTTTTTGTGCTTGTACTATAGTGAATTTTAATTATGTGTTTGCATTAACTGAAATGGTTCTATAAGTTTAAAAACGAAAATAAACTTGTGATTTAACAAATGCGACATGAATTAGAATATAGGAAAGTAAGTCTGCTATAATACTCTTTGTTAATAAATATTTTTGGCATTTATTACGTTTAATTTCATGTTTGCAAGGAACCTTTTTTAAATTTTTACAAAATGAAACTGTTTTCAAGTATAAAATTGCAAAAAAGTACGTGATCGTTAATCACATTAACATAATGCAAACTAAATAAAACTGTTTTGAATTCAAAGTTTATTTAAAACTAGTGAATTCGCAAATGTACTACTTACTTTTCAACAGTTAAGCACTAAAAACAGGTAAATTCTTTTGTTAACTCCAATAACTGCTTTGGCTAGTAGATAAGCACGCTTTACAAATGGCCGCGTGGACCTTTTTGCTACCTGTCTGTCTCGGTAGTCGTTATAAATAGCATGGCTACAGTTTCAAGGATGTTTGCATGGATGAGTTGATGTTCAAACTAGATGGCCCTATGCGATCCTCCCGTGGCTGTTGTTGAGGCGTAGAATTGGTCGAATTTAAATTCAAATTAGTTAAATTCACACTTATGCTACTTGATTTTGTTCGCTTTTCTTTGTGAGTGACTGTGTTATTTTGTGAGTCGATTTATTTACTGAATTGCAAATGGTTCGTAATTGGTTATTCTTAAGTTCATAATTTGATAATTTCTTATTTAGTATAACATTCTCCTGTAATAATTTTTCAATTTCATTTTCTGCGCTTTCTAATTTTTGTTGCACATCACTTATTTTTCTTTTTAATTCCTCTATCTCTTGTCTGCTGATGCAGTCTAGCTCTGGACAACTGCGATTTATACGATTCGATGTGGTCGAACTGTAGTCGGATTCATCAGATAGTGTGCTAAAAGAGTTATGTGTTGAAATATTTACAATTTCCCTCCCATTTGTAGCCTTTTTGATTTCTGCATTATCTGGTGTACCTGTATGTAATATAGGCTTCATAAGAGATGAGGGACTTACATGATCTTTACTATAACATAATTTGCATTTCCAGCTTGATTTATGGTCTCCAGTCATAATTTTAAATCTCCCGAAGGTAACATTTGCACATTCTAAGTCATAACAGCTCTTACACTGTTTACAGCACATGAATTGTCTTGTTTTAATAATTGTATTGCATTTGGGTAAAGTGCCCATGCTATTTATAACGACTACCGAGACAGACAGGTAGCAAAAAGGTCCACGCGGCCATTTCTAGAGCGTGCTTATCTACTAGCCAAAGCAGTTATTGGAGTTAACAAAAGAACTTACCTGTTTGTAGTGCTTAACTGTTGAAAAGTAAGTAGTACATTTGCGAGTTTACGAGTCTTAAATACACTTTGAATTCAAAAAACTGTTTCAATCAGTATGCTTTATGTGAATGTGATTAACGATCACATACTTTTTTATACCCAAAAACAGTTTCATTTTGTAAAAATTAAAAAAAAGTATATGGTTAACATAAAAATAAAACTTATAGTACCATTTCAGGTAATACTAACACATCATTAAAATTCGAAATGGCGAAAGCACAAAGAATGGCGATCTGCAAGTGGATGTGACACACTTTTGTTGCAATTGAACACTGAAAAACACTTTGGTTTTACATGTTTTTTTAAACTTTTTCGTTGTTTTAAGAAAACAATTTTAAAACGTAATAAATGTTGAAGTCTTTAATAGGACAAACCACCGACATCCTTACAATTGTCACCAATTCATGCAATATCTTTAAATCACACGGTTGTTTTTACACTGTTAAAAGTCACAATTGCACAAGCACAATTAACAGCGATCTGCTCATCATAGGGATATGTTAACTCGACCGCCAATTTGATAAAACTGAACGGAACGGTAAAGTGCCCATGCTATTATATATTATAACGATTATCTCGACAGACAGGTAGCATAAAGGTCCACGCGGTCATTTGTAGAGCGTGCTTATCTACGAGCCAAAGCAGTTATTGGAGTTAACAAAATAATTTACCTGTTTGTAGTGCTTAACTGTTGAAAAGTAAGTGGATTTTTATATTACTATAAAAATCAAATATTTAATTTTTTTTCATGCGTGCAATTTTGTATCTGGTTAGGCTTCCAGGCTTAGTACATAGTAAGTAACGATTCGTTCTATGGTTTAGTCTTCTTCTATTGATTATAATTGTTTTAAATATACCTATCCTTTGTACTGCTTATTATTATGTATTTTATCCCATGTATGTATTTAGTGTGCCAATAAAGAGTTTTTGTATTGTATTGTATTGTATCCTAGTTTAATTTGCAATAATTTTGAGCGGGTGATAGTTAATTTATTTATTTATGTTAATTTCATTTGTTTTGTTAATAATTTATTTTTAATTAAATAATATTAAAATAATTGGTGGCAAATCTTTATGATACATTATCTTACCCAAAGGGCAACAGAAAGAGCTATGCTCGGAGTTTCTTTGCGCGATCGAAACAGAAATGAGGAGATCCGCAAGCGAACCAAGGTCACCGACATAGCTCTAAGGATTGCCAGACTGAAGTGGCAGTGGGCAGGGCACATAGCTCGAAGAACAGATGGCCGATGGGGCAGTAAAATTCTCGAGTGGCGACCACGTACCGCAAGACGCAGCTTAGGTCTCCTACAAGGTGGACCGACGACCTGGTAAGGATCGCAGGTACCAGCTGGATGCGGAAAGCACAGGACAGGCCTTTGTGAAGATCTCTGGGGGCGGCCTATGCCCAGCAGTTAGCGTCTTCTGGATGATATTCTGATGATGATGATTATGATTATGTTTGTATGTATGTAATCTCTTTATTGCATCAATTAAAAAACATTACAGGAAATAAAAATACAGTTTATAATGCAAAGGCGTGCTTATCCCACAACGGGATTTCTTCCAGCTAACCTTTGATAAGCTGAGAAGACTTTTGATTAGCGGTGAAGGCAATCAAGAGTATAAACAATTAACTACAAAGAATATAACCCCATATATACATATGAGGATGTAAATATATGCAGACTATATACTAATCATATACTAATATCAGTACATAAATTAATAATTACTAATATACATAAATATTATTGTTATTGTCCTATTTAACTGAACCTTTTGTACTGTCTAAAAAATTATTGATAGGTATGTGAATAAAATATATTTTCAATTACGGGGGAGATCAAGCGTGTGCACTACCCTCACCCCACTTTTAGTATATATAAGGCGCAACCTTATTGTAATATTACCCAATATACGAGTATAACTCAACCGTTGCGTATCATTTAAATCTCTTATTGCAACTCAGTTTACGAGGTACCTAATTTACTGTTGCAAGAGGAGTAGTTTCTTTTTTCGACTGCTTCGATGGCTTTCTTGACAGTATATTTTGATCCTTTAACGAATCCGTTGAAAATATATACATTTAGATGGACCAGTGACTGTTGTCATGAAACAATACTTGTCTCCTTAGCAATATGTTGAAGATGGGCTCGTCGAAGCACTGGATTGATGCGATGGAGGCGCTCACCGCCGACGGACTGCTCGAGTACTTTATGTCACTTCATGATTGGCTCAGGCAGGAGCATCAGCGCACCGCCGAGTACATTGGTTGGGAGTCCGGTCATACGCGTAAGTGTTTTACGTTACATTGCTATTCGAGCGCCATCTCGTTTGGTGGATAGTGACAACGATCGAACGTGGTACATACTCCTATCTGTCTGCCTACAGAATGAGGATTTCAAAATCCTCGAGATGAAGTCTGCTGTCGAAATAAATAGGTACCTGTATATAGCTGGAATATATTCGTCATTTTACAGCAGTTTTTCTGTGCAACAGCAATACAACATTATGACAACAGAACTTACATATACCTCAGTAGCACCATCTGGAATCACCTCGCTCGATATCGACTCGCTAGATTGAGTGAGATAGGTAGGCTACAAAGTATACCTTGTCTCGTCCTTTGGGTACTATAGATAAGCTTTTTCAATAAAAGGACAATCATCAAGTCATCCGAAGAGCGGTAAGTATTTTTATTAAAAAACGAAAGAGAGTTATCCATATTCGTCGGACCAGCTAGTATGTAAGTCATTGGGAAGTCTTTTATTTTATCGAGCAATGTAATATGTGAGCCCGGGATCCTTGCTCCTTACGAGCGTATATCCTTCCATCTTTGGTCCACAAGTACCTCCATTTAAATTTTTTTGCCGCGTCTCTCGTGCAGTAAAATAGTTCCCTGTTGATTTTGGTGAGGCGCTCGTTAACGTAAACATACCGCGGCTCCGATTCTGCACTTATACCCTCCGTGTTAACATTGCGGCGGACGCGCGCGGCTTGCAACAGCTGATCGCGCGTGGCTCGGCACGCAAACCGTACAGCAATGTTCCGCGACCGTTTCTTCCCTTCCGGCTCTGCTCTAATCGAACCGACTCTTGCACAGCTTACAATCTCTCGGTCCTCGAGTTGTAGACCGAGTTTGTTTGCGAGCGTGTACACTAAGTGTGTCGCATTTTCGCCAGCCTCCTCCGGTATGCCGCTAACTTCAACGTCATTCATCAGCAGGTCCTGGTCCCGGTCATTAAGGTCCACCTGCAGTTTGCGCACTGTCGCCTCCAAAACTCTCACAGCCTCACTGGATCCATTTCGTGCGATAAAGGTGTCTACCTTCAACTCGAGACCGTCTACCCGCTCCTCACAAGATTTCATCTGCGCTTGCAGATCCGAAAAGCCTTAAGCTCCCGCCTTGTCTCACGCAACTCGTCACTTATCCGACGCAGCTCGATAGCTAGCGACGGTTGCTGCGATTCCACCGTAGTAATTTCGCTTTCCTGACTGGCGACAGTGACACCCGAGTGCACAACACTGTCATGCTCCGTGACCGACGCATCCATGCCCTGCGTTGGTGCAGCCTTATTTCCCGCCGGCAGCCTAGTCTTACAGTCCAGGCATATCCATGACTCCACCGGCTCCCCTTCGGGTACCGCGACGCAGGTTCAGTGCGACACCCTTGCGCATTTGCTACACAATATTAATGCCTTCCGCCGACGACATGAACTTGCCACACTCGTTGCACTTTAGCGCCATGATTTTCGGATAGTTTTAGATCGTTTTAGTAGGTTATTTATTGCAATTTGATTATTTTTTAATGTGAAATGTGAATTTGTATATACCGTCGTTTTATATTATATTACTTGTATTATGCATTTGGCTTTATTTCTACTTTACAGCTTGTCCACTACACTTAAAGTAACGCACACTTTATATGTTATTAAGCGTTGGTTAAATTAGGTAACCAAAGCAAAATGTATTTATTATTTGTACTTTAACTATTTTTAAAACTCGGAACTCGATATTATTGCTGCGACTAGTGCAGAATCTGCGGGTATTCCCGCGGGGATTAGTAGATATATCCACATTTTTACGTATCAGTATGGTAGGTTTGTCAGGTTATTCAATCAGCCTACAAATATGTTCTCTCCTCGTGAAGAATATTGGAAAATCATTTGCCTTAGCTTTATCATGTTAACGTGTTGCCGTGCTGTAACCTCGTTGGGTACCGCCGCGGACCTTCTAGTCCCAAACGTTGCTCACCAACAGCCCATAACAGTCCTCTGCTGGACTTGAGCCTCATCTGCATTGTGGAGGGTTGGTAATCGCAGTGTTTAAAGTAATAACAATAATACACCGTCACTTAGCTAATCTGCTTGTAAGACATTTGTTTACCACACCCATTACTGGATGTGGTTGGTACTAAATTCTACTCTGTCGTACACCATGCGGCTTATTTTCATGCTATAAACTGTTGAGTTTTTAGATGTAATTATAAATTATCATGTTAGTATGTAACGATGAATTTATTTTATTTTGTTCATAAATCCCATGGTGGGCGGTTAACGCAATGTATTTCAAAGAAAGGACAATACTGAATTACCCTTTGGTGGGCGGTATGTATAAAAATTGTATTACTCAAAGCGTTTGCTGGATGTCGTAAATTTCGAAAGCTACATCGCGCATGACAGTCGCGGCAATAGTCAGCCTTTGACTGCCGTGAGATTGGCGTTGATTCGGAATTTAATTATATTGTAATAGGTTAAGGTTAAGGTTTTTGGTTGGTTTGCCTAATTTGTGTGTACTTCCTTCTTACCGGCTGGCTTGATCGACCTCGGTGTTGTACAGACAGTTTACCTCTGCAGAAAAATGAAATATTTACTAGACTGCAAATTCAAAATATAACTTTAAAAGCGGCTAAAATAATTTCTTATAAGCTCATGCGCCAATGCGACGGCTATACAATTCACCGTCCATGTATGACAACGTCGTGTCAACTGATTCAATTTTAGAAATACGAGGGGAATCAATTTGGAGACAGTAGCGTTCGTGAGCAGCGTGCGATCGGCAGCTTATGGTGATTTGGGAACAATATTTGGGGCTGATAAATTACTATGTGGTAGGCTTCTGCTATGCCTGGGGGGACCCATACTGTTTGATACCACCGTCTTATCTATTTCTGGTAAAAGGATAACTTGTAAATATTGGCTGTAACCTAACACACTAATAGCTATATACGACATCCGTAAGGGAAAGGGTTTGGTGCTATATTCTACTATGCCGTACCTATACGTCAAAAGAGATACATTAACTTATGGAAGGAACTGGGTGGGCCAAAATTAAAAAGAAACCAAAATTTGAGTTCAGGTGCGGTAAAAGGATAATCCTAAACTATATATTTCTCATATAGGGATGATATTTTACATTACATTACATCAACAGACACATTTGAGCCCGTCAAGCCTTCTTCACAACAGTAGAAGAATAGAAGGCTATGCCTTATTTCCACTCCTAGCATGCAGGATGGAAATGGCTGTTTTAAAAATACACAACTGAAATCGCTCCTAACTACTTTATCATATACGTAGGTCCTGACCGGTCTGCTTCTATAATCTGCTCATTTTCCACCGAACACTACAATTATACAACAATTAACATCATATCGATGGCCCACAACACCTCACATCATCAGCTAATTCGACCCGGATTTGAGGCACCAAATTAGAGGATAGTATGGCAATAATCTTCACGCTTTAAAATTAAAAACGCTCTTAACATTCTGTTGCCCATTGTCTGGTTTACGGAAGTAATATTATGGTTTCCTTCCACGACACCCGATGCGTACCCGATGGATACATAAGATGGAGTTTTTTTGATTGCCAAGAGAGGCACATGGTGAGACGGTCCACCTGATGGGAAGTGGGCACTGCCGACCAGTACATCTGCAAGATAAGGGGAGCGGATGCGGTGTCGCCTTTTGAAGTACCTGTAGCCATGCCTTTTGAATAACCCTATGTTGTAATGCAATGGAAAGACTTTCAAGGGCGCTAATCATATCTTCTGCAAGTGCAACGGAGGTTGCGGTGGCACCAAGTTAAACAATACTTCGGAACATTCCCCGTTGTAAATACGGTAAAGAACGCAGAGAGAGCCGAATCTGAGTAGGGGATCGTTGACATTACAAAAAGCCCAGTATTTATTTTATTTATTTAAAAACTTTATTGCACAAATTACAGCAATTGGCGGACTTAAAGCCATTGAGGCTTTGTCTAACAGTCAACCCGCAGACCATGCAGAGAGTATGCATGCATGCATGCGGTATTGGATGGAATCAAGTTGGTAAGAACATTCTACTCTGTCGGACAGCACACTGCAAGTGATACCAGTTAATTGTACAAGAGAACTGTTATTTCGTACCTACCTATCGTGAGAAGTTTGCGTGTATGCGGTCTTGCGTGTTGCAGGCCCGCCAAGTGGGCCTGCTGTGATCGATATCGCCACTGTGTATCGGCAAGCAATATTATAACCGCTTGGAACCAACGGCTGTTAATACCCTAAAATTCGATAATCCGAAGGCCTGCCCTATTAGGGCCTAACATGTTCTAGGTCAATGTGTGGATAGTGTAACGATTACTATGTACCATGAGCTCGTCACCGTACAATTTATTTATATATCATATGTTTATAGTTTATAGAAATGAATACGCATATCATACACAGAGCAGTGTGTGGTTAAAATATAGTTTGCTTATCATGATTTATTTTAACAAATGCTCTCAAATACTTAACCAAAACTTGGTTCTGTAATAAACTTAAACAATTTATTTGACGATAAGAGAAATATTTTTCTTCAAAAGCACATAATAAATTTACGCTATTGATTAGTTGAACGACAGGCAGAATATCGGAAATATTTTAAATGTTTGGCGTCAAGTCCCATAGATCCAAAGAAAAAATACTCACAAGTGATAGTGATGTTAATATACAAATACGTTTCAACGAAATATCGAAATAAATAATTGAATAAAAGCACACCTAAATATTAAACGAGTCTAGAATTTAATTTTAATCTACTTGTTTGATGACTCAAATTGATTTGCTTCATAGAAATTAAATATCTCTATACTCAGTCTGATGAAACATTACATCGAGTTTATAGTACCTAAAATGTCTTTATATTGTTTACTTATAACTCCCTACATTATTAATTTTGGTCTAAAGGAATTACACATCGAATCCATTTGCTTAAGTATTTTTGTTTGCGTTGTTTTAATTTAATCGACTCGGTAAATAAATAAAACGTCGTATGTACATCACTAGCTGTTGTAACATTTAACTATTTTCGGATTATCAGGAACATTTTGTAAAATTTATGGATGTGCGAACGTTGTAAGAGCAGTCGCTGAGACCTCATAAAATTAGAAATGTTTAATTTTTTGTTTTTTTGATTTATTGAACTGTGGGAACTTTGAAGATAAGAATTCAAAGCAAGGTGGCCAGAGTAGTAGAAACGTGACAGTCAGCCCTTGGGTCGCGTCGCGTGAACATCATCGTATCAATTTCCGTAACTAAGAAACCCCAGGCTTTTTCTAATTTCCTCAAAAAATTCATTACAACTCGCGTGTAGTTTCTTAAATTAATTTGGGCTTTATTATTTTGTGTTATTTTTCAGCTTTGTGTCGTTTCTTTCGTTCTCTATCTCTGTAGTGTCAGTGATTTGGTTTGTTATAACATTTGTCTTTGTTTCTAAGTTTCGAAAGCGTAAGTTACATTCTCATTACTTTTATGGTAGTTAACAGTATTTATTAGGGCTCTTAGAGATTTCAACGTAAGTGTGAAAGGTGATTAAACACAAATTTTTGGGGAAAAGATTACCAAATCAAATATCATCGTTTATATATAAGCAGACAGATAGACAGACAGGCTGACGCGTAAAATAACAATTACAAGCTTCTATACAGCGTCATCTGTCCCAGTCTGATGTGTTCGTAATAAAATCATGCAAGTTACCTAAAGAACCACTTCCCTATTTCCGATTGAGCCGTTACATACTTATGTTTTTCAGTGACAGTGTAATGTTAGATTACTATCGAGCTAATCTGAGGTTGAGGGCGAAAGGTGGCTATAGGGGTTCCTAAGTACGGCTCGTTTGCTTCATCATCATCATCACAGCCCACAACAGTCCACTGCAGGACTCCGGGCCTCTCCCCCAAAAGGGGAGGTCATTGCCATAATCTCCACGCTTGGCAGGCGGGTTGGAGATCGCAGTGCAGTTGATCGTTGATCGTTTGCTTAGTCTTGACAAATATCTCGTCAAAATGGAAATCGCGTAAAAAATTGTTTCATACTATGTAAGGATGTTTAGTTGGTGAAAATGGACTGACAGGGGTACATGTAAAAGCGCGGCACATTAGCTATCGTAGCTGCCATAGACCAATACTAAAACATAATAATCATATATATTTAACAAACACAAACATCAAGCACAAAAATTAAATATACCCTTCATTATATTTCAATCTCGAAGCCTGTGACCCTCTCTTATTGTGGCAAAATAGCCCCTGCCTGCGCCATTCTTCGAATATTTATTCCGTATCGTCAAATTTTCTTTGAAAGGGTGATCACGAATGTACGTGAATTTAGAGAAAGTGAAATCTGAGGGGTTTGCCAGTGTTCATAATAAAATCTTAACACACTTAAGTGCTTGCGTCATGTTAATAAAGCTTATCACGTAAAAGACACGTGTGATTACACAGTAAAACGGATAACGAACAGTAAAATTAATTTTCACATAAAATTATCATACCTCGCCCCTACTGCCGATTCTACTCGAAAGTTACATGAGGCAACGTGATGATGTTCGTATTATATAGTATACAGGAAACATGGCAATATAAATAACAATTCATATACTAAGGTCATATAAAAGGTCTACGAGTAACATCAAAATAATTAGTAGGTATAGTGCCGTTGCCCATTCCTAATATTTTGTATTCATTGTTTTAATATTTAAATTTCCCGTATTTTCATATTCATATTAATTTAAACTTTGCAATCACATGGTAGTTACAAGGTGTTACATAATATTGGGAGATTCTCATGTAAACCTGGCAGGGCACAACAACAATTAATTAGTTAGTTGTGAGCGACGACTTTACATGCTTGTACACAACAATAAATGATTTACAATATTGCAATTTTTTAATTAATCATATTGTTTGTCAAAGTACTATAAAAATATTATTTAACGTGTCAATACTACAATTATAAAAAAAAAATTACGCTATTGAAATACGTTTTATAGTAACGTAGGACGTAACTTTTATATTTATTGTACTACTATATCCATGCTAGTAACGAGATCACGAATGTTTAGGTATTTGTCACCATAAAAGCTATTTTATTTGATACGACTAGCTCTTTCTTTAAAAGCTCTATGGACTGGCCCTATATCTCACTCACATCCGGAAATGATACTATGAACTCTAACAGTGCGCGCGAATAGTTCCAAAAACCTATTCCCAGGTTCAAATACCAATCAGTCGCTTGGGATTCGGTGGAAAAACGTGTAAAGGATATAATTTGTGAGCCACAATTTGTTGAACCTAAGCTGCAGAGCCTCTAGCGTAGAGCTACCCGTCTGTCGATCTTTTACAGGTTGCATTTTGTGGTGGGACTTTGGCTCCCTGTGTGTGTTCTATCGGCTGTACAATTGGGAGTGTTCCAAGGAACTTTTCGATCTGGTGCCCACAGCACAATTCCGCCATCGCACCACCTGCCGTGGGCTTGGTACTCATCCTCACTACGTAGACCCTCTGTTGGTCACGACGCGAAAGTTCGAAAGAACGTTTCTCGCTCGTACGATTCGGATGTGGAATGAGCTCCTAGCCACAGTGTTTCCTTTGGACTATGACATGGGATCGTTCAAGAGGTATATTAGAGGTCTCTTCAGAGGCGGGCAACGCACTTGTGACATCCCTGGTGTTGCTGATGTCCATAGGCGGCGGTGACCACTTTCCATCAGGTGGCCCGCTTGCCTGTTTGTCTGCCGTATAACATTTAAAAAATATATTTTGGAGAGTGTGCAGTTTCCTTCATCACCTTTCTGCCATCGGAAAATGCGATCCGGCGGAACAGCCCTTATGTGGATCCGCACGCGCCGCTTTGGTTCAACCTTTACAATACCTATGGCTAAGGAATGGAACACGTTGCCTGCGAGTGCGTTCCCTGATCATTACAATCTGGACCTTCAAAGCTAGAGTGGAAAGGCTGTTCTTAGACAGGCATGCTCCATCTTAGGCTGCATCGTCACTTACCACCAGGTAAGATGGCGGTCAAACTAGCAGGACGATTTAAAAAAAAATAGGCAATACTTGAGGACACGTAGCGAGCAAAACAGACAAATCATAGAACCGTATCGAACGTTAACTTACAATGAGCCGCTAACGAACACTGTGAGAAGTGACTTGCTTCGCATAGTAACGCTTCTTTACTCAGACAAGCGATAAGACGTAGCGTGGGTAGGCCTCTTACAAGGTGGACCGACGTCCTGGTAAAGATCGCAGGTACCAGCTGGATGCGAAAGGCACAGGACCGGCTCTGATCCGGCTCTGACCGGTTAAGATCTCTGTGGGTGTGTTTCGGCTGATCTGATGATGATGCCTGCTGGAGGAGATTATTTTAGAAATAAGTAGCGCCTGTTGTGCCATTTATTACTTTGCCTGTTATTTGCTATGTATTTTCTGTGCACAATAAATTGTTAAATAAGTTAATTAATGATGACTCAGACAAGTATTGTTTGTGAATACGGGTGTTGGCAATTACGCGTCTACACCGAATATCATGGATTCTGCCTGACAACAGTATCTACATTATGATACGAGTGTGCCAGGTTGATAATTATTCACAAAGTTCGAGTGCAACCCGAGCGGAAGTGGAGGGCATAACGCTGCCAATTTTATACCTAATTACCGAGGCACAAGTGTCATACTGCGTTTTTTTAAAACACTTGCGAGGGATAAAACTATAGGTAAATACTTACCTTTTTTCACCAGTCGCCTCGGGAATCCGTAGCACAGAGTAGCACAGAGTAATAATACACCAACTTATTTTTATATTTATTTTACTATTCGTCTGCGAGCGATCGCCGGTCATGCTTGAACTCACTAAACTAATAATCGACTGGGGATTCAAATGGTGAAAAGTCTACTTAAGAGTAAAGTTCAAGTAAATCATATAAATAATTTTATTTATTTATTTAACACTTAATAAAATACATAGAGAAATAATCTCGCGATTCACCAAATTTATCACCGATATGAAATTTAACTCGGAAAAAACAAATGACGCTCGTTCGTAAGATAAAAACTTTTTCGGTACATAAAGCGCCTAAAAAGTTTTGACCATGGAGGTCGAATATCCTGATAGTTTAGGTATATCGTGACATTAATTCTGGAAACTTTCGAGTAAATAACAGCTTCCCTTATTCATCTATCCCATCAAAAACATGAATGTTTAAATGGGAACCAAGTTTAATCCCGGAAAGATATTGGGATCCCGATGGATAGTTGAATATTTGCATTGATCTGAACTGCGCGGGTAAAAACCGCATTTGTCGGTTGATAAATAACTTTTTGCATGTTATAATTTAAATCTAAGTCATGCTTCTGATTTCGTTGATATATATAGATTAAATAATAAATAGATTAGTAGATAATATATTGTTTAACTCAACAAAACTTAAATAATCGTAGTGCAGATTCGTGGTTGGAGGTGTCATTACGTAACCTGAGTGGCGCTGGCATTCAAACAATTAAATTCACCGTCATATAGCTGTCGTAAGCTAAGATGTTAATTTAAACTAAATGCCATGTAGGTGGTATTGAAATGTATTGTCTCTATTACTTGTTATACATATTATTAGCTTTAGCATGCGACTTCGTACGTATAAAATTACATTGTTACGGCTCGAATCTATTCCCGTTGAAACACACTGAATTTCAGGATAAATTATAGGCTATGTGTTACGCTGGGCTACCTTCCTGCCAATTATAAAAAATCTTTCAGTAGTTTTAGCCATGGTGCCTTTAAGTGAGGACTCAGCTGATTGTCTTGCCTTTTGTACTCTTTAATAAGTGAAGGTATTTGATGTTTCAGTAAAGAATATTTTGGATTAGCATATTTGTGGAATATTTCTTTATACACAACTCTTTCAGTACAACCACCGTACAACACCTGATAGAAAGTGTTAATGTCGTTCATAACACAGAACATACATAGTTTCATGTAATAATAACCTAACCAATAGGAAAATGTCGGAAATTCTCCGACTCGACGATATACTCAAATATTTCCTAAGCTACTAAACCGATTATAACGAAAGCTATGAACCATCTCGATAAATTAGCTTTCCAATAAAGACAGCATTGTAATCGGTCTATCGAATGATCTCGAGAAAAATAATTCAGAATCAAAACACGTTAAAACAGAATGTGCCAACAGACAGTGTGTCGCAGCCATAACAATCCTTTAGTTACTTCGACGCAAGGATAAAAAGTGAAAAGAGACACCGAGCATGTAAACGCGTGCCGTAAAATTAAATAGCCCATACCATATAAGCCATAACATAGCTTTGTGGCCCTTGAAACTGCGAAGGGAGATTGCCACATTCCCCAGTTTATAACACACGTACGCGTGTTGCATGTAAACTACCGGAGACAGGTAAGTACGTATTTATTTTACACCTGTCCAACACGACAAGGGCGCGTTGGCATCATGAAAATTTGCAGAGAAAACGCATTTCATTCACTTTATCTGTGGTTATTGCGGAACTCAGGAGAGGTGAAAAGTTGTGTGTTTCATACTAGAGTAAATAATTTTAGAAATCGTGCTTTGAAATGAATCTGTGCTTAGTAGTCTATATTAGAATCACATGCTACGCTCGTGATTCAATTCTAGACTACTTTGCTAGATCGTGATTTAAAGTCAGCACTCGAAACAAACACTAACTTTGCTCCCTTGTATCACAAATAACTAGGGAAGATGAGGTGAGGGAAAAGTGATGAAACCTGCATATTCAGGCGACTAAATGTGTAACCATGATTCAATCTAGTCAGATTACACTATTAACAAGGTCACGGAGGTCAGGTGGCAGTCGCTCCAATGTAAAGAGAAAATATGTGATTGTTTGTCATGTTGTTTGATTTTTTGTAATGGACAAACTCAAAAAGCTAAGAACGCTAAATTATCAGCGAGTAACATAGGCTATATTTTATCTTTAATATAACCCAAGGTATCAAAATATTCCAAATTTAAGGCTACTTTCCTAAGTAGGTGCCGTTAGGTGAATATAACATCTCAAACAAAAATAGTATTTAATTAGGCGTAGCCTTGGCCTGCGTTGCTGAATAAGAACATAATATATTATGTTCGGAGGCATAATAAATCCTACATTTGCAGGTGATTTCCATACATATAGCTGAAACAGATGCTACAGTTTGGTCGAAGGCAATCTCGTTATGTAAGTCAAGTAGCGAGCCGCCCCGGATAAACACAGATATGCAGATATATCTTACTAATCATAAATACGAAGGTTTGTGAGAAATTTGGATGTTTCTACAATTTCACTCAAAAATGTATATACGGATCCAGCGTCCTGGCTTATCTAGCGTATCGTCGACCTCGTAATCTCTTTTCACGGGATCTTGCTTTCACCAGTAGTATCTAGTACTCGTCAAGCTTCTCGTTTGTAGTAGAAATATTTCTACCGTCATACAATAATGCTTCCATTACGTTCTAGTTTGAATAAGGTAGTGAGCGCTTACTGGAAACATATTACACATACAGAATAAAGTCACATACAGTCTATAGAATAAATTTTAGACTGTGTTTTTCTCCGCCACTTGATATTGTCTTCCGCCCTGGATGCGACGTACGTCCTAGGAGTGCGATTCGGTAGATACTATTGATATCTGTATCCTACTATAAATGCTAAGACGGGACATTGTTCGCTACGATAGACGTCCTCAGTTGGTTGCCGTGCAAGCCTTTGAGCAAGCGAAGTGGGTTAAAATCTGAAGAAGTGTGAGAAATGCGTTAGGTTTTTGAGAAAGTTACATACTTAAAAATATTGATATCTAGATGGATGCCATGTTCCCCAATTTTCTTAAACTATAGCTAAGCGATAGAAATTTAAAACATTTTTCAATTGCCTTAAGGAATTAAATTAGCGGACACACTACCTACCTACCTACACACACTGCCGTGTGAATAGGTAACTCGATCATATTGATATTCTGAGAGCATGCCTATATATATAAGTGAGTGACGTTGGAAAATAGTCCCACGGGAGGCATAAGTAGACATACATTGACTTGGTTAAGACTGATGCCAGCGTAGATACTGAAGATAGAGCAAAGTGGAGCAGGAAGAGTATGAAAGCGGCGGAGAAGATGACGATGATGATGACTAACTGGAGTAATGATTTGGAGTAACTTGCACGAGGCAGGCTGTGACAAACCGAGAACAGGGTGTATCGCCGCTCATTCGGCGAAGCCTTTGTCCTGCAGTGGACTAATGATAACTGGACTGGGGCCTCCTCCACATTGAATCATGTCATCCATTGGTCATATTATATAATTTGTAGTATTAGCAATGATTTTCAATTTAACTAATAACAATCGCTGTTGAATTTATCAGTCCCCAAACTTTGTTAAATCGCTCGGAGTGTCTCGTTGCGAAGGCAACGGAGTCAAAGGTAGCCCATCTATCTCTGGGACGATTACAATCTTAAACGGAATTGAAGGTAGATTTGTTCCAGTACAAAGTAGCTACTATATATTCTGTCTATTCGATCTTGATTTGTAATAAATAGTTGCTGATAAGATAACAAAATAATTTTCGCATAAATTTTGTTATACCTAAACGATGCTTTATTTTTATTAGGATCGAAAGACAAAAAAGTTAGTTGTATTATACATAGAGGTGATGAAGAGGGGGTAAACAGTTAAGGGCTTTTCCGTAACTAGTTACGTACCTATCAACCTTTGGCGACAGTGTTTGGAAATCGCAGAGAAGGCCTGTGATGTGGTTTTATCGATTGTGATTGATACGCAACCGTATGTAACTTTAAAGTGCCCCTTAAGGTATGGAGTACATTCAGGATGTCTTTAAACTAGAGATCGTTAATTCTACTCCAATAACTGAACAATGAACATGCTATAAATGCATGCCATATTGTGTTCCGGATTGAAGTATAAGGTAGCCACGAATCGTTCACGTACACGAATCACGTTCACGAATTGTAGATAAGTAGATACCACTTTTCATCAGCGCATTCCATCAGGCTGACTGACTATTTGTCACAGGCCGAGTAGTATAAAGAAATTATGTACCTAAGATATATATATTTTAGTGTAGAAGTGGTGAACGACTGCGGTCAACTCTATAACTGCATTCCACCCCGAAATGTCCGTTTGAAACTGACAACGTCACTGCCTAACTACTAAACAAGCATCTACCCCATTTACGAACGTAACTTAGTTCCAGATAGTACTTATATAGCTGACAGGCCGATAACAATCTGCGAGAGTTTGCGTCCATTACGCGCTGAGCATACCGGCAATTTGATTACGGTGAAACCGCTCCAACAGTGGACAACGTAATCGCTTTAATTTGATATTGGCATAGAAGGCTTTTATTAGTTTATGATATGCGCGACGGGGCAACCTATTCGTTTTTCCAGTTTCCATTTCAACAAAATATTTTCCATGTATTAAGTATTATGTAGGGAATAAAACTGCTGTTCCAACAAATAACTCAATTTACCTTACCCTACCAACCTTTAAAAAGCTGGTTAAAGCGCACTTTCTCAAAACTGTCACATAGGGATCCATCATCATCAACGTTTCACTTTACTCATAGGCGGATACCTGATAAACATCAAAATTTGGTTTTTATTTTTATTTTATCATCTTTATATTGTTTTGTGATGTTTAATAAGTAGGTATTATATATTTATAGTATTGTATTTTAGTATTATAGGTTTATTAGTATTTATAAAATATATCACAGTAATGTTCAGTAGAACAGACTTACCACCTATCCTAGTGTATATTCTGTTTCTAGATGTCTAAGGTTGCCTGCAAGAAATCGCTTTAAGCGATAAGGCCGCCGGTTGCTTTTCTTTTTCATATCCTCTGTTTTTGTTTTATTTTATGTATTAGCAATGAAGAATTTTTTATTCATTTCATTCATTCATTTAATCATTGGTGAATGAGAGGGTAAAATACGTCGTGTATAACGTTGTGGGCAGAGATTTTAAACCGAGTTCTCCATTCTCAAAATAAATTTTCGATTAGCCTAAGACCAAGATGTACAAATCGTTAAATACTGATCCTCAACATATGTTTGATACCCAGTTTTTATGAAACCATCAAATTAGGTATAACTAATTGGAAGGATCTGTTTACTGCAAAAATAAATCCTTATGTGCATGATTTTGTTCTTTGTGCCTGTCCAACAGTCAGAAACTCTGTCAGGACTCTTGTTTTTCACAGTTTCGCCCATTAATGATTTTTATGTATTATTATGCTCCTTACGATGTCTGGCCTTGAGTCGCGCACTTTGCCGCGTTTTTGCTATTGCCGATTATTAATTTAAGGCTCCCGCCCTATACATGAAACTTTCCCAATATTCTGTTCTGTGACGTCCAGTCTGACGGAACTTTGACAATATGCAATTTTTTCCGAGCACCGTCATGGAGACGTGGCACTGTTGTTATATACGATTTTTTTTCTGAATTATTGTTCAAACCTTTATTTTGCACCGAAAGACCAAACTGGAGCGCGTTGCTTATAGAATATGGGTCATTGTTGTATCACGCATTTGGAGCGATGCAAAAAGTGCGAAAATGTGCTAAATTTTGACACATTTTTACTTATTATTAAAAACCATCTCCTAAATAAAAAATATAATCGGTGATACTTTTGATTTTGTTCTTCTGCTAACGTCTGTATTTTCTTTAGATTAGAATTTTTGACGTTTTGATGAAATAGACGCCAGCCTCGCCTTAATAAAATGAAAATGCTTTTTCTTTTCTTCTCCCTGCAAGGCAGAATCCCTAGGGAGTTATGGAATTTCTGCATTCGGGTACAAAATAGTAATACCATATTCGGGAATTAGAGCTGACGGTTAACAGCGTCTATTCCTAACCGACAAACCAGGCCCTAGCGCGTGAGAATAGAACAATATTAACGCCAAGATGATTATTATATTTATTCGGGGCATAAAGCCCAAACTCTACCAGAACGGAGATGAGATGTGTGTGTGACGTCGCCAAGAGGAGAGGAGACGTGTAGTAGAGACCGATTTTATATTTTGTTTCATAGAAAAAACTCAATTAAAACCAAATTGTACCACTATAGTAGTATATAACAAAGTCGCTTCCTGCCGTTTGTCCCTATGTATCTATGTACACTTAGATCTTTTAAACTGCGCAACGGATTTTAATGCGGTTTTCAACAATAGATAGAGTGGTGTCTGGCAGAGTAGAATAGCACCAACCCCATACACTAGGGGGTGTCGTACAAGGCGACTAATGTTTTTGAGGCAATAGATTTAGTCCTCGTAGGCTAAAAAGTGGGCTGCAGCGTTTTTCATTGTTATATTTATAATACTGTGATCTCCGACCGGGCGGCCAAGCATGGAGATTATGGCAATAGCCTCCCTTTTCGTGGGAGAGGTCTTTAGTCCTGCAGTGGACTGTTATGGCCTGTCATGATGATAGAGTAAGTAGAGAGTAGTAGTTTTTAAGCAAGAAAAGAAGGGTAGGTAGAGGTAAAGTGGGTGTACGCGAACAAAGTCGCGCCGAATCCACAAGTTTAGCATCAAGTACGATGGGATAGAATAGGATCCCATCCCATCCCTCCTCTCCACTCTCTCTCAACTCTCATTACTTAATTATGTGTTGTCCGGCTGGAGAGCTGGCTGTGTCGCGAGACAGAACCTTTTTACTTAAATTAGTTTGCATCAAAAACCATTTACTATTAAAAAACTGGCGGTACTTGATTTAATACGGAGTACTGATTTTTGCTTAGAAAGTACAGTTATTTGATGCAAAGAAATTGAAGTAAAACTATTTTGTTTAGCTGCAAAGCATGCAGATAGCATGCGTGCTATCTAGCCGGACAACAACTAAATACATCATTATCATCATCAGCCTATACTAGTCCACTGCTGGACATAGGCCTCCTCCAATGAGCGCCTAACTAATTAATGGTAAAGCCTAATGCCCGACACCAAACTTATCTAAAAACTTAACTCGTTAAGTTACTCTTAATTTTAATTTTATGACACTGATTTTGTGACGCATAGATTGCTTAGGACTATCTAAACCGCTAACTTAAACGTCGCCTAAGTTTAGTGCAATCAGGTATACAGTAAATCACGAAGTAGAATCGAATTAATTGAATTGATTAAGACTACTACACTTTCAACACAATTATTACGGATGTCAACTGATCAGATATGCAATATAGCTTCTATGACTAGCCAAAGTCCGGCTGCGTAGTAGAGCTCCGGACTGGCCACGTATTAAGGTATTATTAATTTAATGGATATTATACAAAGGTAGAGCTCGTCTAATTTAAAATGACGCGCCCCACTATCGCATTAACGCACACAAGCAAGTTTAAAATATGGACGCAATACATATACAAATGCCGTTGTAATTGGTCATTCAGTTGCCGGTAAGATTCAAACGTCGGAGCACGCGCCGTTCATTGGCTCCCACACAGATGAAGTGTCGTTATTAATATTTGCACTCACACATCGAAATCAACTAACTGTGGGGTATATATAGTGGGGCGCGTCATCTTAGACTAGACGAGCTCTACATTTACCATATGTTGTGTTAAATATTGCTGGGTACAATGTCGTGGTCCGACATGAACATGGTGGAGCATGAAACGGCAAATTGCTTAAACAATTTCTGGCTTGGTCTGTACGTATTCTTATCGAATAGTGTAATTTAAATATATCCAAAACCAAAATGAATACAACGATTCTGGGCAAATACACTCTGTCTAAATTCACTTACTGTTATGTGAGATAGCGGTTAAATAAGTGTTATTATTACCTACAATATGAATAGTCGCTTGTGATTCATGGAATAAAGCACCACCTTCATCTTAGGACCCTCTACGTATCAGACTGACATGGTGATCACTTGCCAAGGTCGTCATTGGCAAATATCGACATTTTACCTAGCTTTCGTTCATCGTAATTTCTACAGGGCGCCCGAACGACCAATAAAATCTCTCATATCGAATTTCTGATTATGAGATTCGTTGGCGCGGCATTGAATCGCGTCGGTATGATTCCGCGGAGGTGTGAAATCCATTAATCGTATTGCGACCAATCAGAGCGAAGCGACGGTACGTACAGTAATTCGGGGGCTAGAGAAATCTGTTTATTACCAAAAAAAATTGTTTTGATGTACTATTATTCAGTGACACCTAATATTCTTAAATTTTTCTTTTACAATAGTAGGTGTTACCTACATAAAAACAAATTGTATCACAAATTTAAATATAGCTTTCCCCAGCCCCCATTTCGCAATTCTCCGAATTCCTTATTCCACGGTCTACTTATACTTATTTCGTTTGATGTAACAAATATGGGTTAGGTACATAATCAATCAATCTACGTTATTATTTCGAATGGGAGATCCGCCTTGATCATGATCCAGAATTTGGCAGATCAGGTAATTACAGTGGAGCCGTGACCCTGTTTATAAGGTAATCTGACCAGATTGGTCATGTTATTTATCACGATGTTTTTTTTAGCTTAAGAATATCGGTTAGTGTTCAATAAATGTTACTCAGAAAAATTTATGGGTTCAAGGCGGTGCTGGGGATCGAACTCAGTACCTCTTGCTTACGAGTCCGACTCCGCTAGTCTTTTGAACACCGCATGGCCAATAGTTACATGCAATATAATAACAAATTGTTTATCAATTAGGGAGTTAAGTAGCATCGATTTTTCATTACGGTTTAGGTATTGAACTAGCGTTTTATTACAAAAAGCTTCTTGCTCATAAATAAACATCAAAACACCGGCCGCTGATCATCATCGATAATCAATTTAATATTAACATCGACATTAATATTCGATTTCATACCTGATTTGTATTCTAGTTTCGATTTAATTTAAACTGTTATTAGATAGCGATAAATTGTATAACTTGTATGAGCCCGAAGGAAGATCATTGTAATATTTTGTCAATGTTATGTTAAGAATAAGATGATACAGTTTGACTAGTTGTCTAGAAGTAGTCAAGAGCGCATAGTTACAACTAGGCTCTCCGCTTGGCATCCAGATTTGGTACAGTTCCATTGTTCAAAATATGCTGCTGCCCATTTTTCATGACTCTTTTTTGAGCTATGTACATAAGTTGAATACTAACCGATGCTCTTACGGTGACGGAAAACATCGTGATGAAACCTGCAAATTCAAGCAACTGAATTTGTGACCATGATCAATCTGGTCAGGTTCCTCTGGTAGCAGTCACGGAGGCCAGATGGTAGTCGCTCCACTGTATCATGATCAAGGCGGACCCCGGGCCCTCGTTCTCGAGAGCACAACCGGGACATTAACGCCAAGATGATGATGCTGCTACCCATTTGTTGGTCCACGAATCCCAGATGCTACTGGTTCTAGCTGTTTAGTGTGATTAATACGTGTACTTGTTGAGTTTACATACAACAATCAATCGACATAAAATAGGTGTAATTTGGACAATATTTAAAGAAAAAAAAAGAAAAAAGTGTAAATAAATATGAAAATTAAATATGTCTGCGTCAGCACGTACCGAGAGCCAGCAGAAATACAAATCACAGCTATCGTCGGAAAAAGGGGACCACGGGCTACACGTGGATACTCCAATGTCCGACGCTGAGCTAGCGAGACGGTTTCGAATTATCTCAAACCAGCCAAAGTAGACGTTTCACGTCAAAACCAACGGCCGTGTGTTCCGACAGAAACCCAACTTTTTTATTTTATTTAGGTACACCCGTTATCGTATCAACGCCTGCGTATTACCTTAAGAAACATGTTACATTTTGACGGTCTACGTAGCGTAAACCCTTTGAAGACGCAAAGCCCACCGCTTGCTTCATTACCCTTCATTAATCATCAAACATTCACACAAATGTTAAGGACATATTAAATTTCGGGACCCCAACATTACGAAGTTCGACCCCAAATATATTTCTATCAGAACTTGGGCAAGCCTGAATGAACACAGTTTCATTTCAATTCAGACGTTAATGTAGGTAGCTGTACGAGTATTGGGAAAGGCATTAATTGATTTCAGAATTGCTCGGTGAAAGTTCGCACATGTTTGCGATTTTGTTTCGCTACGTCTGCAATTGGGCGCTTAAATTATGTTTTAGTAACACAAGACATGCGAAAACAGATATCACAGGTAAACAGTACAGTTGAAACTGAATGTACGTATATCACGCTGTATGCTTCATTCCTGTAGTTATTAAAACGTAACACTACATTAGCTATTACACAGTAGACTGTTGGTAGAAATAGACAACGCCCTTGCCCTACCCATATTATTATTAATAATATTTTACGTAATGTTTCAGTAAATATGTCTTGAAATGTTTGATCTGAGTGAACTTCGTAGTCTTAGCAGAGTCCTACTATCAAAAATATCCTCCTTACTTAAAATTTCTAATTAATAGGAGCATTATTTATTATATTTTATATTTTGACAAATATTCCAAGTACGCTTTTATCTTAGCACATAGTAAATTAAATTTGACTAAATTAATCGTTCTGCATAAAAACATTGACAGCAAAGTCAACAAGAGAACTCAAGACAGTTGGCAGGAAAGTCTATTAACTTCCCTAAGTAGTCGTGAAGAGCGAGTTGTTCAACAAAGGAACACTTGGGCTTCTACCGACCAAGCCGATGTCTTTGAAATACATTGGAACAACTTCGTCAATATAGCCATCTTTGTATATGCATGGATAGATGTCTGTTACTCTTTGAAGCAAAAACTAATAAACAGATTTTAATGAAGCATCAAAGTATCTTACAACATACACATAGTTTTCTCATTAAGTTTAATTTTATTATACTATCTGGCCCGTTGCGACATCGTTCGCTAGGTGTCCTACCCTTGGCCTACTCTACTCTACCCCTACCCTACTCTACCCGTTCCCTACTCTATCCCTATCATACCCTACTCTAACACTCATCATTATCTTCCTAGCGCTAATCTCGGCCTCTGACAGAGTCCGCTTTCCTACTCAATCTTCTCCACTTCGCCCGGTCTTCGGCATCCTCTCGTCGTAAGCCGTTGGCTCTCGCATTCGACTCAGAGATGTCAATCCATCACGTCTTGGGTCGCCCACGAGGCCTCTTTCCTGATACCGGCAGATTCAGGCACCTATTTCCCACGTATCCCTGAGGCTTACGCAACACGTGCCCAAACCAGCGCAAACGAGCCTCCTCGATTTTATCTGCGATATCCCTCACGCCAAGGCTGCCAACTCCGCACATCCATTAATTCTGTTGGTGTGGAGTTCGCGACCGTGTTTTGTCAGCGCTGGCCATATCTCACAGCCATAGAGCATCACCGGTCTAATTATACTCTTGTATATAAGCCCTTTGTGCTTTACAGGGATTTTTGGGTCACAGGTGACTGCCGTGAGTTCCCGCCATTTGGCCCAAGCTGCAGAGATTCGGGACTTGACATCGAGGCCGATGTCGCCGGACTCGTGCATCACGGATCCGAGGTATTTGGATTCATCTGTTCCATTGACAGCTTCGTTACCTACAAGGATGGTTTCGGGATCTGCGCTGCAGCTGGCCATATACTCCGTCTTGGCGACATTCAACTTCACACCCACCGTTTTCTAGCACATCCTTCCACGTGTTTACTCTGGTCTCAAGATCCTGCCTAAGCTTGCTCACCAGTACAATGTTGTCAGCGTACTTCATAAGCAAAGAAGGCATGTCCTGTATTTCCGCTGAGAGGGCATCGAGTACAATGCAAAACAAGTAAGGGCTCAGCACAGAACCCTGGTGAACACCTACAGTACCCTTCTCTAACACCACCCTACCTCAATCCTACCCTACCCTACAACTACCGTACATATCTAGAAACCTATCCTACACATACCCTACACATAATCTGCACCTTCTCTACTCCTACCTACCCTACCCCACCTTCCCTTTTTTCACAAAAACCTTGTTCTGACAATTACAAATCTAAGCACAGAATAAGTCAAATAGATGCAGCCGTTCTGAAGTTATGCGCAAACATACATTCGATAAATTTATATTTATTTATGTAAATTAAGTATTAGTGTTAGTAAATAAAACGTGGCCAACTCGTACCTTAACCCCCATCCCCTCCCCTTTTATCCACATTCATGTTTTTTATGTCATACTGTAGGCAAACAAATGATGAAACGTGGTCACCCTTGCCTATAAAAATTAGCAACACCAGGCATTTCGGCTAATGCGTTACCCACCTCTATAGCACATTGTTCTGGTAGCAGAAGGCAAATAGCCCTTCACTGCCAAGGCCACGGTTCCCAAATCCCAACCCCATGGAGCACTGGCGACCTTACTCACCAGCAGGAACACAATACTACATATTAATTACGGTCAGTAAGACAACAGTTCATTAAAACCTGTGTTTATGTTGCAGAATGCTACACTGCGTAGCGTAGAGATTCTTATCACCTGTCACATTTCATCAACAGCACATAACTTGGACCACTACTGGACTT
This sequence comes from Blastobasis lacticolella, assembly GCA_905147135.1. Classification (NCBI taxonomy): domain Eukaryota; kingdom Metazoa; phylum Arthropoda; class Insecta; order Lepidoptera; family Blastobasidae; genus Blastobasis; species Blastobasis lacticolella. Next base: position 2,917,116 of record LR990051.1, read on the forward strand.
AAACCGTATTTCGTATATACGGCATGATATAGGCAGGTATTTCATAATTTCCCAATATAATACGTTACCGAATTAAATGTAAAAAATACTTAAAACTACCTATAAATACTCTGCAAGGCAGCTCACAGATGATGAAAATCTAGATATAGAGTAAACAGGTAGAAGTATTTGGTATAATATACGCAAGGCCTTTTCCCTTCAAGGTACAGCGCGACCCAAGAGTTACATCAATCGACATAATGTGTAGCAATAACTGGGCCAGGCGCATTGTTTAGCACCCCTGATGGGGCTTATCAGTGGAAAGGTCAAGTGCGGGACACAGACAAGCAGGGGTGCTCAACCTCGGGTAGCCTTAGGAAGCGAACTTCAGCCATTTGAAAGGGATGCGTTTGTATAAATTTTTTGTGGTCCCCCATTTGTCTGTGCTTATATATTTTATTTTACTAATATTTTATATTTACTAATATTTAACTCATGAAACTTAAAAGTAATGGGGGTGGAGGGAAGCGCAAATCAGTTCTGTAGCTTAACAGCAGACTAAAAATGATGATACTCATTGTGTGTGAGAAGCAAAAATACTTTTGCATTTGTACTTATAAATATATTATAATAAACATTCGAAGTATTCCAATGATCATCTGTAGACTAGGCTGATAATAATGGTAATGATGATAAGTCTACGGATTGAACCTCGTTAGGGTTGTGTAAATAAGCACGCATACTTTATTTTAAGCTCGACGTATTGTACACAATGTACAACAGCAGACGATAAAAAAGTCTAAAGTAAGAAGGACTTGATATGGCGGCCGGCAACCCTACGTAGAAAATAGCAAGTAACCTTTATCTAAATGTCAGTCTTTCAGAACCACGAAAGTCAGCAATTTTCACGCTACCTTCGAACATAGTTAGCACTTTACACAAATGCATAAAATATATCCCACAAGAAATCTTTCGGTTGATTATTCGTCTTTCTTTCATAGAAAGAAAAAGCTCCGCCTTACATTGGCGGACGCGACAATTTTTTGTAATTATTTATTAAGTAAAAGAATACACTAGTAGTTACATTAAGATCGGTCTATCAAATTGCTGCGCAGTTTTAGTAAGTAATCTAAAACACTATTCTCTATAATACGTCATTACACATACAAAAACTTAGCAGGTGACACCTCAACGTGATAGCAATGGTCTCTGAAAACGAAAACGACTCCATGACTAGTCTCAGTCTGTCGTTGTCGAACGCGATCCGGCTCTGGCCTATTGGACGCAGTCTGGCTCTGTCTGGCATTGTTGGACGCGGTCCCCGGTTTTAAAAATCCGACACCCTCACTGGTTTTAAAAATCCGTGGATATGACGGAGACGTCCATACTTATTCAGTCAGTAATACTACGTTTTATAATAGTAGTATTAGTATTAGTAGTCGTTCCGTACACTATATCAGTATAGACGAATAACCTTTATGGTATAAAAAGAAAAATAAAAATCCTCCCATATTTAGCATAAACACAGGCATGAATAGAAAGGATGCATGCACGTAGCTAAGAGAGTTAAAATGGAATTAAAAAGCTCTTCGAAGCGCTCAGCTCAGGTCCTTCCATATAACTGAGCTTAGAGGTGTCACGGGGATAATCTAACTCCAAGGCAGATACGTATTTAGTTAAGCAAAATATTTACCATTAGTCAGATAACGAAATAGGTGGCAGCATTTCTGTTGTATATTTTAAATACTGCGATCCATAACCCGCATGCCTAGCGTGGAGAAATGAATAATGACAAAAAAATATAGAAAACTCAGAGCTTTATATACAGCGGTGGCCGTCCTGCTGGAATTGTATCAACAACGCTTATTTATTCGTGTTGTCCATCACTCCATGCCACCGCTGGAGCCCGGTTAAACCTAGCAACAGAATATTCATACTATACGTGACCTAGATCTAAGAACGTTAGTCAGTACTATCACGATATTTATTTCGTTTTAATGTTTCTAAAATGTATTCTCCTTACAATGTCCCTGTGCACTAAGGTACAGCTTCTAGGAGCAATTCAGTTAGCTACGGGTGCCTCTAACCTCACCCCTGGGCTTCATCCTTTTCAAAGTGCAACAATTAAGGTAGAGGTATTATTAAGGGTTGTTCCATTATAAGTTTCTGATCCTTTTGTGATGAGATAAGCTACCCAATTAAAGTTAGGGTTTTAATCTGCGCTGTGATTTAATAGGAGCGTTCTATAATAGTAGTTCGATTACTGAAATGGATATGTTATAATAGTTTTGTTAAACTGTTAAATTGTTAGTATTATACGGTGTTATAGTTGTGAAAAGTATCTTAATAAGGTTTTGTGATTGCCTCTGATTAACTGGGGACACGGGGAGGTATGAGTGCCTGCCAGTGTAGGTATGAGATAATTAACTACTCTTTTCTGCCGCCCCGGGTGAACTCGATCAGTTCAGTGTATTACCTTTGAGCCTACCAAGAAACATAAACTAAAACAGGTACCAATAATAACGGATCAAAATGTTTTATGTAAAGCGGCGAAAAATGTTACTATTTCATAGAAATATGCTACCCTCCCCATTTCACGAAACAGTACATTTCCCAACATATTTCCTCGCGCATGAATACAAATCTGTCGTCAGCAAGTTCCCAGTCCCACGCCCTTAATTCGAAAGAAACGGAAATAACTTCCAAACTTATAACTTTATAAGGAGATTTCTAAGCGAATGGACACATTTTTGCCAAAATATGATATTATCATAAGTTTTCCCTTATGTTAGATTCCGTTGGATGTCGGAGAAGATTTTCATATCGTTATCTTGACGTTTGTTTTTATGTAACATTCTCATACTGTGCGCCAGGTAAATATTAGATTACATCGGGATTTAGAGTTATCGTGCTTTGTTCGTACGTGGTATCTTACATTTCTCTCCTAACTTGTATCGTAAAAAGAACTTATATTTATTTACACTTGTGTTATCTTGTGTAATGTGAAAGGACGCTGAATATGTGTGCAAAACCCATGTTTCGGTTGATATTACGAGTAGAGAGCTACATAACATAACAGTCCGTTGCTGAACTTCAACCTCCTTCACATCAGTGGAGGATTTTGTTAAGTCTCTATGCTTGGCAGACTGATTGGAGGTTGCAACGTTTCAATTCCTAATCCCACTCTGCCAGACATCACACTGCAGATCGTAGATGTAATTTTCAAAATTTTGATTACAAATTAAAATAGAGAATTGCAACGAAAAGAGGCGTAGGGGTATTTACATCCCTACTAGTTGCGAGTAAAACGGTATCACTGCCAATATTTGTTATTTGCCACAATATAATTCACGCGCTCATGTCGATTATTTGTTTAGAAGGCCCGGGATATACGATGTGTGCGCAAGCAATGAACCGACGCCGACGTCACGGCGAATATTTGCTCGGGGAAGCAGTAAATCAGGCTATAGAAAAGGGTATGCATAAATACGACCGAGCCTGTATCATAATGGGTTACTGCGTTACGGATAAATTGGGCTCTTAAATTCTTAAGCTGCTTTATATGAAGGTGGAGGTGTAATGATATAAAATAATTTTCTTTTTTAAAACTTCTATTTATACCTAATGTTAGTTAATGAAACTGAGACAAACCATAATAATTAACTACACTGATATTCTTTAACGAAATGTAATATTTTATCACGTAATCCGATATTTGCAATTAGTTTACTGTTGGATTTAAATTAATGAATACATGAATCTACTTTATTGATAATAAATAAAATAAATAAACTGAGCTTCTGAGCTTTAATTATCATAAAACAGTAGGTAAACCAAACCTTTTAATTAAAAGTACGAGGCATTTCATCTTATACCTCAAAGCGACAACGTACCTGCGGTTCTGCATTTTTGTTGCCTGCAACCTAAATGTATGAATCGTAGATGTTATAGGCGACAGTTACTGGTTTCATCAGGTGGCTGTCTGCTCGTTTGTCTCTGCTTTTACGAGAAACGGAAGAATGACCCCGGGAACTCGCACGCCAGAACACTTGTTGATGCGATGTAAAACCTATGTATCATCAAAGGGATGGTAGATTAAACTATTTCCAGGAATCTATCATCTTGCGGTATCCATACCATAACAAGCCCATATCGTGGTCACAATTGTTGCAATCTGGGTTACAAACTAAAATTCCTAACAAGGTTACGGTCGAGAAAATAATGGCGCTTTGTGCCATAATTTTCGTATATCGAGCACCCCACGCTTTTCCCTCAATTATACTAGTATTTTTTATATACTATTGTTTTAAGTTTATTTTTAAAATTATTTTCAACTCTTTCGTTTGATATTCTTTAAAAGCGTGTTTTTTTAGTTTTTTTAAACTATATTTATTTATTTTTTATTTAAGGTAAGTACAATTCTGTTTCTTGGATATATTACCTACATATTAGATCGTTATTAATTAAAGGTATACATAACTCTGCATTGGAATGCCATTTTAAACTTGACGTACTATAGATCAGCTTGAGCTTAATTAGGATTAGCATGAGATGTACGCAGATACATCAACATTTGGCCTAGTAAACGGCATTTCGTACATTGATAACCTTTGTCCCGGTAAATAAACCTCTAACTGCACAGAAATATGTACACAAATTAGATGTAAAAGTCTCATCAGGGGTCTAACTTTGCTTCAGTTTTGTAAACGAAAAATCACTTTAAACTATTAATTATTTTATTTGTTCCATTTGTTTATATCGATGGGACGGGATCCATCGAGACAAACCGTAAAGTAGGGATTACGATACTCATATATGATGCAGGCATGAGAGTGTACAAATGTATATGAACGAATCATAGTTTGTTCCAGGTGAGACGAGTCTAGCTTCATTTGTGAGCTGCAGCGCTTTTGTGCGACCGAAGCAACGGCGGAGAGAGATAACGACCTGATCGTGGGGTGAATAGCGCGCCTTATGGCCTGCACAGACGAGAGTGCCATTGCGTTCCCCGAGCAGTAAAATCTAGACGCTTTCAAGGCCCAATGAATCGGCTTTTGTTAGACAGGCATAGGTACTCCATCTACCAACAATAAAAGCTGCTAGTAGCGCAGATAAAAGCTTTGATATTCTATTAGCGACCCGCCCCGGCTTCCCACGGGTAGTAACCATAAAAAATTATACACTTTAACCTTTTTTATGAATCATTCTGTCTATTGGTCAAAACCGCATGAAAATCGGTTCAGTAGTTTTAGGTTTATCGGTTCGGTTAGAGTTTATTGCGAATAGAGAGACAGGCAGATCATTGTGGTAATTTGTTTTATAATATGGGTGGTCTGCAGATAATACTCGTTGTGTTGTGTATCTTGCATGAGCACTGCCCTCGTCTACACGGGCCTTTAAACACCTGACTGGCGCCTTTGTCAGGCCAATGTAAATAGAGCGCTATTATAGCCAACAAGTTGGGAATTTAGGGTCAATAAAATGGGAGAAAAGGCTACTCTCTCGTTCGTAATTCGTTAATGTTCGTCGTTACGAATGGTAACTATCACTTAAGTCCGTTCATAATTTGAATTTTGTACACAGGGCTCCCTGTCAAAGTATTTAATTTTGTATGAATTTGACAGTTCTTTGGTCGGCTTGGAGATTGGGTTCCCAGGAAACGGCAGCGGTTAGTGTGCTCGTCTTGTATGTTCGAATACTACTCCGGCGAATCTGCTCTAAGCTGTCGGATACAACAAGGCTAACCATTAAAAACGAAATACGAAAAATTCTAATTATTTGAATCCGTAGCAGTTGAACCGACGGGGACTGAGTCTCCGCGGGATTTCACTTGTGCGACAGATTGACCAGCGATTACGGGAGAAATTCAGACGAAGTTTTTGTATATTAGAGACACTAGATTGACTAACTATATAACTATATATATTTGGATTTAGATCTGATAAGTGCGTAACCGTTTATTGGAGTTATTTACATCCTAGTAAGCTTGGCTGCATTGGACAATGCACTACAAGCACCTACTGTCAATGAAAGAAGAGTAATTTCGTCCATTCTTCACAAAATTCCCACGTACACATCGACTACATTCGGGGGCTTCACGAACAGGGTGCGAATCTTTGTCCTTCGTTAGCGCTGACGTACCAGAAAAAGTCAGAAAAATGTCTACAGAGTCGCGAACAAACTTTACACGGAGGGCTTACTGTGTCGCCTTTTTGCTTCACCAACGTTATGTGAAGTTACAGTGAGAACGAGGATTGGTGAGTGGTGATTTATGCTTCTATACAACCTTCTATTTACTTTCACCTGTCCCTATGATTATACTTAATAAAATCTTGCAGATTAAATCTGACTCATTTACTGGTTACGGATTGAGCTGAAATTTTGCATACTTCTATGAGTTCAGTGACAATGCAATGTTTTGAAACCATCGAGCTGTTCTGGCCATGAAGGTGGCCATAGGAACTATTAAAATAGTACGCATGATAAACCCAGCCGAATTTGGGCTCGTTAATATTGACAAGTACTCTGAGGCTCCAATTATATCAGGTCAAGTAAGTCATATCAAATCAATTCAAAATTGATGATCTATTTATATTATCACTAGTGGACCCGGCGCGTCTTAGGTCACGTACACCCGGTACATCTACTTTACCCCTACCTACAATTTTTTTCTTACTTATAAACCTTATTGCCGGACACCGCATTTAAATCCGTTGCGTAGTTTAAAAGATCTAAGAGTACATAGATACATAGGAACAGCCGGCGGGAGCGACTTTGTTTTATACTATGCATAGATTATCGTCAACTGGCTATAAAAAGCCACCGATCGACTTGAGCCTCCGCACCATGTAGGTATGAGAATAGAATAGAGTTAGCGCAATTTCATTTTGCTGGACGCCACACAATTATTGTCAATTTCGTAAGTATATTTTAAGATCGTGATTATTTTTGATCTAGGCGTAGAACCGAATATTTCTCAATTTGATTGTCATTTATTAATCATAAGTCAACTCACTTGACTTGATGTTGGTAATAAATAAATTTAGTTGTTTAAACATGATTTGAGTTGCTACCGCTTTATGAGAGAGTCGGAAAGGAATTCTCTTTTCGAATAAAATTTTCTATTTATTCATGATTTCATTACATTAGTATTCGTTATTGAAACATTTGTTTGATTTTTTATGCATTGATTATTCCTACGTACAACCTTGAAAAAGTTGTCAGAGCCGGCTACTTGATGAGGCCCACAGTCTAACACTGGTAAGTAAAACATTCGTGATTTACAAACTATACCTTTTAGTAATCTAGTTTTAATCTAATTAGTAAATTTCAAATGGTACCTCGTTTCAGTCCCTGCCTGTGTATACTTATCCTAAGTACATAAATACTAAATGTACTAATATTATAAATTCGAAAGTTTATATGGTTGTTTGGATAAATATTTGTTATTTTTTCAAGCAAAAACGTTCAGTGGGAACGGATTGTGATGAAATTTTGCAGTATTGAGGTAGAACAATCCCCACGTGATCATGGCATAAACGAATATCACATAAATGAATTCCCAGGCAAAAGGTAGTAATCGCGAAAGCCGCAGCATGTCCACCGCTGGGCATGACTTCCCCTACTCTTCCACCCTGTTAGCTTTATTCCACTTGAATCCGTGGTCTCCCAACACCCTTATCCATTGAAAACTGTGGTGGCATGCGGAAAGTGGCCACGCATTATGCTGAGTGACGTCCAATTATTTTGAAAGCTACGACACGAACAATGCTACTAGGTATGCAATATTATTTTGTATCGTTTGTGCTTTTGTTGTGTTTTTTTATTACACACTGCTTTAGACTTGCTTATTGACGACGTAAAGCTCGCATAATAAGTATACAACGTACTACAGAATATTCGATATTAAATTGTCACATACCTAATTATGGTAGCACTCAGAAAAAAACATGTTGTTTAAAAATGTCAAGTAGTGTACCTAAATGTATTACGAATATTTCGTAATTTAATACAATGTTATAATATAAATTGTAGTTTCCTTAGCTTTTACTTTGGCGTAATAGGTCTTGGGGGCCGAGAGCTCCTACGTTACTAAACTATTAGGTACCTGCTTATTGCACCTGTTGTGTTGTTCTTCTTAATGACAATATTGCATACCTGTTATCGTGCACAATAAACTGTTAAAAAATATATAAGCACGACTATGTTGTGATAGTTACTTTCCTCTTTCTAGATCATACATTTTTTTAATTTCTGTTTCTTAAGGTATGAGTAAACTTTGTCGAAACGAAATGTACAAGTCTGTTACATGACTTCGAATATCTCAAAATTGTAAGGTTACATGATCAGAATAATAAATACATATTTAAATGTCTCGATTGTCATTTATAATAAATCATTATACCATTGTACAAGTAAACAGCTGTGTAAACTCTGGATTTATAAAAAAATACCATAGTCACTGTTTAAATTAGCAAGTTAAAGCGGCACTCTGATCACTCGCGCAGAGCAAGGTTAAGCAGACATTGTTTTGTCCATAACGAAAATTTAATGTTTTGTGCAAAAAATCATGATGGTGTTCTAAGTGTCATTTAGGTGTTGTAAGTGTGATTTGTCAGTTTGTTCATATTATTCTTAGCGGCTGTATTAATTTTTGTAGCGTATATTGTTATTAGTGATCCGTTGCCTGTTCCAATATTTAATACTCGTGTAGTGCCGATGTTGTGGATGCAAAGAGGCTAATAATTTTTCTACATCAGGAATATTCAGATTGTTACCAGTGGTATTTTTAGATATTATGATGATAACCGACAATATACATAGCGAGTTCGATGGACTAAAAAGCAAGAAGTTGAAAACAGCAAACAACTCTTCAATTATCTACATGATATATTGTCTCTATATCTAAGTTATGCATCATACAATTCACACCAAATACATATTTAGAACGATCTAGAAATCACCGATAATAAATTTTCCTCTTCAAATGACTTGATGATTGTCCTTTTATTGAAAAAGCTAATAGTACCCAAAGGATCCAATGTATACTTTGTAGTTAACTATGTCACACAATCTAGAGAGTCGATAACGAGCGAGGCGATTCCAGTTGGTGCTACAGAGGTGTATGTAATACATAGATACATATTTGAGACAGACGGCGGGAAGTGACTTTATAAAGACAAAAATATCTGAAAGTATTTAATTTTTTTTATATAGAAGATAGTCAAATATTCGACTGCCATCTCACCTGATGTTAATTGCTAATCCATTTGATTTAAACTGACCGTTCGTTCTAAAATCTCCCTCTTTTAAGCTATTGCATAGCTTTTATCCCGGGCTTTGAGCGCGGCGACCGAATCAAGAAATTCCGTAACGAAAAAAACTTAACATCCCCCACTCCGACCGGCACAGCGGTGCGGCGTTGAAAGCCGTGCATCGTCTAACGTCGTTTCAGTTCGGCAGACTTCGGCATGGTGTTTGTGTGCGTGCGACTAGACGTATGCGTGTAGACTAGATGCTAACTGCTCATAACTGATTCTATCCCTTTTAGACACAATGCTAGGTGAAACAGTGTGCTTTTGGCCGCGTCCACGAGTGAGTTCGAGCCCGCGACTAGTTGAACCTTAACGTGTATGTATATGGTACGACTATACGAAGCTCGAATTAATATCAAAGAAAGAAAAATACTGCATAAATAATATAAATAAATAATTATAATTGCATAAATTGATAAAAAATGCTATGCAATAGCTTTACCGCGGCAGGCCCCGAGTGCCACACGTATTTCTAGAATCTTAGGTATACGTCCTCTAAAGAACAAAAACCTCAACATAGATTTCTATTTTTCTGTTCTTAACAGCTTCTAATTATGCAATATAATATCTGTATTAAGCTACTAAAATGATAATGGGACATGACGCGACAATAGCGCTAGTATGTTTTGAGAACTCACTAAAAGTGCGTGTGTGTCCATAGCGCAACGTGTATTAACAAGATCCTACAAACGCCATATTACTTTTTGTGCTAAGTGTACGAGTTAACATGCAGAGTAAACTGTACGAGATAAGTAAAATACAAATGGGACCTTTTATGAAACCCATACGTAATAGTAAATTAATGGACATTTTTGTTCGTTTATGGCCGATGTGTATGGCAGCTGCATTAGTTTCAGTAGTGTATATTATTATTTGTGATCCATGGAACATGCGACCAAAGGGTTTAAGATGCCGACAAACAGTACAGAAATAATGGTCGCAGCAGAGGAATTAACGAAGCTAATGAACTCCCTGCACCAAGATAATCCAGACTGGGAGAAATCGGAAATTATAGACGCGACCGTAACGACCCACGGACTAGAAAAGCAACAATGTCGTAAGGTGTATCAGCTGGTTGTGCAAACTAATCCTGGCAACTACAAATTTGAAGCTAGAATTCGTAAGGTCAATGAAAATTGGTCTCTTGAAGGTCTTCCTTATCGAACTGATCAAAATATGAGCCTAAGCCAATGCATGCAAGATACTCAGCTCAAACCGTTTTGCTATTGTAAACGCTACACATGACAAAATTGTAAAGCATTCTTTGAAGCGTATGTACTAAAATATAATATAGACCCAAATACCTATATGTATTTTTTTATATTCTATGAATATTCTTACAATCAATCATTTCTATACTTAGGAATAAAACATGAAAGCGGTGCGCTGCGAGGCGTACTACACGATTGGGAAAATCCAAGCCCGAAATGTTAGCCCTATTATGATTTTTTTTACATTTTATCGATATTCACCCCATTGTGCAGCGTACTGCGCGATGTCTGCAGATGTCAACACGAGATGTGACACTTGACTGTTTCTTTTTACCACCAGTTCGAATCTTTGCTCCTTATTCAGATATAAATACATACATATATGTGTCTACCTTTTTAGCTCAGATATTACGTGTGTTAATGAAATAGGAAGTAAAACTTGTCCCCGTTTTTCTGATTCTGTAACACAATCGTATTCGTTTCACTTTCGTGATCCTTTCGTAATTTATTTCTCAGTTCATCCCGATTTATAATTATTAAGGCACGTTTGGTTCTAGAACACTAGTGCCTAAATAGAAATGATAGTAGGTACTCGTCGAAATCTACATTTCGGATGGCAGCTGTCAAACTTAAAACTGTAATAACGTAGTTTTAGAACGCTTGTTCCAGAACAGCAAATATAGATCGTGACGGGTACTATCATTTCAGCATGTAAAGATAAGAAATAAATTTTACAACGTCATATACCTGCATATATTAAAAACATTTTTAATATATTCAAGAAGCAGTTAGTAAAATGCATTGTATACCGTCAATAGGTACGTGGTAAGTGTAACGGTCCTTATGTGCCATAAGTACATTCCAGTAGATTAGTTATTACCTACATCACTATACCTCATATACATATATAAGTAGGTATATGATTATGAAAAGTATTCGTATGTCGTGTTTAGATGCGCATGTTCGGGTGACAAAATAATAGCACATAACCTCAATGGCGAGTTTTATATTCACTCACTCCATATGCTGCGCTCGCTAATATTTTTATTAACAAAAATGTCAAAAATTTCGAGCTCCCATATCTCGCTCATTTATTTGCTACATACTATATACATACTATTCATTCTATTTACAACTCTTTAAAAACCTAAATTTCTATTTTAACAATCACCCCAGCTTATAAAAACCATAATGTGTAAAAAGTTTCGTGCGCGCTCCGCTTGCTCATTCAATACTTTATATTACTTTTATTACGATCAGTATCACACATCATCACAGCACCTAAGCTAAAAAATAAAAAATTTCGAGCTCGCTCCGCGATTCGTTGATCGCACCAACTTTTACGACTTAAAATATTTAATGTAATGTAAAAAATTTTGCTTATTCGTAAGTTTCAGGTACTTTTCTTATCATTCACCTAGCTCGTTACGGTTATTGTTTTCCTTAAATTACTATTTGTGAAGATCACCCACTGCTGTTAAGACCAAATATGTCTAAAATTGCTCCCTCGCTCCCTCGCTCATTTATTCAAAAATTACTTCAGGATTTTATAACTCAAAATGTCACAAATTTCGAGCTCACTCACCTCGCTCAATCTTTCATTTATCACCTCAGCGTTTAAGACCTAAAACGTCAAAACTGTGTTCACTCCGGTCGCTAATACATTCGTTGTTCTCCTCTAGGTTTTAAAACCCAAAATTTCCGAACTCACTCCGCTCGCTTATTCGTTTATTTAACACCCCCCTAAAAAGGCAAATTTTTTTTAACTCAGGGCGCTTGCTCATGATGACCTATAATTTTTACTTTTGCCCCCCTTAAACCAAATCCTGTAAAAACCAAAATATCAAAAAATCTAAAAGAATTACAGAGCTCGACTATGTCATGTGACAACTGAAAACTAACGCCTAACTTAAAAATTGTATCCGCGTTAAGTGGCTTTAATTGTGCTGATTCGTGCTCACTGACTGTACATTGGCAATCGACTCGGCTTCATCGGCCACCTCAGGGGCCGGCCCCCCCTGGAAAATAGCCCTAGATACGCTAGCATTGGCATTCTACACAACTTTTCATGCAAACCATAGCTAATTTAAACATTGTTTATTAGATTTTAGGTAAAATGTTAGTGGTCAAACTTGAGTTTTTGTGAAAGTAACTATTATGACTATGATCAATCCGATGTTTTATGAAAAAACATCGATACATCGAGTATATCGATAGCCTTTCAAAACATCGGATCGATTCGATGTATCGCATTGTAAACATCGATGTTTTCGGTGCATCGATGTATATCGAATATCCCTAGGTACCGGGACTGGGTGGTTGTTCTTCGGCTAGGAATATTTCGTTGATACGAAGAGTGCGCGCGCGCAAGCACCACGGAGTATTGTCGAGAGCGTTGTCGAATGCTAGAGTCGGTTATCTACGTTTTGTAGGAGCATTAGGTATCTCTTGTGTGTTGGTTTCATAGTGTTGTCTATCGTCAACTATTTTAGTTTATACTCGGGCGTGTTGGTGATCTGCGGTTTGTACGAGCATTTGCAGTAAGTCTGATATTGAATTATATATTTTAGGGTTATTATATTTTGGTAGGGCCATCATGTAGTTATACTAAATAGTGAAAGATGAATATAGGCATAGTTTTGTGTTGTTGATACTGAAAGTTGTTTAGTCAAATTAAATCGATCTCTAGTTATTCTATTTAAAGACTTAGAATAATGAAATCCATAAAATAAATTAATATACATCCGTAAAATAAATTCTCAACTTCTAAATAAATAAAAATTTAACTATCACCTAGAATACACATATGGGTATCAGTTCTGGTAAGAGGTGCCTCTTTCGAGACGAAAGTCAGCTGAAATCATAGAAACCATCACTATACAGGGAACCAAGGGCGGATCGGACGTGGACCACGCTCTGTTGAGTAGTGTCAGGAAACTGATTTGTTGCTCCATGTACTTTTAGACGGGTTATCACCGTGGGTTTGCCACCGGATCTTGGAATGTCTTTACCTCGTGTCCGCTTAAAAACGTTGTGCTTTTAATGCTTTAACGACATTTAATTCGCTGACATGGAAAGTTCGAGTTAGTTCGATAGGTGGGCTTAGCTATTAGCGTCCCGACACCAATATTGATACATACCGCGTGCGCGTAAATAAAATTAAAATAATAGTCTCTCGATCGCTTGCAAGCAAAATTAGGCAGGAACAGAAGTACGACGAGATGATCGGAATATGTGTGACGGTTTGAGCGATCAATCAATCAATCAATCAATCAATCAATCAATCAATCAATCAATCAATCAATCAAATACATTTATTGTGACACACAGGTTATACATTAAATGCAGGTCTTATATAAATAGAGATTAGAGCGCTGTGGTCTACCTTTAAGGCCTTGCCACACACAAAGCTCGGCGCGAGCGCGGCGCGAGCGCGGTGCGATATTTGCTAGGCAACCATCGCGCGGCGCGATAGTTGCCTAGGCAACGCGCCAGCATCGCGCCGCGCTCGCGCCGCGCTCAGGCCGCGCTCACGCCGCGCTCAGGCCGGCGTGAGCGCGGAGCCGCGCCTGCGCTGTGCAGTGCCACAAACTTATCAGACCTGGTACCGGCGGCGCTGTTTTTGGGATTGACATGTCAGTTCAAATACATTTCAAAAGTAAGTGTCGTTATTTTTCCGCAGTTCCAGTTTTGGCCACCGCGTTTCTATGCAAATCGGCACACATAGAGTGGCTGCTCCATTATTCGGGGAAATGAATTTTTAGGATGGTAATACTCCCGCATGTCGTAATAGCGGGTTAATTACTCGTTTCTTTTTACCAACAGTCCGAATCTTTCCTCCTAATTTGACTGGTGCATTACGCAGATAATTTTAAACCTGAGGAAGAATATAGGCTTACTTTTTATTCCCCTCCACTCGCTAGCTTGCAAGAGTATATATAAGGTAGGTAAAAACCTGAAGCTTGGAAAAGCCCTACCTCTGAAATAAGTCGCCTTTTACGACACCTCTTAGTGTGGACAGCGATGCTATTTTACTCTGTTGGACACCACTGCAAATTTTGCTCCCTAGGTAGGCCCCCTAAGGTAGGTAGGATGAGGGGGCACAGCTCTCCTACATCAGAATCAAAACATTTCAGTACGACTTACTTGTCGAGTTAGACAAACTTTTAATGATACCGTAACATAGAGCACAAATTCTACAGTGCAAAAATTCGGTGGCTAGAGTCTAACGCTGATATAGATGTTTTGTTTAATTACCCGCTACAGTGCACAGAAAATTGCGCTCAATCTTATCCACCACAATTTTCAGTTCAGTATAAAATAGACGAACAATTGCCCAAAGCTTACTTCATGGCCATGGATCGTAGTTCTTCTTGTTCGTGTACAATTGACTTACCGCCATACAGAATCAAATTCGACTTTTTTCTAACAGATTTATCTCTAGCGGCTGAACCGGGATTTGTCGCTAGAATAGTCCCCGCGGGCTTAAGTAACCCACTCTTACGTATTTGTGTCTTTGACAGTTGTCAAAACGCACTTGCCAGGTGAAATTATTAAATATTTATGGTAGAATTTTTTTGTAGTTTTTTAAATATTTATGGTAGAATTTTTTAGTAATTTATATAATCTGGCAATAATAGGACCACGCTTAGTCCGAATCAACTGACAGTGCTAGAAATTATAAAATGTGGATATGGCAATATCTATTGGATAATCTGTCCTTGTCAGTCATTGTCCATTATTATTTAGGCGATCCGCACACTGGAACGCAGCACCGTACTTTTGTGCGTGACGTGCGTTAGTGCGTGACATAAAGTAATTTGAGCTGTCATCGGTTTCTATGGAAATTACTCATAGTCGAACACACTGACAACGCATCCACGCGCGTTCGTGCGGATCCGTCGTTTTTTTTCTTTGCAACATTTGACACGGGCTGCGGGTCATATAAGTTTTTGGCGCTGTACTTTCTACATAAAAAGGCGTCAAATAGGCCGCTGCTGTGAAGTGAGGTCTCCAGGATTGTCAAATAGGTATTCCGTTACTCAGTTCTCTAATTATTTTTTGCCTAAATAATATAATTTTATGAAAAGATTATAACAATTTGGAGAATTCCTAAATTTTTTATTGTATTGTATAAAACAATATAAAAAATTACACATATTTCTAAATTTCGCCAGAATGAATGCTGCGCTCCAATGTGCCAATCGCCACAACAATATTTTTCAAATCAGTCAAACTCTTTGTTATGACTTTTATAAATGACGTTCTATGACGGATAAAAGACATGGCATTAGTTGCCATACAGAGATTTTTTTTTTT
This sequence comes from Blastobasis lacticolella, assembly GCA_905147135.1. NCBI lineage: Eukaryota > Metazoa > Arthropoda > Insecta > Lepidoptera > Blastobasidae > Blastobasis > Blastobasis lacticolella. Next base: position 2,932,939 of record LR990051.1, read on the forward strand.
TAAAGCGATTCGGACTTAGCGTGGTCCTACTATACCAGTAGACACTGGCAAAGACACATAACAGACTAGACACAAATCAAAAATATTCCCTGTTCGCTCACTCTACAATTATTATGAACCTCGCTATCCCGTTTTTTCGTCTATTGAAATAAGCTGTCAGAAAATAACGCGCGCAATGTTTTGAACGCTCCACATGTTGCTGGAGCTCCTGAAGACCTGACGTTTCTTTTGAAACATCGGTGTATAATTTTATAATTTCCTAATATAATTTAAATCAAAGCACCTAAAAGACGGTGTAATTTAGTGCACATCTAAATGAAAATTTTAGAAATTTAAATATTGTAATCGAAAAGTATAAAATAATAACATAATTCTTTTTTTTTTTTCAATAAACCCACTACGTAATAGAAAATAATAATTGACCATAGATAGGTAACATGTAGGGAAAGCAAAATTGTCATAATGTCTACTCGAAGCAAATGGAACAAATGGGAGGTTTATTAGATACATGACTGTTTTAATCAATGTCTAAACAATCCTAATGTCAAACTGAGTACCTACTTCAACTGTCACAATATGGATAAATTGCTGAAATAATAAGTTTAAGGGAAGTGTTGTATATAGAAATAATATTCTTGTATATATTCTTATTAATTTATTAGCCGCAACACTGACAACGTTGTAATGTCAATCTCTTAGAAATGTTCTGTCTCTCTGTGTCACTGTTTGACCAGCCAGTGATAATGATTTACTACGATTTCCGAAATTAAAAATAGATTTCTCAAGTTTCTCTGACCGAGGGTCAGCAGGGTTTCATTTCACCAGCACCGAATAGCCTTAGGTACATTGCACTGTGCCTGGATATAGATCTAGATACTGTCAAACAACAAATATCAAAAATACAAAACGAACAAAGCTATCATAATATTTTTCGGTTAATTTTGTAACCTCAAATAAATGTAAACAATAAGTACTACAAAATACATTAATTCCACTTAAATTCAAATGATTTCCAAAAGATCACATTTATTTCAATATTTTCAAAATCTATATGTATACATGTTACGTACCGTTTAAATCTTTGCTGTACATCTTCCAAATCAAACAGCAACTTATCTGCTCTAAACTCGGTCATACATGCTTGAGAAACTCAAAATATTACTGTTTTCGTGCCGCTTTTATGTTTTTGTACTTATTTCGAAAATAAACGTCCCACACAGTAAAATGCTGGAAATATCACCGTGATATCACATGAAAACTTAAACATAAAAAAACAATGTCTGGTCGATGTGACAGCTGAAGTATCAGTTTGTTTACAGATAGGAATATTATACCTATTTGAGTTTTAAAGTAATGTAGTGCTGCCAGCAAAGACTTCTATATATGGACCGGTTCATTGTACAAAGGCAATGAGACCACTTCATTGGAGCTAAAACTGCAATAGAGCTCCAATGTCGTCTCAGTGACGTCTCGGACATGTCTACGAATGGTCGTTACTTTACAATGTAAAGGTATTACGAATTAGAGCGGCTCAGCCCGAGGCATGCTCGCCGTGCGCGGCGAGATGCTCACCGCGCGCGGTGAGGCTGCTCAGCTGCGCATTTGTTTGTTCGTTGAGGCAACGTGCTCGCGGCGAGCCACAAATGCGCCGCACAAATAAAATGCTGATGCTGCTTTTATCATAATTGATGGGATTGTTAAAATAATTTTAGTTTTTTCGATCCTCGTTGGTATCTTCAATCAAATTCAATGCACTCCATCTGATTGTTTTTTATTTGGCCGTCTTACATGCATGCGCACGATGTGACTTTGCACTGGCGGTATAACACCGTGAATTTAGTTCTGACCATTAAATGTGGGTAGAACAGAAAATAATACAAATGGCGATAAATAGCCTACATTGGCAACACTTTGTTGGCGCGACGCCGGCAGTACCGGACTAAGTCCATCAGAGGCCCACGGCGGACAACCTTTATAAGGCCCCCAGTTTAAGAAGTTTTATGTAATTTTACAAGCTTTTTATTCAGTTCACATTTGTATGTTTAAGTGTTTTTATTTATTTAGTTAAAATTACTTCTTTGGCGGAGGGGGTCCTCGACCCTGATCTTAATTCTGTTTGAATAGTGATACGGCGATAGCTACGCCCCTGTCACAACTCCGAACCACCTCTTCGATATGTTCTAAGCATATTTTAAAGCTTTGTATAGGATTTGATCAAGGCAACTTGGAGACGTTTGGAGGCCCCCCTGGACCAGAGGCCCGGGGCGGGCCGCCTTTCCCGCTTTGTTCGTTAGTCCACCCCTGGCGGCGCGATGCCGGCGTGGCGTGAGCTCGGCGCGAGCGCGGTGCGAGCGCGGTGCAATAGTTGCTAGGCAACCATAGCGCGGCGCGATAGTTGCCTAGGCAACGCGCCAGCATCGCGCCGCGCCCGAGCCGCGCTCGCGCCGAGCTTTGTGTGTGGCAAGGCCTTTTTAGGCATACAATATAAAATTAGAGTAGGTACACTTATTTAATTATCACAAATAAATCATTAAAATAAAATAGAACAAAAAAGAAATGTCAGAAATTATCATTAATTAAATACTTAACATGTCAATGAAATTCAATTAAAACGAAGTGAGTCATTAAAAAATTCTCCTAAGCTGTAGTAATTTTTATCAATTAAGTAGTCAAAAAGCTTAGTTTTAAACATTATTATATCCTTGTTATGTGCCCTAATACTGGCAGGCAATTTAGCGAAGTAGACAATAAGTCACTGGTTCGTTTGATGTTGAGGTTTTGCTGAACGCATGAGCAGGACATGTGGTCCATATGTTTATGTGTTGGCCTGGTGTGTAGGTTGGAAGGAGAGTCCAGGTTTACCTATCGATTAGGCTATTTCCGAGACCTAAAGTGTCCATATTTCACAACTCTTTAGGGTCTTAGTTAGGCGATTTCACAACCATAGGGTTAGGAGTGGCCTCGAAGAAAGAAGATGTTAACGCTCGGATGTCGCGACATGCGTCGATCGCCCGACGACCAGATACGAAGACGATCAGTTCTAGACCTAAGTTGCATGTTTCTTAATTATATCTGCTTGTTTTATCTACTCGTACAAATTTTAATTGTCACTTACTTTATGTGCAGAATTGATGTTTTATTTGACTCATGTATTTTACACGATGCATTCATTTGACAAACATAATTTTGTATTTATATAGTTGTTTATTTTCTTATGTTTTAATTGTTTCACGGATAATTTAGACTTCACTCGTGCGCGGCTTTTAATATGTTTATCTTGTTTGCGGATTTGATCTCCCGCTAGTTGTACGGTTTACTTTTCCGTTCGGTGATTCTATATAACGCATTTCCTTTAATGAGTTTTCCATTAATATAGCGATATTTTATAAACTTAAAAGTGTTATTTAGACACATGATTTTGTCAAACACACAACGTAGAGGGTCCTTGTAATGTATCTAAAGCTAGACGATCACGATGTACGGCCAATGAATTTAATGTGTAACTTCTTATAGCTAGAGACATCCCTGTCATGTTAGTAAGTAGGTTTAGTATTTAGGGCCAGGGGAATGGGTGTTACATAAGATAGGTTGCGCAGAGCCCAACTGTGTGTTGACACGCTGTTGAGCTGGAAGTGGGGTTTTTATCAATTTTACTTACTTCAGAAAAATAACTACAACTTCAAAGTAACAAGTGATAAGTAGTACCTACTTACAGTAAAATGAAAATAATCATCTTGGCGTTAATTTGCGCCTTGACCATGATCCAGGATTTGGCAGATCACCGTACGAACATCGGTTAGCATTCAACTAATGTACATAACTCAGAAAATAATCATTGGTTTTACGAATGAATTGCGTTTCGAACCCGGTACCTCCCGGTACCAACGCTCTCATCTAAAATGCCAGTGAGAAATAGATAGGTAATAAGGTCCTAGTCCTCCCACCAGTGTATTGAAAATAAGTTTCAGTTTTTCACTTCGAGGATATCTCTACGCCCAGAGTTCGAGTTCTTACGTGGGATCTGAAAGTCGTTCGGTCGAGCTTACCGCTTACGGCTATCGGTTTTCTCTCCACCTTTTAACTTCATGGCAAGTAGATGTGTTCTTCACACGCCTAGAGCTGGGTTTACATTAGTCGGTTCTAATTACGCTACTATTAAATTGCGACTGTGACTAAAATTTACCGCGTATACTCTAAAACAGTATAAGTAAATTTTCGTCAAAATCCGTTTAGTATTTGAGTGAAAAAGGAACAAATACAGCCTTGATATTCTACCTCATAAACGTGCGGTGCGGAAAACAGGACGCTAATGACTAGAAATGATGACTTGGTGGTGAAATCCGAATTCTGTGACTGGAGTGCCTATGATTCCTATTTCCTAAGGCTACCTTCAATCATCCTTATCATCAGACCTTAAATATCAATTGAGGGAGGCGATCTTGATAATACTTATCAAGATCGTTCGAAAGAGTCCAAACATAATGAGGTTATGTTGTTGCGTGCATCAATTCCTATAACTACCTTCCAACTCCATCATCATATTAGCTCCATGGTACCATATTAATGCATTGTCATCCAAGTTACACAGGTACTCCAAACAGGTGAATTGAACGCTGAGAAGTGGGTCAAATTAACCTTGCAAGATTTGACCCAAACATGCATACATATATAGTTACAAACTTTGATTTAGATTTAGATTTCATTTATTTCCCAAAAGTAAATACAATTTCATTCTGATAATATTAATTATGTCAAAAATGTGTTTTCAGTTAGGGATCGTCAGAGTTACAGTACATATATGTATAAGTACTAATACAAAATTTATGTAACTATATAAATTCACATGTCTGATAATTAAATTACAAAATCAAACAAACGAATTATATAAAAACAATTAATATTCTATATGAATGTCAAATCTAGATTAGATTAAAAATATTACAATCAAATAATAATAATTTTAAATAATATATGTCAAAATGAAATAAAATAACTTATTTAGTATCGTCAATTTGAAAAAAATATAATAAAAATAATAACCAATAGGTACAATTATGTAAAAGGTACTTACATAATAATAAGAATTTATTTCGAGCAAATTTCGTAATACTCACTTATTGAGTACAACGGATTATTCAATAAAAGGTTTCTCAGTTCGCGCCCAAATGTTTCGTCAGATGGTTCGTTTTTTAAATACGATGGTAGAATAGTTTATTATAATATGTGGGACCCATAATCCGCGGATTTTTTTCTGAAAGTGCCAGGCGACGCGGTTGGACTTCCAGTTTGCCTGGGTGGCGTGTCTGCCTCCCATCCGCGTTATGAGCACGTCTGTACATGGATATGTTATGTCTAACATACGTTAGCACTTGCAACATATACATATAGAGAGTAATGGCTCATAATGCGGTGGTCCACAAACAGTGTCCTACAGGAATCTCTAGGCTTTAAACCAAATATTGCACGCAACGCACGTTTTTGCATAAGCAAAACTCTTCTTTTGGCTTCTGTAGAGTTACCCCAGATAATTGAACCATAAGACATTATTGAGTGAAAATGTGCAAAATAGACCTATCGCAATGCATCCGAAGATATTAGTGGGTGTAATTTACGCAATGCGAAAACCGCCCCACTCAGCCTATCGCAGAGCCTGTCTACATGGCACTTCCAGTTTAGTCTTGAATCCAGAGTGAATTCAAGGAACTTACACTCAGAGCAAAGCGACATGGGGTTATTTCGCACACATTGCGGTACAGTACCATTTTTAGCTGAGTTTAGTTTAGTGAGTTTGAAGGAAACTGAAGGTTTTTGCTAGGATTTCCTTTGTAGGAAAAAACGCTTGTTTTTGTGAACATTGGCGCTTTTTACGTAAAATAGCGCTGTGTAAACGCAGCAGTAAGCTCTCAGCTCTTCAGAACGGCGATTTGCATCGAGTGGACGGCGGCCATTGAAATGTAATTTCAATATATTACGCTCCTATTGTTTGGTAATTTCAAGGCTTCCATCGCGCTACGGAAAATTCTATATAGATTTTGTTGTCTGACGGCTGTTAATAATTTTAATATATAATTATTATCCGACCTACTTTTGTAACGACTCTAGATTTAAAGTACTACTATTGAAAAATAACTCAATATTGGTAGTTTTAATTGAAAGGCTTCTTTTCAGTATACGACGTTTTGTTTTAATAAGTTCTCAAATTTAACGTTTTTCTTAAGTATACAGTATACTATTCATCCCAAAGAGCCCAAGCACGATGGGGTTATCATATTGTATTTATTACTTCCATAATCAGGTCAGCTCATATTAATGCATTAGTTCTTAAACTGTAAAATTTGTGGAATCAATAAATAAATAGGTATACAAAAATTTCAGCTCAATGGATACCAACAAATGGTCGAAAAATAGTTCGTACAAACGAACAATGCGCTTGTAAAAAGCAATTCAACCTAAAAAGAGTATTTTTTTTTAAAACAAACCTATGGAGTTGATTTTTTAGTCCACCGGGGTGTACCTAAATTTTGACTTAAAAAAACCAGTCCTGACGTGCAGTGTAGGGTTAGTAAAAATGGCGTTCTGATACTATAAACGATTCTGATACTGTAAAAGTTGCAAATGCAGCTAGCTAAATTTTGTCCATCCAATTTGTATGAAATGTTTGCTAATTCAACTACATTTCATAAGTTGGTCGACTATTACTCGTAACCTTGTTAAAGAAGAACATCTTGGCGTTAATGTCCCAGTTGTGCTCTCGAGATCGAGGGCCAGGGGTCCGCCTTGACCATGATCCAAGCTCTGGTGATCAAGTAATTACAGTGGAGCGACTACCATGTGACCTCCTGCTAGCAAACGGCTATTCTGTACATCGATTTACGGTTTTTTTTGCATAGCCTGACCACTATACATTTAAATTTTACCTGACGGAGAAAAGGCGTGATGGTATATAAGTAGTATATACTTACATACAGTAAGGATTTGGAAAATCAAGTAAATACAATACAGGGACTGCCGCCTGATCAGAAAATGCATGCCTGTTGCTCTGGCTACTTACCTTTCCAACACAACAATGCAAGCATAGTTGGCTGGTGGCAGAAATAGAGATAATAGGAATAGAATAAAAAATTATGCGTAAAACTCCCCAAAGCACATATTTACACACGTTTCTGGAGTTTGTTCCGAGCTAGCTTCAGACGATTTATTATTCGCAACACCATCAGTCACTGTCGCCAAAGGAACAAGTTGGAGTTTTGTCGTTCAATTTATTTTTTCCCTCTTTATGTACGATCTTTAGTGAATGGCGTCTGGAGATTTTTGTTCGGGTAGGTTTTGCTGGGATGTTGCGTTGGTTTAAGGAACGCAGTCGTTGTACGAGCTGTGGTAGGTATTTGATTAATTACATTACTTATAGTAATCGTAAGTCGCCTCTCCAACAAAGGAAAATAACCAACTTTTGTCACCAACGTGTGTTGTCCGACAAGGTTCGCAATTTTCTTCTTAAAACTGTGTCCCCGTCAAAGGACAATTGCCAAGTTACATGTTGACAACAGAAAAGTTGATAAATTACCTTTTTGGACACACGGCTGTAGGAAACTTCAACTTAATAGGTTCTAAGATCTAAAAGTTTAAAAAAAAATCACAATTTATATGAAATAGTACGTACCACAAAATTCACAACAATATTTTTGCATCTTCTACTCGACAATATACAATTATATGTCATGAAATGTCAAAGTAAAGCATGGCCATGTTACCCGCAGGGAAATGATGTTGTATTTAAGGAAATCAATATTCTTACAGAGACCTTACAATTAATATATTGCAATCTTATTTATATGTAGTAAAGGCAATGCGATCGCTTAAGAGTGGCAGACACTCACCATTATAGCACAAGAAACGGAAATATGCTGGTAACTGACCGCTTTAGATTGCAGAGAGTGCAATCATCCTGGGTGAGGAACAGTGTGTTATTTTACAAAGTGCCCGAGGATATTCAGAAGCTTCCCTTCGACAAGTTTAAAATTTTATTAAAATTAGACTATTAAATAAAGCATATTGTTGTGTAAAAGACTATATTAATGACAAAAATCCATGGCCATGAAATAATTCATAATTATTTATTATTATTATTAGTTTTTGACATTGTTATTATTATTATGTATATTAATATAATACGATAAATTCTGACATTATTTATTACAACTATTATTTTTATATTTACATTATTATTGTGATGATTATGAATTATTGTTATGATAATTATTATAATTTATTAATTTAACTGACATGTATTAATATTATATCTAATTTTGCATGTAGATATAAGTATTTAAGATCTACAGTTAAGTGTTTTACTGTTATGTTGTGACGTTCATAAGTGTTTCGTCGAAACCTAATCTAAATAAATGATTTTGAAATTGAATTTGAATTTTGAATTTTAAATTTATGAAATTTGCAAGGAAAATAATGTGATTTGAATTAGGATTGTTCTTATTTGTATCTCTGAGAAACCCCGCATTGAAAAGAGAGTATATTCGAAAAACGCAACCTTTTTCTTTTTTTCTCACAAAAAAAAAGGAAAAAGGCGCGACTGCAAATACGGTAGTATGATTGCAGAACCCTAAACTTCTCAAATCAAGAAAATGAAATAAGCATAAAAATATGTATTACAAAGTGTTATTATTATAATTTTAACAGTTCCAAATCCTTTCCAAATTTTATTTTTACTTTGACAAGAAAATGATTTGACACCGGAGTTTGTTGAATCAGACGCTGCAATTGCTTTATTTACCTAAAGTCTCACAAATGCTGTAAAAAGTAGAGTTAATCTTGGGCGGCTTCGCTCAGGAGTTAAGTTTAAACTGTCTATAAAAGATAATAAAGAAAGTTAACTCTAGAGTCCTTTGATACGCTCAAGCCAATAAGCCAAAAATGAGTGAACGTTGGTGTGATCACGACTATTAAATATTTTAATATATTGTAAGTATTTTCAAGGCCTTTACAATAGGTAAATATTCTAAGCTGTTTCTAGACATGTCCATCTTCGGCTTCATCTTGCTTTTCATTAATTTATGGTGTGGTACTTGGCATTCTGGTTTACTGTATCCGATCTAGTATTTTGTATTCGTACGAAGCGTTTCTTGTAGTCTGGTTCACATGTACCTTTTTTTATAAAATTTCAAAAATTTTGAAAATATTTCGAGATATTAAAAAAAAACCAAACCCTCATTTTTTTTTCACTTAATTGCTTATAACTTTTGTAATTTTTTTCAGCGCCTTTTCGGACCTTTCCTTAAACTTTCTAGGTGACAATACGAATCGAATGACACCTTGGTCGTAATTTTCTAAGACTACTGAAAAATTTTATAAATAAAGGTACATGTGAACCAGACTATTATGTAGAAGGGGGAAACTATGATGAACTGTAGATTTATATTTTTTAATACCTACTTGCCAACATGGCTTCTATCGAAGCCTTGTGAATACTCCATTATGTTTGGTATGACTGTTTCCGCGAGCGAAATCGTTTCGAGTCAGTGAGCTAGCAATCCAAATATTGGAAGCAGGTACCTTCACTCCCTCGTAATTGGTAAACACACAAACATACGCGGTCACTCCTAAGTATTGATGTTCGCTAGATTACTGACCGCAGAGAGTTGTATATCGGACATAATACGATTATGAGTGGATTGGAGTAATTGCCTTGATTTGTATGTAGGTATATCTAATCAAAACATTATTTTAGATCCATTAATAACTATGTGACCGTGTAACCGGCAGAGTAGAATATAGCTCCCACTTCCTAGATACCTAGGGTTATATTATTGCAATTTTCCTATTGAATCTTAATTTTTTGAGGATAAAATAAGCTTATGTTACTCGCTGATAATGTACCTTTCTATAGGTGAAAGCATTTTTAAAATTTGTCAGGTAGTTTTAGAATTTATCCACTACAAACAAACAAACCGACAATCAAATTTTACCTCTTGATAATATTAGTCTAGGTATGTGCGACCGTAAAGTATTTGCGCCGGCCGATGGTCTCACGATCACTTTATGGTTAATTTAATATACTGAGCGGTAATGTCCCTTTTATCACAATCAGCGATATTAGCACTTATCGCCAACAAATGGGCTTCTCACCGCAGTCAAACCAAAACCACTGCGGCTTTGATCAAATTAATTCTGCAGATTATTTTCCATTTAACAAGGTCTGATATAATGTTTTAAACTATCGTGGTTATTATCACACATTACCTATTATTAACCCGGAACATACCCTTAAAATTTGATATTATACACGTGACGCACTGATTATGTTTTTGGCAATTGTCTAATGAAACTCTTCTACAGACTAAACGTTAAGTATAAATGGTAAGGTTCTGATGAATCAATAAAGGGGCGATATTTAATTGTATCTGAATCTCGTACCTTTACTTACCTTACCGATCGTCTTTTTACCCGAATACAGAGGAGCAAAGGAAAGGAAAGGTCTATATGTAATTCAAAATTTTAGACGTATCGTGATTTTATCAAGTTATTCAATTCTTTTTTTGCTTATCTTATTATTTTTCTTCATCCTAGCGGTAATACGGGCTAAGCGACTAGCGGCATTGCTTCACTATCTAGTCGTTAAGTAAAAATCCTTAAAAAATCAAGTCAACTACTAGGGTAGTTTTTTAGTTTTCAGAACTGGTGCGGCGCACTTGACATTTCCAGTTGCGTTTAAATTCCGACGATGCGACCAATTTCGGTGCAAATTAGTGAAAGCCTAGTACCGGCTTGCGTTTTACATGTCCAGTTTCAAATGGCCGCTCTCTGGCTGCTTTCCTAGTATAAATGTTATGCTGGTAGCGGGAACCGAGGCGGATCTAGATATTTTGGTCAGATTTTATGAGTGTCGACCACGCTTCGCTAATGCAGTGAAAGCCGCATCTGGTTTTGGAAAACATGTGGCAACAGGACAGCTGGTCTTATTTTTTAAAATTATTTAGCTATAGCGAAATACCTAAATAGCGAAAAAATTAGTTAACGAAAGTGGTCAGCTAGTTGAATTTACGATACCTGTGCCTAAACTTTAGCAAACAGTACGTAATCTTTACTTAGGCAGTTAATTAATGGACTGCAGTTCAAGATCAGGAAATAGAATGGTTAAGTTCAAACCAAATATTAAATAAATCTCGAACTAGTCTTCCGAGAGCAATGTGACCGATTATATATCACCCCTCTTATTGAACGACTGACTACTCCATAAAGGTGTAATAAAACCCAAACCACAATTTATTTTTATGGCATATGATACCATAAACTGGATATAGCAAAACCGTCACCTATTATATTTAGTGCAGGTCGTATAATTTATAGATGAAAATATGATTATCGAAATGAACCGATATTAGTGCGAGCTCACAAGGATATACGGCTCGGGTTTGAAATAACTGACTTTTCATTTGTCCACCGTGACCAGTTTCCGATCGAAACATACCATATAGGTTTGTGACCTAGGATATTACCATTAATTTAAACCAATAGTACTCTTTTTGACATCACAATCATTGGCATTCGCATGTGGGCGCAGCTTTTGTAGCACTTTGTAGCGTAAATATAAAGCAGTCTGTTTACAAATCAGTGCGTTTCTGCTTTCTGTGATATTACATAGAAAGGTCATGCAATCCGCCTGGGCCGGTTGATGTGTAAGAGTAAAGCCGTCCATTAAACTTTCCATTTGCGGGCATGTGTAACGAGGCTCTTCTTTGGCAACTGAATGAAGCCTTCTTCCGTATTCATACGACCCGGCGAGCTTGCCGATTGACCGGGGGCCTAAAATGGAGAATGGGGCGGGGATTTCTTTCATGTCCAAGTATATCTCATGTTTTAAACTATTGTAGCTATCAGATATTATAAGTAACTTAAATTCGAATAAGTAGTCTCGTACTGGTCCCGTAACTATCCGTAAAAGGTGAGTATAGTCGGCCATGTATGTTTTAATCTTCATTTACATTTTAATTTCCGAGATTTCGACCTATCGTGATTTCGAAAAATTCATGATTTTGAAAATCTATATTTCAAGCTTTGGTAGATATATCGATATTCGTTGTTTTTAACGTCGATGTTTAATGGTAGGCATGTTTTACATTTATGCTTTCGGTATTATAATGCGCATCCACTTTAATCTACGCTTGCAGAGCCTGGGAACCAGATGGGAGACCGTTTCGTGCTTTGAAGCTAGTCGAACTTCAGCACCGCAACGAGCTCCGCGCTCCTTTGGTGTGCCTACTGACATTGCTGGCGAAGTGAGGTTGACCAAGGTTTTCTGATGGGGACCCTGAGACTGGTTAAAGAGTCTTGGGAGCCGATAGGCACCCCGTGACGTTACTTAAACAGATTTTGTTCATCTATCTATGACGAAGTAAATTGTTTGAGGACAGGTAGCTAACCGTCACGCGCCACCATTATTTCAAAGGTAAAACAGAAAAATATAATGAACCCGTTCTTATGACTTGCATCGTGGGCACGACCTCAGCCAGGCTGCTATGAACAGAACGCAATTTCGCCCCTAGCCTCAAACACTCATCCAGGAAGCTAAGGCCGGAGAGCAACAATATTTGTTTGGAATTTCGTTTAATTGCTATACTAGACAACCGTTTTGAAACATATATTTGTTTGATACTGTTATATTTAGGACCGCAAAAATAATACGCAGCAACTAGTTAACAAGACTGGATTTATTCGAACAGGAATATATGCATTTGACAACTACCTACATCATGTGATATTACGAGAACATTACATACATACATATTGAAACACTTGACACATTCATATAGACATACACATATAAAGCTTACGCCACTGTCCCACAGGCAGACAGAACACTGAAAATAAAGGCAGGTAAATACTTAATTACTAAACATCTTGTTATGTGCATACATAATAGTATTTATCATAGCGTAATGTTCCAATTTCATATTCGAAAACAGTTGTTTAAGGATACACTTTTTTCACACCAGTCTATAAAATTTTAAAAAAATACTTTTCGATACAGCATTTTTCATAAGTACTAATTTCATTACAGCTGTAACGTAATAGTAGTTTATGCAACTGTCATATAAAAGGGGGTATTAAAACATGAGTGTCTGTTTATCATACGAGGCGTAGCTGAGTATGATAATAGTTTGACACGAGTGTTTTAATACCTAATTATATGCAGTTGCATACACTACTTTATCTACACTCATATTTTTATGTTAAAATATCGTACCTATAATTTTCTCAACTTAGCTGGAAGTAAGCTGCGAGTCAGTTCTGTTGTATCTACGCGTCAAGGATATCAAGCGGCGGGAATTTCACTTAACTATTTTCACATTTATCTATTTATTTACTTAAAATAAGGAAAAACATTCACAAACACAAATTACAACAATTACAAAAAATATTCTGTTTAGCGGGAAAATAATTACACAGAATATATACAGGAAAATTTAAATTTTGAATTTGAATTTGTTAAAGACATCTAAGTATTCAGCCTACATTTGACCGTGTGCGGGCGCCCGACTAGAATTTAAAAAATATAAGTGTTGCATAATGATTAAAAAGTTATTTTACGTTACAGCTGTAATGAAATTAGTATGGGAAATGCTGTATCGAAAAGTAATTTTTTAAAATTTTATGGACTGGCGTGAAAAAAGTGTCTCCTTAAACGACTGTTTTCGAATATGTAATTTGAACTTTACGATACGAGTGTAGATAAAATAACTTTTTAATCATTATGCAACACTTATATTTTTTTTATTCTTGTCGGGCACCCGGACACGGCTGAATACCTGAAATGTATACGGCCAAATGTAGTAAATTTCCCGCCGCTTGATATCCTCGACGCGCAGATACAACAGAACTGACTCGTAACTTACTTCCAGCAAAGTTCAGAAAATCATAGGTACGAAATTTTAACATGAAAATATGAGTGTAGATAAAGTAGTGTATGTCATCATCATCATCATCATCATCATATCAGCCAGAAGACGCCCACTGCTGGGCATAGGCCTCCCCTAGAGATCTCCACAAAGACCGGTCCTGTGCTTTCCGCATCCAGCTGGTACCTGCGATCCTTACCAGGTCGTCGGTCCACCTTGTAGGAGGCCTACCCACGCTGCGTCTACCGGTACGTGGTCGCCACTCAAGAACTTTACTGCCCCATCGGCCATCTGTTCTTCGAGCTAAGTGCCCAGCCCACTGCCACTTCAGTCTGACAGCTATGTCGGTGACCTTGGGTCGCTTGCGGATCTCCTCATTTCTGACTCGATCGCGCAAAGAAACTCCGAGCATAGCTCTTTCCATTGCCCTTTGGGTAACAGTGAGCTTTCTTATAAGGCCCATAGTGAGTGGCCACGTTTCAGATCCGTAAGTCATCACTGGCAACACACATTGGTCATAGACCTTCGTCTTGAGACACTGCGGTAATTGCGACGAAAATATGTGGCGTAGCTTCCCGAACGCTGCCCAACCGAGTTGGATTCGTCGATTGACCTCTTTCTCGAAATTGGACCTACCTAGCCGGACTATTTGTCCTAGGTATGTATAGTCGTCAACAACTTCAAGTGGAGTGCCTCCAACTGTCACTGGAGTAGGCACAACATGGACATTCGACATAATTTTCGTCTTGTCCATGTTAATTTTTAGACCCACTTGTTGAGAGGCACTACAGAGGTCATCGAGCATTTTGCCCAATGCCCCAAGTCTTCCAGGGTTTCAGCCATGACTACGATATCGTAAGCAAATCTGAGGTGCGTGAGGCACTCGCCGTTAATATTGATGCCAAGTCCGTCCCAGTCCAGAAGCCTAAAGATATCCTCCAGTGCAGCGGTAAACAACTTCGGAGATATGACATCACCTTGTCTAACACCTCGCTGCAGCTGAATAGGTTCTGTGGTCTTGTCCTGGAGACGAACTGACATAGTGGCGTTTTTGTACAAACACTTCAATGCTTCGATATATCGATAGTCAATTTGGCACCGCTGTAGAGACTGGAGCACCGCCCAAGTTTCGATCGAATCGAAGGCTTTCTCATAGTCCACAAACGCCAAGCATAATGGCCGGTTATACTCTTCGGTCTTCTGTACAACCTGCCGCAGCGTATGTATGTGGTCTATGGTACTAAAACCTTTTCGGAATCCGGCTTGTTCGGGAGGCTGGAAGTCATCAAACCTGCGTGCGAGACGATTCTTAATGACTCTCGAAAACAGCTTATAGACATGGGTCAGTAGCGATATTGGTCTGAAGTTCTTCAAGAGAGCCTTATCACCTTTCTTGAAGAACAATATCACTATGCTTCTGTGCCATGCTTCCGGCGTTTTGCCCTCGAGGATGACGGAATTGAACAGCTTCGGAAGGGTCTTAAGCACAGGTTTGCCACCAGCTTTCAGAAGCTCAGCCGTAATTCCATCATCACCCGGCGCCTTGTTGTTCTTAAGCTGTTTGAGAGCCATACTAATCTCGTACAGGCTGATGTCCGGGATATCTTCGGTGTAGTGTCGGGTCAACTTGGCTCTGGGGTCTTATGCCATACTGGTAACAGGTGCCCGTGTTGTCGTGTATAACTGTCCATAGAACCTCTCGACTTCCCTCAAAACCTCGGACTTGGTCGAAACAACTCTGCCGTCATCCGTTTTCAGTCTCGTCAACTGGCTCTGTCCAATCGACAGATCTCTCGCAAAGACTTTAGAGCCTTTGTTCCGCTCGATCGCCGCCTCAATATTGGTAGTATTGAAGCGGCGTATGTCGCGAGTCAGAGACTTGGAGATCTGTCGATTAAGTCGCCTAAATTGAGAGACATCATCAGGGGATTGCAGAGTCATTCCGCGTCTTTCTTCGATGAGTTTGAGGGTATCGTCAGAGATTTTGTTTGTTCTGTTTGTACGGCAGGCCTTATAAAACTTTGACCCAACCGTATAGACAGTTTCCACGAACCTGTTATTATAGTCGTCCACGTCGACGCACTCTCCTAGGCACTCGAAGCGATTTTGTAATTCGAGTTGAAAGCTCTCGGGGTTTTGGATTTGGATGGGTATAGGCCGGAGCGTGGACCTCATCAATCTCGATCTTTCCAGCTGGGGATTAATATTCAATGTGCCTCTTACCAAGCGGTGATCACTGCTAATTTTGTAGTGTATGTAACTGCATATAATTAGGCATTAAAACACTCGTGTCAAACAGATGTTTTAATACCCCCTTTTATATGACAGTTGCATAAACTACTATTATCTACACTCATATCGTAATGTTCCAATTACATATTCGAAAACAGTCGTTTAAGGATACCCTTTTTTCACGCCAGTCTATAAAATTTTAAAAAATTACTTTACGATACAGCATTTCCCATACTGTTTTCATGAGTCCGAATACAGTTAGTTGTGAATCAACAAATTCATGAAATATCTTTTAATTTTACTTCCAACTTTTACGTAAAATGTAAAAAATAATAATAAAAAAAAAACATTACCGACTTCAGAAACATACAAAACACATAAAAATAACAAAATAAACTTTTTAATATCTCTAAAAGTCCGTCATAATTTTCTGACCTGATGAAAATGAGACCACCTCAGGAGTTATATTCTACAAATAGTTCCTGTCGACATATACTAACGACAAACCGAATTATCCCTTAACTCCTGATTGTTAAGGAGTTCATTATTAGCTCAGTAGCATTTGATCATGACTCGTACATAAATACGTATCGAACACACTATAAGTAATTATAATTTTCTAGGGTCTCCCTCGATTTTCTGAGATTTCATCAGATCCTGCGTGCCCTCAAAATTAAGGGCACGCCAGCCCAAGATACATGCTCTATGATTAGTCAGAGTACTAATCAAATGAGCCCAAACTTTATCATTCTATCATGGTCTGTGGCCACCTTCCGTCTCCATCATCAGATCAGATTGATGGTACCATAACCGAACTTACATAAGTATGCAACATTTCAGCTCAATCGGAAACCGGGAAATGTTGAGCAGAAATGTGAAAGTAAATAAAAGCTTGTAACAATCAACTTTTATTATTTTCCCGGGATGAAAGGTAGTTTATGTTACAAAATAAAAGCAACCATCTTGGCGTTAATCGCATTCGAGGGCCCGGGGTCCGCCTTGACCTTGAACAGTGGAGCGACTGCCATCTGACCTCCGTGACCCTGCTACAGAGTCGGATACCTTTATCACACGAGCATCGACGTTCCTAACTCCTCCTCCTCAGAAACTCTCTCGGAAGTCCTCCAAAAAGGAGCCTATGTTACTTAGTGATAATGTAATATTTTATTTGTAAATAATTTTTAAAATCGGTGTCGTACTTCGAGTTTATTTTTATATATATTGTCACAGATCTACAGCAGATTTAAGACAAATTAATTACATAAATCTTATCATAAACCTTACAAAATTCAGTTTTCTAAAACCTAGGCTAGATTAAATTCATGTTACTAATCTAGCCTAGGTTGGACTGATTTAGTTTTAAGATCAAATCAATTTCAGTTGCTAGTCATAGTTAGCATAGTCAAAAACCCGTTTTCTGAACATACTTGGTCGCCAAACCCTTTAAATTGTTGCCCCAGAAAAACCGAAAGTATCCGCTCTAGACGTTGCTGCCCACACTTAAAGTGGTAATAAAAATGCGATTTAAAAGCTTCACCACATAGTCCACAAGCATGTACAGGGCAACATGGAAATCCACTCGATTTTCGATAGCAGCATACCGCAGAATACAGGCTGTACAACATTTTGCGATGCGTACAGGGAGACATAAAAATCAGGTTTCACTTAAAAATAATATGTTTTACTAACATTCAAAAGCTATCATTACTTGAAACCATGTCAAATGTTGTAAACTCAACTGTAAACTTTGAAAATATGTTTTGAAACAAACATAACTGTTTGCATGGAGCAACGTTCAGCTGTGCGTTTTTCATACAAATTTTAAGTAACCTTATATTTCCATTTTTTCAGGGGTTTGACATTTGTGCAATTGTACGTTAGTAAATGTATCCATGTGGCCGTGTGGTGTCCGTCAAAAAAGAATAGCACCAACCCCATACAGGCGTGGGTGTCTAACAAGGCGACTAATGTTTCCGAGGCAAAAGTTTTGGAGTCTCCGTAGGCTGGAAAATGAGCAGCTTTTACCATTTTTATATTTTCAATATCCAACCCGCCCGTCAAGTGTGGAGATTGTGGTAATAACCTCCTTTCTTAATGAACTTACATGACTGTGCAAAATTTCAGCTCAATCGGAAATGGGTCAAATTTATTTTTCTCACGTACAGACATGGAAAATAAGAAACTAAAATAAAAGCTTGTAAAGAAATATTACTTATTCCATTGCCAACTAAGCTGAATATTGTCTCACCTTGTAGGTTACGCTTGAATATCGCATTTGGAATTCTCTCGATGCATTGGAATACATCACTTGATTTAATATTGCAAAATGTATCGTGCATAGCCCAGTGGCGCTTTTACTAGGGAAAATACTACTACGAATATTCTCCCTTTGACGACGCAATATTGTATTGGCTGGGAGAGCGTATTGTTGTTTGCTCAGGAACGAATGTCCCTCTTATCTTTGACTCGCAGAATGCAATTGTAGAAAGCCAAGGGTAGGTCATTATTTTTATTTTAAATAATAGTGGAAAGTAATTGCCGTTATACATACAGTTTAAGGTTGGCGCCGTTGATAGCGTCGTCAAATGTGAGCTCTTTTACATTTGGAACCCCATTGTGCATTACTAAATCTGAATTAGTAAAAATTAGTATTTTATAACGAACATTTATAAGACTATAATTTAAAAAATAAACAAAATGAGCAAACAACTAAAAAAACAACTGAAAATCGGAATGCGTACACTTGACTGGTGTTGCGGGTAAGTGTGCGTATACCTGGGGGGTTAACAGACACATACTTAACACCGATGTATGGAAAATTTTTGATATCAGTCTTTTGCAAAGACATGGCTCGCTTAGCACCAATGACTCCTGCAGCAGCTCATTTGCTGTTATCCTGCTCAATAAAAACCTTTGCTTTAGCGGTATGTTCTTCCGTAACAGATGCAGGTTCAGGTTTATTTCCTACATAATTTTGAAACATGACGACAAACACCAATACAAATAAATAAGTAAGTATTTAGTGAGTAAATTTCTTTCATAGGTCTGCTGTAAGATATTTCTTATGAAATGGCAGGTACAGCACCTGTTGTGTTGTTTATCTTAATGTCAATATTGTATACCTGTTATTGTGCACAATAAACTGTTCAATAAATAAATTATTTTGTATACATACTATCCCTACCCCTCCCTACAAATATAATGATCTATAGATATAATAGTAATTTATGCAACTGTCATATCAAAGGGGGTATTAAAACATGAGTGTCTGTTTATCAGTTTGACACGAGTGTTTTAATACCTAATTATATGCAGTTGCATACACTACTTTCATATTTTTATATTAAAATATCATACCTATAATTTTCTCAACTTTGCTGCTGCTGCAAGTAAGCTGCGAGTCAGTTCTGTTGTACCTACACGTTGAGGATATCAAGTGGTGGGAAATTCACTTCACTACTTTCACATTTATTTATTGATTTGCTTCAAACAAGAAAAAACATTCACAAACACAACTTACAACTATTAGAAAAGAATATTCTGTTAAGCGGGAAAATAATTACTCACTATAAACAGTATAAACAGGAATAACTACACACAATATAAACAGGAAAATTTGAATTTGTTAAAGACATTTAGGTATTGAGCCTACATTTGGCCGTGTCCGGGCGCCCGACAAGAATTTAAAAAATATAAGTGTTGCATAATGATTAAAAAGTTATTTTTCATTACAGCTGTAATGAAATTAGTATGGGAAATACGGGAAAATATGAAAGTATGGGACTGGCGTGAAAAAAGTGTATCCTTAAACAACTGTTTTCGAATATGTAATTGGATCATTACGATACGAGTGTAGATAGAACAATTTTAGATTCAAGTATCAGCTACCGTTGTAAAATAAAAATGTTAATGACATTATCAGATATTTCCAGTTTCCAATCTTAAAATTGCTATTCAACAGCTATTCCGGTAATTTATTGGCGATATATTTTTTCTCGAGGAGGGCTAAATTAGGTAGAATTTGGCGACGTAATGAAACCTCCAAGTGAGGGGAATTCAATTGACTCAAGATTTGGCACACGCGGAATGACTTCGATTTTCACCTTAAGCACCTGCCTTTCGTGTCGTGAGGCTGTACGAGTAGATATTTTACGAGGATGTATTAACATAACAATAAATAGACAGTCAGATCTGCGATAGTGTTATATATACAGATAGTAGTATATAATCTATGTTTTTTTTTCCGAAAATACCTAAAAAGAGAAGTACAAAAACTAAAAACGTCCGACTGCTATTAAAAAACTGAAAAGTAAAAACAAACCAAATGTTGTAAGTAAATACGTGTACGTACATAGTGCAAATATTCTTTTAGTTTAAATTTAAAAGCAGTCAGGCCCATTTTCATGTAGGTGGACACGGATACTTAATATTTATAGAAATTTAGAATGCCCAGCCTGCTTGCAAGTTTAAATTAAACTAACATTTGTACTATATAGGAATATTTATTTAGTTACAACATTCGGCTTGTCCAAAGACAAATACAAGACATGCGTTTGCCTCAGATACTTGTACTCAGCATAACGCATTTAGCGGCGTTGTGGTGAACACTTTTCAATATACTTGTATATCATACGAGAATCACTCGTCAAAAAAAATACAACTTTAGGGGAAAATCCAGAAGATAATTATTAAAAATCTCAAAATGTTTCGTTTCCTAGTCCTTCGTCAATCGCAAAGCCGCGCAACAAATAGGCAATATCCTGATTAGTTCGGAAGTTGCCTCGACCGAGTTTCAATCTACCTGTTGATTGCCTCTTAAGTGGGGCCAATTGCTTGCCAACACGACCTGTTGGAATGCGTCGAATCACAGTAACACAGTAACCCTTTACTCAATAACCTGACTCAACTTCTAAGTACCTTGTACCCGTTTTGAACGGAGCTTGACATGTGGCGACCCCTCCTCCTATGATTGACGGATGTCGTACCTAAAAAGCGATAAGTGTCATAGAGGCAGACCGCCTATGGAACCAATTCTACGTAACCAGTAACATATGAAGAATCCATATTACCTTCGTGAAACAGAACATGAACCTCAACATTTTCTGTTGTGTATTTTCGTAACCAGCCTGCTAAGAGTGGGGATTATGATAACTAACTTTTTAACTAAAGGTTTAAGTCCAGCAGTGCACATTTATGGGCTTGTGGCGATAGTAGCGGTGGTAAGCAATTACAAACTATGTTAAACCCCCGAGGTAACAATATTTTATTTTTAGTCATAATTCGTTGAAAATTACCCACCTGCAAACCATATTATTTTAGAATTCCTTTAACGTGGCTATTACCCATTAGCGAAACCAACCCTCTGGAGGCTTCGGAGATAAGCCATTATGAGATAGAAAAAAAGAGCTTAAACTTTTTTAAAGTCATTTATAAGCAACGCAAGTTGAGGCTGAGTTTACTTCGATTTAATTAACTGATCACTTCGCTGCTATTGAGGAATTTCACCGGGCTGCTAGGAGAACAATTTCCAATGATAAACTTTTCAATGACCTATACCATCAATAAGAGTTTGGATCGATTATGGGCAGTATTTTTCTACTGGAGTTTCTTCGAAATAATTGGTATCCTGTACTCTACAGTGTAATCCGCTGTTTATACATACCGTCATCGTTTTGAATCTAATGGTGTCTTCGCGGTGGATGAGTCTACAAGACGATCATTAGACCGGTCGTATTGTATGTTTCTGAATATTGGCCACCAAAGACGCGACTTGCCCGTCTTGCCGTAGCAAATCCAGCAATAAGTGATCACCGCTACACAAAGACGGTTGTCTTTGTAACAAATACTTGTTACACCCGTACCACCGCATTTGCGTTTATGGTCAATGAAAAATTTGTTGTGTTGTTGTTTATATTAAAGGCGTGGAAATAGTCGGTATAGGACTTTAATGTATTAACAGACTACATCCGTAAAAGCAAAATTTTATTAGTAAGTATATGTAAATTTTTGGTACGTATGTTATAGTAGTATGGCAGGCGGGTTATAGTAGTATGGCATTGTTTAAATATAACAATGGAAAATGCTGCTGCCCATTTTTCAGACTACGGAGACTATTGATCTTTTGCCTCGAAAACATTAATCACCTTGTACGACACCCATGAGTGTAAGGGGTTGGTGCTATACTACTCTACCGGACACCACACAGCCATCAAAGTTATCTGCTGTGCTAAATTTGTTTCATGTTCATCGGCAACGAAGAGGTGGATACAATTTATTTATATATCGTATGTTATTTATACAGCGTGTAAAAATACCGCTAGCATTAATTAAAACCTCATACTCTAACCATGAAACTGAACAACTTTCCCCAAGAAACATACCCTTTATAGTACCTAAAATGTGTTTATATTGTTTACTTATAACTCCCTACATAATTACTTTTGGTCTAAAGGAATTCCACATCGAATCCATTTGCTTACGTATTTTTGTTTGCGTTGTTTAAGTTTAATCGACTCGGTAAATAAATAAATCGTCGTATGTAATACATCAATAGCTGTTGTAACATTTAACTATTTTCGGTTTATCAGGATTATTTTGTAAAATTTATGGATGTGCGAACGTTATGAGAGCAGTCGCTTGGACCTCATAAAATAAAAAATATTTCATTTTTTGTTTGTTTGAAATATTGAACTGTGGGAATTTTGAAGATAAGGTTTCCAAGCAACGTGGCCAATGAGTAGAAACGAGACAGTCAGCTCCGGGGGCGCGTCGCGTTTATCGCGTTAGTCGCATCATCGTATCCATTTCCGTAACTAAGAAACCCCAGGCTTTTTCAAATTTCCTCTAAAAATTTAAATAAATAAATAAATAATAAATAATAAATAAATATTCATGGACAAATTCACACAGCGCCATCTAGCCCCAAACTAAGCAAAGCTTGTACTATGGGTGCTAGATAACTGATATACTACATAAATTCATTACAACTCACGTGTGGTTTGTTAAATTAATTAGTGCTTTATTATTTTGTGTTATTTTTCAGCTTTGTGACGTTTCTTTCGTTCTCTATCTATTTCTTTATCTCCGTAGTGTCAGTGATTTGGTTTGTATTGGATTTGTCTTTGTTTCTAAGTTTTGAAAGCGTAAGTTACATTTTCATTACTTTTGTGGAGTATTTATTAAGGCTCTTAGAGATTTCAATGTTATTGTAAAGGTGATTAAAACACAAATTTTTGAGAAAAAGATTACTAAATTAAATATCATCAGTACTCACCCTCACTGAATAAAAAACTATAGAACTAATCTGGGACATAGTTTCAGATGTGACATCGAATACACTTGTAAGAGAATGAGTTGAGCACGAATCCCAACTTTGTCTTCGATGACCTAAGCGCTCTAACTAAGTCTACGTCTAGGTTTGCCGCCGAATTCTGGTACGATTTTGACCCATGTTCCGTTTAAGAACCTTTGTGCTTTTAAAGCTTTAATGACATTTTCCTACGGACATGAATCTCGAGTTTGGATCGAAACCTGGTCCGAGTCGTTAGCGTCCCTCACACTAGGCACACAACTTACACGCCCGAAGTAAATAAAATTTAAATAATAGTCTCTCCTTTGACTCGTGAGTCGATAGGTAGGACCACAATAATGACTGACGAGATGATCGGAATATGTGTGACGGTTTGAGCGAAGTAGACAATAGGTCACTGGTTAGTTTGATGTCGAGGTTTCGCTGGATGCATGAGCAGGATATGTGGTCAATATGTTCATGTGTTGGCCTGGTGTGTAGGTTGGAAGGTCAGCCCAGGTTTTTCCTTCCAATTATTCTATTTCCGAGACCTAAAGGTCCATATTTCAAAATTCATTAGGGTCAGGACTATTAGTCGATTTCGCAACCACAGGGTTAGGAGTGGCCACAGAAGAAAGAAGAATCCATTGCCGTTTCAAGTGCTGTCAAAGCTACTAATACTTTGTTTGATTTCTTGTGCGCATTTTATAAATTGTTTGACTATTTCGATTTGCGTGGATTACATTTAAATCATCTTATTTAGGCGGATTTTATGTTTCATTCGTTTCAATTGTGCGGATTTCGATAATTGCTTTCACTTTTTTTATCTTCCGAATTGAATGCAGTTGATTTACAGAGTATTGCAACATATTCCTTGTTACGTTTTTCAAAATGTATACACAACGTTATGGGTCTGAAAATTTAAATCGATAACTACACGATCACTCGCTTACGTACGGCCAAATCACAACATGTGAAATGAGGTTTTTATGTTATGTCTATTTTTATAGGTTTTATACAGATAGATAGGTATTAGGGTGACTGAAAAGTTACAATAGGATGAACCAAATCTATTGTATATATACATGCAATATTTTGCAATATTTTGAAATGCAATACATATTACTTAAAGGCTGAGATATATATACCTATGTTTTATGATTATGACATGAATTAATTCTAAAGTGACGTAGAAAATACATTTATCTTCAGCATTACAAAATGCTGAAGATAACTTCAGCATTACAAAATGCTGAAGATAAATGTATTTATTATTATAAACTATAATGATTAATGAAATGTAATGAGAATATGAGTCTGTGAAACTTGAAATAAATGATATTTAATTTTATAGATAAAGTGCATAAGTACAAAAATATTGCGATGCGCTTTACGTAGCGTTTACTGCGCGCGATGTATGTACAAAAACAGAAGAACAAAACCTCCACGACCGCGTACGCTCAAATCAGCCTAGCCAATACCCCTAAAGCGTTGGACACTGGAATATAGGTGATTGCATTAGTGCAGCACGGCCACATCCACCAGCCGATCTACTTGCGTGGGAACGCTGAGGGGGACCTCAGCTCGGAATAAATAAGAACAAGAAAATATGTAATGTTTCTGTAATGAAATATTCTATGAATATCCTGTGTGTGTTTTAGTGGTTAGTTTTAAGCTAAGTGCGGTGTAATGTACTCATGGGATCATCAGCACAATATACGACGCAGCTCCTTTCGATCAAGTTTGCCCCTGTGTCCGCGAGGCAATTTCTCAAGGATCCGCACAGCTGACAGCGGAGTTTTTGCATAGAGCTGCAAATAAAAAGAAAACATTTGATTAATCCGTTGTAAAGAATAGTTAGACAGATAATTATAATCAAAGAATCGAACAAATATTAAAAAAAATAAGATTGATTTTATTTTATTTTTGAAGCTGAATTTTAGAACTAACACTACTTCATAAAATTCACTTTACTACAGACAAGAAGATAATTTTTCGTAAAGTGGCACGCCACGATCAGTTTGTCATGGCTAACTTTATCATGCCACTTGATCAAGCGGCATGAAAATGATTGGCCACCATAAAACACGGTTGAAGTTGTCAAAAACTGTCCAAGTGCGAATCTAACTCGCATGCAAAGGCTTTCGTCCGTGCCATTTGCATCAATATAATTCGACAAATTTTATAAAATTTTAGTCTTTGTAGCGTAAGTCCGGCTCACGCTTGACCGGTTTTTAGTATTTGTTGTTATATTTCATATATTTCATATTTATTCATTGGTAATATTCATAACATGTCAATTGTTAAAGTTATAAAAATGTCACAAATTACATTAATTGTAATACATAAATTTATAATAATCAAATGTCACAAACAAACATTTTTTACCTATCACTATCACAAGTCATCTTGCACAATAAGCAATAGTTATACTTATATATTAGTACTATAATTACACAAAGGTTGGGCTTATATGTATAGCCGTTATTACGATAGAGAAATAATTAAAAACCTCTAATTAACGGCGAATAAGCATGTATAGGCTCTTATTTCCAACATTTTCGAATTTTTATTACTTGTAATACCGGTCATAGAAACACATATTCTGTGATCATTTCAAGTACTTGGTTGTCACGGTTCCAAAGATACAGGTCTGTGATAGACAGACTAATGGGCAGACAACGGAGGCTACCCTTCGGTTACGGAACCCTAACAACCGGGCCAGGTGTGTCGGACCACGTGTAGTGTAGGGTGCTGTAGGCGAGATATAATGAGACGAAACCGGAAGACAGAAACACCACGGAATAATTCACCAACTTCTCAATTTGATCCCAAGTACAGCGTATATTGAAGAACATCGAAAGCTAGCTAATAATGGAACTGTTTTCCAAAGCTCATATCCACACTAAGAATTGTAGGGTAACCTGCGGCTTGATGAAGTCGAGTATCTCCTGAGGTTCCGGCTGGTATCCCGCGTGTGGCACCACGAACGCCACTGCCACTTCTCCGAATGCTTCATCAGGTGCGCCCACGACTGCTACCTCCGCCACGGACGGGTGTCGTAACAGGATTGTCTCAACAAGCTCAGGTGATATCTGTATGATCCAAATTAATTTTTGGTTTACTATTTACGGTATGTATTTTGGTATTTTCAAATGTTAACACATTTATTTCTGAGCGAACAAAGGCCCGCCGCTGCAGCTCTGGTTTAGCCAGAATAGAGACCACCGGGGACGAAAGAACAGAACAGACCTTGGCAGAAGCCGTGACTAGTTAGGCTGCGTGGGCTCGGCCACGTAGAGAGACGAGGATCGCGCCGTAAGGAGAGCTTATATTGGTTAGCCGAGTAAACATCGACCGATCGGCCGACCCAGATATCGCTGGATGGATGAAGTCCTAAAATACTTGCACGCACTGGGCATTCTCCATTAGCAGGAGATGGCACAGGATAGGAATAAGTGGCGATATCTGGTGTCGGAGAAAAATATCCACTTTGGGTCGCTGAGCCAGCGAATTAAGTAATGAGATATATACTAACCATCATGCCACCGTAATTTATGATATCCTTAACTCTGTCTGTAAGGAAAACATATTTGTCTTCATCGTAATATCCAAGATCTCCTGTTCTGTAGAATCCTTCTTCGTCCTTAAATTGTTGAGGGTTCTGATTTAGATATCCTGTAGAATTATAATTACAAATTACATAATATCAACAGCCCGTAGCAGTTCTACTGGACTTGAGCCTATTTCATATTAAGAAAACGCTGCTGCCCTTAATCTAGCTACGGAGCTCGCACCGTGTGCAATAAAATGATTTCTACCATTTCAGTCACTACGGAGTTTTGAATTCAACTACTAGTAGTAAGTACTAGTAGTTACTAGTAATAAGTTCTTAAATGAAAATAATTTTTTCGTAACAAAACGAGACATACTCGCGATAAAAGCTTGTTACTGTACTCATCAAAACCATTTCAAAAACCCCAAACACGAAGGAGGTATATGAATGTATTATCATCCAAATTACATAGGTTTACCAGCTCAATCGGATACCAACAATAGGTCGAAAAATGATTTGCAAATTTTGACTTACAACTGACATACGAACAGTGCATGTTATATAAAAGCTTGTAAAATACAAGTTATTTCCATATAATCACATAATTAATATAAAATAATGATAATGTACCTGTAGTCAACTGACCGTTCTTGACGAAAATTTCACCGACTTTGTTCGGGCCCAGAACTTTACCTGTTTCCAAATCTACAAACTGAAATATATAAAATATTATTAAGTAAGATTAATAATAACAGTATAATTTGTTTTATTGTAATGTCGGCAACAGTAAAGCCAATCCGTCTGCAATGTACGCATAGCTTTAATGGGAAGTATGTTATTCAGGAACTTTTCTTTCACAGTAGTCCTTGTATACGCGATGATCAGATATAAAACAGCTTTTAACTCTTGTAAAACTCGATTAATCCATTGAAACTTGTATCATTTTAAACTCATCTTTCGTGCTGAGTATAGTATCGACAGTAATTTTGGAAACAAACAGGAGTTTGTTTTTAAGTAAGTTTGGTTGTTGTATGTTACTGTCCATTACTTACCTAATAGTTAAGACCGTACATCTATGAACGAAACCAGCCATAATTGTCTATATGAGAGACTTCAAGTGCTTTTCTTTCAGATAAGTCTTAATTACCTTTCCAACACCAGCATAAAATTGTCCAACACTTCCCGGTTTTTTGGTTGCTAAATGACCATCCTTGCATATTAAACCAGCCTCCGTGCAGCCGTACCATTGACACACTACCGAATTTGGGAATCTGAAATTTTTGTTACTAGTCACATTTCTGATTTTGTGTAAGTACCTCTATGAAATCGCCACTTAGCCATGTAGTTTTTTAACTTACCTTTCCTCTAAAATTTTAGATATTGAAGGTTTCAGAGCCGCTGCCATTGACATGATAAGTTTTAGTGAGCTTAAGTCATAGTTTCTCCATTTTGGGTAGGTTGCTATATCAAAAAGCATGCTTGATGAACGAACTAATATAGAAATCTGGAACATAGAAATTTTACGTACACTGTTGGGACATAATTAGTTAGTAGCCCTGTTTTAGTAACGAATAGGTATTGTAATCACCAATTATATTCCAGTTTACTGAAATAATCATTATTTTATGTCAGAGGCAAAAGCCAACAGGGACGATATTCAGTCTTGTCGGTTATGTTAAGGTAAGGTTATGTTTGATCGTTTGGACATAGCTCTCAAGGCAGTTTTTGATTTCAACGCAACCAAAACTCAGGCGTGTTTGTTTTCCGCCAAAAGGAGTCAATTCCATCTAACTCCAACTTTTCGGGATGTTCCTGTGGAAATTACCGACAACCTACAGCTTCTTGATGTTGTCTCTAGATCTACAAATCTCAACTTCGGTCAGTACACGAATCCAAAGCAAAGACTGCAGCATACAAACTTGGTATCCTCTCGAAGGTTAGGCGGTACTTCACTTCAAAGCAGTTGCTTCAGTTATATCAAGCACAAGTGCGGTCCTGCATGGAGTACTGCTGCCAACTCTGGGATGGATCAGCCAAATATCAACTGGCGGTTTTGGATTCGGTGGAAAAACGAGCAAAGAACATAATTTGTGACACGCGGTTGATTGAAGCTAGGCTGCAGAGCCACGAACGGGTTGCGCGTATGTCGGTCTTCTATAGATTACATTTCGGAGAGTGTGCGAAGCAGCTGTATGACCTCATTCAGCCGGCCCCTTTCCGCCATCGGGAGACGCGATCTGGGCGAGCGCTTCATCCTTATGTCGTGGAACTTCCAGCTATCAGCACGAGCCGCTTTGGATCGACCTGAATAATGCGTACGGCTAAGGAATGGAACGCGTTGCCTGCGAGTGTGCTCCCTGATCAATATAATCTGGATGCCTTTAAGGCAGGTGAATAAGCTGTTCCAAGACGGGCATGCTTCATCTTCGGCCGCATCGTCACTTACGAACAGGTGAAATGGTGGTTAAATGCCTGTCTTGTCTGATATAAAAAAAAACTTACCTTGTAATTTTCTATTGCTTTAAGTACAGTTTTAGGGCTTATATCTATTGTAAAGAAGGCTGATACACCGAAGTAGAGACTACAGAATCCACCTTGACAAAACTCTGATCCGACCATCAGAACATGTGTACCTTCAGAGTAGCTGTAAAAAAGGGTTATAGGTTAATACTTCGTGGTGTGTAGACTCATGAATAGTGAAATCATAGATTGAGAAATATGTGTGTAAGATTTTCGTAAAATATTAATTGCTACACGACGTTTAGGTTGTACATGTCTACTAACCTTGGTAAATGTAATGCAAAAATTTCTGTAAAAAGAACTTTATGCGTCCAAGGTACTGCTTTTGGAAGCCCAGTTGTTCCAGATGAATAATAAATCGTAACTAAGTGAGATTTTCCATCTACAGGTACAGGACTAAAATCATTCACATCATCTCCATTATCCAATTCCAAGAAATCATCGTACGTTATTGCCCCATTTTGCTTTTCATCACTAAATACAATTATATGTTTAATGCTCTCTACTGAATTAAGTTCGTTCTTATACGTCTTGTATCCTTGTTTTGAGATGAATATCACCTTCGGTTTTGATAAGTTGAGTTTGTGAAGAATAATTGCTGAAATGTTTTATAAAAATATCTTTCATTATATCTATTAAAGGCACACCAATCCTACTGCCTTCTGCATAGTACTACAGCTACACAATTTTTAGAACAAAAAGCAAGTCTCGTGACAATGAAATGCATGGCATACCGCTTCCCGACGTATCGAGGTTAGTGTAAGTGCCACCGGCGCATATGATGCCTAGTAAAGTGGGGTAGAAATCCAAGCGCTCAGGGCTGCACACGGCCGCTATGTCTCCTGGCTCCAAACCCAGTCGCAACAGCGCCCGCGCCACGCGCACCGCCTGTCGCCACAATCCGTCGTAAGACAAGCTCTCGCCAGTCTCGGCGTTCGTCTAAAAACAAATTGCCCTACTAAGACTTGATCGCAGCGCTACATTGTAACAAATAAGGGCGAAATTGCAACGTGCAATTTTCTATTGATATAACATTTTACAGCCGACTGCATTGTCACATGAAAGCACCCCGATCAAAGTTAAATTTCATCTCATCAATTACATCACTTCAAAAACATGTAATGTTAAAAATAATCATGTCTGACTATGTACCTAACATTGTACCGTAAAAAGTCGTGAGATCTGTTAAGCCAAATCATTATTATAAGAGCGTCGGTAGCTGGGCGGTTGAATATCCAACTCATAAGCGAGAGGTACCCGGTTCGAATCCCGCTACGGCCATGTACCAATGACAATTTTCTGAGTTTTGTACCTTTTTGACCCGATGTTCTTACGGTGAGAAAAACATCGTGATGAAACCTGCAAATCCAGACAACTCAACTTGTAACCATGATCCATGATCTGGTCAGGTTCCGCTAGTAACAAGGTCACGGAGGTCAGATGGTAGTCGCTCCACTGTAATTACCTTATCGCCAAATCCTGGGTCATGTTCAAGGCGGACCCCGGGCCCTCATTCTTGAGAGCACAATCGGGACATTGACGCCAAGATGATTATATTTTTTATTTGCCATGTCATTATATTGATTATCTGCACTAATGTATTAAGAGGAAAGATTTGATTGTTTGTCGGTTAATTTGTAGATAAACTCAAAAGAAACATATTTCCATTAGGGATCTAAAGCATTCCTAAAATCCTAACCACTCACTAGATGGCGTCCCGTAAATTTTGCTGGTACTTAGCAAAGAGGATATAAACACTGGGTACGTTGTACTGGATAATAATATATTTATCAATAGTTTTCAACAATTTTAGAAGTTTTCATAATTAAATCAAGCAATCAATCAATTTTTCAATGAAATGGCAACGGGTCGTTCAGCAACTTGACAACCATTAATGCCAGTGTCAAAGTGCAAGGAAAACACACTGAAAAAGTTTGACCTGTTAGAAATGAAAAAAAAAAACTCAGCATTGCTTTTCTCATCTGTGGCATTGTCAG
Organism: Blastobasis lacticolella; assembly: GCA_905147135.1. Classification (NCBI taxonomy): domain Eukaryota; kingdom Metazoa; phylum Arthropoda; class Insecta; order Lepidoptera; family Blastobasidae; genus Blastobasis; species Blastobasis lacticolella. The sequence continues at coordinate 2,964,442 of LR990051.1, forward strand.
AAGCCATTCATAAATTATTACCATGGACTTACTACCCAAATGGACTGCGCACTGCTTTGACTAAAACCGGGCAGAGCGAGAGTCACCATCGATAGTCCTGTGTCCCATTCTAGTGTTGCCACCATTGTTGATGCAAATTCCGAATTACTTTTATTATTTGGCGCGGACACCGACCTCAGGGCCAGGCAGAGCTGGACCGGGTGCAATCTGAAGGTCATGTTTTCACCAGGGTCTAGCCCAAGCTTACCCTGCTACTCGGAAACTATTGGCCCTAGAATATTAGTCCCTAGAGTGAAATGATAGCACTCCTCGAGATCATCATTTCGTATGACAGCTGTCAAAGTTAAATCTTTTATAATTCGGTACCCATTGGTTCTAAAACACTAGTTTCTAGAGAGAAATGATAGTACTTGGTGAGATCTACATTTCGCATGACAGCTGTCAAACTTAGAACTGTTCTAACTCGGAAACGATTGGTCTTAGAACACTTGTTCCTAGAGCAATACGATAGTACTCATCGAGATCTACATTTCGGATGACAGTTATAAGTTTGACAGCTGTCACCCGAAATGTAGATATCGACGAGTACTATCACTTCTCTTTAGAAACTAGTGTTGTAGGATAAATCGTTACCGAACTCTATTATCTATTTTGTGGAACAAAAAGTCGTAGGTTAATAATAATGTCGACTCGACGTTTGTCGGAGAAACGTTCAGATCAAAAGGTATTTTGACAACTACTTTTCGGATTGTACGGATTACCTCATAATAATACAAAATTCACGGTAAATATATTTCTCCAATAATGGCAACACCAAACATGACTCTTGTCAATTTAGAATGACGGTGATTATGCCAATAACATTGTGTTTACACTGTTAGAAAAGGACAAAAGACTATCGATGGTGACTCTCGCTCTGCCCGGTTTTACTCAAAGCAGTGCGCAGTCCCTTTGGGTAGTAAGTCCATGATTATTACAAACAAATCAAACACAAATTTGACTGAGTCAGTTCGATTCATAGACGCCAAGTTCAAGAATGGACGTAATTTAAATGTAAAAAGTTTGAATTAAAATATAACATAGTGCCTACTCCCATATTTTTCTTTTGCATTTATTTAAACCTTTAAAAAATATGTTTATATTAACAAGCTTTTTATTTTTAAGTTTAGTATTAGTTGGCTGGATGAGATCACTGCCATAATCATACAGATTTAAAAAAAGAGGAAATTGCAATTCGGAGTGTGCGGTTCTCAGATCAAAATGTCCTCGTTGCTAAAACGTCCATAGCGTAAAATGGTATGGGAGAAAAAAGTCCTTAATTGAAAAGGTACAGCATTAAAAAGCAAAATGTGTAAGATTGCCATCTTTTGATGTTTTTTTAAACCAACTGACTGTACCTACTATGTTTTTAAATTAGAGATCTCTAGATATCACACAAAAAGTACCAAAATTTTGCATGTTCACGCAATACTTCAGAATGAATGAGCTATTTAACTAATTATTTTTTCTTGGGTTTGTAATTTTCAGGATAAGGTTTGTAGATATTCTAGAAAAAAGGGTAGCTAGGTGTAGGGTAGGTGTAGGATAGGTGTAGGGGGGAGAAAGGTAGCGGTAGGACGCTACGCAAACGTAGTCGCGCAGGGTCCACTATTAAAACCGGGCGAAAATAAAGATGCCTAATATTTAAACAACTTAAACATAATACATAAACAATATATAATTACATATTAAAACTACCTTTTTGCCTAATATTGATTTACAACAACATATATCCCAAAACTTTAAAAAAGTATCTGGGTGATGGTTTCGTACTTTGATGCTAGTCGAACTACAGCAAAGCAACGAGCTTACCATTCGAGGTGTACCGCTGGGGACCTTGAGACTAGTTGAACATTCTCGAGAACCGATGAGTACCCAGTGACAGTCTTCATCATCTCGGCGTTAAATCCCTTTGCACATCCCGTTGCACTCTCGCGCAACACGGGGTACAGTATATTATTATTTTGGATTGAATCCCGTGTCATTTCATTCACTTTAAGATAATGACAATAAACAAGCAATTTTGTAAGTAAATATCATGACTTATGAATCAAATATACTTACAATCGCAGTTTTATCTCCATATTGCTTACATTTTTCCAGCACAGTAGCTCCTACATTAAGGTCCTCTGGTACATCAATCTGTTCATCTCCATAGAGATAGTTTTCAAAATTCATGATTTTATAAACGTGTTAAATTGTAAGACGTCTACGTTGTATATTGTGTGTTGTCTAGAAATTGAAATGAAAGCAATATTGGCTTAGATTCACTTTAATATACCCATTGTAGAAAGAAATGTGTTTGCATAAGGGCACGCCAGTGTTTGCGCCAAGTAAATACATACATAATACATAATTGGTTTTGGAGTCAGACCGGCCAGAGCAAGGACAACATAGTCAGGAGGAGACTTTGGGAAGGCTCCAATGCCAACTGTTCCTGTGGTGCTGTCTAAACTTTGTTACACCTCTTATCGTGTCCTGCGTACCCAAATACTTGCACGCAGGAGGATCTTATAATAGCCACTGACAGTCAATGTGACTAAGTTTTCTGCCACTACATTATTGTGTTTGTCATTGACACGCTTAGAAGAATAAGTTAATACATACAAGCGTCGTTGTTCTAAACTCTTGTCTTGAAATACATAAGCCTTTAACTAGTGATTGTTGTCAGTGATGACTGAAAGAGCTCGGAATTTATCGAGATTCTACAACAAACATGATCATATCTTTAGCGTGCCTGATTGGCCATAACTGTGTTTCTCTGGGTCACCGTTGTATATCCTGTATAAACAGCAGTAGCAGCAGTGGTAACGAGTGAGGCTTTGTCCGATCTTCTTTTTCTTCGGCCTTGCTACATTATTCCCACATTATTTATTCGTATCAATATTTGCCTCTATCTCCAAAACTCCGATATGAAGGGAAATAGGTAATATCGCAACATTGAGCGGGCAATAGCAGATCATATCGCCCGTAGAAGAAATTTACAGCAACAGCTGGCACGTCGCGACTTCGTTGTTGTTCTGCCCTATAAACCTTCCTCATAAACCACTGTGCCTATTTTAAAATTTATTGCGAAGAGACAGACAGACGCGGTGTAGGACTCGAATCGAAAAAAAAAAAAAAGTTATAGCTTATTTAAAACCGCCGTGTCCGAGTCTATTTTCTCCAAAAACGAATATTTTATCCGAAATCTTTTAACCGAATATTGGCGAAGTTAAGAGGAAAAGAGACAGCGCAACTGTGTTATATCGCGATGTCACATTGTCTCTTACTTCGGGGTATTTTATTTCAACAACGTAACAATACAGTTGTCACTGCGCACGCGACCTGCAAGGTGCTCTTGGTTTTCAACGGAAACGTGATATTATGATAATATCACGGTTTGGTTACAAAAGTATGTTTAAATTCAGTTTTAATATTATATTTTATAACGTTGTATAGTATGTTAACACAGTGTCGTTGATAAACTTAAGTGGAGTGTGAATTGGGACAAATCATCATGTCACCCTGTTGCCGAAAGAATATCAATTTTTCTTTGTGTTATCTTAAGATGCAACATTGTTGGTGATGAAATTTTTTGCCATACAAAAATCAAGTTCCTGTTATTTATTAATGTTCCATTTTTTCAGATAATATTCATATTTTAATGTGTAGTATTCCTAAATACAACGTTATTTACAGTAAAACAAATGCGTGTTATTAGTTGTTTTTTCAGATGAGACCGCGAGCTAAACGACTTTTAGAACTTGCAATAAACATTGAGAAATCCAGTATTCCCTTTACAGTGCCTATTAGTACCGAAGCCACTAAATGAGCTCTGGCACCATTAGCAGACGTCCATTGTGAAACTCGGGCGTACAGTCCTTGGCACGTCGAAAGGGCGCAAAATTGACAAGGATACGGGATGGTGGAATAGACAGGTACAGAAGCAGTGAGGGACGAAAAGGCATACTTCGCGAAATGGTAGCAAAGTAATAATGGTTTGGATAAGAAGTACATCTTCTGGGAATTGGGAGCATAGCGCCGAGTAAAAAAGATGGTGACAAAGGCTCGGTCGGCTCAGCTGGCTCCGCTCTCAGACAGTGGAGGTGAAGAATCTTATCTACAAGCTGACAAAGTCGCAAAGTCGAGCCAGTTTAAATGTGACGATGCATGTTGCCATAAGGAACCAGGACGGCGTATTGCTCATGAAAATTAAAATGAAAATGATAAAATAAAAATTTGATTTGGGATTACGTTAATTAATATATATTCAAACATCGCGTCACGGAAATGAAGATGCTGCGGTGGATGTGTGGAGTTTCACGAAAGGATCGCGTTCGAAATTCCCACATTCGGGTTAGCCTTGGCGTCCGTGACATCGCAGAAAAGCTGCATGAGTGCCACCTTCGATGCTAAGGCCACGTCCTGCGCAGACCGACAAGCTATGTGGGGAACAAGTGTCTGGCCATGCCGCCCTCGCCGGGCACGGGAAGGAGAGGCCGGCCCAAGAAGCGATGGTTTGACGTAGTCACAACGGATATGCGTGCCTATAAGCTTACCACTAAGGATGCCGAAGACCGAAGACCGAGCGAAGTGGGCCAAGAGTAGCAGGAACGCGGACCCTGGGCCTTCGCGTGCCGCGCGGGGGCGCAACCGAGACATAATGTCAAGATGGTGATGATGGAATCTCTTTTCAAACATCAAAAATTTGAAAAGAGATTCCATCATTCAAAGAGAAAGTTAAGCGAGCTCATTCAGGTAGGGATCACAAGTGCCAAGTCGATTAAAGACCATTGGTGCGCCCATTTCAAAGAACTGTCCAACAAGGCCAAGAAATATGAGCCATAACAGCTTCCCGCAAACCTTGGTATGATAACCCCGACTAACTCTGATAAAATGGAGAGGTCACTGGCCCCCATGAAGAACGGAAAAGCTATTGGGCATGATTGCGTACCCATAGAAACCTGGAAAGCTATGGGGATCCGCAGCGTTCTCCTGCTCCCTGATCAACAGCTGATCATCCTATTCAACAGGATCGTATTGATGGGGCTTATAGCTACCTGACACGTGGCGCGTAAACATAATTACGGCTATCTATAAAGGAAATGGCAGTGTACAGGAGTGAGGCTATTATATGTAGAGGCTTACAATGAAGCTATTCGAACGTATCATAGACCAAAGACTCCGCCAGGAATGCTAATACGGGTTCAGGCCAGGCTGATACATCACCAAGGACAAATTTTCACCCTAAGAATTCTCCAAAAGGCCCATTGCAGTTGAAATCATGAATAATAAAATCTTTATTGTACCAAGAAACAGGATATAGCAGTATAGAAACCCAGGAAGTCTGTGTTAGTTAAAACTGTGTTACAGACTTCAGGATCTTCCCTTAATGAACAAAATCAACCTCTGCATTTTGAATTTCTCGATCTGCAGAGGGCTTCTTGCGAGGTAATCTGGTGGGCGCTAACGTTCAAGTATTTACCCGAAGCGTATAGCCGACAAAACCATCGTATGCCATACTAATCCTTTCTAGATTACCGCGTGGGTGTTTACCAGGATTCTGTCCTTAGCGGTTTCCAGGTATGCATTGTGCTGGATGCCCTCTCTGCCCTAATTCTAGATATGCCTCCATGGCACATGACATTGCACTTGTTAGCAAGCGACAGGTACCGGTTTCGAATTCCGCTGCGGAAATGAACCAATGACTCTTTTCTGAGTTATGTACGTTAGTTGAATACTACCAGATGCTCTTACGGTGAAAACATCGTGATAAAACCTGCAAATTCAGACAACTGAATTTGTAACCATGATCCAATCTGGTGCATGGTCACGGAGGTCAGATGGTAGTCGCTTCACTGTAATTACCTGATAGCCAATGAAATTAAAACTCCAGGCCAATGAAATGAAAATACTGCGGTGGATGTGTGGCGTTACGCGACTAGATCGAGTACGTAACTAGTACATTTGTGTGAGAAACGTTGCAGGTGAGATCGAAGAAGCTCGCCTTCGCTGGTTTAGTCACGTCCTGCGTACACCCCAGGGCTGCGTAGGATAAGCGCCCCGCAGGACACCCCAGAAGCGCTGGACTAACATCGCCGTGTCAGATGCGAGAGCCAACGGCTTACCAAGTAGAATGCCGAAGATCGTGCAAGGAGAAAGACGAGCAGAAAAGCGGGTGACGATCGTGCCATTACCGTTAGGTATACTTTGTTGATTTATTCTTGAGTCAGAACTTTAAACACCTTCAAACAAAATTCATAGTTTAACTGATTATTCAAGTAATATTTTGCAATTTGTTTTTCTTTTTCCATAAAAAAAATGAATCTTAAATTTTAAAGCTTTTATTACAACAACGATGTTTTGTTAGATAACTCAATAACATAACAAAAGTAATATCATGAACACCGTGACAAGTCAGTTTGAAACACTCATCGTACAACATATTATTAGGAAAAACGTGACATCTCGTCCCCCCTTTTCTTAAATGTATTTTTTTTTCCTTAAATGTTTGGAATTAATTGGTTTTCCATTATTTGCATAAACCTTATTTATTGATATACATATTAAGTGTAAAATTTACAGTTATGACACCTCTTGTTAAACACAATATTTTTTTTTAAATGCTCTCCTGTAAAATTGTATTTTTCGAGATAACACGTTATTGAAACAAACAGGCGATATGTAGTGATAGGGATAATACTTAATAAGCCTTTATGTGTTAGGCCTATATTATAACAAGCTTCGGCGACGCGCGTACACTGACTATTCTTACATAGATTGTATATAAAAATAGACTCGGCGAGTCACGTGGTTCGACTTCAGTAGGCGATTACCTGCGCGACATCCCCTCTACTGCCATTTGACAAATCTCTTCTTTCATGACGTGAACAAAAACGGTTCTCTGTTAGCTGAATGAGATAAATAAATAGAAAAAAAAATTGGGAGAAAGTGCATGTATGCAGCTGCAGTGGACTGAAAATGTTAAATACATTACTTACCACGACTGCAGTGCAATCCCCTGAGCATTTTTACTACCTCTGTTATAAAAATAGCCACTAATATCTGATTTCTGAGAACCTACTTTAAAAAATGGATGAAACAGTCTACTTGGCGGTGACACTACCATGCTGAGAGACTAATTATCTAATTTTATTTACTTTTATCAATTGTTTAAACATTGACGTTCTTGTTGTTTGTACCATCAAGGACAAGCAAGACACCTAAGCAAACACTAACCATGTTTTTTATACCTATTGATCTATGATCCACAATATGTACTCCGAAACGTCTGAACAGACTTTGATTAAAGTTTCGATTGACAGTTATGTCCCAGAATAACACATAGGCTATGCCTGTTAATCCTGAAATTCAATGTAGTTCCAACAGCATCACGCTGGTACTCCTTTGCGCACTACTTAATAGATTTTGATAAAGTTTGGGGGAGGAGGAGGGAGATGTATTTCTAACAAATTTTTCACTTTGAAGCAAAAACGATCTTCAGATACACTATATTATTTTGAAAGCCCTATCCAACGACACCCCACACAGTGGACTATGCGCGAAAAATCTTTCCCATTTGAGGTACCCAATCAATCAATAAAATATATTGATTGCGTATCTATATTACCCAAATAAGGGTACTTATAAAATACTTTATTTCACAACTATATTGTCATCAATCTATAACCTTACAAAATCACTTTCTAGTACCAATTGTTTTTTAGATAAACCGCGGGCGGACAGACGGATGGACATGGCGAAACTATAAGGGTTCCTTGGTTTACTACGGAACCCTAAAAAGGGATTTGACCATCTGTGTACTTCCATGATTCATTTTGCTACAGGTTGACGTGCAGTATTGTTGTTCAAACATAACTAGAAAACGTAGTAAATACCAAGCGCGTTCCATGTAACTACGCCCTAAAATTTACCTGATACATTTTTTTTTACAAATTCGCCAAGTTCATCATCATCATCAGACCTTCACTATCACCTAGGGGTATAGTACTCATCAAGACCATCTCCACTTCCAGAGCTGTAGCATGTAGTGTAGAAGTAGTATTGATGCTCTTACTTAGGTACTGCGCTGGCTCAGCGACCCAAAGTGGATCTTGGCCTCCGACACCAGAGATCGCCACCTCTCCCTATTCTGCGCCATCTCCTGCTAATCGAGCATTCCTAGTGCGTGCAGGTATTTCAAGATGCTTTACGTAAATTTAAATTAAATGTTTTAAAAAGTACAATAAAAGTACATGTTCTTACAACAAAGCCACATTAGATAGAATTGATGTAGTACGAAAATTTCTATATTCTATAACAAATTAAAATAATGTTTATAAAGTGAAAATAAATATGCATATTCATATAACAAAGGAGTAGACTCATACTACACGTATATTTACAAAAATGAATTACAATAAAACATTTTGATAATTATAAACAAATATAGGTCCGTCAGTTTTTTATTACCGAAATACATTTCCAATGCTATTTTAAGGTCATTTTTCTACTCACTATTTTAGATATGTAGGTAGACCAGCACCGTCGTTAGATGTAGGTTAGATGGAGGCTAAAAGTCAAAGATTACTTAATTTTCTTGATATTTGTGTGCAAACCCTCACCCGCATACCAAATTTCAGTTGTCTAGAACTAGAAGAAGTGCCTTTTTTATTTAATTTTTTTATGTAGAATTGCTTCCCTGTTTGTGGTTGTTAGAGGTTAAAGGTCAAGGATTTCTTAATTTACTCGTACTTGTCATTTGTTTGAACAATCTAGCCTGCATACCAAATTTCAGCTTCATAGGACTTTAAGATTGCCCTATAAGTACAATTTATTTCTCTCTTTTTATGGGGTTGGAGGCTAAAAGTTACAATTTTCTAAATTTTCCTGTTATTTGTGTGCAAAGTGTGTGTTCCTAGAACTGCGGGATGTATCCTATAGGTTCTTCAAGTCAGTAAGTTAGTTAGTCTTAAAACGTATTTTAAGTGCAAATAAAATTATTTACTGGTTCTGAAAATTTGAGCTTTTTGGCATTATCTAGACCGAAGATATGAGGGTCTGAACCTTCGACGAAACGTTTCAAGAAAAGGTAGGCAGTGCTCCATTCTTTTTGCTTGGCTTGGCGGAGACACTTCCGTGCCACCAGATCTCATTAAAACATTTATTCGTTTATCTAAATTGCAGCGATATAAACTGGCTGGATGAGAAATAGTCTGTTATTAGATCATAATAGGTAGAAAAAAGCGGTGACTAAGAAAAGCGTGGTATTTTCAAAGATTGATTAGAGATATTAAGCATTTACCAAAAACACATATTGGGTAGAAATAATATCGTAGTCATTTTCAGGGAAATAACAGAGCTTTTTGATAATATTAATACTACAATAACAGTAGAAAATTTGATACAATATCCTACTAGCTTTTTATAAGCACGCTAGATTCATGACCACAATATGCGACGCAGTTCCTTACGATCGACTTTGCGTCTGTCACCGCGAGGCAGTTTCTCAACGACCCTCACAGCTGTCAATGGGGTTTTGTCATAGATCTGTAAAGAAAAATAAAACCACAATTAATCACAATTTCATTCTGTTGAACATTTAACCAACTATAACTTTAATTCACCTGGCTGACGGAAACTGGCAATATCTTTGCACAATCAAGCGCTTGACAGCTTCGACTGGGCACCAATGGTTTCGCGATATTCAGGCTGTCGTGCAAAACCTTACCACATTTACATTCTATTTGCTATTCAAAATTCGGAATTGCGGAACAATAGCCAATGGAACTACTATGGGTACTAAGTTCGCTGGCTATAACACGACGTATTTTAGCAAGAGGACTTCCAGTATAGCGCCACATAAATATTGGTTATTTGATTTACGTTATGCAGTGGGTTTTGTTTTTTAGACACTGGCAGTGGCGCACACGGACCGTCTTCTTGAGAACATAATCTTGTTCTAGCAAACCTGCTGGTTGACGAAGTCAAGCATCTCCTGAGGGTCCGGCTGTTGTTCCTCACGCAGCTTCACGAATGCCACAGCCGCTTCCCCGTATTTCGGGTCCGGCGCCCCCGCCACCGCCGCCTCCGCCACGCTCGGGTGCTGCATCAGTACCGCTTCCACCTCATGGGGCGATATCTGGAAGATCAACGATTTTTTTTAGGTAGGACTCTGTCAAAATGGGTGAATACCACCACCTTGTCTGTTTTTGCCGCCAAGCAGCAATGCTTGCATCGTTGTGTTCCGATTTAAACGATAAGGTAGCAAGCGCAATTACAGGCATGAGGCATTTCATCTTAGTCCTCACAGTGACAACGCACCTGCGGTTCTGCATTTTTATTGTCTTCAACCTGCTTTAAATGCTAAATGCATAAATCGTATATATTATAGGCGACAGTTACCGCTTACCACCAGGTGGGCTGTCTGCTTGTTTGTTACTGCGTAGCATAAAAAAATATGTTGGAAATCTGGCCCTCAGTGCACACATTTCAGGACACCTTAAATAATGTGACAAACTATATTTCTATGAAAATGAAAAATATTTATTTGTTTTGCATAAATAAACAACTTAAATAAATACGACTATTGTCGACCATAAATAACAAAAAAATAAAAACGAATTATACAAAACAAAATAGTCCATGGCTCAGCTATGGTTGCCAGTGATACCAACAGCCGCTGTTATTCTGCCATGGTCAAAAGCTATCCTAGCCCAACCACACAATGCTTAGGCTAGGACAACAATAAAACATACATTACACACTTTTCTGCCAAACAATATTTGGCGTACTTTGCATACATATAAATTAAATCGAATGTACTTACATATATTAAACAATAATATTCAAAACAAACCCAATACAACATTGCCATCACCACAAATATTAACGATTGCCAGCATCCCTCGACTGCTGTGTAAAATATTAACTAAATAAATGAATATGAATATGCTTCAAGAGCAGCCATGAATAAATTTTATACGAAACGTAGCGACTGTCATCGACAGTGCACTACACACCGTAGGTGGCAAGTCATTCCAAATTTTGAATGCTGCGATCTTGAAACAGCCAAGGGTACTGTAACTTCTCAGTCACCCTAATACCTATCTGTCTGTATAAATACACACATACGAGTATCTACCTATAAAGAGTAGACATAACATAATAAATATCATTTCACATATTGTGAATAAAATTTAGTTCACATAAATAAAAGTAAAATTAAATATCAAAATCCTCAAAAATGAAACGAATGAAACATAAATCCGCGTAATTAAGATGATTTAAATGTAATCCACGCAAATCGAAATAGTCAAACAATTTATAAAATCCGTACAAGAAATTGACAGCACTCGAAACGGCAACGGATTCTTCTTTCTTCTGTGGCCACTCTAACCCTATGATTGACGAAACCCTAACGTTATCCTCACTTAAATAATATAGAATAGAGGCCATTAGGTCTCGGAAAACCTACCTAATCGATAAGGAACTGAGACTCCCATCACACCTCATATCTCAGCCAACCAGCAAAGCCTTCGAAATCAAACGAACCAGTGACCTATTGTCTACTTCGCTCAAACCGTCACTCATATTCCGATCATCTCGTCAGGCATTATTATGGTCCTACCTATCAACTCACGAGTCAAAGGAGAGACTATTATTTAAATTTTATTTACTTCGCGTGTGTAAGTTGTGTACCTAGTGAGGGACGTTAACGACTCGGGCCAGGTTTCGATCCAAACTCGAGATTCATGTCCGTAGGAAAATGTCATTAAAGCTTTGAAAGCACAAAGGGTATTAAACGGAACATGGGCCAAAATCGTACCAGAATTCTGCGGCAAACCTAGGCGTAGACTTAGTTAGAGCGCCTAGGCCATCGAAGACCAAGTCGGGATTCGTGCCGGACTCATTCTCTTAGAGTGTATTCGATGTCACATCCGAAACTGTGTCCCAGGTTAGTTTTATAGTTTTTATTCAGTGCGGGTGTGTACTGATGATATTTAATTTGGTAATATTTTTCTCAAAATTTGTGTTTTATTCACCTTTCACACTTATGTTGAAATCTCTAAGAGCCCTAATAAATACTCTTAACTACCATAAGTAATGAGAATTTAACTTACGCTTTCGAAACTTAGAAACAAAGACAAATATAAAACAAACCAAATCACTGACACTACGTAGTTTAAGAAATAGATAGAGAACGAAAGAAACGACACAAAGCTGAAAGATAACACAAAATAATAAAGCATTAATTTAACAAACTACACGCGAGTTGTAATGAATTTTTCGAGGAAATTTGGAAAAGCTTGGGGTTTCTTAGTTACGGAAATGGATACGATGATGCTCACGCGACGCGACCCAAGGGCTGACTGTCTCGTTTCTACTACCCTGGCCACCTTGCTTTAAATCGTTATCATCAAAATTCCCACAGTTCAATATTACAAACAAACAAAAAATGAAATATTTCTAAGTTTATGAGGTCTAAAGCGACTGCTCTTATAACGTTCGCACATCCATAAATTTTACAAAATGTTCCTGTTAAACCGAAAATAGTTAAATGTTTCAACAGCTAGGGATGTAGGGATGTGTGCATACGACGTTTTATTTAATTACCGATCGATTAAATTTAAACAATGCAAACAAAAATACGTAAGCAAATGGATTCGATGTGTAATTTCTTTAGACCAAAATTTATAAGTAGGGACTTATAAGTATACAATATAAAGACATTTTAGGTACTATAAACTCGATGTAATGTTTCAGACTGAGTATAGAGATATATTTAATTCCTATGAAGCAAATCCATTTGAGTCATCAAACAAGTAGATTAAAATTAAATTCTAGACTCGTTTAATATTTAGGTGTGCTTCTATTCAATTATTTATTTCGATATTTCGTTGGAACGTATTTGTATGAATTTCACATCACTATCACTTGTGAGTATTTTTCTTGAGTCCCATACTTGACGCCAAACATTTAAGATATTCACGATATTTCGCCTGTCGTCCAACCAATCAATAGCGTAAATTTATTACGGGCTTTTGCAGTAAAATATTTATCTTATCGTCAAATAAATTGTTTAAGTTTATTACAAAACCAAGTTTTGGTTAAGTATTTGAGAGCATTTGTTAAAAGAAATCATGATAAGCAAACTATTTTTAACCACACACTGCTCTGTGTATGATATGCGTATCCATTTCCAAGTCCATAAACTACAACCATATGATATATAAATAAATTGTACGGTGACGAGCTCATGGTATATAGTGATCGTTACAGTACCGACAAGAGATATCCAGAAGAGGACCCCTATTGCGCAGATTGCGACCATATGTCTTCAAATTTACTTTATTGTACAAATAGCGAGGACATTCGAAGCTTAGAAGCGAGTGGAGGAAGCAACCGTAATTGAGCTTCCTGGTATCAGTCATATTTAGTATCTTCTTATCTAATAAGTATCTTATCTAATATCAATCTGCATCATTAGGTAATAACTATACTTCACGTCTGAGTGGGCTTAATAATAATAAATGACTAACCTGCCAGCCACCGTAGTTTATAATATCCTTAATTCTGTCAGTAATATAGATATATTTGTCTTCATCATAGTAGCCAAGATCTCCTGTTCTGTAGAAACCTTCTTCGTCCGTAAACTCACGAGGGTCGTGATTTATATATCCTGTGAATTATAATCACATCACATTATGTCAACTGTGAAATGTAAATGGTAAGGACGGTCTACTGGCGATTAACAACAAACGGGCTGGTACAAATGCTACAGTTTCTATGTAAAATTGTAGCGTCAGTTGAGTTGTATCACAGTGTGTCATCGGAGTAAATTAATTGGAGCGCATATGTGAGTAGGTCATTACTCCCACAAAAGAATAGACGACGGCTGTAATGATCGCATTGCAAGGGGGACGATATTGCGTGCACACCTCCATCTATACCGCCTTTGACCAGGGCAGCGTAAGCGTCTACCCAGTAGAATTTCTAGACTCTTTAAGACCTACATCCTGGATCTGCACTGCAGCGCACTCTATTTTCCTGTCCGGTTTTCCGATTATGCTTTTGCGGAGTTCACCCTCCCGAAACAATATAAATCATTTCAGGCCTTAGAGCATTACTTTGAAGGTAATTTTGCAAACTCACCAGCTTTATTTAGATGTAATCAAATAATGTTATTATATTAGACAGGACTTATACGCGACGTACCTTTACGATTTGTTTTCCCGGCGTGTCGGTAGGGTTACACCCACCGTGAAGACGAGAAGACTGCCCTGGTCACCAGAGAAAGCTGCGGTGTGTCGGGAAAATAAATCGAAAAGGTAAATCACATGTAAATCCCGTCTAATATAATAATATGAGTAAATAACTCGAGTTTAGTTTGAAACAAACAATGTTCATATGGTTTCTGAAAGAGTAGGTATTTTCTATGTTCAGTTGTCAAATGTTCGAAGTCGCGGACAAAAGCTATTAGCGCAGTAAGAAAGTTATTTACCTCATAAATATTATGATATTAATTTTAAAAATGATAAATGGCTACAAACCTGAAACCAATTTATCCTTCTTGACACAAAATTCACCCAGTTGATTCGGACCCAGAGCTTTACCAGTATCTAAATCTACAACCTGAAACGAATTAATATTTAAGTTGTAATAATATAATTAATTAAATCTTATTTACTATTTGAAAGCGTAATTCAGCCGTGTGGTTATGATATCCGAGGCGTAAACAATAGGCACGGGGTTCGAATCCCACTGCGGCCATGTACCAATGACTCTTTTCTGAGTTATATACATTGGTTGAATACAATCCAATGCTCTTACGGTAAGGGATCATGATGAAACCTACACATTCAGATGACTGAAAGTGTAACCATGATCCAATCTGGTCCGGTTCCCCACTAGGGTCAGATGGCAGTCGCGCCAACACCTGATCTGTCAAATCCTGTATCATGGTCAAGGCGGCGGACCCCGGGCCCAAGTGCGAGAGTAGATGATTATTTTACGTACCTAATACGCAAGGTTGCAATTTTGCAAAAAATATAATATTTATATTTGTATTTCCAAACTAGTTTATTAGAACATACATGTTCTAACCAACAATTCAACATCTAACTAAATACACCTCCTGCTATTTTATACTAGGGCTGAGGAATTGAATAACAATTATTAGTGTCTGAAAGTTTGCTCAGTGGTCTCAGTAGAGTTCAACAAGCCCGCAAATGTTAGCAAAATATCACTATTCAAATCAATCGTAATAAGTATACCCAGGTTATACCTACCTGCATATGCACATCGAAAAAATCTATGAACATGTAATGTAGAGACTATAGAGGATGGTGGGAATATGAGGATTATCTGATCTCTCTAGAATAATTCCTTTACCTTCCCGATGCAAGCATAAAAACGTCCAACACTATTCGGTTTTTTGGTTGCTAAGTGAGCATCCTTGGCAATCACACCAGTTTCTGTGCAACCGTACCATTGACATATGTCAATTAAATTTGGGAATCTGAAATGTTATAATAGTCAGAATATTAATTTATGTATGGTGTGTTCCCTAACTTAGGTATGTCACCAGACATATTGGTGTTTTTATTAGCACCAAATACATGAAATAGTAAATATCCATCCCATCAAAAACATTTTAATATAAAAGTTTGCCAAGTCTTGTGACTCTCCTGTAAAAATATTAGAGATCTAAGGTGGAGCCAAGTCTGACAGTGCTCTTTTTTATAAAATGTTCTCAAAATTGCAGCGTAGTTCTCCTTTAAACATACTGAGTAAAAAATAAAACCGTTCAACACTTCCCGGTTTTCAAGTTGCTAGCGTGACACTGGCGCGGTCACACGCTACGTAGCAAAATCGTCTGCGTCATCATTATTATGCCACAGTGAAAATTCTTTAGTTACAAAATTTCGCTGGCGTCCAACGTCAAAACACTAATCTGGTCCAGGACCTTCTTGCATTCGCAAAACAAGCTGAATGTGATGGACGAGCTGAGCCTTCAGCAGATCTGCGCGACCACATATACCTTAGATGACATCAAGCAGGCGAAGGAGGTGCTCCAAAGACCTTCGAGACGCCCATGCGCCGCGGGGGCGGAGACGCGAAGAAGGACCTTCTGGACATTTGGAGAAGGACCTTCTGGAGCAAAATTCAAGTTCATTGGTGGAATTGGGGAGAGACTAATCAGCTACCCATCTGGGAGTCGTGCTTTTTGCCGCCTACCATCTCGCGGTGTGAGGGCAGCATGCCCGAAGTTATTATCACCCAAAAAATTATAAGACGTGTGCTCCTCGCCCTAGATATCCGGGAGTCCAGTGGACCTGACGGCATTCCGGCTATTGTTCTAAAAAAATGTGCTCCCGAGTTGTCTCCCGTGCTAATGCGCTTATTCGAGCTTTCCTATAACTCTGGAACGGTGCCGTCTTCGTGGAAGCTAGCTCTTGTGCATCCGATACCCAAGAAGGGTGATAATTCAGACCCATCAAATTACAGGCCTATAGCGGTAACCTCCTTGCTCTCTAAGGTGATGGAGCGGGTTATCAATATCCAGCTCCTCGGATACCTAGAGGACCACCAGCTGATCAGTGACCGTCAATATGGCTTTCGCCATGGTCGCTCAGCTGGTGACCTTCTGGTGTACCTAACGCACCGGTAGGCTAAGGCCGTCGAGAGCAAGGGGGAGGCTCTGGCTGTCAGTCTTGACATAGCCAAGGCATTTGATCGGGTCTGGCACAGGGCACTTCTATCAAAACTTCCGAAGTACGGTATCCCCGAGGGGCTCTGCAATTGGGTATCCAGCTTCCTGTCTGGACGGAGCATCCAAGTCGTTGTCGATGGATGCTGCTCCGATACCAAGACTATAAATGCTGGAGTACCCCAAGGTTCAGTACTATCTCCCACGCTGTTTCTTCTGCATATCAATGATATGCTGAATATCCCCAGTATTCATTGTTATGCGGATGACAGTACGGGAGATGTTAGTTATACTGGCCGAGCGAATGTCCCTCGTTCCGAGGTGTCGGAGAGCCGAATTAGACTTGTGTCGAATATTGAACATTCCTTGGAGCAAGTTGCTCAGTGGGGCAGACTAAACCTAGTCCAATTCAACCCCTCGAAGACACAGGTCTGCGCATTTTCCGCCAAAAAATATCCTTTTGACATAGTGCCGCAGTTTCAAGGAACACCCCTTTCCATCTCAAAAAGTATTGGGATCCTCGGTGTCGACATATCGTATAGCGTGCGATTCCGGAGTCACCTGGAAGGCAAGGCCAAACTGGCTTCGAAAAAGCTTGGAGTGCTTAACCGGTCCAAGCGATACTTCACCCCAGGGCAGCGCTTGCTGCTGTACAAGGCACAAGTGCGGCCACATATGGAGTTTTGTTCCCATCTTTGGGCCGGCGAAACTGCCGACCTGCTTAATCCTCTGGACTCCATACAAAGACGTGCCGTACGAATTGTCGATGATCCCATACTAACACGCAAGTTGGAACCACTGGCAAACCGAAGGGACTTTGGCTCCCTGTGTGTGTTCTATCGGCTGTACAATGGGGAGTGTTCCGAGGAACTTTTCGATCTGGTGCCCACAGCACAATTCCGCCATCGCACCACCCGCCGTGGGCTTGGTACTCATCCTCACTACGTAGACCCTCTGTTGGTCACGACGCGAAGGTTCGAAAGAACGTTTCTCGCTCGTACGATTCGGATGTGGAATGAGCTCCCAGCCACAGTGTTTCCTTTGGACTATGACATGGGATTGTTCAAGAGGTATATTAGAGGTCTCTTCAGAGTCGGGCAACGCATCAGTGACTCCCCTGGTGTTGCTGATGTCCATAGGCGGCGGTGACCACTTTCCATCAGGTGGCCCGCTTGCCTGTTTGTCTACCGTATAACATAAAAAAAAAAAAACGAATCTTCAAGGAGACCGACCCCGACGACGCCCCGACGTTCGTGGCTCGAGCAGGACCTTAACAGGTTGCCGCCGGTGACATTTGATCATATTGACGTCACCAGGTCAAGGTAGAAATATGTCTTCATAAATGAGGTCAAATAAAAATTAGACAGCAAAGATGCATAAAATATATTGATCATAAGTTTCAGTATTATTATTATTATTTCAGTTTTAGAGGAGAACTACGATGCAATTTGCAGATAGATAGGACCTTAACAGGTTGCCGCCGGTGACATTTGATCATATTGACGTCACCAGGTCAAGGTAGAAATATGTCTTCATAAATGAGGTCAAATAAAGTTTTAGACAGCAAAGATGCATAAAATATATTGATCATAAGTTTCAGTATTATTATTATTATTTCAGTTTTAGAGGAGAACTACGATGCAATTTGCAGATTTTTTTTTTAATTACAAATCTAAAAAAATCCCAGACTGCTATTAAAAGCTGAAAAGTTAATAACAAGCATATTGATGAACGTAAATACTTCAATCATGCAAATTTAAGTTTTACTTTTAGAATTTTACTTAATTCCAAAGAAACTCTCAACCCCTACTTCACCGCTTTAGGGTTGAATATTTGCTGTTTTCAGACATTTCCCCTTATAAACTCCCAACCAAATCTCCATGCCAAATTTCAACTTTCTATGTTACCTGGAAGTAAGTTGTCTATCTTTTTGATACCTGAGACCTAAATGCCTGGTGACATATGTTAGGAAACAGATTGGACTACTAGGGAAATCATACCTACGCCAAACGAATTAGTTTTACCTTTCCTTTAAAATGTTAACCAATGAAGGTTTTAAATTCATTGCCAAAGATATCATATGTTTAACAGAGTTTAAGTCATAACTTTGCAATTGTGGGTAGTTCGCTATTTCAAAGTACGTCCACGGCGTTTGTATTATTAAGGAAATCTGGAAAACAATAAATTATTATTTTAAGCAGCATAATTATTCCATCATAATAATAAGTACCTACGTGATGTTGTAAATATTCGTTAAGGTCCGAAACAAGCCTGTTAATTATACCTTTTCTTCGATTGCTTCTACCATCAAAACAGTCCAAAAACTAACCTTAACAAGAATTAGTGCCAGTTACCTTGTACTTATCAACTATTTCAAGTACATCTTCGGCGGTTTCCTCCAATATGGAAAAGCCCGACATACCGGAACAAAGGCTCAAGAACCCAGAATGGCAAAAGTTACTGAGCAAGATAACATTTTCTCCTTCAATGTAACTGTAAACAATATGTATTACAGTATTAAACTTAAATATAGATTTGGTTATATCAATATTCAATCATTAGTAGTGTGCTTAATACTAATTTTGCCATAAGTCTCATTTGAGACAAAGCCCGAACCTAATGAGATAAGACCCCGAAGCAGAAAAGTATACCTATCGGTATTAATATTGAGCATTCGCTCAAGAACTTCAAAAGCACAAACATTATAAAAAATTTATAGGTACAAACCATGGCTCGCTCAATACAAAAATCTCTGCCAATAATATGGAATGTGTCCAAGGAACGGCTTTTGGAAGCCCGGTTGTACCAGATGAAAAAAAGATCCCAGCTACGTGAGTATTTCCATCTATAGGTACAGGACTAAAGCTTTCTATATTTTCTACCTTATCCATTTCTAAGAAATGTTTGTATAGTATGGCGCCATCTTGATTTTCATCACTAAACAGAATTAAATGTTTAATGCTCTCAACTGATTTAAGGTCGTCTTTATAGGTCTCGTACACTTTTTCTGAGACAAACATCACCTTCGGTTTTACCAAGTTGAGTTTGTGAAGAATTGCCGCTGAAATAAAACATACTTTATTTTGAAATTGTCTGGGGGATTTAGGCGGAGCAAGAAAAAAAATTGTATATCATGGAAAAAACCAGTTGTATACTAATTAGATATCTTATCTTATTAGAGAACATTGTGACAGATGGGCAGCCAGACGTATCCTATAAGGATTCTGCTTTTTTCGTACAAGCGGAACCCTAAAAAGAACAAGAACGAATGGTCTTGTTTATTAACCTTTTAACCTCAAAATTTTTGCTTCCATTACATAATAAAAGTTTAAGCATCTGTATACCACTGCCCGATGTCCCGATGGTGGTAAAAGCGCCACCAGCGCACATTATTCCTAGCAGCGTGGGGTAGTACTCCAATCCCTCGAAACATACGGCTGCCACATCACCCGGCGTCAGGCCCCGCCGGGCCAGCGCCAGCGCCACGCGGAATGCCAGCCGCCACACTTCGGAAAACGATAGGCTCGCCCCGGTTGCAGTATCTGTCTGTAAAACAAATTGCATTATTATTAATTTCAGTTTTTATCGCCGCTATTCACTTACAGAGTACAGATAGATCTAGTAGAGTTGTAATCAAGGGCGAATACTTTCTTACAACACATCAGTGATTTTGCATGTACCAACATAATATCATAAATTATAATTATAATATGCAACAACTTCTTAAAAATGGACATGGTGGACAATGTGAAAAGTTTTAGTCCTGTACCTGTAGATCGAAATTCTCACGTAGCAGTGATCTATTTTCATCTGGTACAACCGAGCTTCCAAAAGTGATTCCTTTTATTTGGAGAAAAATAACGATTTTTGAAAATTCTCCTTAATAAGCCCATATGCTAAGAGTTTTAGTACGACTTTTAACACTAAAAAAACAAATCAGTTTATTCTCTTGAGAGTTTCATACAACATTATGATTTACGGTAACATTCTTTTTACACATTATTGGACATTGTAGTGCAGGAGGCGTGAAAATATTTTTTTAAACTGCAGTTGAAAACCGCAGGAAGAGGCTACTTTATAATGGAGAGAGACATATGAACAAGCAGGTCACTTAATTTATTTCAATGGAACTGTACTTACTATTGCAGTTCTATCTCCGTATTGCTTGCATTTTTCCAGCACATAGATTCCCACATGAAGGTGACCAGGCAAATCGACCTTATCATCTCCATAAAGATAATTTTCAACAGACATCGTGTTAGGTATCGAATGATGTGAAGTTGTAAAGTATGAGTTGACAGCACATTAAATAAGTTTGGGCTAAAAACAAGCACAAAATTACTTACACCTAAGTCAACAAACCCATTTTCAAGACCTAGTAGTTATTTTCAGGTGTACGGTAGTGTCACCGCCAAGATAAGCAAGCGAAATCTTACACATTTTTCTTAAAACCACTCAATTAACCATTTTAAACCTCGCACCTTGCATCAGAATCAATCTCAGAAAGTATAATATGGAATTTATCAAGAAGCCACTTAAGGAAATATTTCGTGAAAGGCATTAAGTTATTCTAGATGTAGATCAACCATGCCTTTACGAACACTTAATTGTACATTATGAAACAAATGTGCTATACGTGTCATGTGTAATGATGAATGCACACGCGTTTCATACGACTATTTCATCACACTTGCGAGGAACTCTATTTTTATTAACTTAACGTTACTAAAACAATTACAAAATATTTATACCAGATTTCAGGTAGACAAGGGCGCGAAAACAATATTCGACATACAGCCTATATTAAAAATATAATAAAGCTAATATTTACGTATTTATAACATAATTTATTGCGAATTGTGAACAATTCAATAAAACATCATAATTAAGGAAGTACAATTTATATATTCAAAACAATCTGTACCTACTATTTTCAGTCGCATAAAAACTATTTCACCACATTTGCTCGTAACTTGGATGTTATTGTATCACTTTTAATCCAAGCAATGGCGAGCAGTTATCGTTTTCTTCGCGTGCAGGTGCCAAGCAGGGATAGGTGGATATGAATGTCATGTCCATTATTAAATTATCTTTGTAACCAATTATTTTAGAGAACCGAAGTAAAACAATTCGCCATGTCCATATGTCTGTCCGTGGCTTGACTCAGAAGATATTGGTACCAGAAAGCTGTAATTTCGCATAGTAATACATATTAATCACAACTACGAAGTTGTAAAATAGAACCTACAAAAAACTTTTTTTTTGGCATCTCCCCTACTCGTTAAGTGGGAGTATTATTTTTGTCAATTCCATGGCTGGATAGCTCTTTTAAAGACATTTCTGGTATCTAAGGAACACATTTTAATTCAGATATCCATTTCTGATGTTGGTGTTCTGTTGTTTAGCTTCAAGGTTGGTAATTTGTTAGAGTTTCGTGTCCATCCTTGGCGGGTTGTTATTTCGACTTGGCCGAGGCACTGACTATAAATTCCTTAAGAACGAGCGGTTTCACAAATGTCGATAACTAAAACCGACACGGCACCGAAATATGTATCGTCAGTTCGGACGACAATAATGTTTGAGACGAAATCTTGAGTTTCACAGCACAGCTTTCGACGGTAACTTAATGATTTGACAGATTATCTGGACGATATTATACTCAATTACCTACTATTGATTACTTTTGATAGCACTAATTACAAACCAACAGAGAGCACAACTGATTTAACTTAATAGCTATCGTCCATTTTCTACGATTCGATAAAGATATCATGATATAAATTAAATGCTAATATAAAACATCTATAACAAAGCTACGAGCCGATGCAGACGTACAGTCAGCTGCAGAATAAATGGACCTTCCTACCATACATTTAATGTACGCTAGGAGGGGGAGCATTTTACACTGCAGCTGACTGTACACGACTTATGCGCTATTGTCTATGATAATAAAACTTATTTTGTTATTATCTAATTATAAACAAACGCGCAGCGCCCGCCTAGTTACCGCGTTGTGTGCGCGCCAATAGAGTACCTAGAGTGCATGTTTTCTGTGCGATTGCTACGCGGTGATTATGCGGCCACGACGCCTTCGCATCTACTGTCCGGTTTGTTGGCGCCTACGTGTAAACGATCCCTTTGGTGTATAGCTAAGCCTTTTATTAACAGGCCTTCAAGTCAGCCCGAAAATTCTGTAAGAAAAACTGGCGATATAGTGTTGTTAATGGGTCGTAAGCGTTATGTGTAAAAATTTATTAACTATTTAAACGCGTTAACAAAGAGGCTCCAAGGTCAACAGTTTCACGAAAAATATTTGCCGTCGGAACAGCTGTAAATACAGTTACTAAACCGTAAAAAATTTAATATCCAATAATGCTGCCTATAACAATAGTAACGGAGTATCAAGAGCTATTTTAAGATCAAATAAGAAAGTAGATTTGCCCTTCATCGGCGTGAAAATACCTTTTGCCTATGATTTAGTTGAAAAAACCTATTTTTGGGTGATTTCTAGATACCTATGGCGTGGTTTGGCGTGATAAAAACTCAGCTGTGTGGAAAGGACGCGGAACGCATTAACTATCACAAAAACTTACACGATATTATCACACGTTATATGGCGCCCGTTTGAAAGAGTATTTATTATTTTTAGAATATGGAGGCAAGCTATTTCTTGTGTCTAATGAATGACGTAGGTTTTACATATTTATGGCGTAAAATTTTGTAAGTACTAGGAAATTGTCGTGCCTACGTCCGTAGTTTAATTACGTAATTTAACCACTGCCACTCGCAGCTAGCCATTCGATAGGAGTGCCTCCTGCGAGGCGAGGTTGACCAAGGCCTTCCACTGCGACTCGGACACGATGGCTTCCCTAACTAAACGTGGAGTGTAGTGTTGTTCAGTAGATAACACCCGTGGGTTATGTAACTCCATTCAGTGGTTAGTTCCAGATTCTAAGAGGTGTTGGGCAATGGCAGACTTATAGCTGTGATTGTTTTTTATGGCTTCTATATGCTCCTTTACCCGACTCGAGATGGTTCGTTTGGTTTGGCCGATATAAGACTTCCCGCAACTACGATCAATCTTGTACACACCTGGATGTCCCAAAGGGAAGGTATGACCTCATACTACATAGGTGACCGCATACTCTGCGAAATTTTCTTGAAAGGAGTGAATATTGTCTTTATTGAGTATTTACTCAACAGTCGACCAATTCTATCCGTCACTCCCTTGAGATACGGCAGGTAAGAAAGAAAGAAAAGAAAGAAAACACATAACACATAGCACACCACGACACAATAACAGTTGCAATTACAGACAACGGACACATTAACATTTAAAATATCTTAATTAAGACAATATATTATAGTCTCCCATGACACTGTCGGTGCCGCAGCGTCTAGCGCAAATGGTACCCACTCAGCATGTGCTATGAGGCGCAAGAAACGACTCACAGCGCTGGTATTCTGTGGGCCCATTGTTTGGGTACGTCACGGGCTCCTACCTAAATAAAATAAATAAAAATAAATAAATACATAAAAATAAATAAAAAATATGTAGGTATGCGTAGGCCTAACTCACGTGGTTACGGAAATGACACGTGCAAGTATCGGTCCGTGTGAGTTGGTTTTTGGTAAACCGTGTGGCTAAGAGTACCGTCCTTCCGAACCATCACTTTCATACCCAGAAATGTCAGGACCAACTCACACGGACCGATACTTGCACGCGTCATCACATCACCACCTGCGACAATTGCACTTCGTGGTGACATCTTTGACCAGAAGAGCGAATGATCTTTGTGACAAGGATAATTTGAAACAAGAACTTTCATATTGTAACATATATTTCTCGACTGAGAAATATCAGTCAAGGCATGGCTGTATGATGACTGATTCTCTTTGCCGAAATGTCAATTTTTAGAAAACTAAATGCTGGTGTTGCTGACATAAAACTAATTTTCTGCAGAAATAAATAAACTAATAAATATTTTTATTATGGTTGATTCCATTTCATTCTTTTCTTTTTATATTTTACATTCTATAACTGAAATGTTATCGAATGGATTCGTTTTATCTCAGAATCACCAAATTGGTCTTTGGTCTTTTTATTACAGGTTCCGATGGAGTTGAATCGGAATTACGTCAATTTATATTACTTAAATTCGTTTCAGGTTGCCTGTAATCCTTTTATTTGGGTGAAATTTGGCTTTCACCTTAATTTAAATTGTTCGTTTCTAGCGTCACCGTTTGGCTGTATGATTTTTAACCTTTCGCTGAATTTCGAAAAATGTTATAGCTTGACAACCCCAAGCCGTTTGTGTCTAGTCTGTTATATCTGTATGACTTTGCCAGTGTCTACTGGTAGCCAGACTATATAAATTACTAAAAAATGCTACCATAAATGTTTTGAAAACTACGAAAAAATTCTACCATAAATATTTAATAATTTCACCAGGCAAGTGCGTTTTTACAAATGTCTAAGACACAGTAAAGAGTGGGTTTCTCATAGAAATAAGGGTTTCTTAAGCCCGTGGGTACTATTCTAGCGACAAATCCCGGTTCGGCAGCTGGCGATAAATCTATTAGAAAAAAGTCGAATTTTATTCTGTATGGCGGTAAGTCAATTGTACACGAAGAACAACGATCCATGGCCATGAAGTAAGCTTTGGGAAATTGTTCGTCTATTTTATACTAAACTTTAGAAAAATTTAAATCTTAATAAAAAAAATCATAATCTACTTGGCGTTAATGTGCTTTTGCGCCCGAAGGCCCGGACCCGGCCTTGACCATAATCCAGGTTTTGGCAGATCAGGTAATTACAGTGGAGCGACTGCCATCTGAACCCTGACCAGATTGGATCATGGATACACATTCAGTCGCCTGTATTTCATATATTTCATTCATCACGATGTTTTCCCTCACCGTAAGAGCATCATTTTTAAATGGCCCAAATTCTACAGTGCAAAAATTCGGTGGCTAGAGTCTAACGCTGATACTAGTCGAATACCCTAACCGCTCGGCCACCGAGGCTCTCTCGGAGGAAATGTAAATATTATGGCAATACTTGCATACCATAAACCATTTCTTACTATATTACCATCTATTACTACTTACCATCTGGCAGGCCGAAAGATTGTTGAATGAAATGTAATTTGGTATCAATGTGTTTTGTACCTTTGTGGTGGATAAGATTGAACTCAATTTTCTGTGCACTGTGGCGGGTACTTGAACAGAACATCTATATCAGCGTTAGACTCTAGCCACCGAATTTTTGCACTGTAGAATTTGGGCTCTCTATGTTACGGTATCATTAAAAGTTTGTCGGATTGAAATGTTTTGATTCTGATGTAGGAGAGCTGTGCCGACTCGTCCTACCTACCTAAGGGGGCCTACCTAGGGAGCAAAATTTGCAGTGTGGTGTCCAACAAAGTAAAATAGCATCGCCGTCCACACTAAGAGGTGTCGTAAAAGGCGACTTATTTCAGAGGTAGGGCGTTACTTTTCCAAGCTTCAGGTTTTTACCTGAAGGCTTTTACCTTTAGTATGAAATAAGCTGTACCTGTTGTGTTGTTTTTCTTTATGTCAATATTGTATACCTGTTATTGTGCACAATAAACTGTTCAATAAATAAATTATTTTGTATACATACTATCCCTACCCCTCCCTACAGATATAATTATCTATAGATATAATAGTAATTTATACAACTGTCATATAAAAGAGCATAATTATATGCAGTTGCATACACTACTTTATACCTATAATTTTCTCAACTTTGCTGCTGCTGCAAATAGGCTGCGAGTCAGTTCTGTTGTACCTACGCGGTGAGGATGTCAAGCGGCGGGAAATTCAAAGTAGTGAAGTCACTACTTTCACATTTATTTATTTATTCGCTTCAAACAACAAAAAAATATTCACAAACACAACTTACAACTATTAGAAAATAATATTCTGTTAAGCGGGAAATAATTACTCACAAATATAAACAGGAAAATTTGAATTTGTTAAAGAGATTAAGGCTGAATACGCCTACATTTGGCCGTGTCCGGGCGCCCTACAAGAATATAAAAATTATAAGTGTTGCATAATGATTAAAAAGTTATTTTTCGTTCCAGCTGTAATTAAATTAGTATGGGAAATACTGTATCGAAAAGTATTTTTTTAAAATTTCATGACTGGCGTGAAAAAAGTGTATCCTTAAACGACTGTTTTTGAATATGTAATTGGAACATTACGATACTAGTGTAGATAAAACAATTTTAGTTTCAAGTTTCAGCTACCATTGTAAAATAAAAATGTTAATGACCATATCAGATATTTCCAGTTTCCAATCTTAAAATTGCTAGTATATAGTTTCCAATCATAAAAAAGAAGTACAAGAACTAAAAACGTCCGACTGCTATTAAAAAACTGAAAAGTAAAAACAAACCAAGTGTTATAAGTAAATACCAAGTGTTATAATAAAAAAAAAAATACGTGTACATAGTGCAAATATTCTTTTAGTTTAAAT
This sequence comes from Blastobasis lacticolella, assembly GCA_905147135.1. NCBI lineage: Eukaryota > Metazoa > Arthropoda > Insecta > Lepidoptera > Blastobasidae > Blastobasis > Blastobasis lacticolella. The sequence continues at coordinate 2,991,681 of LR990051.1, forward strand.
TTAAAAGCAGTCGGGCCCATTTTCATGTAGGTGGACACGGATACTTAATATTTATAGAAATTTAGAATGCCCAGCCTGCTTGCAAGTTTAAATTAAACTAACATTTGTACTATATAGGAATATCTATTTACTTACTTATTGTAATTAAATTCACTGAACTAAATTGGTATACTCTGATTCGAGTACTTCGTTGGTAATTACCATGCACACGAATGTTGAACGACGTTTTTTAACAAACTTGCGACGAAAAAAGATAATTCCTTCATTAATTAGTCCAAAGACACGCCACGACATACGCTTGCCTCAGATACGTGTACTCAGCATAACGCATTTAGCGGCGTTGTGGTGAACACTTTTCAATATACTTGTATATCATACGAGAACCACTCGTCAAAAAAATACAACTTTAGGGGAAAATCCAGAAGATAATTATTATAAATCTCAAAATGTTTCGTTTCCTAGTCCTTCGTCAATCGCAAAGCCGCGCAACAAATAGGCAATATCCTGATTAGTTCGGAAGTTGCCTCGACCGAGTTTCAATCTACCTGTTGATTGCCTCTTAAGTGGGGCCAAGTGCTTGCCAACGCATCATCATCATCATCATCTCGTCGTTAAATCCCGGTTGCGCCCCCGCGCTACACGCGGGTGCCCGGGGTCCGCCTTCCTGCTATGTCTAGTCCACTTTGCTCGGTCTTCGGCATCCTTCATAGTGAGTCCGTTGGCACGCATGTCACTCTTAACGACGTCCAGCCATCGCTTCTTGGGCCGGCCTCTCCTTCTCGTGCCTGGTGGGGGCGGCATGGCCAGACATCTGTTCCCCACATAATTTGCCGGTCTGCGCAAGACGTGGCCATACCATCGAAGGCGACACTCCTGTAGCTTATCTGCGATGTCACGGACACGAAGGCTACCGCGGATGTGGGCGCTCCGCACGCGATCTTTGCGGGAAACCCCACACATCCACCGCAGCATCTTCATTTCCGTGACTCGCAACTCCTGCTTGTGTCGCTCTAGTAGAGGCCAAGTCTCGCTGCCGTATAAGAGAACAGGTCTAATATTGGACTTGTAGACCTGTCCCTTCAGTTTCATCGGCATCTTGGGGTCACAAATGACAGCCGTCACCTCCCGCCACTTTGCCCAAGCCGCGGATATTCGGGCTTTGACGTCGCTGTCGATTTCACCAGTTGCGCTTAGTACTGACCCCAGGTATCTGGCCTGATCCGTTCGTTTCACCTCCTCTTCACCTATGCGGATGGGTAGGGGGTCTGTACTGTTGCAAGCCATGTACTCTGTCTTCGCCACATTTATCTTCAGACCGCCGTTCTCAAGCGACTCCTTCCACTTTTCCACCCGTTGGACAAGACGCCCCTTGTCAGAGTCTGTCAACGCGATATCGTCAGCATACATGAGTAGCCACGGAGGTACCTCATGATAGTCTCGGATGCTGTCTGACAGTACGTCTAATATCACGTTGAACAGAAGTGGGCTGAGCACAGAGCCCTGGTGTACCCCAACGGTAATCGGGAAAGTGTTGGTATCGCCAACAGCAGTCCTAACTATGGAATCGGAATCGCGGTACATGTCTCGGATTATGTCAATATAGGCCTCAGGTACTGACTTGGACCGCAACGCCCACCAGATCATCTCACGAGGGACACAGTCAAAGGCCTTCTGCATGTCCAGAAACAGGAAATACAGGGGCGTGTTCCTTGATCTGTATCCCTCCATGAGAGTTCTTAGGGCAAATACGGGGTCCATGGTCCCACAACCCGGCCGGAACCCATACTGACAATCCGAGATTGTACACTCCCGTCGGATTCGAGAGTCCACAATGCGTTCGAAGAGCTTCATGGTGTGAGACATCACCTTTATACCGCGGTAGTTGGTACACTCCCGCACTGAACCCTTACCTTTAAAAACTGGGGTAATTATACTCAGCCTCCATTGGTTTGGTATCTTCCCGGTGAGGAGAATGCGGTTATAAATATCGGTAAGGATGCTCACACCACGAGAGCCCATTGATTTCCACGCCTCAATAGGGACTCCATCGGGTCCGACGGCTTTCCGATTCTTCATGCGGCGAAGAGCCACCTCGACTTCTTCAGGCGTTATCGATGGCACGAGTCCTTGATTTGGAGGGAGGTCCAGTGGATGCACCTCTTTATGCTGCTTATTCAGTAGCTCGTGGAAATACGAGCGCCATCTCTCCTTTACCGCGCGGTCGTCGCATAACAGGTTACCTTGAGGGTCATTTACACAGCGACAAATGGAAATATCCTGTGCCGCTTTGACCCTCGATCGTGCCAACTTGTAGATGAGTTTCTGCCCCTCAGACGATTCCAACTTTTCGTACAAAGGACGTAAGTGGTCTTGTCTGGCTCTGGCTACCGCTCGTTTGGTGGCGCGTTTGGCATCCCTGTATGCAGCGTGGTCTTCAGGAGATCTGGACGCTTGCCACTTTTTAAAGAGGGCTTTCTTTACCCTAATCTCCCTCTGGACTGTGTCGTTCCACCACCAGGTCTCCTTGTCAAGCCTGCGTCCGCCCCTTGACACCCCCAGCACCGTCCTTGCCGCCCGTACGATAGCTGCCTGAGTTCTGTCCTAGAGTTGTTGGATGGATTCGCCGTCTGTCGCAATACTAAGATCGTTGACAGCAGCGGCGAACGCATGGGACTTGGTTCCTTCAAGCAGCCACCACCGGGTTTCACGACGGCACTGCTCCCGGTATTTGCCTCTGGGCTTCACGCGCAGGTCCATCACAAGGACCCGATGTTGGGCAGTGAGACTCTCTCCGGGTATGACTTTACAGGTGGCCACTTTGCTAATATTGTCTCTCCGAGTGAGAAAGTAATCAATCTGGGTAGCGCTCCTCCCACTCTTGTAGGTGATCAGATGCTCGGATTTCTTTTGGAAAAAGGTGTTCACAACGGCCAGATCGGCAGCCATACACGTCCGGAGAATTTCTTCCCCTTCAGCGTTACGGCTCCCAAAACCAAAACCGCCATGAACACGGCCAAACTCCTCACACTTCTCACCCACATGACCGTTCAGATCGCCACCCACAACAATACCCTGCGACAACGGGACGTTACGTAGTACTTCCCCGATTTGCTCCCAAAACAACGCCTTGTCCGCGTCGCTGCAACCGACTTGTGGAGCGTAGGCGCTTACCAAATTGGTCACGACCCCTTCGATAAGCACTCCCACAACCATAATGCGGTCGCTTACACGCTTCACGTCCAAGACGCAGTCCCGAAACTCCTCAGAGAGCACCACCCCCACCCCGTTATCCCCACTCGGAGAGCCAGTGTATATTAGCTTGTAGCCGTTCCCGATGTTACGGGACCTGTTGCCTCTCCACCTGGTCTCCTGCAGAAACGCCACTGCCACCTTACGCCTGGCGAGTACATTGGCCAGCTCACGAGCACGCCCGGTCAGCGTGCCAAGGTTCCAGCTAGCAAAGCGGACTTTTCTTTGGGCTAGCTTCTTTAACCGGGTCCACCCTTGGCCCGGTAGCCCTAACCCATTTAACACAGAGGTAGGGCGATTCCCCTGCGCGTCGTTTTGCGGCGACGCCCTATCTATGTCGGGTTTCCGTGCTTGCCTTTCCATATTTTTTTTGGTGTTTGGCTTTTTATGTGCGGCGACTACCATCCGACCCACACAACCCGTTAAGGAAAAGCCGGTTCGCCAGAGCCTCGTCCGTCTGTCAGCAGGGGGACCGCGGGCAGGTGAGGTTGGCTTGGGCCCATAAGATGGTGTTTGGGCCCCATACCCCCCCAAGTGCTTGCCAACGCGACCTGTTGGAATGCGTCGAATCACAGTAACACAGTAACCCTTTACTCAATAACCTAACTCAACTTCTAAGTATCTTGTACCCGTTTTGAACAGTGCTTGACATGTGGCGACCCCTCCTCTTATCGATTGACGGATGTCGTACCTAAAAAGCGATAAGTGTCATAGAGGCAGACTGCCTATGGAACCAATTCTACGTAACCAGTAACAAATGAAGAATCCATATTACCTTCGTGAAACAGAACATGAACCTCAACATTTTCTGTTGTGTATTTTCGTAACCAGCCTGCTAAGAGTGGGGATTATAATAACTAACTTTTCGACTAAAGGTTCAAGTCCAGCAGTGCACATTTATGGGCTTGTGGTGTTAAACCCCAGAGGTAACAATATTTTATTTTTAGTCATAATTCATTGAAAATTACCCACCTGCTAACCATATTATTTTGGAACTCCTTTAACGTGGCTATTACCCATTAGCGAAACCAACCCTCTGGAGGCTTCGGAGATAAGCCATTATGAGATAGAAAAGAAGAGCTTAAACTTTTTTAAAGTCATTTATAAGCAACGCAAGTTGAGGCTGAGTTTACTTCGTTTTAATTAACTGATCACTTTGCTGCTATTGAGGAATTTCATCGGGCTGCTAGGAGAACAATTTGCAATGATAAACTTTTCAATGACCTATACCATCAATAAGAGTTTGGATCGATTATGGGCAGTATTTTTTTATCGGAGTTCGAAATAATAGGTATCCTGTACTCGACAGTGTAATCCGCTGTATATACATACCGTCTTCGCGGTGGATGAGTCTACAAGACGATCATTAGACCGGTCGTATTGTATGGATCTGAATATTGGCCACCAAAGTCGCGACTTGCCCGTCTTGCTACGCAGGCTTATCCAATAATAAGTGATCACCGCTACACAAAGACGGTTGTCTTTGTAACAAATAATTGTTACACCCGTAGCATCGCATTTGCGTTTATGGAAAATTTGTTGTGTTGTTGTTAAAATTAAGGGGATGGAAATAGTCGGTATAGGACTTTAAAACAAATATTTACACATTTTAGCATTTATAATTTATTAACAGACTACATCCGTAAAAGCAAAATTTAATTAGTAAGTATATGTAGATGTTTGGTACAGTATGTTATAGTAGTGTGGCAGGCAGGTTGGAGATCGCAGTGTTTAAATATAACAATGGAAAATTCTGCTGCCCATTTTTCAGACTACGGAGACTATTGATCTTTTGCCTCGAAAACATTAATCACCTTGTACGACACCCATGAGTGTAAGGGGTTGGTGCTATTCTACTCTACCGGACACCACACGGCCATCAATATTATCTGCTGTGTAAAATTTGTTTCATGTTTATCGGCAGCAAAGAGGTGGATGATAGTGTAACTATGTACCATGAACTCGTCAACGTACTATTTATTTATATATCGTATGTTATTTATACAGGGTGTAAAAAGACCGCTAGCGTTAATTAAAATCTCATATTCTAACCATGAAACTGAACAACTTTCCCCAAGAAACATACCTGCGGAAACTCATAATTTAAGCAGAAATCGAGATTTTTTAAAAATATATGTGTGGTACTTGGGGACTGCCGCGGTAAAGCTATTGCATAGCATTTTTTATCAACTTATGCAATTATAATTATTTATTTATTTTATTTATGCAGTATTTTTTTTTCTTTGATATTAATTCGAGCTAATTAATGCGAGTTTCGTACAGCCGTACCATATACATACACGTTAAGGTTCAACTAGGCGCGGGCTCGAACTCACTCGTGGACGCGGCCAAAAAGCACGCTGTCTCACCTATCATTGTGTCTAAAAGAGATAGAATCAGTTACGAGCAGTTAGCAGCTAGTCTACACGCATACGTCTAGTCGCACGCACACAAACACCGTGCCGAAGTCTGCCGAACTGAAACGACGTTAGACGATGCACAGCTGAAAACGCCGCACCGCTGTGCCGGTCGTAGTGGGGCGTGTTAGGTTTTTTCGTAACGGAATTTCTTGATTCGGTCGCCGCGCTCAAATCCCGCGATAAAAGCTATGCAATAGCTTAAAAAAGTTGTATTTTTGTACTAAAAATATCAAGTATCAATAACTAAATCGTTCACAATTAATTTAGACACCCAAAGTTCAAATTTAAGTTGAAATAAAAGCACTTTAAGTTAAAGCACGCAATGTAAAGCTACACGTGCGCCTAACTACCGAGTCACGTGGGCGAGCGAGAGGCGTGCACCGGTCGACGTACATTGCGCGTCGCAATTAATTATTTATTTTAAGTAGCGAAAGATGGGGTTTCAATTAATGCTTGCGGTCTTTTTACAACCTGTATATCGTATAGTTGATAGACTTAGAAATGAATAGGCATATCATACACAGAGCAGTGTGTGGTTAAAATATAGGTTGCTTATCATGATTTCTTTTAACAGATGCTCTCAAATACTTAACCAAAACTTGGTTTTGAAGTAAACTTAAACAATTTATTTGACGTTAAGTGAAATATTTTACTTCAAAAGCACGTAATAAATTAACGCTATTGGTTAGTTGAACGACATGCAAAATATCGTGAATATCTTAAATGTTTGGCGTCAAGTTATGGGACCCAAGAAAAAATAACAACAAGTGATAGTGATGTGAATATACAAATACGTTTCAACGAAATATCGAAATAAATAATTGAATAAAATTACAAGTCAAATTTATTTGCTTCATAGAAATTAAATATCTCTATACTCAGTCTGATGTAACATAACATCGAGTTTATAGTACCTAAAATGACTTTATATTGTTTACTTATAACTCCCTACATTATTACTTTTGGTCCTTATAAACCAATAGCTGTTGTAACATTTAACTATTTTCGGTTTATCAGGAACATTTTGTAAAATTTATGAATGTGCGAACGTTATGAGAGCAGTCGCTTGGACCTCACAAAATTAGAAATATTTCATTTTTTGTTTGTTTGAAATATTGAACTGTGGGAATTTTGAAGAAAAGGTTTACAAGCAACGTGGCCAATGAGTATAAACGAGACAGTCAGCACCAGGGGCGCGTCGCGTTTACATCATCGTATCCATTTCCGTAAATAAGAAACGCCAGGCTTTTTCAAATTTCCTCTAAAAATTCATTACAACTCGCGTGTGGTTTGTTAAATTAATTAGTGCTTTATCTTGTGACGTTTCTTTCGTTCTCTATCTATTTCTATATCTCCGCAGTGCCAGTGATTTGGTTTGTTTTGGATTTGTCTTTGTTTCTAAATTTCGAAAGCGTAAGTTACATTTTCATTATTTTTGTAGAGTATTTATTAGGGCTCTAAAGGTGATTAAAACACAAATTTTTGAGAAAAAGATTACCAAATTAAATATCATCAGTACTTACACTGACTGAATAAAAAACTATAGAACTAACCTGGGACACAGTTTCAGATGTGACATCGAATACACTCTAAGAGAATGAGTTGAGCACGAATCCCAACTTTGTCTTCGATGACCTAGACGCTCTAACTAACTCTACGTCTAGGTTTGCTGCCGAATTCTGGTACGATTTTGACCCATGTTCCGTTTAAGAATCTTTGTGCTTTTAAAGCTTTAATGACATTTTCCTACGGACATGAATTTCGAGTTCGGATCGAAACCTGGTCCGAGTCGTTAGCGTCCCTCACACTAGGCACACAACTTACACGCCCGAAGTAAATAAAATTTAAATAATAGTCTCTCCTTTGACTCGTGAGTCGATAGGTAGGACCATAATAATGCCTGACGAGATGATCGGAATATGTGTGACGGTTTGAGCGAAGTAGACAAAAGGTCACTGGTTCGTTTGATGTCGAGGTTCCACTGGACGCCTGAGCAGGTGAGCCCAGGTTTTTCCTTTCGATTAGTCTATTTCCGAGACTTACAGGTCCATATTTCACAATTCATTAGGGTCAGGACTATGATAGACGGGGTTGGGTTGGCAACCATGGGGTTAGGAGTGGCCACAGAAGAAAGAAGAATCCATTGCTGTTTCAAGTGCTGTCAAAGCTAAGTCATGTTTACTTTATACTTTGTTTGATTTCTTGTGCGGATTTTATAAATTGTTTGACTATTTCGATTTGCGTGGATTACATTTAAATCATCTTATTTAGGCGGATTTTATATTTCATTCGTTTCAATTGTGCGGATTTTGATGTTTGATTTCACTTTTTTTTACGTAAACTAAATTTTTTTTATTTGCCAATAACTTCCGAATTGAATGCAGTTGATTAACAGAGTATTCCTTGTGAAGTTTTTTAAAATGTACTCGCTTACGTATGTCGAAATCACAACATGTGAAATGAGGTTTTTATGTTATGTCTACTTTTATAGGTAGATATGTGTGTATTTATACAGATCTTAGATACAGATAGATAGGTATAAGGCTGACTGAAAAGTTACAATAGTGAACCAAATCTATATATATATATTTACACATGCAATATTTTGACATGCAATACATATTATTTAAAAGCTGACATTTGTATAAGTTTAACTGACATATATATACCTATGTTTATTTCTGTTTTATGATTATGACATGAATTAATTCTAAAGTGACGTTGTAATGCTGAAGATAAATGTATTTATAATTATAAACTATAATTATTAATGAAATGTAATGAGAATATGAGTCTGTAAAACTTGAAATAAATTATATTTAATTTTATAGATAAAGTACATAAGTACAAAAATATTGCGATGCGCTTGACGTAGCGTTTACTGCGCGCGATGTATTTACAAAACCAGAAGAACAAAACCTCCACGACCGCGTACGCTCAAATCAGCCTAGCCAATACCCCTAAAGCGTTGGACACTGGAATATAGGTGATTGCATTAGTGCAGCACGGCCACATCCACCAGCCGATCTACTTGCGTGGGAACGCTGAGGGGGACCTCAGCTCGCAATAAATAAGAACAAGAAAATATGTAATGTTTCTGTAATGAAATATTCTATGAATATCCTGTGTGTGTTTTAGTTTTAAGCTATGTGCGGTGTAATGTACTCATGGGATCATCAGCACAATATACGACGCAGTTCCTTTCGATCAAGTTTGCCCCTGTGTCCGCGAGGCAATTCCTCAAGGATCCGCACAGCTGACAGCGGAGTTTTTGCATAGAGCTGCAAATAAAAAGAAAACAAGAGTTATCCGTTGTAAAGAATAGTTAGACAGATTAGTGATAAGATAATCAAAGAGTAGATCAAATATTTTAAAAAATAAGATTGATTTTTATTTTATTTTTAAAGCTGAATTTTATGAACTAACACTAGTTCATAAAATTCAGCACGTTCAAATAGTGGTCAAACCTTTACTACAGACACGGATATAATTTTTCATAAAGTGGCACGCCACGATCAGTTTGTCATGGCTAACTTTATCATGGCACTAGATCAAGCGGCGTGAAAATGAGTGGCCACCATAAAACACGGTTGAAGTTGTCTAAAACCGTCCAAGTGCGAATCTAACTCGCATGCAAAGGCTTTCGTCCGTGCCATTTGCATCAATATAATACGTCAAATTTTATAAAATTTAAGTCTTTGTAGCGTAAGTCCGGCTCACGCTATACCCGGTTTTTGGTATTTGTTGTTATTAATTAAGGTATATTTAATATTAGTACTATAATTACACAAAGTTTGGGCTTATATGTATAGTAGTTTTTACGATAGAGAAATAATTAAAAATACGTGTGGCACTCGGGGACTCCCGCGGTAAAGCTATTGCATAGCATTTTTTATCAACTTATGCAATTATAATTATTTATTTATTTTATTTATGCAGTATTTTTTTTTCTTTGATATTAATTCGAGCTAATTAATGCGAGCTTCGTACAGTCGTACCATATACATACACGTTAAGGTTCAACTAGTCGCGGGCTCGAACTCACTCGTGGACGCGGCCAAAAAGCACGCTGTCTCACCTAGCATTGTGTCTAAAAGATATAGAATCAGTTATGAGCAGTTAGCAGCTAGTCTACACGCATACGTCTAGTCGCACGCACACAAACACCGTGCCGAAGTCTGCCGAACTGAAACGACGTTAGACGATGCACGGCTTTCAACGCCCGCACCGCTGTGCCGGTCGGAGTGGGGGGTGTTCGGTTTTTTTCGTTACGGAATTTCTTGATTCGGTCGCCGCGCTCAAAGCCCGCGATAATAGCTATGCAATAAGTGAATAAGCATGTATGGATTCTTATTTCCAACATTTTTGAATTTTTATTACTTTTAATACCGGTCATAGAAACACATATTCTGTGATAATTTCAAGTACTTGGTTGTCACGGTTCCAAAGATACAGGTCTGTGACAGACCGACTAATGGACAGACAACGGAGGCTACCCTTCGGTTACGGAACCCTAACAACCGGGCCAGGTGTGTCGGACCACGTGTAGTGTAGGGTGCCGTAGGCGAGATATAATGAGACGAAACCGGAAGATAAAAACACCACGGAATAATTCACAAACTTCTCAATTTGATCCCAAGGACAACGTATATTGAAGAACATCGAAAGCTAGCTAATAATATATCTGATTTTCCAAAGCTCATATCCAAACTAAGAATTATAGGGTAACCTGCGGATTGATGAAGTCGAGGATCTCCTGCGGTTCCGGCTGGTATCCCGCGTGCGGCACCACGAACGCCACTGCCACTTCTCCGAATGCTTCATCAGGTGCGCCCACGACTGCCACCTCCGCCACGGACGAGTGTCGCAACAGGATTGTCTCAACAAGCTCAGGTGAAATCTGTATGATCCAAAATTATTTATGGTTAACTATTTACGGTATGTATTTTGGTATTTCCAAATGTTAACACATTTATTTCTGAGCGAACAAAGGCCCGCCGCTGCAGCTCTGGTTTAGCCAGAATAGAGACTACCGGGGACGAAAGAACAGAAAAGCAGACCTTGGCAGAAGCCGTGATTAGTTAGGCTGCGTGGGCTCGGCCACGTAAAGAGACGAGGATCGCGCCGCAAGGAGCATTGCACTTATTGCAGAGCACACTGGGCATCCTCGATTAGCAGGAAATGGCACAGGATAGGAATAAGTGGCGATATCTGGTGTCGGAGAAATAGATCCACTTTACGTTAAGTAATGAGATATATACTAACCATCATGCCACCATAATTTATGATATCCTTTACTCTGTCTGTAAGGAAAACATATTTGTCTTCATCGTAATATCCGAGATCTCCTGTTCTGTAGAATCCTTCTTCGTCCTTAAATTGTTGAGGGTTCTGATTTAGATATCCTGTAGAATTATAATTACAAATTACATAATATCAACAGCCCGTAGCAGTTCTGCTGGACTTGAGCCTATGTCAAAGTAGGAAAACGCTGCTGCCCTTAATCTAGCTACGGAGCTCGCACCGTGAATAGAATGATTTCTACCATTTCAGTCACCACGGAGTTTTGAATTACAATCATTACTAGTAATAAGTTCTTAAATGAAAATCATTTTCTCATAACAAGCTTTTCAAGCGAGTATATCTCGCGATAAATGCTTGTTACTGTACTCATCAAAACCATTTCAAAAACCATAAGCACGAAGTAGGTATATTAACGTATTATCATCCAAATTACATAGGTTTACCAGCTCAATCGGATACCAACAATAGGTCGAAAAATGATTTGCAAATTTTGACTTACAACTGACATACGAACAGTGCATGTTAAATAAAAGCTTGTAAAATACAAGTTATTTCCACATAATCACATAATTAATATAAAATAATGATAATGTACCTGAAATCAACTGACCGTTCTTGACGAGAATTTCACCGACTTTGTTCGGGCCCAGAACTTTACCTGTTTCCAAATCTACAAACTGAAATATATAAAATATTATTAAGTAAGATTAATAATAACAGTATAATTTGTTTTATTGCAACGTCGGCAACAGTAAAGCCAATCCGTCTGTAATGTACGCATAGCTTTAATGGGAAGTATGTTATTCAGGAACTTTTTTTTCGAACTAGTCCTAGTTTACGCGATGATCAGATATTTTAAAACAGCTTTTAACTCTTGTTAAACCTCGATTAATTCATTGAAACTTGTATAATTTTAAACTCATCTTTCGTGTTGAGTATAGTATCGACAGTAATTTTGGAAACAAACAGTAGTTTGTTTTTAAGTAAGTTTGGTTGTTGTATGTTACTGTCCATTACTTACCTAATAGTTAAGACCGTACATCTATGAACGAAACCAGCCCTAATTTTCTATATGAGAGACTTCAAGTGCTTTTCTTTCGGATAATTCTTAATTACCTTTCCAACACCAGCATAAAATCGTCCAACACTTCCCGGTTTTTTGGTTGCTAAATGAACATCCATGCATATTAAACCAGCCTCAGTGCAGCCGTACCATTGACACACTACCGAATTTGGGAATCTGAAATTTTTGTTACTAGTCACATTTCTGATTTTGTGTAAGTACCTCTATGAAATCGCCACATAGGCATGTAGTTTTGTAACTTACCTTTCCTCTAAAATTTTAGATATTGAAGGTTTCAGAGACGCTGCCATTGACATGATAAGTTTTAGTGAGCTTAAGTCATATTTTCTCCATTTTGGGTAGGTTGCTATATCAAAAAGCATGCTTGATGAACGAACTAATATAGAAATCTGGAACATAGAAATTTTACGTACACTGTAGGGACATAATTAGTTAGTAACCCTGTTTTAGTAACGAATAGGAATTGTAGTCACCAATTATATTCCAGTTTACTGAAATAATCATTATTTTATGTCAGAGGCAAAAGCCAACAGGGACGATATTCAGTCTTGTCTAAAGGTTATGTTTGATCGTTTGGACATAGCTCTCAAGGCAGTTTCTGATTGGGGCGAAGCCAATCTGGTGGCGTTCAACGCAACCAAAACTCAGGCGAGTTTGTTTTCCGCCAAAAGGAGTCAATTCCATCGAACTTCATCTTTTCGGGATGTTCCTGTGGAAATTACCGACAAACTACGGCTTTTTGGTGTTGAGCTAGCTACAAATCTCAACCTCGGTCAGTACACGAATCCAAAGCAAAGACTGCAGCATACAAACTTGGTATCCTCTCGAAGGTTAGGCGGTACTTCACTTCAAAGCATTTGCTTCAGTTATATCAAGCACAAGTGCGGTCCTGCATGGAGTACTGCTGCCACCTCTGGGATGGATCAGCCAAATATCAACTAGCGGCTTTAGATTCGGTGGAAAAACGTGCAAAGAAGATAATTTGTGACACGCGATTGATTGAAGCTAGGCTGCAGAGCCGCGAACGGGTTGCGCGTCTGTCGATCTTCTATAGATTACATTTCGGAGAGTGTGCGAAGCAGCTGCATGACCTTATTCAGCCGGCCCCTTTCCGCCATCGGGAGACGCGATCTGGGCGAGCGCTTCATCCTTATGTCGTGGAACTTCCAGCTATCCGCACGAGCCGCTTTGGATCGACCTTTATAATGCGTACGGCTAAGGAATGGAACGCGTTGTCTGCGAGTGTGCTCCCTGATCAATATAATCTGGATACCTTTAAGGCTAGAGTGAATAGGCTGTTCCAAGACGGGCATGCTTCATCTTTGGCCGCATCGTCACTTACCAACAGGTGAGATGGCGGTCAAATGCCTGTCTTGTCTGATATAAAAAAAAACTTACCTTATAATCTTCTATTGCTTTAAGTACAGTTTTCGGGCTTAAATCTATTGTAAAGAAGGCTGATACACCGAAGTAGAGACTACAGAATCCCCCTTGGCAAAACTCTGATCCGACCATCAGAACAGGTGTACCTTCAGAGTAGCTGTAAAAAAGGGTTATGGGTTAATACTTCGTGGTGTGTAGACTCATGAATAGTGAAATCATAGATTGAGAAATATGTGTGTAAGATTTTCGTAAAATGTTAATTGCAACACGACGTTTAGGTTGTAAATGTCTACTAACCTCGGTAAATGTAATGCAAAAATTTCTGTAAAAAGATCTTTATGCATCCAAGGTACTGCTTTTGGTAGCCCAGTTGTTCCAGATGAATAATAAATCGTAACTAAGTGAGAGTTTCCATCTACAGGTACAGGACTAAAATCTTTCACATCATCTCCATTATCCAATTCCAAGAAATCATCGTACGTTGTTGCCCCATCTTGCTTTTCATCACTAAATACAATGATATGTTGAATGCTCTCAACTGAATTAAGTTCGTTCTTATACGTCTTGTATCCTTGTTTTGAGATGAATATCACCTTCGGTTTTGATAAGTTTAGTTTGTGAAGAATAATTGCTGAAATTTTTAATAACAATATCTTTCAGTATATCTATTAAAGGCACATCAATCCTACTGCCTTCTGCATAGTACTACAGCTACACAATTTTAAGAACAAGAAGCAAGTCTCGTGACAATGTAATGCACGGCATACCGCTTCCCGACGTATCGAGGTTAGTGTAAGTGCCACCGGCGCATATGATGCCTAGTAAAGTGGGGTAGAAATCCAAGCGCTCAGGGCTGCACACGGCCGCTATGTCTCCTGGCTCCAAACCCAGTCGCAACAGCGCCCGCGCCACGCGCACCGCCTGTCGCCACAATCCGTCGTAAGACAAGCTCTCGCCAGTCTCGGCGTTCGTCTAAAAACAAATTGCCCTGCTAAGACTTGATCGCAGCGCTACATTGTAACAAATAAGGGCGAAATTGCAACGTGCAATTTTCTATTGATATAACATTTTACAGCCCACTGCATTGTCACAAGAAAGCACCCCGATCAAAGTTAAATTTCATCTCATCAATTACATCACTTCAAAAACATGTAATGTTAAAAATAATCATGTCTGACTATGTACCTAACATTGTACCGTAAAAAGTCGTGAGATCTGTTAAGCCAAATCATTATTATAAGAGCGTCGGTAGCCGGGCGGTTGAGTATCCAACTCATAAGCGAGAGGTACCCGGTTCGAATCCCGCTACGGCCATGTACCAATGACAATTTTCTGAGTTTTGTACCTTGTTGACCCGATGTTCTTACGGTGAGAAAAACATCGTGATGAAACCTGCAAATCAAGACAACTCAACTTGTAACCATGATCCATGATCTGGTCAGGTTCCGCTAGTAACAAGGTCACGGAGGTCAGATGGTAGTCGCTCCACTGTAATTACCTTATCGCCAAATCCTGGGTCATGTTCAAGGCGGACCCCGGGCCCTCATTCTTGAAAGCACAACCGGGACATTGACGCCAAGATGATTATATTTTTTATTTGCCATGTCATTATATTGATTATCTGCACTAATGTATAAAGAGGAAAGATTTTGATTGTTTGTCGGTTAATTTGTAGATAAACTCAAAAGAAACATATTTCCATTAGGGATCTAAAGCATTCCTAAAATCCTAACCACTCGCTAGATGGCGTCCCGTCAATTTTGATAATTGAAGATCGCTTGAAATAGGTACTTAGCAAAGAGGATATAAACACTGGGTACGTTGTACTGGATAATAATATATTTATCAATAGTTTTCAACAATTTTAGAGGTTTTCATAATTAAATCAATCAATCAATCAACTTTTCAATGAAATGGCAACGGGTCGTTCAACAACTTGACAACCATTAATGCCAGTGTTAAAGTGCAAGGAAAACACACTGAAAAAGTTTGACCGGTTTGAAATGAAAAAAAAAAATCAGCATTGCATTTCTCATCTGTGGCATTGTCAGAAGCCATTCATAAATTATAACAAACAAATCAAACACAAATTTGACTGAGTCAGTTCGATTCATAGACGCCAAGTTCAAGAATGGACGTAATTATAATGTAAAAAGTTTGTATTAAAATATAACATAGTGCGTACTCCCATATTTTTCTTTTGCATTTATTTAAACCTTTAAAAGTTATGTTTATATTATTTATTTATTATTAACAAGCTTTTTATTTTTAAGTTTAGTATTAGTTGGCTGGATGAGATTACTGCCATAACCATACAGATTTAAAAAAAGAGGAAATTGCAATTCGGAGTGTGCGGTTCTCAGATCAAAATGTCCTCGTTGCTAAAACGTCCATAGCGTAAAATGGTATGGGAGAAAAAAGTCCTCAATTGAAAAGGTACAGCAATAAAAAGCAAAATGTGTAAGATTGCCATCTTTTGATGTTTTTTAAACCAACTGACTGTACCTACTATGTTTTTAAATTAGAGATCTCTAAATATCACACAAAAAGTACCAAAATTTTGCCTGTTCACGCATTACTTCAGAATGAATGAGCTATTTAACTAATATTTTTTCTTGGGTTTGTAATTTTCAGGATAAGGTTTGTAGATATGCTAGAAAAATGGGTAGGTAGGTGTAGGGTAGGTGTAGGATAGGTGTAGGGGGGAGAAAGGTAGCGGTAGGACGCCACGCAAACGTAGTCGTGCCGGGTCCACTATTAAAACCGGGCGAAAATAATGATGCCTAATATTTAAACAACTTAAACATAATACATAAACAATATATAATTACATATTAAAACTACCTATTAGCCTAATATTGATTAACAACAACATAGATCCCAAAACTATAAAAAAGTATCTGGGTGATGGTTTCGTACTTTGATGCTAGTCGAACTACAGCAAAGCAACGAGCTTACCATTCGAGGTGTACCGCTGGGGACCTTGAGACTAGTTGAACATTCTCGAGAACCGATGAATACCCAGTGACAGTCTTCATCATCTCGGCGTTAAATCCCGGTTGCACTCTCGCGCAACACGCGGGTACAGTATATTATTATTTTGGATTGAATCCCGTGTCATTTCATTCACTTTAAAATAATGACAATAAACAAGCAATTTTGTATGTAATTATCATGACTTATGAATCAAATATACTTACAATCGCAGTTTTATCTCCATATTGCTTACATTTTTCCAGCACAGTAGCTCCTACATTAAGGTCCTCTGGTACATCAATCTGTTCATCTCCATAGAGATAGTTTTCAAAATTCATGATTTTATAAACGTGCTAAATTGTAAGACGTCTACGTTGTAGATTGTGTGTTGTCTAGAAATTGAAATGAAAGCAATATTGGTTAGATTTACTTTAATATACCCATTGTAGAAAAAAATATGTTTTCATAAGGGCACGCCAGTGTTTGCGCCAAGTAAATTCGGAATTTATCTAGATTTTACAACAGACATGATCATATCTTTAGCATGCCTGATTGGCCATAACTGTGTTTCTTTGGGTCACCGCTGTATATCCTGTATAAACAGCAGTAGCAGCAGTGGTAACGAGTGAGGCTTTGTCCGATCTTCTTTTTCTTCGGCCTTGCTACATTATTCCCATATTATTTGGGGTCACCACTACTTGTACATTTTCGCAACAACGGCTCTGTTTTGGATCATATTCGTATCAATATTTGCCTCTATCTCCAAAACTCCGATATGAAGGGAAATAGGTAATATCGCAACATTGAGTGGGCAATAGCAGATCATATCGCCCGCAGAAGAAATTTTAAGCAACAGCTGGCACGTCGCGACTTCGTTGTTGTTTTGCCCTATAAACCTTCCTCATAAAAAACTCTGCCTATTTTAAAATTTATTGCGAAGAGACAGACAGACGCGGTGTAGGACTCGAATCGAAAAAAAAAAAAGTTATAGCTTATTTAAAACCGCCGTGTCCGAGTCTATTTTCTCCAAAAACGAATATTTTATCCGAAATCTTTTAACCGAATATTGGCGAAGTTAAGAGGAAAAGAGACAGCGCAACTGTCTTATATCGCGATGTCACATTGTCTCTTACTTCGGGGTATTTTATTTCAACAACGTAACAATACAGTTGTCACTGCGCACGCGACCTGCAAGGTGCTCTTGGTTTTCAACGGAAACGTGATATTACGATAATATCACGGTTT
The DNA here is from genome assembly GCA_905147135.1 of Blastobasis lacticolella. Lineage (NCBI taxonomy): Eukaryota > Metazoa > Arthropoda > Insecta > Lepidoptera > Blastobasidae > Blastobasis > Blastobasis lacticolella. Next base: position 3,009,342 of record LR990051.1, read on the forward strand.
GGTTGGTTCAGTTTTAATATTATATTTTATAACGTTGTATAGTATGTTAACACAGTGTCGTTGATAAAATTAAGTGGAGTCTGAATTGGGACAAATCATCATGACACCCTGTTGCTGAAAGAACTTCAATTTTACTTTGTGTTATCTTAAGATGCAACATTGTTGGTGATTACATTTTTGCCATACAAAAATCAAGTTGATTGATGTTCCATTTTTCCAGATAATATTCATATTTTGATGTGTAGTATTCCTAAATACAACGTTGTTTATAGTAAAACAAATGCGTTGCGTGTTATATGTTGTTTTTTCAGATGAGACCGCGAACTAAACGACTTTTAGAACTTGCAATAGGCATTGAGAAATCCAGTATTCCCGTTACAGTGCCTATTAGTACAGAAGCCACCAAATGAGCTCTGGCATCATTAGCAGACTCCATTGTAAAACTCGGGCGTACAGTCCTTGGCACGTCAATAGGGCGCAAAATTGACAAGGACACGGGATGGTGGAATAGACAGGTACAGAAGCAGTGAGGGACGAAAAGGCATGCTTCGCGAAATGGTAGCAAAGTAATAATGGTTTGGATAAGAAGTACATCTTCTGGGAATTGGGAGCATAGCGCCGAGTAAAAAAGATGGTGACAAAGGCTCGGTCGGCTCAGCTGGCTCCGCTCTCAGACAGTGGAGGTGAAGAATCTTATCTACAAGCTGACAAAGTCGCAAAGTCGAGCCAGTTTAAATGTGACGATGCATGTTGCCATAAGGAACCTGGACGGCGTATTGCTCATTAAAATTAAAATGAAAATAATAAAATAAAAATTTGATTTGGGATTACGTTAATTAATATATTTTCAAACATCGCGTCACGGAAATGAAGATGCTGCGGTGGATGTGTGGAGTTTCACGAAAGGATGGCGTTCGAAATTCCCACATTCGGGTTAGCCTTGGCGTCCGTGACATCGCAGAAAAGCTGCATGAGTGCCACCTTCGATGCTAAGGCCACGTCCTGCGCAGACCGACAAGCTATGTGGGGAACAAGTGTTTGGCCATGCCGCCCCCGCCGGGCACGGGAAGGAGAGGCCGGCCCAAGAAGCGATGGTTTGACGTAGTCACAACGGATATGCGTGCCAATAAGCTTACCACTAAGGATGCCGAAGACCGAGCGAAGTGGGCCAAGAGTAGCAGGAAGGCGGACCCTGGGCCTTCGCGTGCCGCGCGGGAGCGCAACCGGGACATAATGTCAAGATGGTGATGATGGAATCTCTTTTCAAACATCAAACATCTAACGGGTAGCAAAGGGAAAGTTCAGGTAGGGATCACAAGTGCCAAGTCGATTAAAGACCGTTGGTGCGCCCATTTCAAAGAACTGTCCAACAAGGCCAAGAAATATGAGCCATAACAGCTTCCCGCAAACCTTGGTATGATAACCCCGACTAACTCTGATAAAATGGAGAGGTCACTGGCCCCCATGAAGAACGGAAAAGCTATTAAGCATGATTGCGTACCCATAGAAACCTGGAAAGCTATGGGGACCCGCAGCGTTCTCCTGCTCACTGAACTATTCAACAGGATCGTATTGATGGGGCTTATAGCTACCTGACACGTGGCGCGTAAACATAATTACGGCTATCTATAAAGGAAATGGCAGTGTACAGGAGTGAGGCTATTATATGTAGAGGCTTACAATGAAGCTATTCAAACGTATCATAGACCAAAGACTCCGCCAGGAATGCTAATACGTGTTCAGGCCAGGCTGATACATCACCAAGGACAAATTTTCACCCTAAGAATTCTCCAAAAGGCCCATTGCAGTTGAAATCATGAATAATAAAATCTTTATTGTACCAAGAAACATGATATAGCAGTATAGAAACCCAGGAAGCCTGTGTTAGTTAAAACTGTGTTACATACTCCAGGTTCTTCCCTTAATGAACAAAATCAACCTCTGCATTTTGAATTTCTCGATCTGCAGAGGGCTTCTCGCGAGGTAATCTGGTGGGCGCTACGTTCAAGTATTTACCCGAAGCGTATAGCCGACAAAACCATCGTATGCCATACTAATCCTCTCTCTCTGCCCTAATTCTGGATATGCCTCCATGGCACATGACATTGCACTTGTTAGCAAGTATGCAGAATCTTGAGACCAGGGTAAATAGGTGGAAGGAAATGCTACTAAACGGGGGTTTAAAGCTAAACGTCGCCAAACCAGAGTACATGGCTAGCCGAAACACGGATCTTAACATCAACATAGGGAACAAAGCTGTCAATAGATAAATTCAAGTACCTCGGATCTGTGCCGCATGAGTCCGGAGATATTAAATCCCTATCAAGCTTAAGGCACTTCAACTTTTGGAGTATTACACCCCCAATTTGATAAGAATGTCATTAGACCTGAGAGCGAACCTGGGAGTATCCGACTCGTAAGCGACAGGTACCGGGTTCGAATCCCGCTGCGGAAATGACTCTTTTCTGAGTTATGTACTTTAGTTGAATACTACCAGATGCTCTTACGGTGAAAACATCGTGATAAAACCTGCAAATTCAGACAACTGAATTTGTAACCATGATCCAATCTGGTGCATGGTCACGGAGGTCAGATAGTAGTCGCTTCACTAAAATTACCTGATAGCCAATGAAATTAAAACTCTAGGCCAATGAAATGAAAATACTGCGGTGGATGTGTGGCGTTACGCGACTAGATCGAGTACATAACGAGTACATTTGTGTGATAAACGTTGCAGGTGAGATCGAAGAAGCTCGCCTTCGCTGGTTTAGTCACGTCCTGCGTACACCCCAGGGCTGCGTAGGATAAGCGCCCCGCAGGACACCCCAGAAGCGCTGGACTAACATCGCCGTGTCAGATGCGAGAGCCAACGGCTTACCAAGTAGAATGCCGAAGATCGGGCAAGGAGAAAGACGAGCAGGAAAGCGGGTGACGATAGTGGCATTAGTTACCGTTAGGTATACTTTGTTGAGTTATTTTTGTCTCAGAACTTTAATAACCTTCAAACAAAATTCATAGTTTAACTGATTATTCAAGTAATATTTTGCAATTTGTTTTTCTTTTTCCATAAAAAAGATGTATCTTAAATTTTAAAGCTTTTATTACAACAACGATGTTTTGTTAGATAACTCAATAACATAACAAAAGTAATATCATGAACACCGTGACAAGTCAGTTTGAAACACTCATCGTACAACATATTATTAGGAAAAACGTGACATCTCGTCCCCCCTTTTCTTAAATGTATTTTTTTTTCCTTTAATGTTTGGAATTAATTGGTTTTCCATTAGTTGCATAAACCTTATTTATTGATATACATATTCAGTGTAAAATTTGCAGTAACGACACCTTTTGTTACACACAATGTTTTTTAAAAAATGCTTTCCTGTAAAATTGTATTTTTTTTAGATAACACGTTATTGAATCAAAGAGGCGATATGTAGTGATAGGGATAATACTTGATAAGCCTTTAAGTGTTAGGCCTATATTATAACAAGCTTCGGCGACGCGCGTACACTGATTATTCTTACATAGATTGTATAACTAGTGTCATGTAAAAAGAGACTCGGCGGGTCACGTGGTTCGACTTCAGTAGGCGATTACCTGCGCGACATCCCCTCTACTGCCATTTGACAAGTCTCTTTTTTCATGACGCGGACAAAACGGTTCTCTGTTAGCTGAATGAGATAAATAAATAGAAAAAAAAATTGGGAGAAAGTGCATGTATGCAGCTGCAGTGGACTGATAATGTTAAATACATTACTTACCACGACCGCAGTGCACTCCCCTGAGCATTTTTACTACCTCTGTTATAAAAATAGCCACTAATATCTGATTTCTGAGAACCTACTTTAAAAAAAGGATGAAACAGTCTACTTGGCGGGGACACTACCATGCTGAGAGACTAATTATCTACTTTTATTTACTTTTATCAATTGTTTAAACATTGACGTTCTTGTTGTTTGTACCATCAAGGACAAGCAAGACACCTAAGCAAAGATATACCCATGTTTTTTATAACTATTTATCTATGATTCACAATATGTACTCCGAAACGTCTGATATGAGTTTGATAAAAGTTTCGATTGGCAGTTATGTCCCAGAATAACACATAGGCTATGCCTGTTTATCCTGAAATTCAATGTAGTTCCAACAGCATTACGCTGTTACTCCTTGGCGCACAATACTTATCGCAGTGGTGGTAAGTGACCGCATCGTCACTTACCACCAGGTGAGGTGGCGGTCAAATGCCTGGCTAGTAAAGAAAAAAAAAAAAAAAACTTAATAGATTTTGATAAAATTTGGGGGAGGGGGAGGGAGATGTATTTCTAACAAAAATTTCACTTTGAAGCAAAAACGATCTTCAGATACACTAAATTATTCTGAAAGCCCTATCCAACGACACCCCACACAGTGGACTAAGCGCGAAAAATCTTTCCCATTTGAGGTACCCAATCAATCAATAAAATATCTTGATTGATTGGGTACAAGGGTATTATAAATATTTTATTTCACAACTTTATCGTCATCAATCTATAACCATACAAAATCACTTACTAGTACCAATTGTTTTTAAGATAAACCGCGTACTTCTATGTTTCATTTTGCTACAGCTTGACGTGCAGTATTGTGGTTCAAACATAACTAGAAAACGTAGTAAATACCAACCGCGTTCCATGTAACTGCGCCCTAAAATTTACCAGATACATTTTTTTTTTTACAAGTTCTCCAAGTTCATCATCATCATCAGACCTAGATTTTCAATATCACCTAGGGGTATAGTACTCATCAAGACCATCTCCATTTCCAGACCAGCTCCATGGTACCATATTAATGCATTTCAGCTCAATTGCATGCCAGGAAGTGGGTCAAATTAGGCTTGAAAGATTTGTCCCGAATATTTTTGAACACATTGGACGCTTTTAATGAGTGGAACAAACTATATCATTGCGCAGTTAGAACCGAAACATCGTGTATCCATTTTGCTACCGTCGGTGGATCACTGGTGGCATTATCAAATTAAAGAGCTGAATTGAATACGAATTTATGAATTCGTAATTAGTTAATGATTTTAAAGTACTATCAATTAAAGAAGAGTTCACGGAAGCTGTTCAAAAGTTCAAAATCAAATATGCAAGGCAAAGTTGCAAGCCAAGAAGGAAACTAACGATGGAAAAGTGCCTGGAGTTTTTAAAGTTCACATTCCGATTAGATAAGGCTTTCCTAGTAAGATACCAATTAATACAGTCGGCAGGTAAAACTTAGGGGTCTTACCTGGGATGTAGTAAGTATGGGATAGCCTTGGGGGTGAGAGTAGCCTTGTATGGGATGTAGCAAGCAAGTTCCTCCGTCCTTCGTATAACTTCGATTACATCTGTTGTACATAAACGCATTGGCGATAATCTTGGTGTTGCTAATGTCTATAGGCGGTGGTGACCACTTTCCATCAGGTGGCCCGCTTTCCTGTTGGCCTACCATATGATATACAAAAAGGTGGTATTGTAATCTTTGTATTTCCTATCATTGAAGTTTGTTCCTATCATGAAGTGTAAAAATTTACATAAAAATAAATGTACATGTTCGTACAACAAAGCTGTAGCATGTAGTGTAGAAGTAGTATTGATGCTCTTACTTAGGTACTGCGCTGGCTCAGCGACCCAAAGTGGATCTTGGCCTCCGTCATTCCGTCCTCCGCCAGAGATCGCCACCTCTCCCTATTCTGCGCCATCTCCTGCTAATCGAGCATTCCTAGTGCGTCCAGGTATTTCAGGATGCTTTACGTAAATTTAAATTAAATGTTTTAAAAAGTACAATAAAAGTACATGTACTTACAACAAAGCCATAGTAGATAGATTTGATGTAGTACGAAAATTTCTATATTTTCTATAACAAATTAAAATAATATTTATAAAGTGAAAATAAATATGCATATTCATATAACAAAGTACACGTATATTTTCAAAAATGAATTAAAATAAAACATTTTGATAATTATAAACAAATATAGGTCCGGCAGTTTTTTATTACCGAAGTTCATTTCCAATGCTATTTTAAGGTCATTTTTCTACTCACTATTTAAGATATGTAGGTAGACCTGCACCGTCGTATATGGAGGTTAGATGGAGGCTAAAAGTCAAAGATTTCTTTATTTTCTTGATATTTGTGTGCAAACCTGCATACCAAATTTCAGTTGTCTAGAACTAGAAGAAGTGCCTTTTTTATTTAATTTTTTTATGTAGAATTGCTTATCTTTTTGTGGTTGTTAGAGGTTAAAAGTCAAGGATTTCTTAATTTACTCGTACTTTTCATTTGTTTGAACAATCTAGCCTGCATACCAAATTTCAGCTTCCTAGGACTTCAGGATTGCCCTAAAAGTACAATTTGTATCTCTCTTTTTATGGGATTAGAGGCCAAAAGTTAAAATTTCCAAAATTTTCCTGTTATTTGTGTGCAAAGTGTGTTCCTAGAACTTCGAGAAGTATCCTAGAGGTTTTTATGAGAAGTCAGTAAGTCAGTTAGTTCCAAAACGTATTTTAAGTGCAAATAAAATGATTTACTGGTTTTGAAAATTTGAGCTTTCTGCCATTATCTAGACCGAAGATATGAGGGTCTGAACATTCGACGAAACGCTTCATGGAAAGGTAGGCAGTGCTCCATTTATTTTGCTCTGCTTGGCGGAGACACTTCCGTGCCACCAGATCTCATTAAAACATTCATTCGGTATAAACTGGCTGGATGAGAAATAGTCTGTTATTAGATCATAATAGGTAGAAAAACACATATTGGCTAGAAATAATGTCGTAGTCATTTTCAGGGAAATGACAGAGCTTTTTGATAATATTAATACTACAATTACAGTAGAAAATTTGTTACAATAACGTACTAGTTTTTTATAAGCACGCTAGATTCATGACCACAATATGCGACGTAGTTCCTTACGATCGACTTTGCGTCTGCCACCGCGAGGCAGTTTCTCAACGACCCTCACAGCTGTCAATGGGGTTTTGTCATAGATCTGTAAAGAAAAATAAAACCACAATTAATCACAATTTCAATCTGTTGAACATTTCACCAACTATAACTTTAATTCACCTGGCTGACGGAAACTGGCAATATCTTTGCACAATCAAGCGCTTGACAGCTTCGACTGGGTACCAATGGTTTCGCGATATTCAGGCTGTCGTGCAAAACCTTACCACATTTACATTCTATTTCCTATTCAAAATTCGGAATTTCGGAACAATAGCCAATGGAACTACTATGGGTACTAAGTTCGCTGGCTATAACACGACGTATTTTAGCAAGAGGACTTAGCGTCAGCTCTAGTATATATATTGGCGCCATATTTGATTTACATTATGCAGTAGGTTTTGTTTTTAGACACTGGTAGTGACGCACACGGGCCGTTTTCTTGAGAACATAATCTTGTTTTAGCAAACCTGACGGTTGACGAAGTCAAGGATCTCCTGAGGGTCCGGCTTTTGTTCCTTACGCAGCTTCACGAATGCCACAGCCGCTTCCCCGTACTTCGGGTCCGGCGCCCCCGCCACCGCCGCCTCCGCCACGCTCGGGTGCTGCATCAGTACCGCTTCCACTTCATGGGGCGATATCTGGAAGATCAACGTTTTTTTAAGTCACTTAAAGGCAATCAGGCAAGCTAGCTTCCCGATGGAAAATGGTCAACGCTGTTTATAGACATTGGCAACTCCAATGCGTTGCCCACTTCTATAACACGTTGCACGTTGCGTTGTAGATTAAGTGGCATCAGATGGTAGGACTCTGTCAAACCCGAGGAGTCCGCCTGGGTGAATACCACCACCTTGTCTGTTTTTGCCGCCAAGCAGCAATATTTGCATCGTTGTGTCCCGATTAACAGGATGAGGTAGCAAGCGCTACCACACAATGCTTAGGCTAGGACAACAATAAAACATACATTACACACTTTTCTGCCATACAACATTTTGCGTACTTTGCATACATATAAATTAAATCGAATGTACTTACATATATTAAACAATAACATTCAAAATAAACCCAATACAACATTGCCATCACCACAAATATTAACGATTGCCAGCATCCCTCGACTGCTGTGTAAAATATTAACTAAATAAATTAATATGAATATGCTTCAAGAGCAGCCATGAATAACATTTTTACGAAACTTAGCAACTGTCATCGACAGTGCACTACGCACCGGGGGTGGCAAGTCATTCCAAATTTTCGCGGCTGCGATCTTGAAACAGCCAAGGGTACCGACAAGGGATGGCACAGGAATATCCAGAAGAGGACCCCTATTGCGCAGATTGCGACTATATGTCTTCAAATTTACTTTATTGCGCAAATAGCGAGGACATTCGAAGCTTAGAAGCGAGTGGAGGAAGCAAGCGTAATTGAGCTTCCTGGTATTAGTCATATTTAGTATCTAATATCTATCTGCATCATTAAGTAATAACTATACTTTACGTCTGAGTGGGCTTAATAATAATAAATGACTAACCTTCCAGCCACCGTAGTTTATAATATCCTTAATTCTGTCAGTAATATAGATATATTTGTCTTCATCATAGTAGCCAAGATCTCCTGTTCTGTAGAAACCTTCTTCGTCCGTAAACTCACGAGGGTCGTGATTTATATATCCTGTGAATTATAATCACATCACATTATGTCAACTGTGAAATGTAAATGGTAAGGACGGTCTACTGGCGATTAACAACAAACGGGCTGGTACAAATGCTACAGTTTCTATGTAAAATTGTAGCGTCAGTTGAGTTGTATCACAGTGTGTACGGTGATCGGAGTAAATTAATCGGAGCGCATATGTGAGTAGGTCATTACTCCCACAAAAGAGCAGACGACGGCTGTAATGATCGCATTTCAAGGCTGACGATATTGCGTGCACACCTCCATCTATACCGCCTTTGACCAGGGCAGCGTAAGCGTCTACCCAGTAGAATTTCTAGACTCTTTAAGACCTACATCCTTTTCCTGTCCGGTATTCCGATTATGCTTTTGCGGAGTTCACCCTCCCGAAACAATATAAATCATTTCAGGCCTTAGAGCATTACCTTGAAGGTAATTTTGCAAACTCACCAGCTTTATTTAGATGTAATCAAATAATGTTCTTATGTTATTATATTAGACAGGACTTATACACGACGTACCTTTACGATTTGTTTTCCCGACGTTTCGGTAGGGTTACACCCACCGTGGTCACGAGAAGACTGCCCTGGTCACCAGAGAAAGCTGCGGTGTGTCGTGAAAACAAATCGAAAAGGTAAATCGCTTGTGAATCCCGTCTAATAATATGTGTAAATAACTACAGTTTAGTTTGAAACAAACAATGTTCATATGGTTTCTAAAAGAGTAGGTATTTTCTATGTTCAGTTGTCAAGTGTTCGAAGTCGCGGACAAATGCTATTAGCGCAGTAAGAAAGTTATTTACCTCATAAATATTATGATATTAATTTTAAAAATGATAAATGACTCAAACCTGAAGGCAATTTATCCTTCTTGACACGAAATTCACCCAGTTGATTCGGACCCAGAGCTTTACCAGTATCTAAATCTATAACCTGAAACGAATTATACTACGCGTTTCGTCTTCGAGATTAGTAACTTAGATTTATTCGACAACATGTAGTTACGCATAGTAATCACCACTCTTGCACTAGTTGAGGGTATTTCTTTAGAAACAAACACCCAATAATTTTAAAAGCAGGTAGATATCACTCGGCACTCTCCTGCACGCGCGCAGCCATCTTGTCTTCATTCGCATTTAAGTGCTTTGCCACTCAACACGTTAAAAATTGTATTTAAATTAGCGTATTTTTTTTTTACGTACGTATACATAATGCCAAAAAGTGCGAAACGAAAACGATCGCGTTCGCGCTCGGAGGATTTTGAATCTTTCGCGAAAAAATTAAAACGAATTATGGATGCAATGGAAGAGGAACACCCTCGTAAGCGAGTACGTCGTGTCATCGAGTCCTCGTCCTCGTCATCGTCATCCACGTCGCGGGAAACCACGCCCGCTCCGAACAACCAGCAAGGTAATTGTTATTTTATTCGAAACATTTGACAAGTGTTTATCTGGTGACCTACTTTACAATTAATGCAATCTGAGCAGTTTTTGGGACTGTCTCGCCGCATTTTTACAAGTAAGTCATACGGTACCTGTACCTTATGTCTAACATGCAATCTGAACAGTTTCTGGGACTGTTGCAAGCATACAAAAAAGGTTTGCGTTGTATCCTATGGGGATACAATCTTACTTTATAACGTATTATTGTATACGTAAAAATGAGATAAGCATTCTGAACAGTTTATGGGACTGTTTAATTTTTTTTTTTTTCTCATTGCGGGTAACTCGCAAAACAATATAGTGCACCCTGAACGGTTTATGGGACCGCTTCGAAGCACGTATAAAATGCCTACCTACATTGTAGATGTTTATTAAATACCTACATATTGAAAACATATCAACGTCGTTCCAGACGGAGCACCATCGGTATCCCAAGATGTTGAAGGTCCACCGCAGATAGCCTTGGCTGACATCATGGAAGCCGGCACCTCTTCGGCTGCGACCGCCGCCGCTGTACAAGCCGTGCCGCCGCAAACCGACGCCGAACTTCCAGCGGAAGAAAAATTTGACGACGTTGTTCTCCAAATACTTGGGGATGACCCGACTTCAACCATTGAATATGGTAGCGAAATTCATACAGAACTCGCTAACAGGTTCGAACATTTAGCAACTGAGGGACTAACCAAAGAAGCCCGCAAAGATTTGTGCGAGAAATACCTCGTGCCCTCAAACTGTGCGCGTATCGGCGCCCCTAAATTGAACGTCGAAGTCAAAGCTGCCATGAACGAAAATCTCATCAAACGCGACAAAGCGATTGAGGCGCGACAAAAGCAACTCGCTTCGGCAATATCTTGTGTAGCTCAGATAGCGACTGACCAACTGAAGTCCAAAGACACAAATCATGCCATTTTAAAGAAGTCCATGGATGCGGGACGCCTTCTCGCTGATTTGCAGTATGCAGAGTCGGTCACAAGGCGAAATTTTGCTACATATGCTCTTAAAAAAGAAATGAAGGAACATATGAATAACACAAAAATAGATAAATTACTATTCGGCGAGACCCTCTCCGATACTATTAAAACTGCAAAAGCCGTGACTAAAACTGGCACCGACTTAAAAGTAGACTCAAAAAGGAAAACTCGTCCTACGACAACAACACAGAAGCCTGCTACCGTCGCTGCAAAGAATTTAAACTGGAAGGCGCCGGCTCCAGCGCGCAGGCAGCCGGAGCCGCCTCGGCGCCGCGAGCCCGCAGCGCTGCGCGGTCAGCGCGAGACCTCGTCGAGGCCGTCGCCGTATCCGCAGAGGGCCACGCGCCACCGCTAGACCCGGTAAAGTTCGCTGGTCAACTTTCATTTTTTCGTAAACAATGAGCTCTCATTACTAAGGATCGCAATGTATTGTCCTGGATAAGTGGGTACAAAATACAATTTACCCAGCCAGTTATACAAACATGTCCGCCTCGTCAACCTGAGCCTTCACTTTCTGAAATAGCTCATTACGAGGATGCCATTCGGAACCTATTGTCAAATGGCGCTATATCTGAATGTGAACCCTGCGGGCATCAATTTTTGTCAAATATCTTTCTGCGTCCTCAACCAAATGGCAAAATGAGACTCATACTTAATCTTAAAAACCTTAACAAATTCATAAAAACTAGTCACTTCAAATTAGAAGACTTACGGACAGCAATTAAACTCATAAACAAAGATTGCTTTATGGCTACTGTGGATATAAAAGATGCATATTTTCTCATTAAAATTCATCCAGAATCCCGAAAATTCTTGAGGTTTAAATGGGGTCACAAAATTTATGAGTTTAATGTCTTGCCATTTGGTTTGAACACAGCACCTTATATTTTTACAAAATTGCTTAAACCGGTGGTAAAACTACTCAGAGCCTGTGGCTTTGTCTCTACGATATACCTGGACGATATACTTCTTCTAGGCAACTCTTATGCAGATTCTATAGATAACATAAACGTTACTAAAAAATTACTGACGTCTCTGGGTTTTAAAATCAATGAAGAGAAAAGTAATCTTTCCCCTAGCATGTCTGTTAAATTCCTCGGATACATAATCAATTCTCATACGATGCAGGTAACTCTGCCTGATGAAAAACGAACAGTTATAAAATCCGAACTTAAAAAGTTCAATAAACTTAAATGCTGTCGCATACGTAAATTTGCTCGATTAGTAGGGTTGTTAGTATCTGCGTGCCCTGCAGTCGAATACGGGCTACTCTATACGAAACAATTCGAACGTCATACATTTCTTAATTTATTAAATCCTAGCTCATTATTACCTGATATGCAATGGTGGTTGAACACAATAGATCACTCTTATCATAGGATTAGAGATGATCGATACACCATACACATATACTCTGACGCCTCAACGACGGGGTGGGGCGCGGTGTGCGGCGCGGAGTCCGCCAGTGGCCAGTGGTCTCGAGACGAGGCAATAAAGCACATCAATTGTTTAGAATTGCTGGCTGCATTCATCGCAATTAAAATATTTGCCATACATTTACAGAATTGTCAAATACTGATAAAAATCGATAATACCACGGCTATAGCTTATATTAATAGAATGGGCGGCGTGCAATTTCCACATTTAACCAAAATTGCAAGGGATATCTGGCAGTGGTGTGAATCTCGAAGAATATTTATTTTCGCATCATATGTCGAGTCTTGCGAGAACATCGCTGATGAAGACTCGAGACGAGTACACCCAGATATCGAATGGGAATTAGCTGACTCCGCATTCCAAATGTTAACATCTAAATTTGGCACCCCTGGAATTGATTTGTTCGCAAGCAGAATAAACCGGAAATGCAGTAAATATATTTCATGGCACAGAGACCCTGATGCTTACGCAATCAATGCCTTCACCATTGATTGGCACGATTATTTTTTTTACGCATTTCCGCCCTGCTCCATTATCCTTAAAGTTTTAAAGAAAATTAAAACTGATAATGCTTGTGGTATCATGGTTGTTCCATACTGGCCATCGCAACCGTGGTACCCAGTATTCACGAGTTTACTAGTTTCAGAAACTATAACATTTGAGCCTAGTCAATACCCTATAATATCTCATTCCAGCCGGCAGAGCATCCACTTCAGCCTTACCCTGGTGGCTGGCATATTGTCCGCGAGGGTTTGATGCGAAGAAAAGTGTCGCCTTCGTCTATAACTATTATGCTGGCATCTATTTCTTCTAATTCATTCAAGCAGTACGAAGTCTACTGGAAGAAATGGTATGCGTTTTGTAACCAAAACAAATTAAATTTATATGTACCATCTGTTACCACGGTCCTTAACTTTTTAACCGAATTATATAACAATGGTAGCCAATACGGGTCTCTAAACAGTTGCAGAGCCGCATTGTCTCTCATCTTGGGACCAATCATATCTGAAGACACATTATTAACAAGATTTTTTAAAGGCGTGTTTAGACTTCGGCCTCCGGCTCCGAAATATGACACTACGTGGGATACCAATTGCGTTCTAAATCACCTAAGCACATGGTACCCCAATGAAAATTTATCCCTTGAAAAGTTGTCTAAGAAGTGTACTACTCTACTAGCTTTGGTCACAGCCCATAGAGTCCAAACCCTGTCTAAAATTAAAATAGAAAATATTGAGATCTCACCATCACAAATAACCATTAAAATTCCGGATCTAATAAAAACTTCGCGATTAGGCTGCTCCCAACCAGTTCTTCACTTACCATTCTTCGAAGATAAACCCACAATATGCCCTGCAAAAACATTGATCTGCTACATGAATAAAACATCACAATTAAGAAAATCAGATGCACTGTTCATTAGCTTCAGACAACCGCATTCAGAAATTTCATCACAAACATTGAGCCGTTGGATCAAATTAACTCTTAAAGATAGTGGTATCGATGTCGCTATATTTTCTGCCCACAGCACGCGGCATGCGTCAACATCTCAGGCGCATAAACAAGGCATAAATATAGATGTAATTCGTAAAACTGCAGGCTGGAGTGGGACATCGAATACCTTTAGTAAATTCTATCACAGAACAATCGTTAACATTGATAATACCTCCCTGGCTAGGGCTATAATAGACCCTAATGAATAACTTATAATGTTAACAAACATAAGTACATCATTGGTTTTGTTAAATTTCATTTATGTTATGGAAATAATTGTTTAACTATATGATTTTTAAAATACAAATTCTTTTGATTGTAAATATATTTGGATTTTAGTAATATTTCCCGAACCTACTCTAAATGTCTACATGTTGTCGAATAAATCTAAGTTACTAATCTCGAAGACGAAACGCGTAGTATAATTAATGATTAAACGAACTTACCTAGTGAAGTTCTATCATAATTATACGAAGCGTTTCGTCTGAAGAGATTAGTAACGAACACCCTCCCGCCCGAGGCCCCTGTGCGGTTCTGGAAATATTCCTGTGAGAAGCAGGCAAGCACTCCTGAACGAATGAAGACAAGATGGCTGCGCGCGTGCAGGAGAGTGCCGAGTGATATCTACCTGCTTTTAAAATTATTGGGTGTTTGTTTCTAAAGAAATACCCTCAACTAGTGCAAGAGTGGTGATTACTATGCGTAACTACATGTTGTCGAATAAATCTAAGTTACTAATCTCTTCAGACGAAACGCTTCGTATAATTATGATAGAACTTCACTAGGTAAGTTCGTTTAATCATTAATTAATATTTAAGTTGTAATAATATAATTAATAAAATCTTATTTACTATTTGAAAGCGTAATTTATATTGCACAAAGAGCGTCGGTGGCCGTGTGGTTATGGTATCCGAGGCGTAAACGATAGGCACGGGGTTCGAATCTCACTTGGCCATGTACCAATGACTCTTTTCTGAGTTATATACATTGGTTGAATAATATCCGATGCTCTTACGGTAAGGGATCATGATGAAACCTACACATTCAGACGACTGAAAGTGTAACCATGATCCAATCTGGTCCGGTTCCCCTTGTAGCAGGGTCACTAGGGTCAGATGGCAGTCGCGCCAACACCTGATCTGTCAAATCCTGTATCATGTGTCATGGCGGACCCCGGGCCCAAGTGCGAGAATAGATGATTATTTTTATGTACCTAATGCGCAAGGTTGCAATTTTGCCAAAATTACTATTTTTATATTTGTATTTCCAAACTAGTTTATTAGAACATACACACATGTTCTAACCAACAATTTAACATCTAACTGAATACGCCTCCTGCTTTTTTTACACTAGAGCTGAGGAATTGAATAACAATTATGAGTGTCTGAAAGTTTGATCAGTGGTCTCAGTAGAGTTTAACAAGCCCGCAAATTTGAGCAAAATATCACTATTCAAAACAATCGTAATAAGTATACCCAGGATATACCTACCTGCATATGCACATCAAAAAAATCTATGAACACGTAATGTAGAGACTATAGAGGATGGTGGGAAAATGAGGAGTATCTGATTTCTCTAGAATAAATCATCATTTACCTTCCCTATGCAAGCATAAAAACGTCCAACACTGTTCGGTTTTTTGGTTGCTAAGTGAGCATCCTTGGCAATCACACCAGTTTCTGTACAGCCGTACCATTGAAATGTGTCAATTAAATTTGGGAATCTGAAATGTTATTATAGTCAGAATATTAATTTCTGTATGGTGTGTTCCCTAAATTAGGTATGTCACCAGACATATTGGTGTTTTTATTTCCACCAAATACATGAAATAGTAAATATCTATCCCATCAAAAATATTGTTATATATAAGAAAGTTTGCCAAGTCTTGTGACTCTCCCGTAAAAATATATGAGATCTAAGGTGGAGCCAAGTCCGACAGTGCTCTTTTTTATTAAATATTCTCAAAATAGCAGCGTAGTTCTCCTTTAAACATACTGAGTAAAAAATAAAACCGTCCAACACTTCCCGGTTTTCAAGTTGCTAGCGTGACACTGGCGCGGTCACACGCTACGTAGTATATCGTCTGCGTCATCATTATTATGCAACGGTGAACATTATTTTAGTTACAAAATTTCGCTGGCGTCCAACGTCAAAACACCAATCTGGTCCAAGACCTTCTTGCATTTGCAAAACAAGCTGGATTTGATGGACGAGCTGAGCCTTCAGCAGATCAGCGCAACCACCTATACCTTGGATGATATCAAGCAGGCGAAGGAGGTGCTCCAAAAGACCTTGGAGACGCCCATGCGCCGCGGGGGCGGAGACGCGAAAAAGGACCTTCTGGATATTTTTCGAATCTTCAAGGAGACCGACCCCGTTGACGCCCCGACGTTCGTGGCGAGCAGGACCTTAACAGGTTGCAGCCGGTGACGTTTGATGACGTCACCAGATTCCGTCAAGGTAGAAATATAATATGTCAAATAAAGTTTTAGACAACAAAGAAGCATAAAATATATTGATCATAAGTTTCAGTATTATTATTATTATTTCAGTTTTATAGGAGAACTAGGATGCAATTTGCAGGTTATAATTTTTTTTAATTACAAATCAAAAAACACCCAGACTGCTATTAAAAACTGAAAAGTTAATAACAAGCATATTGATGAACGTAAATACTTAAATCATGCAAATTTAAGTTTTACTTTTAGAATTTTTCTTAATTTCAAAGAAACTGTCAACCCCTATTTCGCCCCCTTAGGGTTGACTATTTGCTGTGTTCAGATTTTTCCCCTGATAAACTCCCAACCAAATCTACGCCAAACGAATTAGTTTTACCTTTCCTTTAAAATTTTAACCAATGAAGGTTTTAAAGCCATTGCCAAAGATATTACATGTTTAACAGAGTTTAAGTCATAACTTTGCAATTGTGGGTAGTTCGCTATTTCAAAGTACGTCCACGGCGTTTGTATCATCAAGGAAATCTGGAATACAATAAATTATTATTTTAAGCAGCATAATTATTCCATCATAATAATAAGTACCTACGTGATGTTGTAAATATTCGTTAAGGGCCGAAACAAGCCTGTTAATTATACCTTTTCTTCGATTGCTTCTACCATCAAAACAGTCCAAAAAATAACCTTAACAAGAATTAGTGGTAGTTACCTTGTACTTATCAACTATTTTAAGTACATCTTCGGCGGTTTCCTCCAATATGGAAAAGCCCGACATACCGGAACAAAGGCTCAAGAACCCAGAATGGCAAAAGTTACTGAGCAAGATAACATTTTCTCCTTCAGTGCAACTGTAAACATGTATTACAGTATTAAACAAAAATATAGATTTGGTTATATCAATATTCAATAATTAGTAGTGTGCTTAATACTAATTTTGCCATAAGTCTCATTTGAGACAAAGCCCAAGACTAATGAGATAAGACCCCGAAGCAGACAAGTATACCTATCGGTATTAATATTGAGCATTCGCTCAAGAACTTCAAAAGCACAAACATTATTAAAAAGTTATAGGTACAAACCATGGCTCGCTCAATACAGAAATCTCTGTCAATAATATGGAATGTGTCCAAGGAACGGCTTTTGGAAGCCCGGTTGTACCAGATGAAAAATAGATCCCAGCTACGTGAGTATTTCCATCTATAGGTACAGGATTAAAGCTTTCTATATTTTCTACCTTATCCATTTCTAAGAAATGGTTGTATAGTATGGCGCCATCTTGATTTTCATCACTAAACACAATTAAATGTTTAATGCTCTCAACTGATTTAAGGTCGTCTTTATAGGTGTCGTACACTTTTTCTGAGACAAACATCACCTTCGGTTTTACCAAGTTGAGTTTGTGAAGAATGACCGCTGAAATAAAACATACTTTATTTTGAAATTGTCAGGGGGCCTTAGGCGGAGCAAGAAAAAAAAATTGTATATCATGCAAAAAACCAGTTGTATACTAATTCGATATTTTATTAAAATCATCTCTCTGATAGATCTAAGATGCCAACATTTTGGGAACGTGAAACTATTTTATCTTGATATATACCGCCGGCACCGCATTTCCTTCCCTTAGGTAACTGATGTCCTGGGAGACGTTATTCTGCATTCCATTAGATGGGCCGTATGACTCACAAGGCAATAAAAAACAAGGCAGTAAAAAAGTGTGAGTAGAACTCGCATACGAGGGTTTCCGTACATAGTTGTGATTTACGGTGTTATTGACTTTATTAAGATTTTCCCATAATCGTAAAGAAAATATCCGTATTTCTTTTAAAAATTTAACTTATTAATCTTAGTAGTTTCAGATCAGAATGGTCAATGCAGTTTGGAACAAAGAAAATCCAAGTTTTCCCCACAAGTGACAGTTACATTCAAAATTCGTTTGTTCTCGTTACACGTCCGTGTTTGGGGTTACAAACATTAAAATGTGTACTAATTTCGAAGAAAATTGTGACAGACGGACAGACAGACGTATCCTATAAGGAAAGTTTAAGCATCTGTATACCACTGCCCGATGTCTCGATGGTGGTATGAGCGCCACCAGCGCACATTATTCCTAGCAGCGTGGGGTAGTACTCCAATCCCTCGAAACATACGGCTGCCACATCACCCGGCGTCAGGCCCCGCCGGGCCAGCGCCAGCGCCACGCGGACTGCCAGCCGCCACACTTCGGAAAACGATAGGCTCGCCCCGGTTGCAGTATCTGTCTGTAAAACAAATTGCATTATTATTAATTTCAGTTTTTATCGCCGCTATTCACTTACAGAGTACAGATAGATCTAGTAGAGTTGTACTCTAGAGCGAATACTTTCTTACAACACATCAGTGATTTTGCATGTACCTACATAATATCATAAATTATAATTATAATATACAACAACTTCTTAAAAATGGACATCGTGGACAATGTGAAAAGTTGTAGTCCTGTACACATGTACAGAGATGGAAATTCTCACGTAGCAGGGATCTATTTTTATCTTGTACAACCGAGCTTCCAAAAGTGATTCCTTTTATTTGGAGAAAAATAACGATTTTTGAAAATTCTCCTTAATAAACCCATATGCTAAGAGTTTTAGTACGACTTTTAACACTAAAAATTCAAATCAGTTTATTTTCTTGAGAGTTTCATACAACATTATGCTTTACGGTAACATTTTTTTTATACATTATTGGACATTGTCGTGCAGGAGGCGTGAAAATATTTTTTTAAACTGCGGGTGAAAACCGCAGGAAGAGGCTAGTTTATAATAGAGAGAGATAAATGAACAAGCAGCTCACTTAATTTATTTCAATGGAACTGTACTTACTATTGCAGTTCTATCTCCGTATTGCTTGCATTTTCCCAGCACATAGATTCCCACATGAAGGTGACCAGGCAAATCGACCTTTTCATCTCCATAAAGATAATTTTCAACAGACATCGTGTTACGAATCTAATGTGGTAAAGTTGTAAAGTATGAGTTGACAGCACTTTAAATAAGATTGGGCTAAAATCAAGCATAAAATTACTTACACCTAAGTCAACAAACCCATTTTCAAGACCTAGTAGTTATTTTCAGGTGTACGGTAGTGTCTCCGCCAAGATACTCCAAAAACTCGGAAGTTGCGGAGGCATTCAATAAATTGTTTACAGACATTCCAGTGTCAACTACAAAATCCTTAAATTCGTCTCCTGCTCTCGCTGAATCCTTGTTAAAACAAAATGTACCCGAGAGTGTCATCGATTTTAAGTTCGAGCATGCAACACGCGGTCGTTCAACAGCTGATGCAGGTGTTGATCTTATTAAACATATCTTTGGGGCGTGGGAGGAATCACGTGATGCCTTGGGGGTTTTCTGCGATTTATCCAAAGCCTTTGATTGCGTTAATCATGATATTTTGGTCAGGAAATTACAACATTATGGAATAAAGGACTTGGCCCTGAACTTGCTAAATTCATACTTGAGTCATAGAATTCAAAAAGTTGATGTGAACGGAGAGAGATCTATGGGGTCTGTTGTCTCTATGGGTGTCCCCCAGGGATCTATTTTGGGCCCGTTTTTGTTTCTTGTTTATGTAAATGACTTACCGTACTTTGTAAAAGATGCCCATGAAATTGTCTTGTTCGCGGACGATACATCTTTAGTGTTTAAAGTAAAAAGACAACAATTAACATATGAAGACGTGAACAAGGCTATTGCAGAAGTGGTAAACTGGTTTACGGTTAATAATTTATTACTGAATGGCAAGAAGACAAAATGTTTAAAATTCTCTTTGCCAAATGTTAGATCAGTGCCCACTAATGTACAAATAAAAGGCGAAAATTTGGATCTTGTTGATTCTACAGTATTTTTAGGCTTTACTCTGGATAATAAATTGCAATGGGGTCCTCACCTTGATAAATTGGCGAAAAGGCTAAGTTCTGCAGCATATGCTGTAAAGAAAATACGGGGTATTTCTGACGAGGCTACAGCAAGATTACATTACTTTAGTTATTTCCACAGTATTATGGCCTATGGCATACTGCTGTGGGGACACGCTGCCGACTGGCACAATGTATTTGTATTGCAGAAGAGAGCTATTCGCGCGATTTATCAATTGAGACCTAGAACTTCACTAAGAGATAAATTCAGGAATATTGATATAATGACAATGCCGTCACAATATATATATGAGAATTTAATGTATGTTCATAAAAATTTACACTTATTTAAGAAGAATAGTGATGTTCATAATATTAATACGAGAAATAAAGATAAGCTTGTTGCTGGTGCTTGTCGTCTAGCCAAAGTCCACAAATCATTTATGGGTCAATGTGTACGCTTTTATAATAAGGTTCCAACAGATATTCAGAATTTACCATTCAATAAATTTAAAGTCGCTATAAAAAACAAATTATGTCAAAAAAGTTATTATAGTATATCTGAATATGTAAATGACAAAAGTCCATGGGACTGAACTGCTGTTCTATACAGGTATTTACTTTTAAGGTAGTATATAGGACAAATAATGTATTAGTACATAAGACAAGTTTAAAAAAAAAAAAATTTACGTAGGCTCTGTGGGTTTCTTGCCGTTTCTTTCCCCCACGGAGAACCACCTTGGAAGCGGCGTTAATTTTCCTTCCTCTCCCACACATGGTGTCTCCTGTCTGCGCTAGGGTAGGGGTAGGGTAGTAGTTAGAGTAGGGGTAGGGTAGGGTAGAAGTAGGACAGCGGTAAGGTAGTATAGGGTGGGGTAGGGGTAAGATAGTGGTAGGGTCGGGGTAAGATAGTGGTAGGGTAGGGGTAAGGCAGTGGTAGGGTAGGGGTAAGGTAGTGGTAGGGTAGGGTTAAGGCAATGGTAGGATAGGGTAGGGGTAAGGTAGCGATAGGGTTGGGATAGGATAGAGTAGGGTGGGAGCGACTACCTATCACATGCAGCATGTGTGATGCACGCTCACTTAAAAGTCTGTCTGGCGGTGGCGTGGGGGCCGGGTCGCTCTTTTCCCTCAAATATGGTTGAATTGGACGATGGCTGGGCCCTGCGTTATACTCGTGAACGGGTGCTGCCTTGGTGGACTGGCTTACTCTTGCTGTAGTTTTATGTGGTTTTTCTTAATTATACTAGACATACCTATATAATAGTATATAGCGTTCCGGCTCTGCCTGGCATTGTCGAGCACGGTTCGGTCGTGGTTGGCGAGGGATACGTTTATCTACGGCCATAGGGCGGTCAGCGTGTCACTGTGTGTTTCCATCCTACTTTCCTACCCCCTCCTTTTTGACGATTGAAAGAGATATTTAATGTCCTAATCAATAAATAAATTTTGAATTTTGAATTTTGATATGCAAACGAAATCTTACACATTTTTCTCAAAACCACTCAACCATTTTAAACCTCGCACCTTGCATCAGAATCAATCTCAGAAAGTAGAATATGGAATTTATCAAGAAGCCACTTAAAGAAATATTTCGTGAAAGGCATTAAGTTATTCTAGATGTAGATCAACCATGCCTTTACGAACACTTAATTGTACATTATGAAACAAGTGCGCTATACTTGTCATGTGTAATGATGAATGCACACGCGTTTCATATGACTATTTCATCACACTTGCGAGGAACTCTATTTTTATTAACTTTTCATTGCTGAAACAATTACAAAATATTTATACCACATTCCAGCTAGGCACGGGCGCGAAAACAATATTCGACATACATAAAAATATAATAAAGCTATTATTTACATATTAATAACATAACTTATTGCGAATTGCGAATAATTCAATAAAACTGAATGTTTATATAGCATAATTAAGGAAGTACAATTTATTTATTCAAAAAAATCTGTACTTACTATTTTCAGTCGCATAAAAACTGTTTCACTACATTTGCTCGTAACTTGGATGTTATTGTATCACTTTTAAGCACATAATCCAAGCAATGGCGAGCAGTTATCTTGTTCTTCGCGCGCAGGTGCCAAGCAGGGATAGGTGGATATGAATGTCATGTCCATTATTAAATTATCTTTGTAACCAATTATTTTAGAGAACCGAAGTAAAACAATCCGCCATGTCCATATGTCTGTCCGTGGCTTGACTCAGAGGATATTGGTACCAGAAAGCTGTAATTTCGCATAGTAATACATATTAATCACAACTACGAAGTTGTAAAATAGAACCTACAAAAAATATGTTGTTTAGGCATTTCCCCTTCTCGTTAAGTGGCAGTATTTTTATTTGTCATTTCCATAGCTCTTTTAAAGACATTTCTGGTATCTAAGGAACACATTTTAAATTAGATATCTATTTCTAATGTTGGTGTTGTTTAGCTTAAAGGTTGGTAATTTGTTACAGTTTCGTGTCCACCCTTGGCGGGTTGTTATTTCGACTTGGCCGAGGCACTGACTATGAATTCCCTGAAAACGAGCGATTTCACAGTTGCCGATAACTAAAACCGACGCGGCAACGAAATAGTTTCACGAAGAATATTTGCCGTCGGAACAGCTGTAAATACAGTTACCAAACCGTAAAAAAATTTATAATAATGCGGCCTATTACAATAGTAACGGAGTATCAAGAGCTATTTTATAAGAAAGTAGGTTTGCCCTTCGTCAGCGTAAAAATACCCTTTGCCTACGATTTAGTTGAAAAAACCTGGTAGAAAGCTATTTCTTGTGTCTAATGAATGACGTAGATATTTGTTTTTATATAGTTATGGCGTAAAATTTTGTAAGTACTAGGAAATTGTCGTGTCTACGTGCGTAGTTTAATTACGTAATTTAACCACTGCTACTCGCAGCTCGCCATTCTTTAGGAGTGCCTCCTGCTAGGCGAGGTTGACCAAGGCCTTTCATTGCGACCCGGACACTGGTTAAACAGCTAAGGCTCCGTGACGGTATTTAATTCAATTCTCGTATTATGTTTGTTGCAGAGTAGTCTCTCTAATAAAATTAGGTGTTGCCTGCTCCGTGTTTACGCTAGTACCGCCGGCTAGCCCGGCCTATGCAATTAGCGGCCAATAAGCCAGCCCTTTCCCAGTAGGGCGGCCGCACGCGCGGCTTGCACGCCAGCGGCGATCGGATTTGCATGACAAAGCTGCAATGCAGGTGGTGTGAAAACTGGATGAGTAAGTGAAAGTTGATAAACAGATCAAACAGCGGCCTACAAACTCACTATAAATTTGTGTGTTTGGACCATGTTATAAATGATTGCAAAAGGTAGGTTGGTATCGAGAATTTGTTACCACTTCATGCAAATAGGTACTATTCAATGGATTCTGTTAAGACTAAGTACATTGTTGTCACTTCTCATTGAATACATTTTTATACCACTAAGGTGGCAAACAATTGGCCTTCCTAATGGTAAGCAGTTACTGCAGCCTATGGATGTATTACATAGACATTTATTCAGAAATTTCACGGAATAATCGAAATCGAAACAACTCGGCTGTATAGGAAATTCTAATTTCAGACGGTCCTTTTTGTATGAATAAACTTATTTCACTGTGCAACCAGGATGTAAGTGTAATTAGGTACTGTTAAGAAATATTGCAGCACTCCGTCTCACTCCCAGCCCGGCCCTCAGCTGTAACTGATTTATTGGCGGGAGAAAAAGCAGTCTACAAAAAATCGTACGTCTAAAGAATAGCGCTAAATGTGTAAATCGAAAATGTGTTGCCAAATAATTACTTCTTTGCCTGTTTTCCATTAGATTGGTTTTTACCTTGTTGTTCATTTCGATTGTACCTATAAAAATAATGGAAATAAATGTGTCTAGAAACTTCTTTCAGTTATTTTATACCCTGGGCTAGTCGACTTCCAAGCTGGTAGTATACTTACTGCTCTGCTCTCGCGCAAGAGAATCCTAGGTCCGCCTTGACCATCATCCAGGATTTGGCAGATCAAGTAGTTACAGTGGAGCGACTGCCATCTGACCGTGACCGTGCCCTGTTTTCATTGGTAAAATTCATACATAAAGCATAAAATTAAGTCTGTCTGTCTGTAGATGAGGTACGGAAATTCACATGCGAAACCGGATCGCTAGTAAGTTACAATTTTGAAAATTGGAACATAGACATTTTTTTAAGAATTTGCCGCCGCCATGTTTACGAACGAACAGGATGTGAAGACGAACGATAGAATTGATAATTACGGTCACCCATTTACGTTCTGCATCGGCACCTGTACACCCATCACCAGCTACGACACTCGTTCAGGCCAACTACTCCAAGGGTCGCCTCGTGAGGCCCTCGCTAATTAATCCACAGCCAATCTGCCAATACGGGTCACGTGCCCTCGAGATCAGATTAGTTCGTGGAAAATATTAAAAGGCGATAGTTGAGCTTGATTGGGGGCAGGGTTGCACTCAGAGAGGTTGGTAGCGCGAGGAGCGACAGCATAAATTTGAATATTAACTATCTATTTACATCCTTGTCATAATCGCACTATTTATTATGAAAAGCATAATATATATTAAAAGGAAATAAATAAATAAAAAAGTATTCGAATCTTAGACTCTTTAGTAGAACTTACTGAACTTACGTTAACCTTTGGGACTGACGCCAATCGTGATCTAGGGACGTATTTAAATGAAACATCTGTTTTTGTTTAATTAATAATGGCGACAAACGAACGAAGAACTCATATCTAAAGATACGAATCCATAACAGCTACTAGGGAAGACTAAGGATGAAATACCTTATCCTTCAAACCGGAACACAACAATTGTTGTTTGGCAGCAGAAATAGATAAGGCGGTGGTACTCACCCAGGCGGACTCCTCAGGCATGACAGTGTCCTACCACCTAATAAAATGTACCTAAATGAAATATTCTGAGGTGTTATCTTCGATTTATTTATCTATAATACTTATTTATAGCTCTCTATCAATCTTAAGTTTCAAATTGCGATGTGATTAACTTCGTTTTAAATACCGCAGCGAAAAATTGAATGGGTACACACATGCAATTTTAAAAAAGCAGTGTCAGGAAGTTCATTTACGAATTTTTATAGTTTAAGTTACTTTGCTTAACATTGTATAATTTTTAATTTGTACACTATTCCTTTTTTATTTCTTTTATTTATGTTGTTTTCAATGACACACTGAACGCGAATGTCGTGTCCCTAATATGGGACGCATATTAAAATAACCTATTTTATGTAAACTGTTTATAATGTAACAATGCCTATATGTTCTGCAGGTGAACCTTACCTAAATAAATGCCATTCTGTATTCCGAATATGCCAGTTTGTGCCTGTGCCGTCTTACTAGCATAACCAACTCCGCCTAGGGCGATGCTTCTCTTTGCCCGTGTTGATTGCGAGCTGGATTGAAATCGCGGACCGAGGTGAAGAAAATCCGATTAATGACTTCCAATCTATGGAATTGGAGTGAATAGCGGAAGGATGAAATTAATTAATCCAGCGGAGGATGTAATAATAAAGCGTTAAGTAGGCGGCTGACTCCGTCACATTGGATGAAATAAAATGAAATAGAGCTTTAAGTATGGCTAGGAGTAGGATCTATTCACATTTTAAATAGCGAAATTTGTGAGGATAGATCTATCTATGATTGTTACTCTAACGACATTTAAATGGTGGTGTTTTCTGTGCTATACCCACGAAGTAAAGAGATCCGCGATAATAAGATAAGATAAATTGATTTCATTATAAAAGCTTAGCCTAGTTACAGAAGTATCTTAATAATAAACAAAACAGAATATTTAACTAGTAGATAGTACAAATTATTTGCACATTATAACATTTATGATTTTATCGGAACAAAGTAGTTCCCACGGGATCACACTAAAACGATTTTCATGCGGTAGTAGTCGCTAGCCGTAGCTAGAATTTTTCTATCGGCACGCAAAATGTTTTCAATTGTTAAACCTCTACCAACAGCTGAAAATATAATCTTTCTCTCACTAAAGGGGTAATTTGAATAGTAAGTATCACTAAGAAAAAAGCCAGCTCAGCTAATAAAAAATGGGCAAAACTCAAAGAAGCTAGTCCATATGGATGTCGGGATGTTTTACATTTTTACTCTTTCTTGCAAATACTACTGAACGTATTTTGAAGAAATTTTGCAGTGTTGTAGCTACATCCCATAAGGGTATGGGATATAGCTACAAAAAGTCGAATAACCCCCGTCCAAGTTTATTTAACTTTAAATATTTTCAAATCTCTTTTAAAAAAATCGGTTTTCAAAAACAACATCGAAATCGATCTGGCGCACAGAGCCACAGATGCACATGAAAAGCACAAAACCTTAAAACCCCTATTTTTTTTTAAATTGCATATAGGCTTTACCACAAAATTCTATGTAGAGATCCCGCAGGAGAATTGAAAAGCTAACTGCTACATACAATAACTTCAAATACCCAAACTCTCCCAATTGTAATATGCTGAAACTCAAAATTATGATTATTAATTACCAGTATTTTTCCAACAGTATTTGTACTTTTTTGGAATGCGTAATAATTATTTGTTCAGGCAAGGCCAAGTCTGTTGTACGGTAACGCCGCCAACCCGTGTCAGTGAAGGTGAAATATAGTGGTCTGAGGCCTAATTACACCTGACTATTGTTGCCGTGAAATGTCATCTCGTTTGCTACCTTAATTAAGACCTGAATTCATGTGGTTTTGTGTCATTTGCACAGACCGAATGTTTTGTAAAGCCGTAATATTATATTATAATATTTGGTATAATAGCTATGTTTCGTCCCACACTATTTATTTCGTTACTTCTTTTCGTGTACGGCTGGGGCTTAGGACTCCGGGGTCATCCAGTCCATCTTTGTGTCGCTTACACCTATGACCTTCACAAAAATTAATTACAAAGTATAGAATCTATACATAGTATAAAACAAAGTTGCTTCCCGCTGTCTGTGCCTATTTATCCATGTGCGCTTAGATATTTTACACTACGCAACGAATTATTCATTTCATTTCAACAATTGATAGAGTGATTCATGCGAAAGATTTATAAACAAGAAAAGGGTAGGTAGGGGTAAAATAGGGGTACGCGAACGAAGTCGCGCCAAGTCCACTAGAAGATAATAAATGCTAGCAACCAAATATGCTTTTTTTTTCTAATAGATACATAAGTACATAATATATAATCGAGCCTGTACCCCATGGTAGTAGTCAGAGTTGTGCAACGATCCGTCTCATCAATGAAAAGTTGCAAGCACGTGAGCGAGTTGCATTACGATCGATTAAGTGGCACTCAATATTCACATTTACCTAGCCATTACGGATATACCGACGCACCGCGGCCAGACAGAACAATAATCAACTAGGCCTGCACTCGCGTTGGAGAGCGCGGCAATATGACGAACAATAGTTAATCCGGTAGGTTTCAAGTGCTCGAACCGTTGGACGGGCATTTTTCACAGCGAAACCGCATTGTCAGCCACAGCGGCTGTCTACTGCGAACTCCGCGAGCAACAATCGCAGCATTGCTCGCCATTGTGTTTCGATGACACAATGCTGTATTGCGGACGGAGCAGGCCGATTCTGTAAAGTTTTTGTTGTATACCACAATAGATGGGACGAGCCGAGATAGGGCCCGAGTACACCCTTGATTTGGGCTTCAGGGGCGAAGGGGCGAATTGTTACCATGTTAGTGAGATTGCTTTGTCTGTGATGGTATTTGTAACGTTTTCCGTTAAATTCGGTGGAGTGACTTCAGGTAGGGTAATTGTATTTTCCATGTGTGGGTGGTGATTAACGAATTTTGATAAAATAATATGTTGTTGAGCTGAAAGGCACTTAGCGTCTGCGGAGCGGCGCAGCGCAACAAATATCTACATTTGTACGGAATTCTCTGCCGCGCCGCAGCGCTCAAATGCTGTGAAAGTTTGGTCGCGCCGCGCCCCGCCGCCTCGCTAAGTGCGTTTTCAAGTTGCGTTGCGTAGCTTGATTAAAGTAGCAGGTAAAAATTATCACTAAACTGGCCTTAGTGACATTAGTCGTCTTTTACGACACGCCAGTGGCTGCAGATTGTAGCACCTATACCTATTTCACCAGCACCATACCACCGCTCTCCACAAAGCCAATATTACCAATGGGATAACCGAAATGATTGTTGAAATGTTTCACCGTTCGTAGGTACTTGACATTTAACGAATTCGACAAAACACGATGATTCGGATTATCGTGTTTTGTGTAGCTTTTATTTTATTTTTCTCGAAAACTACTGAGCCAATTTCATTGCGGTTTTTACATTCAAAACGTATAATTTCAGAGCAGGTTCTTGGATGTCAGTATGCCACCAGCAGACGCTGCAGCAGCCTGATAAGTCGGCGTTCGTCGAGATCTCAGTAAGTACTAAACCGATTTCGATGAGATTTATTGCATTCAAAACTTTAAATTCGTTTTTATTATCCTTTACAAAAAAATTAGACTTCGTAAGTATTTTAAAATTTTGGTTTTGTAAGCGTGATCGGATGAACTTTACACGAAGATCCTTCGCACAGAAAACTACAAGGTCAGTCTACTCAATTAATAAATCGAACGAAATAACATGTTTTCAATAGAAAATCTGGATCTTCCTGACGAGGAACACCACCTGAACAAGGGACCAAGTTCCGCAATTAAAAATCCAAGCGAAACTAGTTTTCCAGTACCTGTAAGTTACCGATAAAACTATCAACTTCTAATTCAATGGGCGACTCTTGAACCCTTACCAGTTTCGCAAAAGGGAACTTAGTTTGCCAGTAATTGAAAAATAGTTGCAAGTTGAGGGAACTTTACAAGAGGCCTTTTAGTAAGGGGCCGTGTTCCCGAAAGGGGCGTATGCGTGTCTTCCGACTGACTGAAAGTTTTCTCTTGTTACGGGAAAGCTTCTAAAGACAGTATTAAAATACTATACCTCGGCAGGTTCACAGTGGTGGAGCGTTTGTGTGCGAATGTCTTTGATTTGCCTCTCTGTCGATTCCGGGGCTGATTGGGTTCATAGTGAATCCAAAAATCACGTAATCATCACTAGTGACTAGGCCACCTAGACTAGACTAGTAAATAAATCCTCAAGTCCGCCCATTTGAACTGTAATTGGATCACAATCTCGGCTCCAATGGCAGTTTTACGCGTTTTTAGTATTCTGCTACGATAAAAACTGCCGTTGAGCTGCTATTGCGATCCAATTATAATTCAATAAAACCAAGGATATTAGCGTTCGAGACCCTGGAATCGCGCAGCCTACCATATTGACGCGTACGATGACGATTGGCCCGAACGATGACGGTGTGACTAGGCGGGCGCGAGGCGGTGACAGTGCGGGCGCGATGCGAGCGCTGCGCATTTACAAATAATAAAATAAGCTTTCCTTTGTACAGAAACCAAAATTGCATAAACATTTGGGAAAAATCGCGCAGAAAGAGCGTACGTCTGCATGAGCTTTTATTGTTGTAGATACCATGGAGCTTTTTGCACACAACGTATAGGAAATTTAGTTTATTGTTCACACTTTAAGGCGAGAGTGCGTCCAAATCTAACGAACGAGCCGCAAATGCTGCGCATTCGTCATCATTATATTTCTAGGGACGTCTTTACATTATACGCCACATTCACTATTTGTTATACTTGCCGCACACTACTGCGATTTGTGATTGAAATACCCGTTGATAATACACAAATATTGCCTACAGCTTTTAAGCAACTACGAGCTATTTGTGGAAGAAATGCAAAAAACAAAATGTTAATTTAACACTAACGCCGACGCCCGGTTCCGCCCGCAATAACCGCCTCCTTCCGGCGGCGACCGGCTTTAGGAAAAAGGCATATTTTTTCCTTTATTCTACTAGAAATGAAGCGATATTTATATTTCTGCGTTGTAGGCAACACGATAACACGAAGTGAAATGAAGTTATATTTGTCAATGCTTTCAATTGCAGATGAAACATTTTCATTTAAGTTATACTATTAAGTCAAACCCAACAAGGTGTTAGACAGATTACAATACATTACAACCCTGATTCCCAGACACTGGCGTCTACTAAACGCCTAATGTTTTGGAAGGAGACCAACTAAAATCTCCGTAGCCTAGAAAATAGGCAACAAAGTTATTATTTTTAACAAACATCTTCGGTTACTACGTTCCAGACCAGAAAACCACTTTTAATTTCGCGAATAAGCCTAGTTACCCCCTGATGAAAGAATTCCCCTTTTCACAGGGTCACGGAGATCAGATGGCAGTCGCTCTACTGTAATTATCTCTAAGTTAATAATCCTGGGTCACGGTCAAGCCCATGCACGCTTTACCTTGTTTGGCAACATAAAAATGGGATACTTTCT
Source organism: Blastobasis lacticolella (assembly GCA_905147135.1). Taxonomy (NCBI): domain Eukaryota; kingdom Metazoa; phylum Arthropoda; class Insecta; order Lepidoptera; family Blastobasidae; genus Blastobasis; species Blastobasis lacticolella. The sequence continues at coordinate 3,040,089 of LR990051.1, forward strand.
AAGTCTGTGAACCGTTTCCCTTACGAGTAGTTACGGATTTTAGCAAAACTAAACTAAAACCCGTTCCAAAATCGAGTTTTATCAATTTTACAGTTACTACATTATAGAGAGCGCATTTGTCGTAAAACTGCTGCGAAGTTTGACAGAGTCCTTAAAAATGTAATATGTATTACTGTCATGTCGGAAATATAAATAAAAAAAAGTTTTTTTTAAATTTGGCTGGATTGCTGAAAGAGCATAGCCCGTCAATCCACTGGATATAATAAACGAGTGAATGTAGGCCGGCCAGCATTAAGGTAAATTGCATCGCCGTAAAGGCTTTCTACAATGCCCCCATACTATCACTTGAACCTACGTCGGTACATATGTGCAGCACAACCAATTTCCTTTGATCTTGCTTTAATGTGGCAGTCGGGGCTTTTAAAAAAGTATTTGTAACACAAGTCGGATCGGATGTAGCGACATACCCAATAAGTTTTTGAATAGACAGAGATTCTAGTAAGCAATACTCCATGCGCAACCGTGGCTTTGGGAAAGTAGAGGCTTAGTGATTACACTGAAGTAATCACAAGCAAAAAAAAAGGAAATTGACTTAAATATCCTCCGGAATAATAACTTCATGATCGATCAAGGACATTTTAAACAAAGGTATTGTTTAAATTGTAATTGTTTGTTTGTTCTGTCTGTAATATTTGTTTTGTATTTGTAATAAACAAGTCTTTGCTCACAGCGCTTGAGTTTCAACCACGGCTTTAATTGGCGATCATAAATACTAAGAATCGGCGAATGTATATACGTTAATTGCCACCGAAATTAGCTAGTTTCCACGCATATCCCGCCTTAGTTACCGTTATTTACGTGACATTTAATTACCTTCTAAACGATAATAGTTCCAAACATGAAAGGGTATAGCCAAACGGGCTACGAAAATGTTAAAATATTGTAGATTAATCTACATTAACTCTAAGTTAACAGTACAATCTAGTGAAATTAAGCGAAACGGAATCTTCTAAGACCTACTGACTAGCAAAAAGAGGGGTGTAATAGTTTGAAGTGTGGAGGTGGCTGTGTGTCTGCCTATGGCATCACCGATATGGTCCGGATTTACCAATTTCAATGCGGTTTTTTATTTCAAATCCATTTCGAAATCCGATATCCAAATCCAAATCGAATCTGAAACAGATAACGACGAGTGGTTCAGTTGGTTAACATGCCGGTTCGATTCACGGCCAAGCAGAAATTGAAATGATGAATTTTAATTTCTGTTACGGGTCTTGGTGTACTATGTGTAATAAGAATGTATTTAAAAAATAGTATAAAACATCATAACCAACTGTTCAACTGTTAAGTTTATACAATAAAAAAATACTTTATAAAAAATTGTACAAACAATCATAAACAACTCGTTGCAATATTTATTTTCAATATTTGCAATGTACATATTATGCACATGTTTGATGTATGGAATTGTTTTTCTGAGTTTAATATTTAATAACTATGCTTGTCAGGTCTACGCTCCTTTCATAATAAACTAAATAAATATGAAAACTTTATAATCTAACTAAAATTAAATTAACCTGCAACCCTAATCTAAATATTAACCAGATTTATCAGATCAATATGACACCCAATAGAACTCTTCTTACTATTCCATCTAAAAGCAGAGGGTCTGGGAAAGTGTTGTTGAGGTAATAATGCTTAGCCCCATACATAACCCCTTTGGTAAACTGCACGTAAATTATGCTGGTACAGAGCTGCCTCTGTTGCAAGTAAAGTTTTCATTTGCCGATTCCTCAAAGTAAATAAAATCTCCTGCATTCATTTACTGTCGTCGTGCAGGGACGTAAACTGAAAGAACGGTATCTATTCTGTATCAGTTAAGTCCCTGCATGACAGTAAATTAATGCAGGAGATTTATTTATTTATTTTTATTTACTAAGAGGGATTTGCAACTGGAGAATTTACCTCCAACAGAAGCAGCTCCTACATTTCGTGCAGTTTACCAAAGGATTTATGTATGGGGCTACGCGTTGTTACCTCGCCTAGTCTCTCAGTCTTTGGGCGGAAGCATGAAGAGGACCATTGGGAGCCACCGTGCCACACTGGTCTGATAACCCTGCTGTAGCCAGCATTTGTCTATAATTGACAAGATGCAAATACAAAGCGGGCTGCAAAATGCGATTTAACTGCATGAAAAGGGCCCAAAAATGTACTGAGCTTTATTTATGTGAAGGAAAGTCACATGACGTGTAGTCAAATTTAATACTTTTATCGATATATTCAAATATCCCCTAGATCGCTGCCACTGTTGGGAATGGTGCCCATAAGGCTGACTGCAGTCCCCCGCTGGATGGCTATCCATACACGTTGAGCATTTCCGTGTTAACGATTTTGTCCGTACTTACAAAATGTAGCTTTGTCGTCCGTTTAGAATGACACTTCATAAAAATGTCTTCCATCTGCCCCAGTGGCACTTGCCCCGGTGCTTACCCCGCTAACAGGTCTGATGGTTTTATAAACAACAGTTTTATCTGCCCCGGTAATACCAGGCATCCACACAGCACAATCTGATTATCCAATCAGATTTGAATTGGCTACGAACTGATTGTCTGTCCAAACGCACAAGGGTTTGTGTGGTACGTCTGCGGTAAACACAGTATCCGTTTTGGCTTTGTAGCGCACCCCCGCGTCGCTCGTTGCCAGCTCGCTTCCGTTTTTCTTACGTATTTCGCAAGTTTTCGCGCGCGTTCACTTCGCGTTGCGAGCCCGCGTCCCGCTGAGCGTAACGAATTTTAGTTACGCTCATTCAGAGACGTAGTTTCTTGTTACCGATTCGTTGGTAACACAAAGCTGCGTTTCTGCCGCGTTGAGTTGGTGGATACTTAACGGTGACAACTAAGCCAACTAGCGTTGCCCCGGTGCGCTGTTAAGGCCCCTCAGGTCTTAGCGAAACCGGACGTCCCGATCCCATTGCACTTGGGCCTGCCCAAGGGTGACGGATAGCGGCATATCCATTAGGGATAGCCGCTCCACCGACCCCCTCTCCCCTCTCCCCCCTGCCTCGCGCAGGGAGGACGCCCCGCGTCTCTCAGTCCCTCGTCGACATCTCTAGTCCCTCTTCTCGCCTCCCAATGGCGACGGTCTCGGTGGAGGATTTCGCCGCTCAGGCGGTGAAATTGCTCCTCCGAGCAAATCTAGGCCAGGATAACTACGTCGTACGTAGTTACCTGGCGTCAGTGGGGAGTGCCCCTCAGGCCCCCCGCGAGCCCTCTGAGGACATGGAGTTTGAGGACTCCGTGTCCCAGGTCTCAGCGCCGCCCTCCCGCAAGAGGCTTCTCTGTCCGGGGACGACTCTTCGTCCTCGACCACCGTGACGGGAACTCTTTCCGTCACCCCCGTCCCACCCTCTGCGGCCGAGCTCGACGGATTCGAGCTCGTCGCAAAATCTAAGCGGCACCGAAAGCGGGCCGCCCGCTCAGTGTCCGAGGCCTCGTCCGAGGCCGCCGCGCCCGCTCCGGTCGCGGTCGCGGTTCTCTCTAGCCCCGCGTCCCCCGACTCGAGCGTGACTGCTGCCGCTCGCGAGACCGCGCCGTCTGGCCCTAAGCCAGTAGCGCGTTTTGCCCCCCCTGCCCCGTCTAAAGCCAAGCCCCCGCCCCCTATTTTCCTTAGGGAAAAGTCTAAGTGGGAGCTAGTCTCCCGTCTCTGCGCGGAACAGCGCGTCCGCTATACCCGTGCCTCCAACACGGGTATAGCCGTTAAGATTGACGTCGAGTCGATCGACGACTTCAGGAGCCTTACTAGGCTCCTAGCCCATAATAAGATAGGCTATCATACCCACGCCCTCCCTGAGGAGCGTAAGGTGCGTGCGGTACTCCGTGGAGTGCCGCACGAGCTTACCAACGAGGCCATCCTCATGGACCTCAAGTCCCAAGATTTCCCCGCCGAGGCTGTACACAAGATGTACAGCCGGTCCGGCAAACAATTTCCCATGGCGCTGGTGGTGCTTTCCAACACCACCGGTGCCAGGACTATATTCCGGGGAGGCTTCACGGTCTGTGGGCTCTCCGGAATCAAAGTCGAGGCCCCGCATAAACGCGGTTCCCCAGGGCAGTGCCATCGCTGCCAATTTTATGGCCACGCGTCGGCCAACTACTCGGCCCCGCCGCGCTGTGTCAAGTGCGGCGAAGGCCACACTGCCAAGGAGTGCGCGCGTACGCGCGACTCCACCACCCCTCCCTTCTGTTGCAATTGTGGCCAATCTGGCCACACTGCAAACTACAGGGGTTGCCCGCGCGCCCCTCGTCCCCGCACTTCCGCACCAAAGCCTACTAAGGGCAAAGGTGCAAATCCTTCTGCGCCGAAGCCCGCTAAGGGCAAAGGTGCAAGGCCGCCGCCGCCTTCAGCGACAGTGGCTCACTACCCCCCCCTCAAGGCCAAAGGGCCCCCCCGAGCGCGGCTCCAGCCGCAGCTTGGGGCCCGCCCAAGGCCCCCCCCACCACCTCCCCCCCCAAGGCCATCAGCCACCAGCCCCCGCCCTCTTCTTTGGCGGAGGATATGCGTTACATATCCTCCATTCTTGCGTCCGTCAACATTGACGAGATCCCCGTCCTGGCACGCAAACTGCGTAACGCCTCCACCCAGCTCGAGCGTTTAGACGCGCTTGTCGAGCATTACTCCCTCCTCCAGGCCCTAAAGTAATGCCCCAGGCGCTTCACGCCACACCCCCCACTCCCGCCAGTGTCGGCACCGGTCGCATGAGGCCGGGTGGGGTTTCGCTTGTTTCTTTTAATGTGCGCAGTCTACGCACAAACATCTCCGAACTAAGGACGTTCGTTAGGAGCAGGGAGCTCGACCTACTTCTCCTTCAGGAGACTTGGCTCAAGCCTTCGATCCAGAAGGGTATTTCGATCCCCGGCTTCTCCCTTGTCAGGGATGAGAGGTCCCCCACCGCGTCATCGCGTGGTGGAGGAACTGCCATTTACTACAAGAGATCGCTTCATTGCTCCCCTCTTCCAACTCCAACTCTCTCGAGTATGGAGGCCTCTGTAGTGCAGCTAGGCATGACAGGACATCCGTCCCTGATCATAGCCTCTGTCTACATCCCCGCCGGCTCCCTGCCACTCAAAAGCGACTTCGAAGCGCTTCTCTCTCTAGGCGACTCTGTTATTATGTTCGGGGATTTCAACTCCAAACATACCGACTGGACGTGTTCCTCCACCAACACGAGCGGTGTACACTTAATGGACATCGTTGGGTCTCTCGACCTAGACGTGTATTGCCCCCTCTCCCCTACCCACTACCCAGACAGAGTGGATCACCGTCCCGATGTACTGGACTTTGCGCTAGTGAAAGGCGTGTCGCTCACCCTCCGGTCGATCGACACCCTCGACGACTTAGGCTCCGACCACCGTCCAGTCTCCCTAGTACTAGGCTCCCCCACCCCTATCTCTCCCCCACTGCCGCGAACTTTCACGAAGTGGGAAGGATTCAAAGAGTCCATGGCGGCCGTCATGGACGCGCCCGACTCGCCGCTCGCTTTTTCATCCGACTACTTCGATAGTCCGGATAAAATCGACGCTGCGGTAGCCTCGTTAACGTCCCATATTCGGTCAGCGTTGAAGGACAACGAAGTGGTGGCCCCTGTCGTTAATCGGCAGGGACTCCCACTCGAAGTTCGAAACCTGATCAAAGCCAAAAACGCAGCCCTCCGGAGGGCCGCACTCTATCCGACCCCAGAGTACAGACGCACTGCGAACCGACTTCAGCGGGCAGTGCGAGCATGTCTCGACGAAATGAGGAACTCCCAATGGGGGGACCTCATGCAGACGATTTCCCCGTCCCATCAAGCGTACTACAAAGTGGCGAAAGCCCTTCGTACAGACGCCAGAATCTCCATCCCTCCTCTTGTTCGCCCAGACGGCACAATTGCGTTTGCGGACACCGAGAAAGCCGAATGCTTTGCAGATAGCATTGCTTCACAATGCTCCCCCAGCACCATGGAGTGCGACCCCGGTCACGTGCGTGCGGTGGAAGACGAAGTCCGTCAAAAGACCTCGCTCCCTCCCACCACGGACCCTGTCACAGTGTCCCCCGACGAGATCCACTCCTTCATCAAGGGTCTCAAATCTAACAAAGCGCCGGGCGCGGATGGAATTTCCAACCAAGCGCTTAAGTACCTCCCCGAGCAGGTGCTTACTTTGTTAGCGATCATTTTTAATGCTTGCTTTGACCATTGCCACTTTCCGACCGCGTGGAAAGAAGCCATAGTCATAGGCATTCCCAAACCGGGAAAGCCGTTAAATGTAGCGTCATCCCACCGCCCGATAAGCCTCCTCAAGGCACTAGGGAAGTTATTCGAGAGAGTAGTGCTCTCTCGAATGAAAGAACATCTCTTCAAAGACGATGTTCTTATTCCCCATCAATTCGGCTTTCGTCCCAAACACAATTGCCCTAGACAAGTCCATCGTATAGTAGAATACATCCTAAATGGATTCTACCCAAAGAGAGAAAAGACGGTCGCAGTCTTCTACGACGTCGCCAAGGCCTTCGATAAAGTCTGGCACGAAGGCCTTGTTTACAAGCTATACAAGCTTGGTCTCTCCGATCGACTCGTCCGATTAGTAGCGTCCTATTTAAAACACCGTACCTTTCGGTTCAGACACGAAGGTACTTTGTCTTCCCCACGTCAACTGAAGGCCGGCGTCCCGCAAGGCTCTGTACTCTCTCCCCTACTCTATATATCGTACACGAACGATATTCCCGTCCCCGACAACGGGGTGCAACTGTCCCTTTTCGCCGACGACACGGCAATCTACGCCAAAGGGCGAAGGCCACCCATGGCAAAGCTCCAAAAGGCGGTGAACAAGCTCGAAGCTTGGTTCAAACTGTGGCGCATCGAAGTGAATCCGGAGAAGAGCTCCGCGGTTTGCTTCGATGTTAAGCGCAGACGGGGTGACAGCGACCCCCCTCCCCTCCGCATGCAAGGGAAACTAGTTCCCTGGCAGCGCGCTGTAAAATATCTAGGCGTCACGCTTGACAAAAGGCTCACTTTCCGGCCCCATGTCGAAAGAGTGTGCCGCACCGCCCGTTTCTACCTGGGTCGCCTCAACAGTATGTTGGGTCGATTCAGTAAAATGTCCCTCAGGAACAAGCGAACCCTCTACAAGGTGTGCATTCGACCGGTGTTGACATACGCCTCCCCCGTCTTCGCTCACGCGAGCTCCCACGTCATTAAGAAACTGCAAATTGTGCAGAACATCTTCTGCCGTAGGGCAACGGCGGCTCCATGGTACGTCCGCAATGCGGACCTACACCGCGACATGGACCTGCCTACCCTGCAGCAGTTTCTTAAAACGCTCTCCGAGACCTTTTTCAAGGCCGCGGAGGAGCATCCCAATCCGCTCGTGCGAGAGGCAGCAGCCTACGCTCCCCGCCCGGTCTCCGGCCACGTGGTACGGAGACCGAGACACGTCCTCACGGATCCCCCCGACGAACTGTCGAGCGCCCTGAACCTCCTCCTGGAGGCTCAGGACGACTCGACAGAGCCCCTCCCAGCCGTTTCAGCGGCCCCCGTAGGCCCCCAATCCCAACCCACGGCAGCGGGACCCCCTTCTGGGGTCTCGCTATAAATTCTCCAGCGTATGCTCCGTAAGGAGTGACGTTGAGCGCACCCCGTCCCTACGGGGTGTAGCATCCGATGAAACCTGAAAGGCCCTTATGGCTACAGGTGCTTCCAGGGGGTGTTTAGTACGTATGCGCCTAGGTTCTTTTGGCGAGTCGTGCATAACCAGTCCGGCCGGCCGGCTGGGATACTCATGAGAGTTCACCTCCTCCCTCCCAACCGCATTACCGGAGGGTGCCCATTTCCTTTGCGTTGGGCAAAAAAAAAAAAAAAAAAAAAGTCTGCGGTAAACACGAGACAATTTGTTTGTCAATCTAGTCAGATTATACATAAAATTGTGTCATTTGGATGCCCTTTAAATGTAGTTTAACCGATGTTATCAGCCCCATTTAACCCTGGGGCTGGGCTACCAGGGCAGATAAAACAATGTTTTCCTATCTGCACCGGGAGCGACTCATGGAAATCGATTCAGTAGGTAGTATCAACGCTACGTATACAACGAACATCTATACATAATTTAAAACAATGTCGCGTCCCGTCGTCTCTATCTATTTAAAATCTTTTAAAGTACGCAACGGATTTTAATGCGGTTTTCATCAATAGATAGAGTGATTCAAGAAGAAGGTTCACATTAAAAAAAGGGTACGTAGGGGTAAACTAGGTGTAGAGGTGTAGGGCAGGGCTAGTATGTTACAATATACGAGTACATATAAGGTACCTTAAATTTCCTTTCAGCTTTGCCGTAGTCGGGTAATAAAGTCTGCGTATCCAAGTTTAGACCTACTTGTTTCCTGAGCACCAACTGAGAAGTAAACAAAATAAAACACCGAGGGTTATGCCGAAGTTAGATGAGTTCCGAGCGAGTAGACTTGACTATTTATTGGAAGTTTTAAGTGCTATTATTTATTGGTTAACGTTTTGAAGTCACTTTGGACGACGGGTTCTGAATCCCGGAGATAGGCTTCATAATCAGTGCTTGAGTAAATTCGATATGAATGAAACCGTCACTAACTGGAAAACTTAAAATTTCTTAAAATGTTTTCAATCTTCGCTAATTCTAATCCACTCGTTTTTTCTCTATATTCTCTAATGTACTCGGTACAATCAGGACAGACTTTAAGATAAACTTAATAACATGCAAAATCTTTGGTGGAAAATTAATTTACCTACACTGAAATATATTTTTGTCATGTGAGTGTCACTGTTTCATATAATTTGACAGTGTCACTTTTATGTCAGTCGCCTATTGACGCCTTACTTCATAGCCTCCTTTATCTACTGAAGGAGGCTATGCTTACTTGCATCCGAAAATTACAAAAATACTATCATTCTACGTTTAAAAACATTATTCGCATGTAAGACCATTGGGTCTTATCTGCATACATAAATAACGGAAAATCTATAAATTTTAAGGTTTCTAGCATTATCTAGACCGAAGATATTACGCCCCCTACTTTTTGCTTGGCTTGGCGGGGGCACGTCCGTCAGAAAAATAATGTACCTATTACAAATATTTATGAAAACGGCGATGGCGTGTAACGACAGCAAGAAAGAGTTTCTGTAATGGAAAAGCTAATTGTTACATGAAGCACTTTCTTCAGGCAAAAGTGAATGCCCACAACTCAATCGTTACCAAAATGAAACAGCGGCACCTCCTTAATTAACAGTCGTTTGGGAGTAAGGCGGTGTGGCGGATATCATAAAAATGCTCCAAGTTTTCCAAGCCGGCTCCTTTGCGATTTATCGCCGGCTCTCTTATTGTTTTTAATTAAATTCCAGCTAAGTGCCCGCCTGTGCTAATGAAGTCCCTGCGGAATTGACCTGCATTACGCACCTTATTAAATTCTGTAGGCAATTCACACTTGGCTTTTATTGCTATCAGTGATCTAAGGCGCTCAGTACTTAAATGGACAGAGCAAATAGCGATGTTGTTTTCATAAAATTCTTAATTCCAGTGATCTGGCCATGGTTGTCTAAAAGTTGTATCTGGTACGGAACAATATATTATATAACGTCCCTTGTCCCGCTAAGGTCTCTTCAGAGGCGCGCAACGCATTGGTGACTGCCCTGGTGTTGCTGATGTCCATAGGCGGCGGTGACCACTTTCCATAAGGTGGCCCGCTTGCCTGTTTGTCTGCCGTATAAAATAAAATAAATCATACCTAGCAAACTATCATGAACATTTACTACCCCTACCCTACACGGATTTTCTTAGACATCAGCTCGGACCTCCGTAGACGTTGTTGTTCATTGGGCTTGAAAGTTTTCCAAATCTTTGGCGATTTACGATTTACGATCTACTTTCACTGGGTGGAAGGCAAAAGAGAGCATACGAGCGATATTGAGTATAGAAATAATTGAGGCTTCGGTGGGAATCTCGGTCGTAAACCGCTGGGGAACATATCTAGTTTGTAATATAATATATCAGGGGCAATCATTAACCCACGAAAAACTCAGCCAAGCGCAATGAGCCCGATCCCTTTTGGAATTGAAATAATGCAATAGAAATAGAGAGGTGGCCTCGTCAATAAAGTTTCAGAAAAGATGATTTTATTACGAACAAGCGGTGTGTATTCAACCCTTCCAAATTTGTGGGGAAAATTCCCTATTCGCTAGAAATAAATGGTTTCTATAATCGTGTTTTACTGGTTCATTATTATGGTGATTTTATAGACCAGAAATTCCACCCCAACCTCCCAAGACAATAGAATCACGGCTAGATCACCGTCCACCTGACAACGTAGCCACCATCGCCCGGCAAAAATGAAATAAACTCCGTCACCCAGGATGTCTGCAATCTAGGGGAGCAGATGTGGTGGCGGCCTGCAGAGGTGCCATGTCTTTTAAAGAACTTTGACTTGTACATTTTAAGATCTTGACGTTTGGAATTTTCCTCTCTAATATTAATCACTTCAGTAATCGCAAACTGTTCTATATATATGAAACCAGGTGTCCGCCTGTGGACTACACGTCATATCGCGCGAGTGGAGGGAGGGGGACCCTGATCTAGCTACCTACCAAATGTTATCGAAATCCGTTCATCCGGTTAGGCCTGAAGACCATTAATAATATTAATGGCATGACAACGACTAATATGGCTGCAAATTTTCAAATTCTAGATTTTAAATAAGTAGCTTAAATAAATTTGAAATTTCTTTCATTCAAACCTGATACCTACTCATATTCGATCCTTTAAAATGCAAACAACAGGTGCCTTCATCTCTCTGTCGCATTGCAGAAGCGGACCTAAGTCACATAAAATTGGATAACAATTTGAACAAAAGACATTCATTCATAATAAACCAACACGGTCTCCGTAATTGGCAATTTAATTACATGGATAGCACCTGCTTAAGGCCCTGGGTTTTACTAAAGGCCCATTACACACTTGCGATTTTTAGTGAGAGCGCGATTTTTCAGTAAGTATGTCTTTTTTTTATGTCATACGGTAGGCAAACAGGCAAGTGGCCCATCTGATGTCTTGCTGCTGCAAAAGTAAATATTTGTTACCTATACATGTCACTGAGAATGTTGTTGTTACCTATACATGCCACTGACAATGGTAGATACAGTTCAACTAGTTTTAGAGTCCCCTGTAGAAGATCTTGCTCAACTTCGCTTCGTTGACGGTATAAGGATACACACCTAATGAGTGACGAGCTCGTTGCGATGCTGAAGTTACTACACAAGACTACACTAGGGGTACTTAGTACATAAATGTCCAAAAACTGAGAACTGTTACATTTGGTCTATCGCTATTTATCAGTGGCCCGAGTTGACAAAGCCCCGCTAACCGAATTGAAACCTTTGTAATCGAAGAATAATGCGTGAAATAAAAAAAAAAATTTTGCTTTATTATGTTCCGGATTTAAAGATTAGGTAGCCAGCGCAATTACAACCATGAGGCAGTTATTTTAGTCCTCACAGTAACTACGCATGCACCTAAATGCATGAATCGTAGAAGTAATGAGCAACAGTTACCGCTTAAGATAGGACGGGCTCTCTGCCCGTTTGTCACTGTTCCTTATTATAAATTTGTTAAAAATTAATAATTTAAGCAAAGCCCAACAGTGTAGTTACATGTGATTTTGGCCGTGCCTGTCGAATGCCTATAATATAGCTGTAGAATCCCGACCGCTCGAAAATCGCTAGTGTGTAGGGGCCATAGCGGTAACGAACAAGCGCCTGTCTCGTTTCTCTTGGCAATGCTGCAATATTTTCCAATTCGAACGTAATATTTTTTAATACGAACGCGGGGTTTCTTGCACCTTCTTCTACGCTGCCTTAGGGAAACGAATGCTGAAATCATTTTGCATAAAGTCTTTATTGTTGTTGTTTAATGTATATTTCTTTTTCGACGTTTAAAACTACACTTAATAACACTTTTATCTGCCCCCATATTTTTTCATTACGGTCACACATTTCTGGCATTTTTCACACAAACCAGTCTTTAACTTCATAAATACTAAATCGATTTTAATAACGTTATCGTGGTTTGCTAGCTAAAGAGACAAAGATTACATTTGTAGTTGGTGGTTTTACGCTAGACAATATATTTTTCCAAATGAGGTACTGGTAAAACGGTGTGACTTTGACGTCCTGGGGATACTTTAATCACTCACTTCTCTCTATTAATCTAGTGTTATTTACATGCAAACAAAGCACGCCATACATGTGACAACGCTGATAAGTGGCAATACTGTAATCAGTCATCTTTCCATTAGCACATATCAGAGAAAAGTGAGTAATAAATTTAGCCCCTGCATATCAAAGTATCCCTTTTTATGGTACGGTTATGAGCGGTTTTCATACTAAAACCGCTGGAATCAGAACAGCCTGCAATTCTGTATCAGGTATTACAAAGTATTCAATAAGTTTCCAAGATTTAAAAAGGTAGTATGCTTAAATTGCGCGATTCCTTTCTACATCGAGCGAGAGGTTTCTCTGTTTATTTAAGTCTGGTATACCTAAGACAATACGTATACCATATCTTGTGACAGATTTTCTAAATTTCAAATTAAAAAAATCGAAAGTATAGGTCCCAAAATTCGTAAGTATAGTATCACAAGTCACACCAGGATAATACATCGGGTTCTAACTTTAAAATACAAAAATTCATGCGCGCTTTTAAATTAACTAGATGTGAACTCACTGGAGGTCCATATTCCAAACTATAACACCTGTATTCAGAAACGTTACTATGCGGTCTCACAGCGCGCGAGAACGCGGGGTTCCAAGTTCCAACTGACAATACTTGAGTAGCGATCGCCGCTATGCGTCCGTCAAAATGAAAGAAGTTGACCAATCACCGAGCCGTATTTTTACGCAATGCTTTCCCCCTCGTAGATGAACACTGTGAGAATGCATATTAACGCTACTTCACTTAGACAAGTATTGTTTGTAAATATGGGTGTTTATTTTAGGCAAATCTCTTGACAATATCAATTGGTAGGTCTGGCAATCGTGTCATCCGTGTCTGGTTTCTGGCAGGCCAGCGCCCCACAGCGGTTTGAACAGCACTTAAGGGCGCGCGGGCAGTCCGCATCGCCGGTGCACATGTCGGTGCAGACCCAGGCTCCTCGGGGGTACTGCGGGCAGCGGCCCTCCTTCACTGGAACACGATGGTACAAGTTAAAAGCGGTTAAATCCGTTGTCCCCCAAATTGAATGAGAAACAAAATTCCTTATAAACTTTCGCATTCAAAATATTAGTATGAAAGTAGGATTCTATCAGACAAGACCGACAAGAGCGGGGCTCTGAAATTATGATAATGGGAAGGATTCTACCAGAAACTACGGTTGATACTGCTCTGTGCTGAAACCCCATAGCATGCTGCTGTACTAACCCAAATTAACGAAGTTCCGCTGCGTCATGGCGTCCACGCACATGGAACCCTGGCACACTGTTGGGCAGCACAGCTGGGTGTCGTTGGTGCACGGCTTGTCAGGCCCGCAGGTGTGGCTGCATTCTTCCACAGGCAGCGTCGGGGGACAGGAGCCGGTCTTCGCCTCGCTGTACGCGAACGCTAAGATTGTCGCTGAAATTATGTACTTAAATAAATATGGTCTACATTCAAAAAAAGCAAACATACCAAGAACTTTGACAATACCAACAATAACAATTTGTTCAATGATTATTCGCTCCCTAAAAGCGTCATTTTAAGAATTTTTTATACCACTATGGTGGCAATTAAGCTTACGGCCTGCCTGATTAGAGATAACCTTCCAATTTGCCAAAGTAAAGTAGATTTGGAAGATTTATATTTATATAACTATAAAGTTTGGAATAATTGTACAAATTTTGTGTTAACAATTCTTCTCAATGTAAAATTGTCCCACTGGGTGGGATCGGCTCAACATGTCTCACTCTCTCTCTCTCTCTCTCTCTTTCTCTCTCTTCCATTTAACACGTCATCTCAATACTCACTCCTTTCACCAGCATGTCGCCATTCACACACACCATCCATATTTTCTTTGCAATTCCTTAAGAAATTAGTAAAATGTCTATCATCAGTCCTATAACATGCCTTAACCACGATAACCTGTTGCCCTTCACCTTTTTTGTCACTGACGCTACTTTCTAACTTCCTCTGATCACCTCATTCCTTATAAGTATGTCACATACACTAGCACTATTAGACCGGATGATCGTTTTGCAGAGGTTTCCCTAAATTCTGCTCAGACCTGCCACCCTTCCATCCATTTCAATTATCAACTCTATTTTCCACGTCACTTAATATAACCTAATACGGGTTAGTTACGCAAAAGTAGTACTCACATATTACGAGTGCTTGTTGATACCACATTGCTAGCGCGTAGCCACAAAACCGTCCGTCACTTGGTAACGTCTCCGCTTCTAATAATTGCGACGAGAGACGACATAAATAATTGTATACACACCGCTGTGGGGTTCGCCTAACGCAGATAAGACAACCTAACTTGACAGTAGTCGGAAGAACCCAGATAAAGTCTATATTTACTTAAATATTCCCCAAACTATAGAACCGATTTGAATGAAATAAAGATAAGAAAAATTTCGATTAAACTGGTTTTCAAATAAAGGAAACCCATCGAAATGGGTCTACCTGTTCAGGGGCTATGATGCCATCATAAACAGACACATTTGTACACAGATATACATATCAAACTTGCACGTCGGGGTTTAAAAACGACTGATATCACCATAAAAACGTATTGTCATGGGCCGGCTCAATTGAGAACTTCCCTTCCCTCTTCGCCGGAGAAGGCGGTGGCTCGCCTCAACGGACATAATAAATGTCCTCTCGCCGCACGGGGAAAATGTGCTTGCTGACAGATCGTTTGTATGTACGAGTATATGGCAGTCTTAATTCGAATGTGTTTCGGTAACCTAGCCCACAGTGCAATAGGGAAAGTCAATTTATTGGGTGTTTTTTTTACCTGAAACTCGACTCTGAATGACGAAAACATAGCCCCCCATGGTACAGCAAATCTATGCCAAAAAAAACCAGTGCAAAGTACGGCGGACGTTAATGTCTCTAGATATTTTCTAGAACTCTCTAGAAAGATGTCTAGTGCGTAAGCTGTTATGTATTTTTCTATTCATATGCTGTAGCTACCTCCGATAGCATTTTACAATTTCATTCGGATAAAATTCAGTTCGGTCACTTGATGCTACCGGCCTCCAGGATACCATGGCAACACTAGCGGGGTTGCGAAAGCGTTAACGAAGGGTATAGGTACGTTTCTTGAAATCTTGGTAGTTTCTAGAGGTATGATTCTAGGGTATGCATGTAGCGGTGCATGGGCTAAGTATCGGGGCAAATGAAAACATTATTTTTATCGGTAAAGGGCGGTTGCCACAGATCAAGTTTCATTACCAACGGTATTTCCGCCATTTAAAAAGACTTTTACAACTTTCCCTGTTTCCACAAAGCCACCGAGGCAGACGGGAACGTGTCTGAATCTCATAATGTTTTCGTAACTCACATTAACCTGAATTTGTTGAAATAAGTTCACCGAACAAAGAGACTGTGGGTCCAGAGATAACACATCGTAAACAGCCGAAGCGAGATCACTCGAAACTACTCATTATCTCCGGGAAACACGTTCGCTATATTTGTAGTCTTAAATAAATAATCGATGTATTTTGTGAACGCTTTGTCCTGTTCAATCTGCACTTTGTTTTTTTAACGTCATGAAAGCGATAGTGATAATCGGAACAAAAATTCGTAAATTACACATGATTCAGAAGAAAATTATTTTGAGACATATATCTTTTTGCAGGATGTTACCAGGTAATGTTTATTCTCGTTTCTATTACATTTTTTTATAATCGTGTGATCTTTTTAAAACCATTTGTTTATTACTCTGCCATGCAAATCACACTGACCTTACCTTGATAAAACTTCATAGTTCTGTAGAACACATAAGTAGCAACTACGCCATAATTTTACAATGACAGAAGTAATTGCGCTGATCAAATCAAATCAAATCAAATCAAAATTTCTTTATTGATTAGGACATTAAATATCTCTTTCAATCGTCAAAAAGGAGGGGAGTAGGAAAGTAGGAAGGAAACACACAGTGACACGCTGACCGCCCTATGTCTGTAGATAAACGTATCCCTCGCCAACCACAACCGAACCGGGCTCGACAATGCCAGACAGAGCCGGAACGCTATATTATATTATATACTCGTAGGTATGTCTAGTATAATTAAGAAAAACCACCTAAAACTACAGCAAGAGTAAGCCAGTCCACCAAGGCAGCACCCGTTCACGAGTATAACGCAGGGCCCAGCCATCGTCCAATTCAACCATATTTGAGGGAAAAGAGCGACCCGGCCCCCACGCCACCGCCAGACAGACTTTTAAGTGAGCGTGCATCACACATGCTGCATGTGATAGGTAGTTGCTCCCACCCTACTCTATCCTATCCCTACCCTATCGCTACCTTACCCCTACCCTATCCTACTATTGCCTTAACCCTACCCTACCACTACCTTACCCCTACCCTACCACTATCCGACCCCGACCCTACCACTATCTTACCCCTACCCCACCCTATACTACCTTACCGCTATCTTACTCCTACCCTACCCTACCCCTATTCTAACTACTACCCTACCCCTACCCTAGCGCAGACAGGAGACACCATGTGTGGGAGAGGAAGGAAAATTAACGCCGCTTCCAAGGTGGTTCTCTGTGGGGGAAAGAAACGGCAAGAAACCCACAGAGCCTACGTTAATTCTTTTTTTTTTTAAACATGTCTTATGTACTAATACATTATTTGTCCTATATACTATCTTAAAAGTAAATACCTGTATAGAACAGCAGTTCAGTCCCATGGACTTTTGTCATTTACATATTCAGATATACTATAATAACTTTTTTGACATAATTTGTTTTTTATAGCGACTTTAAATTTATTGAATGGTAAATTCTGAATATCTGTTGGAACCTTATTATAAAAGCGTACACATTGACCCATAAATGATTTGTGGACTTTGGCTAGACGACAAGCACCAGCAACAAGCTTATCTTTATTTCTCGTATTAATATTATGAACATCACTATTCTTCTTAAATAAGTGTAAATTTTTATGAACATACATTAAATTCTCATATATATATTGTGACGGCATTGTCATTATATCAATGTTCCTGAATTTATCTCTTAGTGAAGTTCTAGGTCTCAATTGATAAATCGCGCGAATAGCCCTTTTCTGCAATACAAATACATTGTGCCAGTCGGCAGCGTGTCCCCACAGCAGTATGCCATAGGCCATAATACTGTGGAAATAACTAAAGTAAACTAATCTTGCTGTAGCCTCGTCAGAAATACTCCGTATTTTCTTTACAGCATATGCTGCAGAACTTAGCCTTTTCGCCAATTTATCAATGTGAGGACCCCATTGCAATTTATTATCCAGGGTAAAGCCTAAAAATACTGTAGAATCAACAAAATTCAAATTTTCGCCTTTTATTTGTACATTAGTGGGCACTGATCTAACATTTGGCAAAGAGAATTTTAAACATTTTGTCTTCTTGCCATTCAGTAATAAATTATTAACCGTAAACCAGTTTACCACTTCTGCAATAGCCTTGTTCACGTCTTCATATGTCAATTGTTGTCTTTTTACTTTAAACACTAAAGATGTATCGTCCGCGAACAAGACAATTTCATGGGCATCTTTTACAAAGTACGGTAAGTCATTTACATAAACAAGAAACAAAAACGGGCCCAAAATAGATCCCTGGGGGACACCCATAGAGACAACAGACCCCATAGATCTCTCTCCGTTCACATCAACTTTTTGAATTCTATGACTCAAGTATGAATTTAGCAAGTTCAGGGCCAAGTCCTTTATTCCATAATGTTGTAATTTCCTGACCAAAATGTCATGATTAACGCAATCAAAGGTTGTCCAATCTAGTCACCAAAATAATATAGAAAAAGAGCCCTAAGCTGCGACGTTGACTTACCGCTAGGTTGAATATCTCGCCTCACACATGCACACGGGCTCACCGTAGTTGTGTAACTAGCTGCCCCTGACCAGTAGGGGGGGGGGGGGGGGGGCTCAATAATCTAATCGGGCTGAACATCGTTACCGGGTTGGGAGTAGTGGGGACCTCACCTGTACCCTGTCTAATACCTTATAGCCTAGCCAAGACTAGATTGGCAACTTGTATAGTACCGTAGTAACCTAGATCCACTTGTAGATTGACTTTACTTTGTTATTACAGCGTTTCCCCTTGACTAAGCTCAAGTATTTGATTGTTTTTAGAGAAAAGTAGGCTACGACATTCCCTAATTTTGCCAAATTTTATCTAAATCTGTCCTACAGTTTTCAGACATATTCAGACAAAGTTACTGAAAGAAAGAAAAAAACATTTATTAACACAAACAACAGCACCACAACATTGAAAAAATTACAAGTAAATATAAAGTACCTAAAAATAATACAATTATAACTATACTATACTGTCGTATTTATAGCTTCGAATAGGCTGACTGTTCGTTTATCAGTCAGTTAAATACGTAACGGAGATGGAATGGAACCCATGTTAACATCAGTCTGACTGCCATCAATATAAAAACCCGCCAAGTGCTAATCGAACTCGTATACAAAGGGTTCCATATCACAAATCATTCTTAGGTTAGTAATAACATTTTGATGCCATTCAGAGCATGTAATTTTTATTTATTTATTTATAACTCTTTATTGTACATACAAAGACAGTAAAACAATAACAATATAGTACAAAGGCGGTCTTATCGGTTAAAGCGATCTCTTCCAGACAACAATTTTTACGGACATCGTAGAAGGTTCCAACCGTGGAAGGTTTACAGAATTCGCGCCTCCTACGACTCACACTGACTGATTTTTATTATTATTTATTTATTTATTAGGTTCACCAACAGTATTGAAGGGTAAAAAAAGTAATTCAAAAGATCTAAACACCGGTTGCTGTTAAAAAACTGAAAAGCGAAAGCAAGCCGTGTGTTGAAAGTAAATGGGTGTATTTCATAGTGCTAATTTTAGTTTAATTTAAACTTTGAAGATGTCGTGGCCCAATTTCATCCACCCAGGGTGGACATTATCATCATATCAGCCAGAAGACGCCCACTGCTGGGCATAGGCCTAACCCAGAGATCTCCACATAGGCCGGACCTGCGATCCTTACCAGGTCGTCGGTCCACCTTGTAGGAGGCCTACCCACGCTGCTTCTTCCGGTACGTGGTCGCCACTCGCGAACTTTACTGCCCCATCGGCCATCTGTTCTTCTAGCTATGTGCCCTGCCCACTGCCACTTCAGTCTGGCAATCCTTAGAGCTATGTCGGTGACCTTGGTTCGCTGCGGATCTCCTCATTTCTGATTCGATCGCGCAAAGAAACACCGAGCATAAAAAATAGTTTAGTAACGCGCTTTATTGGCGATTTTCACGACTTAAGGTTCACGATTGGGTGTTTTCGAACAAATGTACAGAACAGCGGTGGCAGTAATGCTGTTCCTATTTTACTTTCGAGTACAGAACCCTAAAAAAGAAAAACCGCATAGAAAACGGCCGCAATTGGGCACTGCACAAAATGGCCCGTATGAATGGGGCCCGGTTAATCCCGTGTCTGTCAACAAACCCCTAATACCTTTTTCACTCACAACGTTTCAATTACCTTTGCCTTTAGAACTCACTGTGGACGCCTCGACGTCTATTATACGCGTTTTTAAAGGTTCTGTGAGGGCTGTTATAACTCCGGGCCCAAAGACGGCTTCGTACTATCGTAATTGAATCTTTGGGGACGTGACGCGGTTCCGGAATGGGTCACATCTTACATGTAAATCATGTGGTTCAGGTAATGGTCGACTAGGTTTGCGTTGCGTCTCAATTGATCAGGTAGGACTCTGTCAAGCCTGAGGAGTCCGCCTGGGTGAGTACCACCGCCTTATCTATTTCTACCGCTAAACTATTGCTGTAAAACCAAAATTGTTAATTTGTACATATTTATTATAATAATAAATTACATGTAGGTACCTACATTTTATGCTATATTCCCTAAGAAACGGGTGTTCTATCTGCTGCCACAAACGAGAGTGTGTAAGTAATAAGCTTTTATTCGATTAAAAAACACTACTCATTGACGCAACGTTTTGAGAGATATTAGCGGAAAGGTTTACAGGGAAAACCAGGCTCCTTACGCCTCATCACCCCTGATAACTAATGTTCGGTGCAAGATGTCTCACAACCAACAAATTTACATAGCAATCTTTCTACAAGATATCTCACCTACATATAGGACAATACACAAAATGTACTTAAAATTTTGGCCGTTTGCTAAACTGCATGAAAGTGTTAGTTATGGCATTTGCACGTAGTATATGTATGTCCCACGTGGGTGTTTTCAAAATTGACATCGGATTGACGGCAGTGCACGCCAGACGCCGCGTGGGGAACAGAATTTTTCATCTGCAAATCTCATATGTACTGGAATTACGTTAATTTATGTCGTGTGAAATACGGCCTATTTATCGTAGGTTTTTGATACTATAGTATAGATAGTCCAAGCTGACTCTACAAAGCTCTCTCAGTTTTTCTTCCAGTTTTCAAGATCTTCCGCTGTGGACCCTGAGACTAGTTCAACAGATTCAAGAGCCGTAAGGATATTATTATTTCAAGAAAACTTATAAAATACCGACCAAGTGCGAGTCAAGAGAGAATAGAGATTCCAAAACCTTGATGCACGTGATCGACTCACGTTAGTATTATTTGTTGTTCTACTTGAGTATTAACACTTTCATTACAAAGTTTCGGGCTTGTATGTATTGCCGTTATCAGGGGCGCCGACTCCGTGGGTGCTCGAAGGCTCGGGCACCCACGAGTGCGAGATAGGGAGTGCTGAGCCCCCAAGAGTACCCAGACCGCATATATCAAAACAAAATTAATCAGTACCTACTTGTTACGCACTCTACATTCGGCGCTGCTGAGATCGCGGAAGCTGCCTGCACGTACTCGTACTCTTGGAAATCACGGAATGCTGCTCTGCGCTACGTGAATTACCTATACGTGTACTTATCATTAATAACCCATGGGAATCATATATAAGATTGATTTCCATCTCATTAATTTAGTGCAGTCCGCGGCTGCTACTCGCTAGGGTAGGCTAGTCGTAAATTAGTCAGAAGTTGGCATAATTGAAATGTAATTCCCAAAATTGAATCAAATTACTGCATATTTCTACAATTCCCATTTCTTGGTTTTTCTCGATCCCCGGTTGCAGCTATCGTAACTTACTTAATTGGTTTTGGTCAAGTAAAACAAAATACTTTTAAGACTTCAGGTAGCAGCCGATTCGCCAGGGACGTCGACACCGTGGGTACTCGGCACACATAAAAGTCAAGTGGGTGCAGAGTACCCATGAGCATAGACATAAAAATTCATCAATTCCTTATAAGCCGATACAAAAGGTATGTGTAGACACATGCCCAATAGAAAAATATTGTCGACCGTAACATCTATTAGATGTATCATAAATTATACGAACGCATGTGTGTTGCCGCTATGGGCTCCAAGCTGATATAGTATCTCGTATAATATATGTAAGTGATTACTAACTCCTACATCTCACAAACCATTACGAACACTTTACAAGCCTTAAGCACTATGTCATAGCAACAGAAATATATGGCGATTTTACTCACGAGCAGCGCCCACCTCGCGTCTGACGCTCCCGCTTGGCAGTGGACGCGCAGGTTTTTTTTTTTTTTATACGGCAGACATCAGGGGAGTCACCAATGCGTTGCCTGCCTCTGAAGAGACCTCTAATATATCTCTTGAACGATCCCATGTCACAGTCCAAAGGAAACACTGTGGCTGGGAGCTCATTCCACATTCGAATCGTACGAGCGACAAACGTTATTTGGTGAAACGGTTGAAACGTTCGCGTGGTGACCAACAGAGGGTCTACGTAGTGGGAATGAGTACCCAGCCCACGGCGGATGGTGCGATTGCGGTATTGTGCTGTGGGCACCAGATCGAAAAGTTCCACGGAACACTCCCCATTGTACAGCCGCTAGAATACACACAGGGAGCCAAAGTCCCTTCGGTTAGCCAGTGGTTCCAACATGCTTGTTTGTATGGGATCATCGACAATTCGTACGGCGCGTCTTTGTACGGAGTCCAGATGATTAAACAGGTCAGCAGTTTCACCGGCCCAACGATGGGAACAATACTCCATATGAGGCCGCACCTGTGCCTTGTACAACAGCAGGCGCTGCCCTGGGGTGAAGTATCGCTTAAACCGGTTAAGCACTCCAAGCTTTTTCGAAGCCAGTTTGGCCTTGCCTTCCAGGTGACTCCGGAATCGCACGCTATCCGATATGTCGACACCAAGGATCCCGATACTTATTGAGGTGGAAAGGGGTGTTCCTTAGAACTACGGTACTCTGTGGAAAATATTATTTTTGGCAGAAAATGCGCAAACCTGTGTCTTAGAGGGGTTAAATTGGACCAGGTTTAGTCTGCCCCACTGATTTAGCCGGACCTTTATTTCTTGACAAGTACTTTTACGTATTTTTTTTTCTCCGTGGTATTAGTTATCCTCTTTTCTGCTTTCACAGTTACAGCCTTCAACGCAATTTTGATTTGTAAAATACGAATATACTTTGTCAAATTTAGAATGATAATTTTGACAGTTCACAGTAAGGATGTGGTAGTGTAAAATCGTTAATGAATCTATTCGATTATCGATTAACATTCTTATAGAACTTGGAATCGATAGTTACATGGTAATGTTGTATGTATTAAACTTTTTTTTTCTTTTTTTTGGATTAATAATTTATTAATACGACATCAAAAACACTTCCACAACGACTATTTCGACATGTGTATATTTTTATTCGGTCACTCAGCAGAATCAGCCTATTCCGTAGAATAAGTGCGAGATGAAATCGTTGTTATGAAAGGTCCCTTAAGGTGACATCCAAACAAGAAATAAGAATTTAGTTACAAAAAGTAATATAATTACCTAAATGTTAATTTTAATTATTCGATTATTTTATTTGTAAACCGATTTTCGATAGTCTATTAGAGCCCAATCGGAGCCCATACAAATAAGCTTCGATATTATGTTGCCTGCGCTGTTTGCTTGCACGTGATGTGCTTGGTGTAAGCCAAACATACGAAGGTACTTGTGTGCATGACTTGCTCGGAAACTAACGTCTTATGTCATGTGCATAAGCTTATTTCATACTGAATTAATTGAGCGTAGAACGCAGAAACCTATTAGGTTGAAATATTGATTAAGTGAAACCACTATTAGTGTTAGGTATTACGATTTAGAACATATTATTTATTGTTAGCCATTCTCAGCGTCGTAATATCGCGCGCAGTTGGGATCTTTGTAAACAATCACCTTTCCCGCGGGACACTAAAATTTTTTAGTGATAAATAGTAGCCTATGTTACTCAGTGATAATGAAGCATTTTATTAGTGAAATAATTCTTTAAATCGGTCTTGTAGTTCTTGAGTTAACACAAAAACAAAAAATAAAAAAGTAAAAATGTTTACTTTTTGTAATATTACTAGAGGGCCCTACCTTACATCTACTGTAACGTTGCAATTTTAGGCATGTTACATTTATTCCCTTTGCTTTTCTTTTTTTTTCTGTCCTAGCACGTTCCGTTTCCAAATGCGTCTCTTATCTATTTATGTATACCTATATCTATACTTTTCAGGCGCTCTATCCTGTGTTTTCACGGTAGACAGCTTACAGTAGGGATGGGGTACTGTAAAATCGTTAATGAATCTATTTGATTATCGATTATCAGTCTCATAGAAACATAACGTGGAATCGATAGTTACATGGTTATGCTGCTTACAGCATTATACTTATATTATACAAAATAAACTATTTATTTTCTTTTGAATTAATAATTTATAAAATGACATTAAAAATCTTTCCACAACGATGATTTCGACACGTGCATATTTTAATTAGGTCAGTCAGCCTATTCCGTAGAATACGCGCGAGTCAAAATCGTTGTTGTGAAAGGTCGCTTAGGGTGAAATCCAAACAAGGAATAAGATTTGCAAAAAATAATATAATTACCTAAATGTTAATTTTAAATGTTCGATTATTTTATTTCAATCCGATTTTCGATTGTCTGTTATTCTTCGTTATTCGTGGCACTTCACTAAAGGCTCGGTGCCTGTCTATGAAGTACGACATTATCCGTAGTACATTTTGCAGAAAAAAAACATGAATCTTCATAGGCGTGCGCCAAGGACCAAAAAGTTGTGAGCTATCAAATCCTATATTAGACAAAGCATAAATATAACTGAAAAGCCAATTCCCATAGGTATGTAGGTCTAGTGTAATAAACAGAAACCTCTCCTTCGCCAATATGCTACCGCGACGTTTTGGTTGTGGCTTTGCGCGATAAGGGTGTGTCATCTCGTGAACACGCCGCGAAAGCGCCGTTGCCAAACACTTCTATGTTATTATGTATTTTGTATCTATTCAATTATCCAATTAATAGTGTATTAATATTATATATTATATGCGTTATACTTAATACCTATATTAACAATTAAACCCACACATTAGCACCATTTTCTTTTTCTTTTTTACAATTTTTGCTTTTACTTTAAGATGGCATACGTCTGATTTGTTAATTGTTGTTTTACATTTGTTTAAACTCGTTGTGATGTCCTATTATTGGCTTATATAAGATAGACATAAACTGTTGTTATACATGAAATTTAAATTGTGCTGTTGGATATACTACAATAAAAAAATAAAAAAAATGTTAAACAAATCTTTAGCTTTTGCAACAACGCCTCATGCACCGCTCCTTTGTTGCAACAGCGTTTTCACCAGTTTTCGGTTTTGGTTAATATTACTTAGTTTTTAAACCCCATCGAAAAAAAAGGTGTGTTAAAAGTTTGACGTGCAGTTCTGTGGTTTTGTGACTTTGTGTATCTTTCTGTGGCATCGTAGCTCCCGAATGCATCTATGTTTCCTCTATTTGAAAGCTAGATTAATAAAATAGATGGTTCTTAGCTTAGCTTCATTGAAATCGGTTCCGTTGTTCAGAAAAGTATTTGAGTTTAAGTAAACTCGGTCTTCTTCTTCTTATCGAGTCGATGGACTAAAACTCTCACTTATACTTTATTCGCCCAGTATTCGGCGACGGATACAGCGTTTGAACTGGCCTCGAACAAGTCCTCCATGGTACAAGTTTTAGGGCACGCCGAGCATGAAACGAGGTGGTCCATAGTTTGCGGAGATATGCCACAGTCGCACTGAGAGCTGTCATTTGTATATTCCCACTTAAAGAGATTATCTTTGCATCGGCCCACCTGGGTTCGCAGCCTATTTAACGCCTTCCAGGTTGGCCACGGAAGTTTGTTTCCGGGTGGGAGCTTTTCAGTAGGAGCGATAAAGGCGGGATTGAAAAATTTATTGATCCACAGGTTTCTTATGGCTGTGGGGGCGTCACTTTCACAGGAAGTGGTGGTCGTCAAGAAACTGGATCGGCTTTTCAATCTCTTGACAGTAGGTTCCTGACCATAGAGAGGGTGCCGTGAGTCCTTTTCCTGTTTGCGTTTCTCAACTGCACTGGCTATCTCTCTGCGAACGGCTGGTGGAGCAATGCCAGCTAGTGGATACAACTTACTTACCGGAGTCGGTTTAAGACATCCGGTGATTTTCCGGCATGTGTCGTTAAGAGCTGTATCCACTGTCTTAGCATGAGCTGATCGGTGCCATTCGGGACACGCGTATTCGCCCGCAGAGAAACATAGTGCTAAACTCTAGTAAACTCGGTCGGGGGTTAGTTTATAAAGACTATAGTTAACTTTTTTTTATATACCATTAACCCTTTAACCGCCAAGGTCGGATATATCCGACAAAGATTTTCGTGCTCATTTCGCCAAGGACGGATATTTACGACCAAATACCACTACTCGGTTAATCTGCCTTTTTGTTTGATAGCACTGTATTATATTAAAATTATGTTCATAATTTGGTAAATAGTTGATGAAGTAATCATATACAATTGCTTACACTTTAGTTTCTTAATTAGAAGACTTAAAAATAATGTCTAAAGTTGAATAAATTACTGATAGTATTATTCGAAAAGTGTATTGGTGTCCAGCGCCAGTGACGGAAAAAT
Organism: Blastobasis lacticolella; assembly: GCA_905147135.1. Lineage (NCBI taxonomy): Eukaryota > Metazoa > Arthropoda > Insecta > Lepidoptera > Blastobasidae > Blastobasis > Blastobasis lacticolella. The sequence goes on from LR990051.1 coordinate 3,066,364, forward strand.
CCGACAATAAGGATGGGACATAAGCAATGATTTACTGGTAGAAAAATCCACATAAATTAAATTATTTCTGTTTATACTTACTAATTTATTATAAAACAAATAAAGCAAATGTTACTCTATAGTAAACACATTTATTTCTATAAATAAATGTGTTTATTTTGTTTTATTTATAATAAATAAAGCTTAAAAATGTCAGTGACTGAATCGACAATTCCCATCCCTAGTCTGCATGTTTAGAAACTAATGTTGCTAGTACACCCAGCGCCACGGACGGAAAAAGACGACCGCTTCTGACGTCATAAACGAGTGCCGCCTTCTGGATTTTTCCATTGGTGTTGTGCTTATGCGTGTTATTATTATGTTCGTGTTATCGATTAATGTGATTAAACATGATTACAGCTGAAGAATTAATACGTATTCTGGAAGGTGATCTGTAGTTAAATATCATTAGAATCTGTCAAGGTTCGATTCGGTAAACTGACATATTGTTGAAATAAGTATAATCATGTTTGTTAAAAAACTGACCAATGTTGTTTGTTAACTATTGCATTTAGATAAAGAATACTCTATAGGACTGCATTGAAAAATAAGAATAACAAAATTCTTTTCATGACCAATTTTATTGTGCGGAAATCAATAAATCTTTCAATATCTGTAAACGCTTTTTGTTTCATTGTGTTACCAAAATACCTGCTAATATTAGAAATAAAATTACAAAGTAACGTTTTCTATCTACTGTCTGTTACGATATTTAGATGAAATTGTAAGCGTTTGAAGGGGAATTACCCATATCGATATACTATTGAACATCACTATTTGTTGTAGGTATTTATTTTTCGTTTTACTGTGCGTGGCGCTGAGGGCACGCCAACTGATTCTAAGCGTGGCGGTTAAAGGGTTAAGATGGCAAACAAGCTTGCGGCCTGCCTGATGGTAAGCAGTCACCGCAGCCTATGGAGCCTATTAACTAACCACGGTTGCCCTTCGGTAATAATCGAAGTATCGATCCCCCACTCAGACCCTCGCTAGACGAAGGCCAAGGGAGCGTAAATAAACAGCCTCGGGCACTCCACCCTACACGGCCGTGCTCAGTAGTACGGAATGGAACCCCGAGCACGATTATGACCCTGGCCCGGTATATAAGTACCTACGTAAATCGTTTTATCCCAAAGATAACAGACGGTGCTGTCCACCCTACGTAATCTGATTAAATATAACAAATTCCGGTGCACTTTTTAAGCGGTTGACTGCTAACCCGTAGATGAGATTAGGTACGAATTCCCTAAAGACCACGAACATATAAAAAAGCTTGATGAATGTGGAAAGGTACACGAGAAAAGGCGTTTACAGGATCATAGAGCAATATGCATAGAGCACGATATTGTGCTCTATGCATAGCGCCACGTGATGGATGCGTGACGTTGTGCATACATCTTAGGTAAAATACCTGGTGTGAACCCATTCACTAGCACTTTAGTGACGGTGCGCCTATCTCTGGCCTCTGGGTTTAGGTGGCCGGAGACTAGGCCTGTATACACTTTTCTGAAAATCTATGTTTTATATAGAAACTAACAACCTTTATATATTAAATCATGTTAAAGATATGTTTATTATATTTTAGACTGAATAAAAATTACAGCCATATACCTATAGAGGGAATCTTTTGGAGAGCTTAATTACAAGTGAAACAAGTTAAGGGGCCGGGTACTCGAAGTTTTACTCTGTGTATGATTATTTCTGAAATACTATTTTCAAGGAGATAGAGTGGTCATTCATCATCACGGTCCTCATCTTACACATCTTACATCATCAGCCGAAGGATACCCATTACTAGTCAAGCTTACGTTTCTGACAAATCCGTCCCCCAAACCCTGACTAGTATACCGAACCACGCTGTGTCTTCTTGTTATCAATTCAATAACTTGAACCGCTGGTTGACTGAATGCAGTTCGCTCAACTCAAGCAAACAATCAAAGTCCCCCTGATAACAAGCTCATATTTAGGTAGTATAATGCCCGTGACGTACCTAAAAAATGGGCCATTAGTCGCTTCTTGCACCTCACAGGACTCGCTGAGTGGGTACCATTAACGCTGGCCGCCGCGGCAACGTCAGTGGCATGGGAGGGTACGTATCGGATTCGATATTTTAATTATTAATGTTTCCGTTGTCTGTAACTGCAACTGTTATTGTCTCGTGGTGTGCTATGTGTAATAAATGTATTTTCTGTCTTTCTTTCTTTCATATTTTCTAAAGATAGGAAGGGATTAAATGATTTTAAGACATTATTTCTATACATCATAATATAATCCTCTTAGTCTTAACCTGTATTATTACACTTATATCTATTTTCGACCAGACTGATTCGTTACCCCGTTTATCCTTTACCATCTCCAGTATCGGAGACTAGAAGAATTATTTATTTAAAGAACTTTATCATATATTGTAATTGTCATTCAGTCCATATATATCTAAGACATTCATAAAACATAATTGTGTTACCGAATGATAAGAACAGAAATAAACTTCCCATTTTCCTGTAAATGAAAACTAGTATACAAAAATACTGGCACCATAGCGAAAGTCAAAATTACTGGGTAATGATTTTGAAATGAATTTGAAATGGTTTTTAAAATTGCTCAATCTTAAAAACTATTTCGGCAGGCTATTTCAATATGAGGTTCGGAGTCACTCTGGTTTCTTGAATGCCTGGGTGTCCTTTGATCCGAATTGCTTCAAGAAGTTGTCCAGCCACTTCTCGATAATTGGGAGATTCTCGTCTGACCATTTCACTTCTTCCATGATGTTCCTTATGGATTTTTCAATGATATGTTCAGCTGACCCAAATTCGCCTAGGTGGCTCTTGTAGAATTCAGAGACCTCCTTCAAGCCTTGTTTGGTTGTAAAGTGGGAGGTAGCTGAGGTGATCAGGTTGTCCCATAAGTTGGTTTTGCTCTGGTACCTGAGAAGGTTTTTTCACTTTAATAAGATAACTATGGTGGGAAGAAAATTATCTCCTAGAGTAAGAGGATGATTACAGATGAAATACATAAATTCTAATTTAAGTATTAAAAGGTACACCAAAATAAATATCATAATTTGAGGTTTGTTTTGCAATTCCTTGCACAGTCACACACACCCAGAGCTAAATAAATAAAACTTTATTCAACTTTTCATACTTCAACTTCAAACTTCAACCGATATTAGTAATATAGCAGATCCAAAACACCAAAAATATTAATTTTCATACTAATATATAGAACCGACTATGCATCGCACTATAACTCCGCTATGCGTAGTAACTACCTCTGCGATATTCAATTTGTATGCGAAATAGTACTTACTACCTATCGCAGGATAGATAGAAGAGATTTCGCATGCGATTTAGTTAACAATACAGATGCAGCCAGCGCCGTACTGTCAAATGATAGGTTAACGTTGTTTACAAAACTGCGGCATACTGAACATGAAAAGTTATGTACAGTACAAGAGCATACGTCCATTACCAGTTCAAGGAAATTTTCCTTTGAAGCTATATATATATATATATATATATATATATATTTGGTGCGTAGTTAGCAATATTGAGTGGGCTAAAAGAAGGAGCCATTAGCTGCCTCTTAGGTCCCAAGAACTCATCCTTGACCCCAAAGTATTTTTGTTTAATAAATGAAATTTCATTAAGTAAAACCTTTTAAGAACTGCACTGGACTATGATACTTGAGGTGGTAATGCACTTTTGTTCTTCTATTTTACCTACTGAATATTGGCGCCGCATAAACCTCGAGTTTTTAACAGAAAATTGTGTTAAAGCAGTAATCTCCTAGAGCAAAAGATGAATTCTTAATGCTAATTCAATACCGAAGCCAGCATGTGAAGTTGTCGGAGTAATCCCATCGCGGATAGATTAGCATAGATCAAATAGCTTTAGTGTACACTCATCAGAAATTTTCAGAACTAATTAATCAATATGAAAATTTATTCAAATAACTTCTGAGATAATAACTCCACGAGAATTGGACGGTCCAAAACAATATTCCTTTCTTCTAAAAAACAGAGAAGCTAAACAATGACGACAGACAACTTGTGAGATATCAAGGAGTATTTTATTGGAAATGAAACCGCCATTTATCAACCATCAGTTTCTTTAGTAGAAAAATAAAAGACCTAACAAACATAAATGTATCGTGAACATTGATTTACAGCTAGTATATAGAAGTCTTTGATCCTGAATATATTTCGCGTTTATATTCTTGTTTTATTGATAGGTATCATGGATGCAGCTTATCATGTTGCATATATAACTACTCCATAACAAGTAGTAACTTACTTCTGTTTGAGGGTATTCCAGTTATCAGCTAGGAAGTAGAAGAGGGTGGTGTATCCCTGAGCGTTTCCGTTGAGCATGCTGAAGATGAGAAATACATCCGTTTCCGTGAAGTTGCCGTTGCCCTCCAAAACGGTGATGTTCAAGAGCCTGCATAATGGGGATACGATAAAGCAATTGGCGTCTGTCTAAATGCGCTTATTACATTTGACTAAATTCAGCCGTATAAAAGGAGAAATAGGGTGTGAGCAAATTAAAATGGAATGTATGGCTTATGGAATATGGTTAATTTTTATCACTTTTATGGTATGCGTCGCTCCGCTTGTTCAAAGGCGTGATACAAAAGTGGACCTTATTTTATGAGTGGACCTTTTTTAATACATTCCCCTTTAGCCAAACGTAATAAGCGCATTAAGTTGTTTCAAACCTACGGCATAATACTGGAATCCTTCTTAACTTTAAGGGCTCCTTAAAGATCATACTTACACTTTCTAATCTTTGACATTCCAAAGGAGAGGAATGATAACCAATGAGCCCCTAAAATTAAGAGACATTCTAGTATTCGGGCGTTAGAAACGGATTTTATCCGTTTTATTTAGTGGATGTAGATATGTACATGTCTATCGCCACGGAAAAAAGTATTTTGCGATACGTTACTTGGTAATTTCCCAGCCGTCCACTGGACACCCGGCCAATGTCTTAAGCAGGTAAGTCCTCTCGTTCTGTTTCCTGGACGGAGGGAAGTTGGCAACCCTCTCCAGGCCGAACATCCACTCCATAATGGTCCCATACTTGAATACTGGGCAGATGAATTGGTTGGCGATGCTGTACACAGAAAGAAAAAATATTATATTGTACTGTAGGCATTTATAGATGGAGAGACACTATTAGTATTCAATGTCTCAAGTACAAGGTTATTCTTCAGACAATTTGTTTGCAAACTAGGTAGTTAAGTAAGTTTAAGTTCCGTTTTCCAAATTTTTTCTTTTTATACATTGAAACGCTCAATGTAGTAATAGGTTTCATATAAGTAACTCAAAATCAGCACAAATTATTGAATGGAGATGGAAATCTTTTACAACTCCCGTGGAAGGGGCTAGTGCTGGGGTGCCACTGCGAACTTCACGAGATTACGAAAAAAGTTTCTTTTTGCGTTCGTACGATAAGTTATTTCATTATTCCCTATGTTGTAGAATTATGTATAAAATTTGCATGAAACAAAGAGGAACTTGTTACGTTTATTTAAGTAGGTACCTAGGTTTATAAGTGATCTATCGTGAAATTGAAAATCGTGAATACGTGAAGGAATCCACCTACATTTTAAGCACTATTAGATTGGAGTTTAGTGTTACATTTTTACTTGAACATTATTGCACGTTCTTTTCAAAGAAAGTTCTAAGAGAAAAATATATCACCACATAAACTAAAGCCAGCCTTCAGGTCAGAAGGGGTTATCTAAACGTCGCCCCAACCCCTGGCCGCCATTGTCGATGACCTGAGTAAATCACTTACGGAAGCCTTCCTATTTTTCCTTAAACCTCACGCTAGACGTTTCAAAAGGGCTCGAGATACACTCAACATTTTCTAAGGAGCGCTTAAACAGCGGTAAATTAAAAAGGTGTCGAAGCCTCGTGTCACCGGCGGCTTTTACAGGTTTTCTGTTTGATGGATAGGAGTGTTAGAGCTCGTCTAATCTAAAATGACGCGCCCCACTATCGCATTAACGCACACAAGCAAGTTTAAAATATGGACGCAATACATATACAAATGCCGTTGTAATTGGTCATTCAGTTGCCGGTGAAATTCAAACGTAGTAGCACGCGTCGTTCATTGGCTCCCACACAGATGAAGTGTCGTTATCAATATTTGCACTCACACATCGAAATCAACTAACTAAGTAGTGGGGCGCGTCATTTTAGACTAGACGAGCTCTACGTAAGTACCTACTTAGGTACCTACTAGCTTCCGCTGCGTCAAATTCCTAGAATTATTTATAGTCTACAAATTTATAGCGTAATTAGGTGTTTTTTGGAGTACTCGTTTAGGCTACAAGATAATAGCTATAAGCATGCCGCTCCGCTCGCTCCGTAATTTTAAACGTTGCCTATGCGTGGCGTGACAATTTACGATCAGGTGGCCCGCTGTTGCAAGCCCGTTTGTCTACCGAATGATATAAAATCAAGTAGTTTTACATCCTATATATAAAATACTAGAATTTTTTCCCGCGACTTCGTCAGCGTAAAATTCGTTTACTACCTACGTTCCGGACCCGTTCCCGTGGGAACCACATTGAATTTCGGTAAAAATATAGCCTATGCTACTCGCAGATAAATAATGTAGCTCTCTATGGATGAAATAATTTTTAAAATCGGTTATTATTTTTCAGAGTGGACGAAAGTTACAAAAAGAATATAAATCTTTTCTCAATGTTATATTTTCTCAAATATTCGTATAGGCTTCGTCCGAATACAAAATACAGTTCTTTCAAATAGTAGATTATACACCAAAGGAATGAAACAGAGTCTTCTGTCATGGGTGACATATTGGGTTATTTATTAAAACTTTATGCACAAAAGTACAGTGACGCTTCACTTTCGCTACTACGAGGATTTCAAACCGCCCAAAACTAAGACAGCTTTATTCCAGAGGTGACTCTATTTTTCATACCATTCGTGAGACAATTACGTCACAGAGGACAAAGTCACGGAGAAAGCTACTACCTACCTAGTATATCTGCATACCTACGCAATTTATCTTAAAAGGCCCCAGACATATTTTTACTGCTGAAAGTTCAGAGGTGAATTTAAAATGGCGCGAAGGCCGGATGTGATGTATCAAAAAGTGGATTATCTGCCGTAGCGTGCAACGGTGATGGATTCGCGAAAGGATCATGGTAGATGGATGTGCGTGCATGGGAATTTGTAAAAATGTAGGTGAAACTTTAAATTTTCGTTTGGTTTTGTAGCGTGCCTTATTTATTTATTTATTTATTTATAACTCTTTATTGTACATACAAAGACAGTAAAACATAGTAACAGTAAGACAATATAGTACAAAGGCGGTCTTATCGCTTAAAGCGATCTCTTCCAGACAACCATTTTTACGGACATCGTAGAAGGTTCCTAGATAAAGCAGGCATGTACAGAGAGTAAACTTAAACACTATTTACACTAAATGACGAACAAAGGTTTCTACTACAAATTACGAAAAGAAAAAAAGAAGAACAACACAAATATTGCTATTCCATATATCATGAACACAGGCGATGGACTTCAGTTATTCGTTGTTAGGAGATGTACTTTCAGTTTCCTTGTGGTTGTTTGTCGCACATATAGATGACGTTTTGTTAAAGATGTATGAAGTTTTAGTTAAATTAATTAGAGATATTGGCGGTAAATAATGCACATTGGCTAATTCGGTTTCGTCAGTATACCTAGTATTTTCTGGTTCCGTAGAGCATCATCCCTGTCTTACACTTGTGAGTAAATACGAAGCTGAAACCCCATAATAGAGAAATACAACAATACAATACAAAAATTGGGGGAGAGCCGTCTTTTATTTTGTAGCGAAACTAGCTGATGTGTATTACTTGCTGCCAGCTTACGACCAAGTATAGCTCTTTCCAGCCATATGCCATTAGCAGGGATATCACAAACTTTATAAAAAAACTTGGTTGATTAGTTAAAGCGTGCAGCGCTTACGGATTGCCTGCATCGGGGTTCTTGGCGTCCATCCACTTCTTGTACTGCTGCTGGGCCTCAACCACGCAAGGCTTCCAGCCAGCTTGGCAGAGGAACGTCCAGGTCAGGCTTCGTAGGTTCTTCAGTGAGCCGTCTTCTTCTTCTTTGACGTCCTTGCTTAGCTCCTCGTAAAGAGGGGTCAGCATTATACGGATATATGCCTGAAAAGATAAAATATCACCAAATAATGACCTATTCCTATTAGTATGTACCTCTTTAAGGCAATGGAGTAAAATGAAAAAAAATTATTGGACACGTTAAAATACACAAGCATAACAATCTAATAGTGTCAAATAAAATAGTAATTAATGTTCAAAGATATTCTGTGATAATGCCTCAGCTCAAACATCAACAACCTCCACACCTGGCTTATTATAGAAGACCACTTTAGTCTTAAACAGTATTTGTTACATAATACAAACCTGGAATTTCTCGTGAATCGGCCAAATGTGTCTTCCGATGTGGTCGATCATCGTGAACACTGGGTCCCAAACGAGATGGTGCCGTTCTTCCGTCATAAAGAGGGTCATATCAAAAGCAGTGTCGAAGGCGAGCTGACCAGCAAAGGCAAGGTTCCACGCGTCGTGGAGCAGCTTGGCGCGCGTTAGCTCGGGTATTCTCAACCGGCCTTCGGTTCGCAGGAATTTAGACAATAAAGCCCAGTTATTCGAGTCGTAGTTCACTGGGAACGGTGCTGTAAAAAATTCAAATGGTATTTTAGGAATAAATAATAATAATAAATTATAATGGACAAATTCACTAAGAATATTTTTAGGTTTTATTAGTACGGTCGTAGAGTATTTACATATATAGCAGGTAGAAAACTACCTAAATAAAGGCCTTGTGTGTGAATCTTTCTTTAAAACAAGTCCTGTTATATCTTTCGATAAATGGAACCAAATAATTATATAGAGCCCTATATCCGAGCACCGCCGATTTTCGTCGGCCTGCGTCTATTTCTGTGTGAGGTTTATCGTTTGGATATCACTAATGTTCTTGTCAACCTAATTCTTCAAGGAAATGCAAGATATGTTTCCACATCAGGAATAACATATGGTGTTATACAAGAAGTGTTTGTAAAGGATTTTACGGGGTTGGCAACAAGCGAGTGGTAAGGTAATCCTGGTATTGCGATGCTTACTGTTAGGACGCTATTTTCCTCTAGCTAATTTATCATCTTAGTGGTAAGTATATTAAGCTCACCAATCTCCTCAGGGTTAACGATGATGAAGTGCTCCTTCCCAGGCAGGCTTAGAGCCTTGGTTTCTTTTTGGTTGGTCATCCAGAATGCTGGGGAGGTGTTGTTGAAGTCCAGACTGTCTCCTCTGGTCACCACTATGGGAGCCATCCAGGTCATGCGGTCTGCGTCAGGGACGTCGTGCGGACGCTCGCGCAGGTACAGTTTCTGAACAACGATACGATATTATGACTGTACCTAATTTGCAATTTATTTATTGTGTATTAAGTCTGAAGTTTAAAAAGATGATGTTGGTTTTGGAGGTCAACAATCAATAGTTTAGCAAAAGCCTTGACTACCCCTACGTAAAAGCTACTAAAATAATATCTAATCATCTTGGAGTCAATATCTTGGTCGTGGTCTCGCGGGCAAAGGATAATTTGGACAAGTTAGCGGATTGAGCAGAACAGACGAGCGGACAGACAGACGCGGAAAGTGACATAAATTATATACTAGTGGCAGGCACAACTTTGCCCGGAGGGTAGCAAAAGTCGCACCGACCAGCTATACTATATACGACAGACGAACAGTCGCGAGCTATTATATGTATACTGTACAATCTTTTCGAATTTCGTTCGTCTTCATTTACTCACTTGTACGAAAGTGAGCTCGTTGTTGTCAGGGTTCCTCGTGACTGTGATCACGGGCAGTCGGTCCTTGTTAATCCAGCTGCGCGCTATGGTCTTCAAATCGAGATTGTCGGGGATTTTATGGCTCTTGTGAGCTGCATCGTTGAGCTCCTTCCAAATGTCGTCGCCGGTGAATGTTTTTAACTTGCTGCAAAGATTGTGTCATAGATCAGTTGAAGAAAAAACAAAAAAAAAAGATAAAATATGACATGAGGAGGGTCGCGATCGCATGTAACAGCAGTGGTGTACCAGTGTAGGAAGTCACGAGTAAGTAAATGTTGCAGAATTACATGTTTAAATGAATTCTTTCCCATCATTAACCATCTCAGGCACAGAATGTGCACTGCTGGACATAGGGCTCCTACAAAGCCTGCCAGGCTGATTAGCTCTGTGCCCCTCGCATCCATAGCCTCCCCACTAACTATACCGTGACGTCATTCCATCTCGGGGGGCATCCTGCGCTACGATTTTCGGTACGTGGTCGTCCCTCGAAACTGATCTTTTTACCCCATCATCAGTATTATAAGTCCTTTCATACAAACCTGATACGTCATACAATACTGTTGACGGCATTCACAATCATGTGACAGGACAGTCTTACTTTACGGTTATAGAGCAGGGAAACTATAGATAAACTCACTGCGCCTCCAAGAACCGCCTAAGCCCGCATCTGAACGTGTCCGCGCCAAGAGTATAGTTGAACATCCGGAACAGGAGCTCGATCTTTGTGCAGGCGGTCTCCTGCTTCATTCCCGTGATCCGCGAGTGCGGGTAGCGCTTGCTGTACTCGTAGTAGAGAGAGTACAGCACCGTCATCGGCCACTTGCCCTCCATCTCGGAGCCGTTGTTGATCTAAGAAGAGTGGTCAATAATTCATTACTTCGCATCAGCAAAACAACTTCTGCTAAGTTAAAGAGTGACTTTCAATTAATTCTTGATACCAAGGAGTAAGCATGTGCTCGTGATAACAAATAACTTTTACTATGGCACCAACACTGAAATTGCGAAAAAAATCAGCTTTTTCATACATTTGGTAGAATTCGTTTTCAAATTTGTATGGAACAGCAGATTAAACTGCCATTTCAGATTTGGTGCCATAGTAAAAGTTGTTTGTTATCTCGAACATATTCATATCCCTTTGTATCAAGAGTTAATTTAAATTCACCGAGTAGGTACCTATAAGCCACAAGTTCGAGTCCATTTGGAATATTACTTTTTCTTTACCCTTTATCTCCTGGTTGACTGGTAGATAAGGCTATTTTAGCTTTAAGTCCGCCTTTGTACTATTTTGTGCGTGAAGATTTAATAAATAAATATTGTTATCATCTGTAGGCGGGAGCACCGACACACATAATTTCGTAACAAAGAGAACATGAAGTTGTTTATCGGGCAATTGTCAGTGTAAATTTCAAGCGGGGGACATATGTCCCGCTAATCCTTAAAACGGCATACATACGTAAGCATTGGTGCATAGCGGTAGAATATTGGGCCCACTAAATACCAGCGTTGTAGTACGCGTCACGCTGCCACAACATTATGCCGAGTGAGGTCCACTTACACTGGTAACCACGACAGAAGCAATGCCAATGGGTTCGATATATGGTATTTTTTTTGTTACTTTATTTAGTGCCTCTCTGTTATTGTGTTTTGGTTGTTACGTAAAAATATTTCTTTCATACAAATAGATAGGAGTTGTCCCGTGACAGGTGACAGTCATTACTTAAAATTTTGGTAGGTCTCAGAAGTACCAGGTTCTACTGTACCTGACATCACATGGCATAAGCAAGCTTAATACACATAATTTCATAACTCGATGAAGAACTTAAAAGATACGACTGTGCGTACGATGCGGCCTATCAAGGAGCATTCCTAGATACAATACAATGTCTTGTCTAAAAACAAAATCATCATCTTGTCGTTAATGCCCCGGTTGTGCCCTCGCGCACGAGAGACCAGGTTCCGCCTTAACCATGATCCAGGATTTGGCAGAGCAGATAATTACAGTGGAGCCACTGCCATCTGACCTCTGTGACCCTACTACCAGCCACATATACCTATTTTATTTTATTCGTATGTCTCACAGCATGCAATAGTTTATCTTTTTTCTTTATTATTTGACAAGCCAGGCATTTAACCGCCACGTCACCTGGTGGCAGTGACGATGCGGCCGATGATGGAGCATGCCTGTCTAGGAACAGCCTATTCACTCTAGCCTTGAAGGCATCCCGATTATATTGATCAGGGAACGCACTCGCAGGCAACGCATTCCACTCTTTAGCCGTACGCATTATAAAAGTCGAGCCAAAGCGGTTCGTGCGGATAGCTGGAAAATTCATGACATAAGGATGAAGCGCTCGTCCGGATCGCGTCTCCCGACGGCGGAATGAGGTCGTGTAACTGCTTCGCACACTCTCCGAAGTGTAATCTGTAGAAGACCGACAAACCTACGCCGATGCTCGAGGCTCTGCATCTTAGCTTCAATCAACTGCGGATCATAAATTAATTTCTTTTTCCCACTGAATACAAAGCAACCAGTTGGTATTTGGCTGATCCAGCCCAGAGGTGGCAGCAGTACTCCATGCAAGATCGGACTTGTGCTAGATATTACTGAAGCAACTGCCTTGTGAAGTACCGCTTGACCTTCGAGATGATTCCAAGTTTTTTGGCTGCAGTCTTGGCTTTTGATTCGATGTCCAAAGTTGAGATTGGTTGAAAGCTCAACACCCAACAACATAGTATATGTAGTTTTTTTTTTTTTTTTTTTTATGTCATACGTTAGGCAAACAGGCAAGCGGGCCACCTGATGGAAAGTGGTCACCACTGCCTATAGACATTAGCAACACCAAGAGTATCGCTAATGCGTTGCCTACCTCTATAACACGTTGCACTGGCAGCAAAAGGCAAATGCCACTCCACTGCCAAAGCCACGGTTCACCATATCCCCACCCCATGTAGTGAACATACATAATTATATAACGTCGATCAGATAAATATGTATACATATGGGACAGGTATTTTATATATTCAAACCTTGAACGCGGTCTCAGCGGCCAGGTACCCCACGAGCGCCTTGTTGAGGTGTGCGTCGGTCCACCAGGCGGGCGTGGTGAGCCCGCCCAGCCACTGGTACGACAACTCCTGCGCCAGCTGCAGGTACCCGCGACTAGCGAGGTCGCTCTCCCTGCGAAATAGAAAGGGCGGTTTCATATACTCATGTCTACTCATGTAAATCATGTCTATGTCTATGTCTACTATCCTTGGATATCCTTAGCCGCTTGTGATGTTTGGATACTCAATCAATAACATATTAAATGAACAAATTTAGATGGAACTTGGAATACTTAATGTAGGTAATGATTCCCGTAGGATAGTAGTTGAAGACATAAACATAGCACCACTAGCGATGGAAATACCAATTTAAATAACTGTCATTAAAAATGTTAACCCTTATGAGATACGGGCGTGTTTATGTATGAAACAGGAATGGGAATCATCACCAAGACAGGGGGTCTTATCCTAGTAGGTGGGATCAGCAAAACATGTCCATCCTATCGCTCGTCATCTCGATATTACCTTCATTGTAACATGATAAATGCCCATACCAGACTAATCTATTGCACCTTATTTTATCAAACAGAAATATTCCTATTGCATATGGAAAATGAACGGTAAACGGAATATTTTCCGATGCGGTCGGACGCAGTAGCAAGCTTCATTTACAACGAACGGGAATCTAAATGAAATAGGTAGTTAAATTATTTTCCATCTGGTACAAAAGTGGAATAATAACTAGTGAGACTATCGGGAACAGGAGTTTTTTCATTGACCTTACGATTTCCAATTTCAATTGTTTCTTATTGCGAAAAGGTCCATTCCATTCTGATTGTGTTGCTATCCGGTACCCGGTCAGTAATAACTGATTTCGATAAAGCCCTCGGGATGTATGAGTCGTCAATAAGATGAGAAGTTGACCTTAGGGAAATCGTAATATATCAGAAGTTGACCATTTTTTCTATTTACAACTTTTTCTATTTACGTTTACACTCTACACTACACTCTTCATACAGGGTATGACGGTCTATGAAGACATAAATTTATTCATGGTCAGTATTTTGATTATAGCCCAACATAATAATTACGTTGATTACCTACGCTTATAAAAGTACTATATAAATTATTTTCCTGACTTCTTAGCCTCACAACACGCGCACTGCCAATAACTTTGAATTCGTGACATACCGAAGTTAAGGTCAATATTTCCGGAACGAAACGGTTTACGTTTAACGGCGGCGTGGCGTCACTCTGAAACGTAAACCATTAGAGCACGCGAGCGCTCGAATACCTCAAACACCTGAGCACCCCGAGTGGCTTAAATGCCTTAAATCGCTTGACCAGGACCTTTGTGCCTCCAGAAATTGGATTTCCGCACTCGGGGCACCTCAAACGGGATCGTAAGAATTTAATCGAACAATTTTACGGGAGGAGAAACTCCCGCCCTTAATTGGCACTCAAAAATCAATAATAAAAGTGGCCCAATAAAAATTTATGAGCGGAATCTCTAAGACGGCAGGTGTCAGCGCCATTGTATCAATTTTTCTTTTGAATTGTGATCGATATTTCAATTACTTTTCTTTGAACAAGCGGCCGAGAGGCCGGAGTTATTGCGTCCACAAGTTGGTTGTTTAACTTTAGCGGTTCTCCCAAATAATAAATTGAATTGATTTCTGTAATACATGACGCAACTTTTTGTTAAGCAAGTTATCTAATCACACGTCGTCCATTTATTCGAACTAGTTTGATTCAATAATTCTATCGTCGAAATATTACATGCTTTATTGCAGAAAATTCAATCCTTAAAAATATATCTTCCAGCCAGTTGTCATATAAGTCTCCGAAATGTGTTCGAAGACCAGATGGCAGATAGGTTTGTCTCAGAGTTTTTAGCTTCCATTGTCGGATGGAGGGGATTTACTAGGGTATGCCATCTTCCAGGCTTTTCAGCCTCGATCACCTGTAACTGGAAGTGATGGATTAAGGATTTTACCAACGAGGGATACCAAACTATGATCCGATTCAAGAAAAGCCGGAAAAGCCGCAATTACAGGCTTTTTAAATGCAGCAATAAATGCATGTATCGTTGATGTTATGGGCGACAGTTACCATTTACCATCAGGGGGCTGTCTGCCCGTTTGTCACTGCGTAGCATAAAAAAAAAGAGCACCGCTTGAGAATTGGCTAATGCCGAATCCACCATGCTTAACCAGTGAGTAACCAAAAGAAAAATCCTGCAGTTTACGTTAATTCTTTTTTTAATATATAACAACATTAATTTATATTTATATAATTTCTTGTGATAACAAGAAATTGAAATATGACCCAGAAACACTGATGACAACAGTCAAAAGGATTGGAAAGTTAGCTAAGTAGCCTAAGTACTTACTTTTTTTCTGCTATATATCTTTCTCCCAAAATACTTAGGAACAGTACACAAACATCTTTTTTAATCGTTTTAGAAGTGGGCAACGCATTGGCGATACCCCTGGTGTTGCTAATCTATAGGCAGCGGTGACCACTTTCCATCAGGCGCATAGACATCCGCTTGCCTGTTTGCCTACCGTATGACATAATAAAAAAGTATTAGACGTCAAACAAACGAATCATTTTTCTTCGGCTACATTGTCTAATGGACAGAATCATTCTCAAGCAACAAAAATTTTAAGATCAAAGTAGAGCTCGTCTAATCTAAAATGACGCGCCCCACTATCGCATTAACGCACACAAGCAAGTTTAAATATGGACGCAATACATATAAAAATGCCGTTGTAATTGGTCATTCAGTTGCCGGTGAAATTCAAACGTAGGAGCACGCGTCGTTCTTTGGCTCCCTCACAGATGAAGTGTCGTTATCAATATTTGCACTTACACATCGAAATCAACTAAGTAGTGGGGCGCGTCATTTTAAACTAGACGAGCTCTAATATCATAGGCATCGCGATCTTTCCGACATCTTTTTGGTGGGTCTATCTCGGACCTCTAGATTTATCTTGTGGCACCTACCATGTAATCGATTGCGCCCAATATTCGGGATGCATTTTATTGATGTGACAAGGCCAAATAATAACTAATTAATACATTACATGTTAGTTGGTATTCTAAAAACTACTCCTGTAGCTTCTCAAAGACCGTGATAACCTTATCTTATCGTCATGCATAATTAAGTTCTAACATTCGTGGCGTCGGTTCAAGGCCAGTAGATAAGAAGCTAGTGCTAGAAGAAGTCAAGTGTTTTACTTAGAAGTTTTGGTAAAGGTTTTTGTTTGAAGGATAATCTATAAAATAAAATAGTTACGAGAACTTTGGTATTAGTGTTAGAAGAGCATTGCGACGTAGATATAAAATACAGATAACTGTACTCAAGTACAAAGGGGGGAATTTTTGTAGAAGATACTAATTTTTCTATTGTTAGGTAAATCAAAACATTGAAAGCTAAGAACGAGTGAATACTTCATCAAAAGAAATCAATGTTTTACATTGTGTTCTTAATTAATTACCAACGTAATACTTTCACAAGGGCGAATAAACATTAAACACAAATTTAAAATCAAACAGTTTTGCCCAGACATTCTTTATTACATTACTTTTTATAGACAAAACCATGCATTGTTTCAATGTTTGTTTCGATTCGAATCCTGACAAAGCGAAGATTAAGACGACAACAATGATCACAAATGATGACCTGACTGGTTCAATTGGTTAACATACCGGTCAGCCACGCAAAAGTCCTAGGGCCGGGCAGAAATTGAAATGATGGATTTTAAAATATATAAGTTTTTAAGTTTTCTGGATAACACGAGCTTTGCTTACTTTGGGGCTAGATGGAGCTACGTAAATAGTCCAAGCATAAAAAAATGGCCGTGTGGTGTCCGGCAGAGTAGAATAGCACCAACCCCTTACACTCTTGGGTGTCGTACAAGGCGACTAATGTTTTCGAGGCAAAAGATCAAGAGTCTCCGTAGTCTGGAAAATGGGCAGCAGCATTTTCCATTATTATATTTAAACACTGCGATCTCCAACCCGCCTGCCAAGCGTGGAGATTATGGCAATAACTTCCCCTTTCGTGGGAGAGGCCCTAAGTCCTGCAGTAGATTGTTACGGGCTGTGATGATGATAAAAAAATACATTGACAGTGGCGATGCTATTGGTGATAATATGGCGATGACAAAGTTGATAGTGGTGGCGAAGTTGACGTTGATAATAACGACGCGCTACGTACTTGAACACGATCAGTCCCCAGCTGTCGGCCGGCTTGGCGCCGTGGTAGTTAGGCAGCGCGACCACGTCGAGGCGCTGCATCGGCAGCCGTATTTGCCAGAACGCAGCCAGCTCGGTCATCACCCGCAATAGCTTTTTCGGTGCGTCTTGCAGGGCCGGCATGAACTCCGGACGAGCCCACACTAGTAGCTCTAAGGACGAAAGGTAAAAGAGAGGTTGAGTTAGTATTATAGCACTGTACGAATAACGGATTTAAACGGTTCACGAAATTGAACCAAAAGGGTTTGAACTAAAATATGTATTATACAAATTACGAATTGCACGAATTGCAAATTTTACCACCTAATTTGAATGAATTTAATACTTTAGTGATTATTTTTATTGAGAAACTAGCTTTTGCAAGCGACTTCGTCTGCTTCTCTTCGACTAAAATTCGGTTTTGAAACCCGCAGGAATCACATTAAATTTCGGGATAAATATGCCCTGGATGTGCTACTCTGGGTTATAATTATAAAGCTACATTGCTGCCAAATTGTATCAAAACGTTCAATAGTTTTTGCGTGAAAGAGTAACAAACATCAAAATGTTCATCCATCCATCCTTACAAACTTTCGTAATTCAGTTATACTTAGCCGTAGGTATACAAAAGGGTTTCAGGTGGGCTTTCTTCTCGTTTGTCATAAAAAAGTGCCTATATGAGAATCTGAATCTATAGAGAAAAACTAGAAATCATTATCGTCGTAGGTCATTGTGCATGGTTTGGGCATACCAGTTGGGTAGTCCTAACAGTGACAACGCACCTGCAGTTCTGCATTTTTTTTACACGAAACCTAAGTGCATCGTAGATGTACTTAGATCAATTCAGCTGTCTGCTTGACTATCACGGAGTTGTGTACAATATTGTTTTGTATAATGCTAGTGGACCTGGCGCAACCTCGATCGCGTGGCGTTCTACCCATACTCTACATATACTTTATCAGCAACGTACCCTTTTTTTCTTACTTATAAACCTTCCCGTTAAATCTCTCTATCTATTGTTTTAAACCGCATTAATATCCGTTGCGTAGTATAAAAGATCTAAGAGTACATAGATACATAGGGACAGACGGAGGGAAGCGACTTTGTTTTATTCTATGTATGGATTTGTAGGTATAATAACACACACACGCACAGTGTCGTGGCCCCGAATACCCCTAGTTGGTACTGGGCAGAAAGGGGAAATCGAAGAAATTATTATTAAGTGAACTAACCCTTAGTGTTAAGATTTACAAAATATGGACAATGTATATATGTCGCAGCCATCTGGTTAAATCAGCCATTTAATGAGTAGGCTACCCTGTTAACTAAACGTCGGCATTCAATTGAATACCTAGGCCGATAGTTGATAGAACAATCAACGCTTAACGTTTAACTAGTTAGCTTATTGTAAGCCAGGCCTTTGAAGACGGCTGACGTAAAATCAGGCATATGATTTGAATTTAGTTCAAATTTTATCCACTGCAGTATTAGTAGTCATTAAAACAAATATGGCGTCAGACAGCTCGCACAGCAAGCAATGCTTTTGTATTTTTATCGTTTTAACTAAATTTAAAGTGTTGTACCTAGATGTTTTTAAGTAAGAATAAGGTAACTTAATTTGTTCATTTTCTATTCATACTTACAATTAGAAACAAATGTCTGAGAAAGTTTCGTGCCATTTTATATTTAATATTATAAAATTAGAAAGTTGGATACAATCCAATCCTATAAGTTATAAGTTATTATTGTGGTAAATACTATAAATTTTATAGGTACTCGCAATGCAATTACTAATTGAATTTGTTGCCACTAATATTTTCGTTTTAACTAAAAATTATATTTATTAGATCGTATTTTTTTATCTTAAGTAAGGTTATCATATAATTTACGAATGGTTTTTTTTATTTTTATTTTTTTTTATGTCATACGGTAGGCAAACAGGCAAGCGGGCCACCTGATGGAAAGTGGTCACCACTGCCTATAGACGTTAGCAACACCAAGAGTATCGCTAATGCGTTGCCCACCTCTATAACACGTTGCTCTGGCAGCAAAAACAAATGCCACTCCACTGCCAAAGCCACGGTTCCCCAAATCCCCACCCCATGGAGCACTGGAAACCTTACTCACCGGCAGAAACACAATACTATTTAAAAGAGTATTATTTAGCTGCGATAATCTGTAAGGTCACTCAAACCAAACATTCTATTAACAAAATGGCTAAATAACGTTAAGCCAAGTAGCTGCACGTTACATTCAACTACTTGGCTAGTTGTTCTTTAGCTATTCAATTGAATGCCAGCGTTTAATAAACGGACTAGCCTTCTAATGAAATGGCTAATTTAGCCAGATGGCTGCGACATATACATACATAAAGCTCACGCCTATGTCATACAGGCAGGGTGGGCAGACACTATGGAATCTTAAGTTATGTATTTTTGTCTAAAATAAAACGGATTGATTGATTAATAACATCTGAATTTCCCAGCGTCAACAAAAATGTCACGCACGTTTCCCAAAAACATATTTTTGTTCTCAATTTAAATTTAACTTGACAATTCTTGCGAATAATTAGAATTTTATCATTGTAATTAATCTAATACTGTATCCAATTCATACAAAGTTATAAATTAAGTTTAATATTTACGCAACACTGAACAAACTGGAGAGGAGACGGGAAGATGGGTCCAATTTCCTTAATTAAAAGAGCTAATGTCCAAAGACAGAGATATAAGAACAGCCTCCCTTTGTGCGACGAATGCCTTTAATATTGAACCGTCAAGGATCATACAACATAGGTAGGTAATATTATATTGCTATTGGAACTTGCTATGTTTTTGATTTGCTATCATCGAATTTGAGACCAAGCATTGAGAAGCATGCTTCATTTTTATTTAGCTAGGTACAGGAACCAATGTGGTTTTATTATTATGTACACCTCACATGATGTGGCTGACACAAGAGGGCGAGAGATTGAAACGTAATTGGATCGCAATTGCAGCTCATTGCAGTTTGACTCGTTTTTTATATTCTGCTAATAGCTAGATTTAATTGTAATTGAACTGCTATTGCGATTCTATTGAATTAGTGGACTGTAGGTCCAACAACTGCAACCTACTCAACACTGACAAAAAAATGCATTTTTAACTTTCAAGCCAACTCTTTATTGCTCATACATGACATATTTTTTTAAATATTCGAGGCAGACAAACCAGCAGGCAGGTCACCTGATGGTAAGTTTTGGAATTTTTGCTTTGCAGTTTTGCAAAACAGAGTTCGCTTTTGCAGTTTAGTTTTTAAAATGCTGCTTAATCGACTAATAATCAAATACGGCAAACAACCAACTATTAATGGTTGTAACGAAATTGTGGGCTGAGCAAGTTGGGCTTGTAATTTCCAACGCCGTAGCGAAATTTGGCTTGATATTAATAGTCGGCTCCGTCCGTGAGAGCTGAAACTAATTCAGGGCCTGTAGCGCCTGTAATAAGCGTGATTCGGTCTACCTCTACAGTCAGACCTATAAGATTGAAGCAATGTGAAATTCGGTTAGGGGGGGACAAGGCCGTATACCTAAAGTTCAGCTTCTTACAAACAATCTTTCCTTTTAATAATGTCACCAACATAGATTTCACGACTACCGTAAAGAATACAATTTTCAGCGGTGCTCGAAGTACACCTCTGAGGTGTCTAATTAAAGCTCATAGTCAACCTAGGTGAACTTGTCAGGTGAACCACGGGTAAGGAAATGTATACTCGACTAATCTCCGAAACACATCACGACAAATCAATGACGTCATCGATGACATCATGACACTGACGACAGGCTCAACATTCATTGTGCTTATAATATTCACTGTAATGTTGAGAATTTTGTGAGGCGGAAAGGTACTCTAGGAAGTGGCGAGTACGACGTACTGCGGTTGAGAAGATGATGATGATGTTATAGGTATATTAATGAAGAGGCCTTATTTCAACCCAATCCACCACGATAGTAAAGATTTTAAACAAATTCACGAAGGTTTTCGTTCACTGTAAAACTTTGAAATGAGGTGAAGTTGCTACGGATTTTACTCGTACTTACTCAATCTTGTAAACTTTGCTGGAGTACTCACGCAAAAACAGAGGTAGGTACTCTACTTCCTACCAATATTATAAATGCGAAAAGTAAGGATGGATGTCAGGATAGAATGTTTCCTTTTGATGAAACTGGTCATTTTCCTTTTGAGACAGTTTTGAGGGACGTCATTTTCTGGGTTAGTCTACTTCTCGGTAGGAAATTTTTCACGAAAACCTAATGAACATATTTTGATGAAATTTTGCAGTATTGTAGCTCATGTCATAGCTACACAATTTAGCTATAACTTATACCAAAATTCAATTATTTCCCGCGGTAACACGGCAAAAGCGAGTTGTACCTACGCGGTAAAGTCGAGGGCAAAAGCTAGTATGGAAATATAGAGGTAGTAACTATACATTACTCCATTACATTACTATTTAATATTGTTAATTTTATTGATTTGACATTTATTTTATTTTATTACAATTGTATGAAGTATATGTCATTAGGTTATGTATTAGGCATTTGACATTATTAGTTTGTATTTGATATTGTGGTTATGTTTTTTATATTTGTAAATTTGTACGCCGAATCACAGGTTCACAGTTCACAGTTGAGCATACTTATATTTTATGTGACATCTTTTTTACCTGTGTTACCACAAATATTGAATTGAATACTCTTTGTAGTAGATACCTAATTCAACAAGTTAATTTATCAAGTACCTAACACAAGTATAATTTCAAACCCACATTTGGTTGGATAGGACGAGACCCTACATCGAAGGATATCCGAGGGATACCAGAAACTCGTTTAACAGTAACTCTTCACAAATCCAGTGGGGGACAATAAATTGGAAAGTGCAAATTGGGTACCGAACAAAATAAATGACGAACCGGACCCTTGTCCGACCAACCCATCATCGGAATAGGATGTAATATTGCGTTATGAATATTGCTATTACGTACTATGACGATGACACATCCTTCAAACCGATTTGATGTGTGGCCTTATAAGTTTTAGTTTTGTTAGTGATATGTTTGAAATATTTATCTACATTTAGCAGAAAATACGAACCACATTTAATAGGATAATAATTCCACTTAGTACTTTATGCTATTGACGATGAATTGGTATTGTTTAGTACTTACAACGCAAACTTATTTTGATTAGATTTTTTTATAGCAACAATGTAACCGACAGATGTCGGAAAATCTCCGACAAATGCAAATACTGATCTTAAATATCTCAAACTTCTGATACAAATTTAACTTTCAAATAAAGAAATCGCACCAAAATCAGTCCATCCGGGGGTGACGATGCCACAGATAGACACACAGATACACACTTCAAACTTATAACACCCCTCTTTTGCGACGGAGGTTAAAAATAAGAACTGGTAGACGCAGACGAATTGAGGGCAAAAGCTATTTTGACCTACATTTTATTCATCCTACAAATATTAAAACTGGCGTAGCCTAAAGAATTTACTTGGAGATATAGATACTATGTATATTGTACCCGGAATCTCGGATACTCCCGTCAAATCTACATCCTGCAAACAACAATACTTGCTTTGTTGTATTCATGTTCACAAAGCAAGCAATGTATACAGGCATGAAGCATATCAGCTTACTCCTTAAGTAACCATAGATGTAAGGCTGTAGGTAAGTTGTCTCGAGTATGTCACAGGAATGATGTAGAATTTCGCTGGGAAAATACCGGTATATTGTGTTTCAGCGTTTCATAACTCAGATTGGGTACTTAACTCCGCATTGAATGTCGCTGACAATTTAAACGTCAGATATCGGTAACGCCGAATTTAATACAGGTAGATAAGGCTAGTTCCAGGTATTCCGTTACTGTACTTTTTGTGCATAAAGTTTTAATAAATAAATAATAATATCCGTAAAAACGAATGAAATGATGTTTGACCCATTTTGCATACCATACATAAGTGTTATTTATTTATGTATAGGACCCATTGTTACCATTTTTTTATAAGTAGTAGATGGAAGAGCAACGAGCAAGCATAGCATCGGTAATTTTGATGCTACCGTAACTTTTTCGCCACCGCACCCTCAGACAATGGGATAGATATAATTTACATGGTCTATTTGCTAGTCAACCAACTAACTGGCACAATGAGCCAAATTACCGCGCAAGTACAAAATGATATCACACCCGAATTTGTCTTGCACTACAACTTAGAGTTGTTTACAGGTACTTACCTCAAAGGCCGGCACCGAATCCGCTCCTTTGGTTGCTGATGTCCTGGTCGACGGTGGCCGCTTTCCATGTACCATGTACCTCTTAGACAATAAAAGGAGCCTGATGGTAAGTCACGGCAAAATCCCGGAAGTCAAGAATGCGTATGCTTTTGGATAGACAAAGTTTTCTATTCTTTCGTGCTCTACTTGAGTTGAACAAAGAATCACATATGGAGGAGGCTCATAGTCCACCATTAGACTTCAACTGTTGATAATACTGCGGTTATCATTATTACTCACGGATTTCGTTTCCGAATTTATCCACGTAGACTTCGGTCCGGTTAACGTACTCGAGCTCGCCTATGACCAGCCCGAACATGGAGACCGGGATCGGAGGCGTTGTATTGAAGATGTCGCGCAACGCGTTCGGTTCGCCAGTGCTGTGAGCAGATGCAGATCATCATCGTCATCATCATCTTCATACATTTGGACTTCTCAAGGTAAAAACAGAACACTTAAGTGTAGAACCTGTTTGTACCCGTCTAGCTGGCTTTGACTATGGACACTCAATCATTCAAGATATTTTTTCTTAGCAACGTGTTAAAGGTAGCAAGAGGAATTTATCACACTTAACTTTTAAGAGAACGGAAGACTTAAGATATGGTCATTTAATAAACTAAAATAAGGACTCCTCCACATTAGTGAAAGGTTTTGCCATAATCTTCGAGATAGGCAGGCAGATCGCAGTGAACACATAACAGAAAACGTGTCTGCCTATTTTCTGGATCTGCAGAGGTCCCCATACTGGTTTGTCTATCGCTCATCATTTCAACAAAGGCAAAGCTTGCTAGGCAATTTCCGCATCAAAAAGGCCTCTAAATGAAGTCTGTAGGATAGGATAACATCAGTCCCAGAAAAAACGGTACAGTACGATAAAAATAATGGAGGTGAACTCGACAAACCAGAGATCGTGGATTTCGTTAAATAAATAAAACAGACTCAAAACAAACATTTCAAACAACAAAACCCAACTAGTTTATTTATTTATTTATTTATACTTCATGCACAAACAGTACATTTAATAAAAATACTAAATGAAAATAATTAGAAATACGAGTACTACTTAAAGTTGTTGTTGAAAACTGATTTAATTTTCTGCGAAACGGCCAAACTTTGTTCTGTATAAGTTTCAATACCTTTCATGGTCCACCGAGCATCAAAGTTAATCGTAGCTTTACAAAATAAAATAATAAAATCATCTTTTTTTGTAATGGATCTTTTATTTTGATAAGTAATGTTAAATTTAAAGATCTTTGCTTTCCGATGGTAAGATTGAAATTGGATCCCTCAACCAGCGTAGTAATTAAAACCTGAAGAAAAATGGTAAAGTGAATAAGGGTATAAACGACCTAGTGTAACCAGCACGACTTCATTCGCGTGGCGTCCTACCCCTACCTTAGCTACTTTACCCCTACCAATACCCTACATCTACTTTACCATAAAATTACCTCTATATATTGTTAAAAACCCCATAAAAATCCATTAAAAAGCCACTCTTGGCATTTTTGTCCCGTTTGTGCTCTTGAGCACGAGGGCCCGGGGGTCCGCCTTGACCATGATCCAGGATTTAGTGATCAGGTATGTACAGTGGAGCGACTACCATCTGACCTCCGTGACCCTGCTACCAGGGGAACCTGACCAGATTGGATCATGGTTACAAATTCAGTTCCCTGAATTTGCAGGTTTCATCACGACGTAAGAGCATCGGTTAGAATTCAGCTAATGTACATAACGCAGAAAAGAGTCATTGGTACATGGCCGCAGCGGGATTCGAACCCGGTACCTCTAGTTTACGAGTCGGGTACGCAACCGCTCGGCCACCGACGCTCCTTTCCGCATAAAAATCCATTGCGTTGTTTATAAGATCTAAGCGTACTTACATGGATAGGGACAGACGGCAGGAGGCGACTTTGTTTTATACTATGTAAATATAATTATTTCAAAAAGCAGTCTAGACTAGTTAAAAATAAAAACGCAGTATAAAATAAAGTCGTTTTTAAATGAGGAGGACGTGGTCGGACGTCCGACCAAGGTCGGCTCAATACAAAAGCGATTTTATTTTGTACGCGGTAAGGATTAGTATCAACTGCAATTTACGGTTGGTCGGCACCAGCCAAGTCGGATCATTTGTTACTAGTTTACCCACTTACATAGTATGTGTTTCCAAAGGAATTGCGTTGCTGAAGGCGTGGAAGTTGCGTGGCCTCACGACGGTCAGCTTGATTGGAGTCCTGAAGGCTGGCTCGTCGAAGCAAGGGAACACGCGTCGCGCATTGTTGGGCCTCAGCTGTGTCGCTACCATGATCCTGGTGGGAAATGGAATTACTATGTAAAATGGTGATTAGATTTATAACGTCTTACATTTAGAATAGAGAAAGGAGCTCTATATTAATTCAGATAATCGTCTATACTATTTAATGCGCTTGTCTATTTTATCAGCTTTATTGACGATTTTGTTTTCCCGATGTACCTTATTGGTACCACCACAATATCCGTACCTGCCGCCAAGCAACAGCTTATATTGTTATGTTGCGTAGTAATTAGTCCCATCCTTTTGCACGATTATTTTTAGGTACCTAAATTTTTACGTCATTTAGACTCCTTTAAAGAGTAGACTACACTTCTATATACTATCAATATTTATATGCGAGCCAATACAACTTAAAATGTAATCGTGTAAAATACCACAAAGAAGAGAATCCGTGAAATTTCTATTATTTCAATGTTCCTTTTCTTAGGACCGAATCCCTACAACTGATTCTCTTTAATGCCTTTGTCTGTCTTTCGGCTCTTAATTTAACATGTACCTACTTAAAACACAAAGTAACGAGTCTCTTGGTTACCATGATATCCAATGGAATTCTGAGATTACTTGATTTAAATGTTAAGAAGAAAAGGTAAGAATTTCAAAAATAAATGTATCAGAAATCGATTATTATGTTTAGACATGCCTCATTTTTATGGGCAATCGTCGCTAGGCTATGACGCTCTTTGGGGAAGCCTACGGTCAGCCGTTGACGGTACTTAGAGTGATCGTATTTAAGTATTATTACCTAATCGTCGCTTCCTATCCGATGAAATGAAGTCAAATGCCAGCAGCGTTATAACTCGTAAGTCGAGATAACTCGGAAAAATGTTTGTAGACTATTGTAGACTGACGCGGGGCAAGGAGATTCAAAACAGCACGTTTCCGTGTGCAAAAATGCAAATTGAACAATAAGAGGGACGAATAAATTTTAACTCGGTCGTGCTAAACATTTCGCCCGTTATTTACAACCTTGACGAAAGATTAAACGGTAATTAGGAGGCTGAAGTGAGGGAGGAAGTAGGGGCAATTACACAGAACCCTTTTAGGCCCGTTTATAATGAGCCGCTCAAAGAAACATTCAAGGGAGTAGTCTTCCGCATGACTGACTGTTTGCGCTTTAAAAATAAACAACTTGGTCGATTATGCATCGGGGATTCACAATCCAATACGCGCTTAGAGTCTAATGTTGAAGCGAAATTTATGCATCTAAAACAATGCTACACATACTGTGATTACAAGCTTGACGACGTTAACATGCCTGTCTGCCACGCAGAAGTCCCAGGTTCTATTCCCGGCTAAGCAGACATGAAATGAGGAATTTTATTTTCTGTTACGGGTCTGGGTGTAGTATGTATAATAAGTAGGTTTTAAAAAAGTATATAAGTAGTTTATCAGTTATCTAAGACCCATAACACAAACTTTGCTTACTTTAGGGCTAGATGGCACTGTGTGAACTTGTCCAAGTATATTTATTTTTCATCCTAGTTCACCTATTCCACAGTCCACTGCTGGACTTGAACCACCAGTAGAGAGTGTTCTCTAATCTGCACGCTTGATTGGCGGGTTGGCGATCGTTGTCTTGAAAGCACACAACGGATAGCCGCTTCTAAGACATTTGCCTTGTGCGACGACACCTGTAACGCCCACGCAACGCCCGTGGATTGGAGCGGTATTCCGCTGTGATGGACTTCGTGGCTTTTTTACCCCCGATGAAAAAATAATAGTATATATGGCTTTATGTGTCTGTGGCATCGTAGTTCCCGAACGTATAGACCGATTTGGATGCGGTGTTCTCTATTTAAAAGCCAGTTTCGTCCCTTTGCCCCACCTGTTCTATTGAATAGTTCTACGGTATAACTAGTGGTATTTTGTTTTCTCATTAGTCCTAGGCTTTTAAATAATAGAACAAGCGGAACTCTTAAGTCTCACCTGTTCTACTGAACAATTTTATGAAAGAACTAGTGGTATTCTGTTTTTCTCACTAGTTCTTCGATTTCAGCTTTGTGTCATTAAAATCGGTTCTGAGTAAACTTGGTTGGGGGCTATCCGACTTTTTCTGTCGGTTAGATTATTTAAGTTTGTTGTTCTTTTTCTCGAATTCATGACGTACTCTTGATGGAAGCACAACCACGGCACCAATAATTGAAGTAATCATCTCGCAATTGAAGTAAAGAATCAGCGCTTTCATAATGAACTCATAAAATGCTGCATCTTACTGACATTAGTCATACTTTACTCTCTTCAAACGGCCCAAATCGCTGCCACCGAATCGCTTCCAACGATTTCCGTTTTTAATTCAATTTTTCCGGCAAGCTGAGTCAGCACCCCAAAGTGGATGCCTTTGCAGCCCTTGTTACTTTACGCACGCCCTAAACTTTTCGGCCGGTTCTTTTGGAGACGAGACGAATGTTTCCAGTATGAATATTCACGAATACGAATAAGGAACTTATAGGTACTTTGATTTCGAGTCAGTAAAATGGCTGAGTTTATTACGTGTTATTTTCCTACTGAAAGAATCAGAATATTTGGGTGCGTTCTGCCATCAACGTTATAAGGTAGGTATTAAGTACTACGTGCCAACTATATTGTGTAACAGACTGTAATGGGTGATAGTATATATGCTATAAGTTGGCGGTTTTTTCTTCTGTTATGGATTATTGTCGACTATTAGATGGTTGTTGATGATGATTACAGTGGCAACTTGGCATTTAATAGGGTATTAGGTAGGCACCACGTAAAATTCGTATAATAATTGATGAAATTTCTTAAAGGACTAATTATAATTCAGATCAGATTACAACATTTTTGTTTTTCCCTGTTTTTTAATTTTTCATTGAATATTGGCCCACCAAATTTCAAATGACAGTCACATCTCTTGCCCCTGTCTTAACTTTTTCATCCGTCAGCCCCCACGTCCGCCAATAAAGTTTACAACGGTATTTTCCACGGATCGGCAGTAAAACGTAAACAAATCGAGCAGGCTGTGCAGCAACTTTACCGTTTTAGGTACACGAGCTTTCATATGAGTTTCCAAAAAATTCTAAAATAACAAGATAAAACAATTTTAATTTTTTCAAGCCGTTTCTCACCGTTTTCCCCAGTTCGGATGTTTGTAAACATTCAAAATTCCCGCAGGATCATGATTTTCTTCTTTATAATATTATAGAAAAAATTATCAACATCAATACCCCCGTGCCAGTTCATCATTGGACTTGGACAGGATTATGTAATTATCTTCAAGCATGGCAGGCAGGATGATGCAAGCAATGTAAAACCTTTTAATAATCATCCTCTGCCCTTATACTAGTTATGTGGGGCGGCACAACATGTGTCTCGCCATGAGCCGTGGTGTAAAATAGTGTCGAAACGTCGATAGCCTCTACCTGCAGTGCATTCATCTAGAGGGATAAGAAGCGTGAAGGAATAGGTATGTAGAATGCATTGCTGCCCGAGATCTGGATGGTGACATAAGTCACCTCAGTTAAGTGGACTATAGCAGATGTGGAAGGGTTTGGATTCTACTTAGCTAGAAACCGCAAAGCTACACACAATAGATAAAAACAGAATATTTTTAAAAGATTATTTTGCCTGCCCCTGTCGGATCAGATAACTGATAAACAAACAAATTTCGTAATGACAGTAACATTGGCATTGCATTACTGACTGTAGTCTACATGAAACAGACGGGAGGCAAATGATCAATCATGACTGGGGTTATTTGATCCGTATTCGGTGCCTGCCGTCGAGAGCGTGGCAATTTCGGGCGGTGGCTATGGAAAATTCTGTTAATCCCAGATCGTATCCGGTAACAATCTGTCTAAAAGCAATCTGGTGTACTTATTAATTGATTTCGTCGCGCATGCTTTATTGTGTTTTTTAAGTTGTTTTCAATCCATCTTTAGTGTTATAGACTTGTTTCTATTTATATGAGAGTACCTACGCAAAAGTGGAAGCGGAAAAGGAGGTGTGTCAGGATAGGATTATCTCAATACGAGTAGTCTCCTGACTGCATAGGTACGCCTGGGCACCTGTGAGTTGTAAGCATAAAGTAGTGTCACCGTATCATTGTTGAGTCATAATAATGTATCAAATCTATCTCGCCAGATTATAAACTGTGAACTGTAATTTCGAAGAAACTGAAAAACGTTAGTTTAGGTTAGTTAGTAGTGTTGTGACAGCATACAGCATACCGCGATGAGGGGCTCCGTCGACTTAGGGCAGAATGCTACGAAATGAAGGCGGTTAACACGTTTTTTTTGCAAAATTTCTACGGCATTATATTACAGATTTATAAAAGCCATCATCCAGAAACCTACTGTTGTAAGCTATCGCGGTTTGTAACACAACCAAAAATGTAGGAAAGTGCCATCCAAAAACAGAAAAGTAATTAATATAAAGGAACGCTTAATTCTGAACATATTCATTACCTATACGACCATTAGGTACTAAAGTTGTTATTGAAGATAGAAAATCTAGAATTCGATTGCAATCAATAGAAAACCTAGAGTTACCGGTTTCGGGTTTCCGGCTCTAGTGATTGTTATTTAGATTAACTGTCTTAATAAAAACGTTTAGAATAGTCTATGCTGTCAAAATTGCTACCATAAATTTGTTGGCCGGAACTTTCAAATGGCAAATGGCACTCTTTAATGGGCCCTGAATATTCTCCTGTATTAACTCACTTCTCAGTCTCCTGCTCAGTGTAAGTTGTCTTGAAGAAGGCCTCCGTGGTCGCGGTCTCCAAGTTGCCGTTGAAGCTAAAGTCCAGTTGTCCAGTGCTGCCTTTCTTCACTGCACTCTCGAGGTATAGCGTGGCTACCGGCTTCTTGAGGTCCATCGTTAGCTTACGCACCGGTATCGTGACGAGCTTCTCCCTGTGAATAGTAAAGTTTAGGTTATTTTCGTCGTTATTGTTGTCAGCATCAACACGTTGTGCCATGTGATGTTCGACAGAGTAGGATGTAGCAATTCTATTGACAGGTGCCGTAGAAGGCAACTAATGTTATTAGGGCAAACGAGCGAATGTCTCCGTCCATAATCCACTGATTTGACTATAGAACCCAAATATCTTATTCGCTTCTTGAAGGTTTTAATGACGTAACTGTTTGGAAATACTTCACGGGGTTCACGCAAACATATTACTAGATTTAAGTACTTACCTTTATACATTTTATCTAGTGTCAAGAGCAGAGGTAATATTCTAGATAACCACTACACCTGCAACATTCAAGAATACCTACTTACAGAAAGACATTATCTAGTTATGTTGAACTAATTTCCAACCTAAGTATAATTAGCATACGCCACACAGCTTAGTAATGTGGTTAAACCAATTTGGGGCAAAGGTTTACCAGTTAATTCAATGTGGATTCTCACACAAACTATATCTACTTTACTCTGGACTAGTAACTGCAACCTTGTGATACCTTCATCATCACAGCCCGCAACAGTCCACTGCAAGAGTTAGAGCGTCTCCTACGAATGGGAAGGTTATTGTCATAATGTCCCCGCTTGGCGAGTGGGTTGGAGATCGCAGTGTTATAAATATAACAATGGAAAACGCTGCTGCCCATTTTCCGGAGAATAGATTTTTTCCTCGAAAACATTAGTCGTCTTGTATGACGCCCACGAGTGTGAGGGTTTGGTGCTATTCTACTCTGCCGGACACCACACGGCCACCCTAACCTATAAGACCTATACTAGTCAAAATTGGTACGTAGTTGTAATACGCGAGAGTACACATTGCAACGGCAGCTGCTATTTGAGCGTCCATGATGAAAGGAGTGTGCATGGTGCAGACGCCGCCGGGCGAACGAAATGAGCTACTCACGAACTTGAACGATTGTGTAGTGACGCACTTCGGACTTCGGTCAACTTTCCCGAGTAGTCCCGTTGAGGAACTTTGCGAGTAGTGTAGAGCAGGCATTAGACAGTTGACAAAAGGTATGGGACTGAACAAAAGAACCAAAGGAGTGCACCCATAACAAATCGCTAGTCCCAATTAACCAGTTTAAAGAAGTCTCACAGGCATGAGTCGCCGTGCACGACATCGGTGCGTGGACGACACTCTTTGATCATGACTCGCAGACAGTCAATTATTAATTAATATTATTCTACTTGTTTTTGTCCACGACTTCGTTCGCTTAAAGTTCGGTTTTTACATTCCAACCCGGTCCCGCTGGAACCACATTTAATTTCGGGAAAAATAATACACCCAAATCTGTCACCTGTCTATTGGTGAAAACCGCATGAAAATCCGTTCAGTAGTTTTTGAGTTTATCGCGAACAGACAGACAGACGTGACGTGCGACTTCATTTTATAATATGTAGCCGTTAAGTTAGATATGTAATTCTTTTTACTTTCGTCGTGAATAGTCGGACATACATAAGGCTCCAAAAAGGCTCTTAGCTCAATATTAATACTAGGTATTAATAACGGGCGTTTAAGTTGTACAAACAATGGCATCATAGCAATGTAATTTTCAGATGTTGACATCATTACATACTAACATACTTACTACGTGAAAATATTGTGTATGGCTTAGGTATATTGTCTCTGGCTAATCAAAAAATATCACACTACCCAAGAAAATGTATGAATCACTCATTATATGCACAGTAAACATTCATACACATAAGAATTTTAAAAATTAGAGTAGAACTGATGCCTAGAATGATTCACTTGCCTATTTGACAGTAGGTATGGAATGAAACTGACAAGACGGACTGACTAATAAGGTGCAAATAGCGATTTCTAAACATTGTCTTGACTGAGTAATATACATAGTTTACTTAGGACTTAGGAGCGTCAGTATTGTGTTTAAAGGGTCCGACTCGTAAGCGTGAGGTCCCAGGTTCGAATCACTGTGTCGCCTTGTACCAGTGACTCTTTTCTGAATTATGTACATTAGTTGATCACTAACTAAACATCGTGATGAAACCTGCATATTCAATCGACTAAATTTGTAACCATGATCCAATCTAGTCACAGGGGAACCCCCCTGTGAACAGAGCCACGGAGGTCAGACGGCAGCACTGTAAATATTGTACCTGATCTGCCAAATCTTGGATCATGGTCAAGACGGACCCCGGGCCCATGTGTGCGAAAGTTCAACCTTCACATTAGAAGATGCGAAATCCTACTCAGAGTTGCATGAATCAGTTGTATGTAGTGATTACTCAAGATCTAAATTGATTACCCTACTCTTACCCTACTCCGATGAATTAGTCACTTAATAAATCATCAACACCACTATAAGAAAGAAATATTTTGCAGTATTTGGCGCATCGTACACTGCAGTATATAGTACAAATAATTTAAAAAAATTAAGCTTGTTTTTTAAAAGGATTTTTTACTTTGTTTTATAAATTAAAATTTCTTTTTACTGCACAGGAAATTATTCTTAACGTCGTGCATTTATGCTCTTGATCTATCATGACAATATTCATGGTCGATTTTTCTGTATCACACAATGGTAAAATTCTGATGTTCTCCTACTCACCCATCCGAACTGCGGGCTTTCACCTGATAAGCTGAAATCTCGAGCTCGTGGGCGCAGTGCACGCTGACCTCGTCAGTATCGCGGATCCAGGTCACGTTGATGCTGACGTTGCCCTTGAAGACGGCATCTACATTCAGACACAGTAACTGGTGGTTAGAACCATGTATTATTAAGCTGGGGTGAAATAGTCACAAAATAATAAAGGGACGTATAATATTTTGTAGATAGAGATTACTCAAGATCTCATTCTTTAGTAAGCATCAGAGATACGTGGGAAATTGGTGCTTGTATCTGCCGGTATCAGGAAAGAAGCCCCGTGGGCAACCCAAGAAGCGATGGATTGACATCGCTGAGTCAAATGCGAGAGCCAACGGCTTACGACGCAAGGATGCCGAAGACCGGGCGAAGTGGGGAAGAATGGGTAGGGAAGCGGACCCTGGCAAAGGCCGGGATAAGCGCTAGGACGATGATGATGATGAGAGAGATATCATTCTTTATAGGCTGACAGGCCCATAACAGAGAGCCAAAGGGCGATACAAATCTATTGCTTCAAGTATGTATTAGGACTGTTAGGGCACAAAGCAAAATAGGTACGCTTAAACCGCATAGTATTTACTTCTCAAGAATTTGCGAACTTCAATACAAACCTTCAAGATATGGTTCTAAATACAGGTCGTAGGCTGTGGGCTCCAAGGTGTTCTCCAGTCGAGGCTCCATGGCGAGGCCATGGGCGTTGTTCAGGTCTATGCTTCTCGTTTTTATTATATGAAGCCCTGACAGCTGCGACTGAAAATATCGACACTTTTAGTAAACAACTCTAACAACTAAAAATTGTTCTTCAGTAAAAGATTAATATTGATCGTAGTTATTGTGTGAAATAAAGTATTTTGTTATACAAAGGTATTAGGTTGTTATGGGCCGGAGGGTTATTTAGGGAGATTATGGAGCCATACACGCTCTTACGGTTAGTGAAAACATCGTGACGAAACCTGCACATTTCAGACAACTGAATGTGTCACCATGATCCAATCTGGTCAGGTTCCCCTGGTAGCAGGGTCTCGGAGGTCAGATGGAAGTCACTCCAGTGTAAGTAGTTATCTGATCTGCCAAATCCTGGATCATGGTCAAGGCGGATCATGGGCCTTAGTGAGCGAAACAACAACCTAGACATTACCGCCAAGACGATTTTTTTAAATAAACTTAAGCGGAAAAAAATAAACATTTCTCAGAAGTAATAATCCGGCCTCTTATAGCAGACTGTTCTGCTTTAATTGATTCTACTTTACATAGAACGACAGTGATAATTGCGATTCATAAGGCTTCAGAAGACATAAAACTTTATCTATTAGGACTTTAGAGTTTGTCTTACAAAATTTACCCTATCACAAAGATATATTGTTAAGTAACATTTCTAATAGCAATATCAAGTTGACAGTCAGTTCCGAAACTTATTAAAACCAGCTTAAAGTTTAACGGTTAATTAGCAAGCTATTAAAAATCGTTCTATCCCATGGTAAAGTTATGATTAACTATTGTTCACGAAACGGATCGAAAATACACAAACTTTGACAAAACTTTTGGAACTATAATGATAATAAACAACGAGGTCTATACCTCCGTCTGGCAATTCGTGTTGTTCCCAAGAAATTTTCTAGACAATTTTAACTTGAAAAAGGCAATCACGCGGTTTTATCATAATCTCCGCGATTGGCAGGTATGTTGTTAGTAAGTATTGTAGCGTGTGTGCTCATGCAGGCCTTAGGTAAGGACGGGTTCTAGGACAGGTAGGTGTCGGAGGCCGTATGTTTGGACGGGCTCTAAGTTAGGTAGGCGTTCGGGTTGGCCTGCTGCTCCTGTAGGGTAACCGGGGCTCTAGTCGGTTAAGTAGGTTAGAGCAAGTAGGATATAGGCGTGTAGGTTTAGATAGGTCGGAGCAAGTAGGACGCAAGCTATTAGCTTGCGTCTATGGGCACACATAGCACTGGCTAGGTGATAATTCAAATGTGTTCCATTTGAATTAGATCTAAGGTATTATATGTATTTTATATCTTTCTTGAAACCAAACTTATCAATATAACATCAATTAAACATTTGCATTTTTACTTTAAACTCAGTATAGCAAGCAGTGCTACAGTATACACTTGATATACACAGGAGACAATGCGGCTTTCCATTTTCTGATATATTGGACCAATATCCTGACTGACTGTATTCCAACCAAAGTCGCCCAAGGTTAAAAGGCTGACAGAGTTACTCAGTTGAAACGACCTCAAAATAACGTTAAAAGTGAAGTACGCTTAGAATGATATCATTAATTAGTACATAACAAATCAAATTAATTAGTAATAACTAATGACTGTCGAGGCGAGGCAATAACCAATCACTTAATGATTTGTTACGCGCGCCTCAAATTGCCGATGCAATATTCGGTAGGTATCGTTGGTTAATTACTAATTAATTATATCATATTATGTTGATATACTTTCAGTCGAGGAGGAGCGTTGGTGGCCTAATGGCTTGCGATACAGGGCTCGTATCAACATTTCGATACAGGGATCCCTATAGGGCAAGCTACGCCACATATCTCCACAAAAGTCAGTCCTGTACCGTCCGCATACAGCTGGTATCGCGACTTTGACCAGGTTGTCGGTGCATCTTGTGGAGGGCCCACCTCCACTGCGCCTTTCGGTACGTGGTCGCCACTCGAGAACTTTATTGCCCAGGCGGCCAGCTGCTATGCGAGCTAAATACTGCCACCTCAGAAAGGCAATCCTTCGGGCTATGCCAGTGATCTCGCTTCACCTCATTTCTGCTACGATGGCGCAGTGTGACTCAAAGCATAGTAAGCATAAATCGTTTGTGTTTTATGGATTTTACTTAGTGTCTACATATTTTAATTTTTTCCATGGGCGAGCATATTTTTATTGTAGAAATTTACTCATAATTTAAGTTATCCGAAAATTATACCACACTTGCCATAATACCCATAATTTTAGAACAATAGTGATCAATCACAGTGGAGCGCGGCAGAGTCAAATTCCCTACTTCCCCCCGCCACCCGGGGTGGCTATTGATGGCTACCGGGCTAATCTACTCATGATTTCTAAAGGAATAACTGTGCCTAATGTAACCCTTTTAATCACAGAATTCAGGGTATATTCTGAGGGAACATTGCACTAAATCCCCCATTTCTAGTCTGATCATTCACTCAATACATATCTATAGTTTATTTATATATTCGTCCATTATATATTCACAGATTATAGTCTGGCGACTGAGTGTGATAGGTATATAAGACCACGCTAAGTCCGAATAGTATATTAAAAAAAAACTCAGTATGGCATCTAATGCCAAGTTTTTTATCCGTCATAGAACGTCATTCATAAAAGTCATAACAAACAAATTGATTTCTGTAGGACTATTTATTTTCGTAAGTTAAGAGAAATATTTATTAAATTATGGGCAAAACTATTATTAAGGAAGTGCGGAAGATAATTTTCACCATGATTAATAATTTAGACAAAAGTTAAAGTTAATCGTAACCAAATAACTGAATGTTTACAAAAAGGACTGACAAGGACAAATTATCCCCAGATTTTTGCCATATCCACACTCTATAATTTCTACAACTGTCAGTTGATTCGTGACTTACCGTGGTCCTATTATATAATTATCACTACAAGAACCTTGCGATAGTCTAAAGCCGAAACAGGCTGTATAGGTAAGTTGCTGCCATGCCCTGTATAGTCGAACGAACATCGTCTCGCTCGTCACAGCTCCAGTTTTGCATATTATGTGTTCGTACTACCTAACGCGCCGACACGCCGCGCGCCGCGACGGATAAACGCAGTTAGCCCCGCATCCTGCGCCCGCGCCGATCATATTGTTACGATATTACTCGGCTATTTTGAGGCGCCCTCAGGGTTACCGGGTCAACTCCCCGTGAGGCACACTCGCTTATTTCGCAGGTCAGTGACGAGGTAGGTATTTGTAGGTAGGCTTTGTAGTCTACTACAGGAAAAGTAACTTTTATTTATACTATTTGTTACAAGCTTTTGTTTAGTTACACATGTCCCCATGTATGTTCGTAATAAAATCTTGCAAGCTAAATTTGACCAATTTCCCGGTTTCCGATGGAGCTTAACTTTGGACATTGTAAGTTATGATACTATTGAGCTGATCTGATGATGGAGACAAAAAGTGGTCATAGGAACTCCTAAACTACGCATGGTAAACATGTCGAGTTTGGGCTAGTTTGATTAATCTTGACAAATACCCTGACTGATCATAGAGAACGCGCGATAAAAACTTGCTATGAAAAAATATTGTTTATGTGAACTTGTTTCTATACGTCTTTCATTAAATTGCCGACATTATGAGGTAGTACGTAATCACCAATCGGCTCCCAAGACTGTGAAACCAATCTCAAGGTCTCCAGCGGGAGACCTTGGTCATCCAACCTTCACTAACGATATTGGAGGCACACCTAACGAGTGGACAAGGTGTGACATTGGTTGACCAGCCGCAGAAGAAAGCCGATTGGCACCCTGTAAGAGTATATTACTATTATTAGGTAATCACAAACCTTGTCTGGAGGGAAGCCATGCACCGTCGCAGCCAGCAGTAGTAGCAGTATTGGCAGCATTTTTGCCTGCTACAGAAACAAATAGTATGAGGAGAAATCAAACTACAGGACATCATGTGCATACACACGAATGCTTCTAAGGGTGCGTCCAAATCTCGCGAATGCGCAGTTGACTACAAAGAGACTATTGAGTGTCACACGCAAGTTCCTGATACCTAACATAATATCAAATCAGGTTTTAGGTTAAGGTTTTAGTTTTATTTAGTTTTAGGTTAAATTGTTTTATTTAAATTCTATAAATCTATATTACTCCTTAAAAAAAGTTAACTACTAGACTAATCAATATAGTTACTTGAGCTCCTCTGGAGGCAGATAGATAACTGTTTGTTTAATCATCCTAATCTAGTTTATCCTAACCGATTCTAAAAAATCTTTCACAAAGACTACTTGGTCAACCAATTCAAAATTCAACTCAAAAATCATTTATTCAGATTAGGTTTCGACAAAACACTTATGGACGTCACAACATATCAGTAAAAACACTTAAATGTAGATCTTAAATACTAATTTCTACATACAAAATTAAATATAATATGGATGGATGGATGGATGGATTCAAATTTAATTGACATGGAGTACCATGTCAATTAAATTTGAAAATAATAATAATTATCATAACAGTAATTCATAATCATCACAATAATAATATCAATATAAAAATAATAGTTGTAATAAATAATGTCAGAATTTATCGTCATTATATTAATATACATAATAATAATAAATTATTATGAATTATTTCATAGCCATGGATTTTTGTCATTAATATAGTCTTTTACACAATAATATGCTTTATTTAATAGTCTACTTATAATAAAGTTTTTAAACTTCTTCTGAATATCCTCAGGCACTCTCTGTAATCTAAAGCGGTAAGTTACCAGCATATTTCCATTTCTTGTCCTATAATGGTGAATGTCTGCCACTCTTAAGCGATCGTATTGCCTTTTATACATATAAATAAAATTGCAATATATGTATTGTGTCACTGTAAGAATATTGATTTCCTTGGATCCCTCAACGAGACCCGGGGACTTAATTTATAAATTGTACGTATGGCTCTTTTCTGCAAGATAAATATATCCTGTATGTTGGCTGCGGAACCCCACAGCATTAAACCATACGACACAATACTGTGGAAATAACTATAGTATACCATCCGAGCAGTTTCCACGTCAGTGATTCTGCGAATTATATCTGCGCGATAGAGCCGTTAAGTGTTCTTTCCACTGTAACTTGCTATCTAGTGTGATCTCCAAATAACAG
The DNA here is from genome assembly GCA_905147135.1 of Blastobasis lacticolella. Lineage (NCBI taxonomy): Eukaryota > Metazoa > Arthropoda > Insecta > Lepidoptera > Blastobasidae > Blastobasis > Blastobasis lacticolella. The sequence continues at coordinate 3,105,627 of LR990051.1, forward strand.
TAGAATCCGAAAATTTAACAACTTTATTGTTTATCTCTAGTGTAATATTTTTGGTTTTTACGTTTGGCATTTTGAATAACACGCATTTTGTCTTTGCACTATTTAGGAGCAAATTATTTGCAGTGAATTATATATGTAAATGCGAAACCTATTTGAGCCTCCATCCAGGCTCCCACAGAATATTGCAAGATAGAGTTTTCGGTACAGTATTGAGTATTTAACATAACACTAGCACAACGAATTCCAACGGTGTGATTAATGTCATAATTACGATCACGCAGGAGAAACACCCCCATTACTTTAATTCGACTCAAATATCTTCCAAACTCTAATACCGATCTCGTTAAAACAAGGCTTAAAACAAACTCGGTTTCAATTTCGAAACAGCATGGAAACCTGAGTATACATTCGGCAGCTACGACAATATGCCATAAGAAAACATACGAACACATACTGACCTCAAACTCATAAGTAGACCACCCTTCACATCTGAGTTAAAAAACCAAACCACTACACGTATTTTTGGCTGAATTCTCCTTTAGCTACATAACACAATCAGATCACAGTACTCACCTACAGGTTTATGTGAATCGGCAGGCAGTGTTGCACTGTTCGGCGGCCCAGGGCCCGCACTCCTCAATTGGGAGGAAGTGGCCGATTTGCCAGACCGAGCTGTGATTGCGACTCAATGGAGCCGGGCCACACTCCTGCTAATCTTGTTAGCCGTTTCCGTCATGTTCGCGATGTACCGACTCCTTGCGAAAGCCCTGCGGACATGCGCATCGATTTCATCATCATTACTGTCGTTGGTCGGCGACAAAAACAGTTCTTACTGGCGACAGAAATAGATCTTCCTAATACGAGGTTTTACCTCTAGTGTCTGAATTTCAGCAGCTAGAATATCGCACTAAGCGCTTCGATTTATAAGTATGAGACCCATAATTATCTATACTTGATATTTAGGCATACTTAATAAAGAGAAAATATTTGTTAATGTCCCGGTCATGTTCTCGCACGCAAGGGCCCAGGGTCCACCTTGAACATGATCCAGGATTTTGGCAGATCAGGTAATTACAATGGAACGACTGCCTTCTGTTCTCAGAGACCCTGTTAACACGGGAACCTGACGAACCAAGGTTACAGATACAATCGCCTGAATGTGCAGCTTTCATCATTATGTTTTCTCCCACCCCCTCAAGTCCAACATGGACGGTATTAATAATGATGCCGTCACGGGATGCCAATTAGTTCCGAGACTATTGAACTAGTTTCAGGATCCCCAGCTGAAAACCTCGATTCACTGACAAACCAAAGCAAACATGCAACTTGCACCAAAGTAAACATTCAGACAATCTCAGCTGCTAAGTGAACGGACACCAGCACGCTTTTAAGAAATGCTTCCAAGTTCGTCCACTCTTTAGCTATCTGTACTTACTTTAAATGACTAACCCTTTTTGTCTATTACGCTTCATAACATTCACTGCCGAGGCCCGTGACCCAAAAGGACGGTCAATATAATTTGATAGCAAGTCACATCTGGCGTTATACACTCATTATTTTGCCGGTCAAACAAATCACAGGCTAGTACCTACACCCAATATCGGTTATTTATGCGTTTACGCAGTACAGGCTCCATCTGGTGTGATGGTTGCTCATGAAAACAAATGACTTCATTGCGTTTTTAATACATCGGCCTAATGGTTTCATGACATATTGCTAGCGAAAATTGCGTGCGGCAATTTCCCTTCGTGTTTTCGCTTCACGGCACGTAGAATGCCTTATATGTATGTTTTACTCCGCTTCCAGTGAAGTTGGACTATAATTGTGTTTCACGACTTTAATTATCTAGATAGCTAGAATGAGAATGTTGCTGCCTTTACAACCATACAGTAGGTAGTAAAGGCAGTCCGCTTTATACTCCTCCACTGTCATAATCGCCACGCTTGATCGGTGGATTGGAGATTGCAGTGTTCTTCTCACTCTTTCTTCTCTGATGACTTCTCTTTGTCTTCATTCTCTGTTTACAACAGGCAACGCAGTTTTCTGTTGTATTCTGGCTTGGCCCTGGCTGGTCTGCCTCTAAAATAATGCTCGTCTTGTAGGACACCCGTCAATACAAGGAGATATAGGGGATGATGCTATATGGATGTACGCTGCCGTTCCCTACACTGCAGGGATACCCACTATTTGCAATGTTCGGGCTTGAATCGATTAGGCCCTTGGGATCGGGCGCACGGAAAGTGCTCCAAGATATATTATGCCCAGCTGATAGAGGGGAACTGTGACCCACGGGTTGGCGCGTACCTCGAACAATACTTACCTAGACCTAGGGGAGCGCAGGGCAATTTGAGCCTACTAAGGGAAAACGTTTATAAAATAAACAATTTTTTTTGTATTTTTAAATTAAGGGCTTAAAACTTATTTATTTGACTATGTTTTTATCACAGTTTAAATTAACTACACCCATACATTAAGGTACAATAAATGTTTTAAAAATAATGGCAACCGCTTCCATTACCCCATACATGCGGGTCATATGGAAAATGGGAGTCATAATTTTCACTTTTTCATTCTTCTAGCTTTTGTTGCTAAACGATCTCTTTTACACAGCATCTAAACAAAATAATAACTAAAATGTAATAAAAATTAATTGTAAATTATACCGGGGTAACTCAGAGCCTTATGGCTCCCTTTAAACGCTGGCCACCATTTTGAAAAATAATATTACAAATATCACAATGTAATTAATTTAGCATAATACAATATGAATAGATCCCTTTGACGACCTGAGTGGTTCAATGGTCAACATGCCATCAGGCCAACAGGCCAACAGGCCGGTCTGCCACGCAATAGGTCCCGGGTTCGATTCCCGGCCGCGCAGAAATTTAAATGATGAATTTTAATTTCTGTTACGGGTCTGGGTGTTCTATGTATAATAAGTATGTATTTAAAAAAAAAAAAAAGTATTTAAGTAGTATATCAGTTATCAAGCACCCATAGTACAAGCTTTGCTTAGTTTGGGGCTAGATGGCGCTGTGTGAATTTGTCCACGAATATTTATTTATTTATTTATTTTTCTGAGTTATGTACATTAGTTGAATTCTGACCGATGCTCTTACGGTGAGGGAAAACATCGTGATGTAACCTGCAAATTCAGACAACTAAATTTGTAACCATGATCCAATCTGACCAGGTTCCCATGGTAGCAGGGTCACGGAGATCAGATGGCAGTCGCTCCACTGTAATTACCTGATCGCCAAATCCTGAATCATGGTCAAGGCGTACTCCGGGCCCTCGTGCTCGAGAGCACAACCGGAACATGAACGCCAAGATGATGACAATATGAATAGATCCTCATACATACTTAAACGCTGGCAATTGGTAGATTTTACTAAGCGCGGAGCGAACACACAACTGTCCCTCGTGACTCGACGCCTGTCACTAACTACTCGTGCACGTTAGGCTGACTTACGTGTTGACGGAAACGCCCGAGTGCTTAAAGTCACCCTAAAGTGCATAGGTTCCGTGAAATCGCGTCGCTCCCATTACGCGCCCGCTCACATTACCCCGCGCTCCCATACTAGCCAGGCACTTTTTATAAAGATGTATCCACCTCACACCTTGCGGTAACTATGATTCTGACCTACGAACTGCGCCTATTCGTTGAATTTATAGGCTTCGAGTGGACCCGGCGCGGCTTCGTTCGCGTACACCTACTTTACCCCTATTTACCCTTTTTTTCTTGCTTATTAAGCTTCCTGATAAATGACTATATCTATTATTGTAAATCACATTAAAATCTGTTGGGTAATTTAAAAGATCTAAGTGTGTATACATACATAGATACACACTTTGATTCATATGGACAGACGGGGGAAGCGACTTCGTTTTATACTATGCATATGGTAGGCATTGGGATGTGGAAGAGCTATAAACGAAAGAAAGGAATAAAGCTGGATGATTTGGTTTGGTTCGGCAGAAAATATTTTTGTTTGTGTAAATTCTTCACTTCATGCGATGTTCTTCTACGTTCTTTTTTTAGAACGTCAACAAATATCTCTATAAAATCTGAAGTTAGAAAGGATGGGGTTAAATAGGGATTAGGGAATGATACTTTGTATGGGATAAAAAAAATTATTCTCATACGTATAAGATATACGTATACTCATAAGCTAAAAAGTTATAGAAATTGAAAGTTATACTTCTCATGAAGAGCTAAGCCTCAACCTAAGACCACCCTTACAAGTTATCCTTCAATTCGAACTGGGAAAGCTGTTCTATTTAATAAATATATATAAAACTGGACGGTCTATTCCTAAAGCATCACAGTACAGCTGTTTCGTTTATCTGTGTATAGCATGCAACCCCTAATGTATAGGTACTATCCAAAACCATCAGCCTTACCCAAAAGGTTGCAAAGCTTTTAGTCTTATTTGCCTACATTTCCTGGCTCACATTACATGCGTACCGATTTACTTACACATATTGTTAGTATGTATGGAGCGTTGGTGGCCTAGTGATTAAGGTATTCGACTCGTAAGCGAGAGGTACCGAGTTCGAATCCCACTGCCAACATGTACCAATGACTCTTTTCTGTGTTATGTACTTTAGTTGAATAGATACTAACTAACCTGAACATTCAGGCGACTGAATCCATGATCCAATCTGATCAGGTTCCCCTAGTAGCACGGAGGTCGGATAGCACTCGCTTCACTGTAATTATATGATCTGCCAAATCCTGGATCATGGTCAAGGCGGACCCCGGCCCTCGTGCGCAAGAGCACAACCGGGACATTAACGCCAAAATTATAGTTATTCAACAAATTTGTTTCTAATTTTGGAAGGTCTTTTTCCAGTTATGGAGTAGGTTGGTGACGATAATGAAGACAATAAAGGGACAGTTAAAGTTAACTAAGTTTGACGCAATGACGAAAGAAACTCCTTTTTTTCGTCCGTCATGGGCTTGACTGCACCTAACAACGCATCTTGATTAAACTGGCTGGTTTTTGTTAAAAAACCGCATCGAAATGGGGTCAATACGTTCAGCTACAATTTGTTTATTTAATGACATATTAAACATTACAAATCTACTAGGCACAGGCTAATAAATAGACAAACTAACAAAGTAGGTAGGTACACTATGTCATCTAACTTAATATGCACCCCTCTGTCGGGGGTTGAAATACTACATCAACCGACAAGGCGCAGTAGAGACAGGTACAGCATGCGGCACCTGTGGGTTCTCGAGCAAACTAACGCAGTACGTTGACTTGTACTTTGCACTGTGGACTGATAGTACCGTGTTGATCCGATGGTGGCGCTGTATTGATTAAACTACTGCCACGGAGTCTGAAAGAGTAGATGAAGCTGGACTCAATTTCATTTGTATCGAAATTAGGCCAGTAAACTCGACATACATGTTTTGCGGTATAAATCATGGTAGCATAGAAAATGGCATATAATAAATCACATCAGCAGCCCTTAAATAACTGTCCATAGTTGGACTTATTTTATAGTATCAACGCATAGTCAGTGACAAACGACCAGACAACTCATGTTTGTTGAATAACTATAAAGATATTAATTACGCCACAAAAACGCGATTTAGTAGGAATAAGAAAACTAAGTAAATTAATTCCTTTTTTAAAGAATTCTAAAAACTCGATCCATGGGATATAAGTTATATCTTCAAAAATCAAGAATGTCATTAAGTTCTGAAATGTTGCTAACACAGGGAACGCGGTACCTACAAAAGAGATACTGAAGCGATTAGACATACGCTCTTGTGAACAGTCTGGCAATAAACTATGACACATGCAATAAACTAGTCCTCCAGCCACTATAAGTTGGATACTAATTTCATTCTTCCTCTGAGGAAGTTCCATCTTGAGTTTGTTCTCGTAATAACAGCGCATAGCAGTGGTTTACGGATCACTGACGTTATAAACGATGAGTTCTACAGATCACTCTTGTTGTAGATGCAGAAATGATTCGTAAGCATCAGTATCATTGTGCCTTTCCAAATGTCATTCATTTGTACATTAGTTAGAGAGTGTCATACAACACAACACTGTTTAATTATGTTGGTTAATTAAATCCTAGTTGGCCCAACGCGACCTAACCTACCCTACCTCTGCTTTTTCTTACTTATAAACCTTCTTCGTAAATCACTCTATCTATAGTTTAAAATCTCATAGAAGACCTTTGCGTAGTTTAAAAGATCTAAGCGTACTTAGACACATAGGAACAGACGGCGAGAAGCGACAAATAATAATTTTATATTTAGCACCTATTGATTTTCTAGAATCAGCAGATCAAACCGGAACTATCGCGAAAAAGTTTTTTTTTCTGATATGTAGGTACTTTAATTAGATTAATTTAGAATGTAAAGCTTTTATTTGGCTATATGATAGGCACAGAGCATATTGTGCTCTGTGATGAGAGGTAATTGAATGTAGGATGCAGGACGTGTTTTAGTTACCAGTCTGTGTAATGTGCATCGTGCATCTCGGTAGATAAAGCCGGCCATGAAAGTGATTTACCAGTTAAGTACTTTTTACTTACCGTGTAAGTATTTGAAGGTACAAGATTGCTGACTCCTGAATATTAACTTAACATTTATAATGTTATCTAAGTTTTGATGAAACTGCGAAGCAATCTATATCCAAAAAAGATGTTCGCTCGTCTCAATTTGCTTAAGAAATAAAAGTCTAGAAAATTAATCAGATGTTGATGACTAATATTTTAAGAGAGGTAGGTAGGGCTTAGCGGGGTCATCATCATCATCATCCGAGCGGTCAATCCCGGCTTCTGCAGGGTCCGCTTTCCTGCTCTTTCTTCTCCACTTTGCCCGATCATCGGCATCCTCACGTTCGTAAGCCGTAGCGGGATAGCGGGGTATCCCGTTCAAATTGGAGTCACGAAATGTTTGCAATCCTTCAAGATTAGGTAGCCAACGCAATTATAAATGACATAGACTGAGACATAATAACTTAGTCCTTACAGTGACAAGCCATCTGCCTACCTATTAATGGGTGACAGTTAGGTATCGCTTTCCAGTAGGTGCTCATTTGTCACTAGTAACATTTAAAAAAGCTACAAAACACAAAGAAATCGGATTACAAAAAATATTAGGTAGCTACTCTGCATCGTTGCGATCACTGGCGTAAAACTAGATATTGAGTAACATTAGGCCGTTACGAATTCTTGCACGCCCCACGGCGCATGTTAGATCACCATTCGTACTCAACACTCCATTTGGGGTACTCAAATCTGTTAAATAGTAATAAAACATAGTCACTGTTCGTGTCTGTCTGCTTCTTTGCATGTAACGGGTTCTAATACGGTTTTCTGTAATGAACACAAGGGTAGGTATACACAAATCCAGCAATAGTCCAGTCCTGAATTTGAAGCTCCTTTGGGTACAGTAGTCGGCGCCTCACATCACACTATAATGGAATGGACAAATAAAGTATCTACTTTTAGTTTGAAGTTTATAATAGAATAGATTTAAATACATACCTAACAGCCAAGTTAAAATTGGAAATTAAAACAAATTGCAATATTAAACTATAATAGCGCCAAACTACTTAACTATCGAGTTTATTTATAAGAACATGATTAAACCGTGACAAAAAGCGGCAAGGTCGTTCAAAAACATAACCTACCTGTAAGTAACGTATTATTGTAAGTAAAGGAAAACTATTGGAGGCGTCTCATCGAATAAACCAGTACAAAAGACCGCCTCCGCTCCCCGCGTTTGATAAACTGTGATAGCAACGAAGGAGTTCGCAAATGTTTTGAGAGGTCACCATACAATGGTTGAAAAAGTACGTTTACCATCCACAAGCGTATCGGTATAGATCGAAGTCGTACGCGCAGCGCAGAACTCGTATATTTTCCGTAGCATTTCTTTTGTATTTTATTTTTTTTAAATGCTGTTTTCTTCATAATTGTGTCAGTGGTTTGAAGTGGCCAGAATTTGATGGATTAGTTTCAAGCTCGTTGCAAGTGTGAATTGTGCATTGGAAATATATCAGTGGATTCCTTGTGGCGGTAAGTGAACCATTTATAACCTCGAATTCTTTTCTCGAATTCAATTCTTGCCGTGTTTATTTTATAGCTAACGTATTTCATTAATGTCTCAGTTACTTATACAGTCTTTCTCTTTCGCCATAATTTGTTTCAGTCGATGGTTGTTATAAGTTGGTAGTTATTTCATTGAATAGGTGTAAGGTTTCGATTAGATTTTCTCAGCTACCTATTCAGCCAATGCTTATATTATTTTGTCAATATAATGTAGGTATATCTGATGTCAAGGTTTAAAATTAATACGATTAATTCGTCTGGTGTGAGACATCATATTATATTCACATGTAAATACGTTTTTAATCCTCCAATTTTACTGAAAACTTACAGATTAATGTTATTTTTTCTGCTAAGTAAATGCAATAGGTAAGAATTCCGGTCTAATCATAATATTTTTAAACTACCTACTCTGCGTTGTGTATAAAATTACTTGACAGTTTATAACCTTAGTTTCACGCAATACTACTTATCTACGTTCAATCAATTGTGAACCTGTAATTTTCATTTAAGTACTTAGAACTGTTTCACAGACACCTGAAGGCACATTATGTTATGCCTGACCAGCTATAGATTCCATAGAAGAATGGGTATCACTATCAGCGGTTTCTTTTGCACATTATTAAACACTGCGATCTCCGGAGCGTCAGTGGCCTAATGGTTATGTGGTCCGACTCGTACCCTAAGGTACAGGGCTTGACCCCCAGTGCCGCCATGTACCAAGGACTTTTTTCTAAGTAATGTACATTAATTAGTTGAACACTAACCGATGCTCTTACGATGAGGGAAAACATCGTTATGAAACCTGCACATTCAGCCTGAATGTGTAACCTTATTCATAATCCAATCTAGTCAGGCTCCTCTGTTAATGTGGTCACGGTAGATAGATGGCAGTCGCTCCACTGTCATTACCTCTTCTGCCAAAACCTGTATCATAATCAAGGCGGACCCCGCACTCTCACGCGCGAGAACACCACCGGGCGGGACATTAACGCCAAGATAATTCCTGAACACTGCGATCTCCAACCCGCCTGATCAGCTTGGAGATAATGGCAAAACCCATCCTCTATTATAGGGAAGACCGGGTACAGCAGTGACCTTTTGTAGGATGACGATGACAAATTTTAAAGTCAGTTAGCCGTTCCGAAGTTATTTCGTTAATGGGCACTGTTCATTGGTCAAAACCGCACGAAAAGCGAGAGGTAATTACGAAATTAAAGCGTTTAGGTTTGCCGTGTTGTGCCCAGTAGACTAGACAACGTAGACTAGACCAACTACTTTTATGTACGAGTATCGTACAAGGTGGCTTACACCATATTCACAAAAAATACTAACACCCGTAGGTATTCACAAACAATACTTGTATAAGTAACTTAGTGTTACCTACTATATCTTATCGCACTGTGTTCAATACATAGACATTGGCATGATTTATTTAGACATCACAAAATCCATAAACGGTATCCATATCCATAACACGGATTTCTAGCTTTTTTCGTCCTTCTTCGTCCGATCCGAACCCGTTCCCGTGGAAGCCACATTCAATTTCGGAAAAAACTACAAATAACCTTGCTGATAATGTAACTTTCTATAGTGAAAGAATTTAAAAATCTAATAGTAAGTTTTTCAGTTTTTCAAACAAACAACCAAATCTTTTCTCTTTATAATAGATATTAGTATAGATGAATCAATAAATGTTGTTCATTTTAACGGAAACATAGTGCCGAGCCGATCGCCAGTCAAGTATTGTCAGTTGGAACCTTGTGCATTCGCGCGCACTATGAGACCTCATAGTAAAGTTTCTAAGTACAGGTGTTTGAGGCCCTTATCAGCTAGAACCAGATAGAACAGAATTAATAGCGGCACCGTATTCTGATGAGAAGTTTCAACACTGCCATCTCCCGTCTGCTAAAGCGTGGAGATTCGGGCAAAACCATTTATACTAATTTGACGGAGGCTCAAGCCCAGCAGTGGACTGTTATGGGCTGTTAACGTGATGTTGATGTGCCGTGTGATATCGGCGCCGGCGACTCGGGCGGTCAGGTGACTGTATGAGTAACTATAATCCAATCTGGTCAGATCCAACAGACGCTCCACTGTAATTACCTGACCTACCAAATCCTGGGCCCTCGCGCTGGAGAGCATGACCGCGATATTGATGCCGTGTGGTGTCCAGCTGAGTAAACTACAGCATCAACCATAATAACTTTATGACATCAACCCCAAACCGGGACCTTTGACATACGGGTGTCATACAAGGTGACTTTATGTGTTGGCAGAACACTGGAACCACTGTTCTGTACAGTATTCTCAGCGCTATGATCGCTCAACTCTCCACGCTGTGGACTCAAATATAACAGTGAACTATTACGGGCTGTTGATGATTATGATAATGTGATTATGATTGTGAGGTTTTTAGAAGAAAGTTATTACTTGGAAAAGAACGTTAGGAAGAGAAAATGCAAATGTCACCATTTTTATTTATACTTTGGAGGGCTCACATGTAAACTAAGATAAGGTAATAAACCTTCTTATATAAGGTGAAGCCTAATAGAAACCGGTGCTGAAATGACAATTTGTACAAACGTACCTACTAACATACACACTACGATCTGACTATTAAACTACAATTCTGACACCCCTCATTTCCCTCTTCCACATTCATACATCTACTCATACCTAAATTTACACCGGTTGAGTGTCCTCCTGACCTGTCCTTTTTGGAGAAGGTTATTTATATCATTAGTGTGTCCTCCTCAGCTGCTCTGCCGACCCTGCCTTTCAAATCCTTCCTCCATCCATCCTTTTCAACTGTCAAAACCATCTAAGCATAACTTTTTCAATCCTAGTCTTCACATCATCCTTAAGCTTATGACGTACTATTATGATCACACTACTCCTCATTATTTCACCTATAATTCAATTCAATTACGTAATAAATGGTACTCGACTGAAGTAAACCATCCATAGCTAGAAATAAGACTTCAAGGCTTTATCTTAAAGCTAATCTTTATGACAGTCTTTGTTCTGGAAGAATAGAATAATTTTACAAATGTAAACGACTTTAACGCAATACGGATATGTACATTGTAGTCAATTATTACCATAAACGCTAGTAAATATATGTAAGTAACTAGTTATTGTCCGCGACTTCATCCGTGTAAAATTCGGTTATAAGGTTTCACATACGTTCCCGCGAGAATTAGATTGAATTTCAGAATAAATAGGCTATAGCTTATGTGCTATTATAGGCTATAGGTTATGTTGCTGCCAATTTCATCAAAATCAGTTCAGTAGTTTAGTTTTTACGTGACGGTGTAACAATCATACATTCAACCTTACAAACTTTCTTTAAAACTTTTGCGAACCTGAGTGGTGCAATGGTCAACATGCCACGCAAGAGGTCCCGGGTTCGATTCCCGGCCGGGCAGAAATTGAAATGATGAATTTTAATTTCTGTGACGGGTCTGGGTGTTCTATGTATAATAAGTATGTATTAAAAAAAAAGTATTTAATTAGTATATCAGTTATCTAGCACCCATAGTACAAGCTTTGCTTAGTTTGGGGCTAGATGGCGCTGTGTGAATTTGTCCACGAATATTTATTTATTTATTTCTCATTTATAATTTTACTAGTGGACCCGGTGCGACTTCGTTCGTGTACACCTACTTTACCCTTACCTACTCTTTTTTTGTTTATAAACATTCCTCATGAATCACTCTGTAGCTATTGATGAAAACCGCATTAAAATCCGTTGTGTAGTTTTAAAGATATAAGCGTACATAGATGGGACAGACGGCGGGTAGATGTGCTATTCTTGGCTGTAAGGTATAATGCTGCTATTTGCATAAAGTAGTAACAAACATCCAAACTTAGGTACATCCATCCTTACAAACTTTCTCATGTATAATATTAGTAGAATGCGATTCTGATACACACGGTACAAACTATACATATATAAGCATATACTATATATGTATATAAGCATTGTAAAGGTTATGACCACCTCACACATCATCAACAGCCTACTGCTGGACTTAAGGCTCAGAAATAGATAAGGCGGTGGTACTCACCCAGGCGGACTCCTCAGGCTTAACAACGTCCTACCACTTGATAAAATAGTTGAGGGTATTACCATAATCTCCACGCTTGGCAAGCGGTTTGGAGAATTGGTTGGTTCGGTTGGTTTTTTCCGTTTCCTTTTCTAGATAGTGTCTGCCTATCCCTGTGTGATATGGGCTTGAATATGTATGTGTGTAAAGTAACCTTTTACAAAATTTCCCCTAAAAGTATAAAATTTTTTCAAAGCTCACGGAGCCTACTTACTCATGGAGTTAATTAATTTTCGGCATTATTTTGAAGCTAGCAGAGTTCGTAATGTCTTCAGTCTATACTTTAGTCTTCTAGTTCCTGTGTTACTTCGTGTTTTCAAGGCAACAGCGATAGCTGCGGATGCGGGGCTGCGGGGTGATAACACTGACGAAAATTATTTCGCGCATTTAAAGTGAGGTTACTGTTATCTATAACTAGGGAAAAGCATGTCGACGATAAACTCATCTTCAGAGGGTCGCCCAGAAAAGTGCGCTTTTAGATAACACGGACTTTGCTCAAGTATTCCACTATCTATAACAATAATCGTCACTCGTGGCAGGCGGATTGGTGATCACAATACGTATTTACTTACATTGACAGAAGGATGCTGCTGCCCATCCTCTGGCTTAGTATCTTAGTCGCATCTTACGGCACCCACGTGAAGAGATGGGGTGGTGCTGTTATTTTAGTGACGGCACCACACGCCACTTAAAGGGCCGTATAGTAGGATTGTTTAAAAATGTCCAGAACAAAAATATGACTATGATCTATAAAATATTATAACATTCCATACGGACATAATATTTCAACATATTATTCATCAGTCTATTGTGTCTACCGCGTGATAAGTAACCTATGACTGTCTTATTCAACTGTCATAAGGAAGTAGGAAACCTAAGACTGCCTCAAAGACTATCCTTTTTAGGGACTGCTGAAAATCATAAACAGAGAAGTCCTACCATCTGGTGGGACCCACCGTGAGCAACAAATGAAAAATACAAATGAAAGGTTATAGGAAATTAGTTATGTTTGATTCAAGGCTGACACACTAATTAGAAGGCCCCTAAGTATAACAAATAGTACTAATTAGAAAGAAATTACTGCTTACCGTGCATTGCCTTCGATCTGTACCTACTAATTAGTAGGACTGACATGGGAATAGCACAGCTAGCTACAAGGAACAGCTCTTACAGCTGAAACGCTGATGATGGTGATGATGATAACTCACTTTATGTTTATTAAAACTAGAGCATTTATTCGGAATCATATATATTCTATGGTGCTCGGAACCATTGGCTACGATGTACCTAAAATGTACTGAATTACTAAAATAAGAGGTAAAAACAGAAGGTCGTAACTAGCTATTTATATTTGAATCCTATTTATATCTGAATATATTTGAACATTGTATAGCAATGAACGTTGCGAAGTTAGCCTAGATACAGTTGTTTGCGTTAAAAATAAGTATAACATCCAATAATGGAAGTCGATCATAAGAATTATCACTCGCAGGTCAAAAACGGTAAATATTTACTATCCATTATTCAATTTACATGTAAGTTGTTTGATTACAAAGTGAACGATAAACTGTCTAACAAATCGTTACATAGATCATCCATACGCATCTGTGAAGGTACCGCAACATATCTGTGTGCGCGGGTAAAAATGGAACTAAATTTGAGAGAAGCCAACAAGAACAACTCGCAACAAAAACAATGACAGGGACGCCTTACAGGTATATAACTTGGGCTCACCATATTGTAAACACTACGGCTCTTGCGTATTGGACTGATGTATGAATAATACACGATGTTTATTAATAATAGCACATGAGTCTTGTTTGAAATAAAACTTATGCCGCGCCAACTGATAACACACAGAGTGTGTTAGGCTCGGACTACAAGGATCCAGGACGGGACGGAACGGAAAAAAACGTCACAGGTTACAATACTGCATCGACTACATGCGATCCGGGGCGGAACGGGACGGAATTCCCTCCAAAAGCAACCGGATTTTTCAGGGGCAAGGCCTATCGAAATCGTATGAAGTTGTATGTAGCTGACCACACGACGCTCTAAAAACGTTTCATTTTAGAGGAATCGCGCCAGTTCAATGACAGACGTTGACCGGTACCTTTTTTGCTATACCTAGGTCGCGGGTTTACTATTATCAAATGACTCATAAAAAGTTATAAACTTAGGCAGGTTTATGGTAATGTGTAAATGATAATGATAATATAACAAACTTCTGCGCGAAAAAATTCGTGGACAAATTCACACACCGCCATCTAGCCCCAAACTAAGCAAAGCTTGTACTATGGGTGCTAGATTACTGATATACTACTTAAATACTTTTTAAATACATACTTATTATACATAGAACACCCAGACCCGTAGCAGAAATAAAAATAAAGTATTGGCCGAACTTTTTTTTATTAACGGCCACTACTGAACATAAACTTCAACTAAAGTTAAACTTTATTTTTTCTACTATTCAGTGCGAGTGGTAGCGGCAGACTGAGAAAATATTTCCCTCCGGATTCAAATCGAAGCACGTATAGTCGATAGCACGGTTTTTTCCGTTCCGTTTCGATCCGTCCCGTGCCGGATGCCTGTAGTCCGAGCCTTGACGTGCACTTCCCTTTTGATTTAAATACTACTTACCGGTACTATAACCTAACTAACAGATGTATTATAGGAAAACCCCCGACAAAGTCTACTAATATTTCCCAAACTAGTACCTAGAGAACCGATTTTAATAAATTTTCATTAAACGGGATTAAAATAAATACTTTACAAGTTCCCTATCTCGAAGCGCGATCTCTAAATCAGTCAGAGTACCGGTCAAGACTAACCAAACGAGCCCAAACTCGATGGGTTTTCCTACGGCCACCTTCCGTCTCTATCATGAGATCAGCTCGACGGTATCCAGACATTGACCGGGCTTACATAAGTAGGTGCCATACAAAATTTTAGTTCAACTGGAAACCGGGAAAAGGGTCAAAAAGGTATAAACATTGGGACATGTAAAAGAAAAAAAAGCTTGTAACAAAACCGCACTGTAACAAATCGGTCTGTCCTTTCGAAATCTACGATGTCACGGACAGACATAATGATATACATACCTGTCAAACTTTATCACCGCTCTTATTGCGTAAGATTAAATATTTTGGTAACGCTGCTGCAAGGCGCACTTAATGGTCCAGCAGTGGACTAGTATGTGGACTAGATTATGATAAAAATTGCTAAATAATTGCAATAACTATAAATGCGATACCGAAGGTCTCTGAGAGTGAATCTTTGTTACTCTCTAGTTAATATACTACTATAGAACAAGAAGTTGTATTATGAAATATGGTCCCAACCGGACTTTGAATAGGTACAAAACACTGGGGTATTCTGAAGATCGACTGAAAATTTTATCAAAATCGGTCATGTACTACATCTCGGGTGCAAACTGTACCTAAATATACCTCTGTAGAAGTAGTTCCATTCTATATAGAAGTAGTTCGTTACAGTGCAAATATTTTATCTATCGCCAAACAAAAACGACAATACTTTCGTCATCACAGTGGTCCATGAGCAAACCTGTTGCCAATATTAATTACAAATTGTCAATCGCCAGGCGATAACCGACCGCTTATTGCATATTAATTGACACGCAATATATTTGTTCAGATGCTTTGGTCGTACTAACTAATGTAGAAGGCCGTCTCTGATAGCATTGCAATTATAAAAATAATCATCATTACCTAATGTCCCGCGTTAATGTCCCGGTTGTGGTTTATTTATCTATCAAGAACAAAAAACTTTCCTTTAGCTCTAAATATTAATCTATATCTATACTAATATTATAAAGAGGAAATGTTTGATTTTTTGTTTGTTTGTTTGTTTGTTTGTTTGTTTGTATTGAATAGGCTTCGAAACTACTGGACCGATTTCAAAAATTCTTTCACCGTTGGGAAGCTACACTATCCGCGGGTGACATAGGCTATATTATATTTTCTAAAAAATTACGGATCATTAATAAAACTCCAATAATGTCACCTAAGGTGTAAAAAAATACCCAAAAAATTCCTTACATCGCGTGCGCTGCGAAAACTATTGATGATAGAACAAAATAATGTAGTACGATTTTGCAGAACACATCATTATCTACAAAAGTGTTGCGACAGTATATGTCTAACTATTATAGTTATGTCACAATAAGTGTTCTTTTATTTTCAAAATTTAATTGAAATGCCGCCGCTAAAAAACACTCTTTATTTGTACTTCGGTATTAATCTTTATAAAAATCAATTACTTCATATTCACGACTGCTTCAATACCTTTGTATAACTTTTTGAATTATTCAATTCAGACATTCCATTCAAAAGATATCACGAGTTTAAAAATGTGAATATTAGAAAAAAGTCGCGTGTTCGCCGCTCAGTCCGCTCGGCTATCTAGGCAGCACGGGGTACGTACGGGAGGGGAGTCAATGTCAAGAAATACGGCCGTCAGGAGCCGGGTCTTCATATTATAAAACGAAGTCCCACGCCGTGTCTTACTGTCAGTCTGTTCGCGATAAACTCAAGAACTACTGAACGGATTTTCATGCGGTATTCACACACAGACTACATAGTGCGGTTTTAGACAACGTGATTCATGACGAAGGTTCAGGTGTATAATTTGTTAAGGTTTACTACCCGTGCGAAGCCGGGGCGGGCCGCTAGTTAAATTATAAACGAGTTCCACACGAGCTAAGCCGCGAGCAGAAGCTTGTTTATATAAATACTTAATTTATATACTAAATACTTTATTTCGGTAGTGTATCGACCTAATTAAATTGAATTATATCGGTGCACGTCATTTTCGTTCTTATTTCACTAATCACTCATTCGGTGATTTCCCAACCCTATAAATTATCTTTGGTTGCTAGTACGCCATATTTGTTTACCACATAAGACAAATTAGATCAAACTAAATATAGGTACTCATTGTTTATTAGGTATTTCTTTTGTGACTTTCAATAAGTGTATCTTGAATGTACCTACATTGAATAAAAAAAATTGTCTCGCGCACTAGGGTCTGGGGTCCGCCTTGACCATGATCCAAGACTTGGCAGATCAGTTAATTACAGTGGAGCGACTTCCATCCGATCTCCACGAAACCACGAAACCACACCAGATTGAATCATGATTACACAATGTGTAACCATGGTTACACATTTAGTCGTCTGAATGTGCAGGTTTCATCACGATGTTTTCCCTCACCGTAAGAGCATCGGTTAGTATTCAACTAATGTTCAACCTCAGAAAAGAGTCATTGGTACATGGCGGCAGTGGGATTCGAACCCGGTACTTCTCGCTTCATTGCCTATGTTTTATGGTACTGAAAGTTTTTGAAAATAGCATAAGTAGCTCATATTTCCATTTAGAAGCCGACTACGGCTGAACGGAATTTTGTTTTCCATAGCAGCAGCTATGACATCATTTAACACACGTAGGCTAGCAAGCCTAATACTAAATATATATTTCATGGCCTCTGCGGAAGACCTTTTTCAACTACCTTCCTGCTACATTATAAAACTTTTAAATACTTGTCATTTATTTTCCCATTTGGTAGCCGACTTCAAAAGAGGAAATTTACTTCCCAATCCCTATACATAGCTAGCAACGAAATAGGCCTTTGTTGGCTATGCTCAATGTTATTCGGGAATTAAATTATTCGAGAGATAACGAACATCAAACAGAAGTGGCAGTGGGCTTATTTAATGTGATCGTATCTTTCTTTACGTAGGAATCACGATACTGCGAGGACTCAATGTGAGAAGGACGTTCGGTTACTGTGGAGCGTCGATTTGCGCCAAACGGCTGTAATCACCAATCAGGATGCGCAAAACTGAAGGGCGTTAAGTTTTGCGCACCAGTTCGGGAATTCCATAGTGACTATAAATGTGCACCAACTTTTATTTCTACCAATACCTAACCTAACCTGAACTTAGAAACGATTTCACGACAGCTGTAGGTATATGTCGTTTCGCAGCCCAGGTTTGAGTACCTAAATACGTAGGTAATTTACGTGCGTAATCCATAAACGGGTAGTTAACTGGCTACTGCAATTGGCTAATGCAAATATTGCCATTTTTTGCACATTTGTCGCACTGTTTTGCTAGCGCCAATTGTTGGCAAGGTGAGGGCCGTGACGTCACCGCGATTCCTCTAACCGCGTGTGTAGGTAGTGTATGACAATTCGAAACCGCGCATCGTTGTTTCTAAGTGGTTAGGCGATTACAGGTTGTCTTATGACACGAAGGCCGGAATGCCAATTAAAGCATATGCAACCTCTCTAGCTAGTTAAAATGTACCCTACTGTTACCTTCCTAGTCTTATCTGCAAGTAGCGTGATAGGCACAAAGCGAAAGATAAAAAAATTAAACAAATGGGTTGCCACTTGCCACTATAAAACAAATAACCCAAATGGTAGATTATTTAAAATCATTGAAATATTGATTAAAATTATTACATTCCAAATAAGTTAATTAGTAATTTGTAAATAATTAAATAGGAAACAATGATTTTTTTATACGTATTTGTGCTGTTTCAATCAAATATATAGTTTTCATTTATGTCACTGGTAATGGTGAGAAATTCTAAACATTCTATCGCATCATTATTCTTCGCGTTCAGTCCCGGCTTCTACTGCTTTCCTACTCTCCTCACACACTTCGCTTCATCTTGAACATCCCCGCATCGTAAGCCGTTGATTTTCGCATCCGATTCAGCGATGTCCATCCATCGCGTCTAGGACTTCCCGCGGGACCTCTTTCTCGATACCGGCAGGTTTATTAGACAGATATTTCTCGTGTTTCCTTGGGGCGTATGTTACAGGTGACCAAACGAAAACAATCCTGGGTTCCGGACCCGTTCCCGTGAAAGTGTTGCTCGCTGGTAATGTAGTTTTTTAAAGGTAAACGAATTTTTTAAAATGGGTGGTAGTTATTGAGTTTATCCATTACAAACAAACAATCAAATATTTTCTCTTATTAAAATTTGTATAGATGGATAAATTAGTCGTCATCCTAGACGTTTGTGTTTCCAATTCATTTCTTCTAGTTCCTCTCGATTCGGTCTCTTCTCGTAGTAATTGCCTAAATGTATTGAAGTGCTCGCTGGTGTGCCTCTTGTGAAAATAAACATTGTGCGCGAGTTGTGGGGTGCAGCTTTGTCCTCTCAGATTGTTGTAAAAGAAAAAGTTCAATTTGCCCTAGATATGCCCTATGTTGGTAGAATGTCCTAATGTTCTCTGCCATTTGCGATAGACTTTCGCATTTAACGGTCAGTTATTTAGGAAAATCACTCATCAACCATCCTTCTATCAAGGATTCTAGTTTATTCGTAGTTAGAAGAATTTTAAGTTATCCTTTTTCCTCTATTGCGACCTTTAGCACACCCAAAGTGTGGTCATGGTATCCTATGAAACAGTGTTCGAATGCGCAAGTAGCATCCTCTACAATATCTGCTTAAAAAGCAATAAACGTCCCTCCCTGTCTTCACATAGCGATAGGGACAAATTAGCTCGCTACTCGAAGGTATAGGTACTATAGGTGTCAATCCGACCGTTGGCAAAGCCATGTTGACCAAGGTTAGCAGTATGGTTCCTTTAATATCCTTAGGGTGGCTTGTAGGAAAATCATATAAATCTCGATTTTGTTAAATTGAGACTTTGGCCTAAACTCTACTTAACTTAAATCTCGTTAAGGTTGTCTTGCACAAACCAAATGTACGTTCGATTTAACTAAATCGAGATTTAGCGTATCATTCGGTCGTAGTTCATTCGCCATTCCGATATTTACGTTCCGTTTTATAAAAAAAAAAGTGTTCTAAACAATATTGCGTACAAAGAAACGTCATTTGTCTTGTCAATGTCAAAGTCATAGAGAAAAGTCAGTTAATGAGCAGTTTTCCAATAGGTATCTAAAGCATTCCTAACCATTCCCTAGATGGCGCCCCGACAAATTTGGTAATTGATAATCGCTTGAATATGTTCTTAGCAAAGAGGATATAAACACCGAGTACGTTGTATTGGATAATATTAATAATAATAATAATAATAAATAATAATATATCTTTATTTCAGGCAAAAAACCCATATGTTACACAATACATAATAATGAAATAATTGAAATAATAATAATTAAAATTGAGAATTCAATAAAAATAAATTTAAATAAAATTGTCAATCCTACAGCTAAAACACAATTAAAAACTTCACTAATAGCCATTATATTACTGGTCAATCACTGGTCATTTTCGATTCGCACTGCTGTGCGCAGAGAGCCAGCTACGGTAGATAGCGGTGTCCAGGTACTCACCCATCGTGCGGAGAATCTCGTTGTTCGAGCTATGAATACGCTCCCAAAATGAGGCGATTCTTGTGCGTAGTATCGCGAAAAAGTCTGGGATACCGGCCGAGGCGAACATGCCCGACGCGCTACAGTATCTCGGGAGTTTCATAAGGGTGCGGTATGCATCATTATACTGCACCCTTATAGTCGAGTAAGCACGTCGAGTGTAACTAACCCACAGTTGACATGTGTAGAGATTTTGACAAAATGCTCTATACAGTGTCATCTTAACCTCGTCGTTACACTGCGTGAACCGGCGCGCGAGCATGTTGCACCTCACTGCCAGGGCTCTACGTTCGCGCTCTATGTCACCATCATCATTGAGATCCTCCATCAGCACGTGCCCTAAATACCTAAAGACCGCCACCCGCCGCACCTGCGATCCATATAACCACACCGGAGGCACGGTCTCCGGGCCTCTTCCACTCTTAAAAACAAGAAATTCTGTTTTGGAAACATTATACGTAAGTCCATGACTTAGCGCATAGTTCTCACACAACGTTAGTAACTTCTGTAATCCCGCGACTGAGGGACTGAGGAGCACCATATCGTCTGCATAACTTAAATTGTTTACACAGATGCCGCCCACATGACAGCCGATTTTGGTGGCCCTCAGCTCCTCAATCAGGTCATTAACATATATGTTAAAGAGGTCCGGAGACGTGAGTCCGCCCTGACGCACACCACAGTCTAGCCTATAATCGTTAGACTGTGCGTCGCCCCATCTCACAGTGCTCGTTTGGTTATCGTACCAGTGCCTCAGCAGACCAACTATCCTACCTGGTACCCCAGCCTTTACAAGTTTTGACCATAGCAAATTATAATTTACCAGGTCGAAAGCGCGACTGAGGTCCAGAAAACAAGCGTATACACTTGTATCCCTGCTCGTGTAATACCTAACGGTATTTTTCAGACTGAAGATAGCTGAATCTGTCGAAACACCGGGACGAAAACCAAACTGGGCATCACTGATACAAACTTCTTTCATTAATATAGGGCGTAAAAGTTTTTCGAAAATTTTGCCTACAATAGTACCTAATGATATAGGCCTATAATTTTTAGGGTTTGACAAATCCCCCGTTTTATTTTTCGGTATTGGAACTACCACAGTCTTCATGAGGTTCTTAGGTAAGTAACTATATTTAATACACAAGTTATAAAGTTTAGTCAATATAGTAAAAACACTATCACTCGCGTACAATAAATGTTCAATGCTCAGCCCGTCGTGTCCCGGGGACTTTCCTCGTTTCATCTGCCGTATTACCTTCGCAACGTCTTCTGGCGAGAACTCTATCGGGTCGCCATCCAGGACAAGCGGCGGGCTGTCACCAACCTCGTTGCCTTCTACAGGCAATGAGTCAATTTTAAAAATATCTGCAAACAAATTTGCAATTTCAGGGGACGTTTGGGCCTTCCCAACACTTATTGGCAGCGTAGGTTTGTACGATAGTTTTTTTGTCGAGTTCCAAAATTTTACAAAATTCTTGTTTTGTCTATGTAAAGCTAAAATGTCCATTTTAATTTTCTCCTCATTATTTTGACACCATTTAAGTCGAGTTTTAAAGTTTTTACGGCTACATATCATACTTTCATACATTACACCCGACTTAGGTTTCCCTGCAAGCAACCAGCATTGGTAGTGTAATCTAGCTTCTTGATGACTTTCTTTGACGTGGTAGTTCCAACCCGTCACCCTTTTTTGCTTTCTCTGTGCACAGCAGTGGTAACCGACGGTACGTATGGCTGCCTCTTGTAAAATATTAATAATGTTATCATAAAATTGGTCAATTAAAAATAAATGATTTTTACATACTATACAGGTATCACAGTTTGAACATTGACTAGCAATAGCTAAGTTTGTTAACTTTTTATAACAGTACTGTCCATAAGATTTAATCTGGTCCTTGTCCCGTTGACCCCACTTTATTTTATGCTGTACAATACAACCCCCATTATAATGTGACTTAAACCTAATCTTATCTATATTAGACCGTATAAATAATGGGTAATGGTCTGACCATCCAACATCATGGTCAATCCAAATAGTGGCGATGGTGTCATACGCCGCACTGGTCGCCACGCAGTGGTCCAACCACCGGTGTGCCCCATTAGCATCGCTAACGTATGTGTACGTCCCGGAGTCCACTCCCAGCAGCTTGAGGTCAGCGCACACCAGAGTATTCTCTGCACAGAACGACGACAGTTCGTCACCGAAACCAGACCCCGGATGCGCGTTGAAGTCTCCAACGATAAAAGCAGTCTCAAGGTCGGCACCTTCTATCAAAGCCATGATGTTGGCTAAACAGTTCGTAAATTCTGGGAGAGATATTGTATTTATCAATAGTTTTTAACCATTTTAGAGGTTGTAATAAATTATTACAAACAGAACAAACATCAATTTGACTGAGTCAATCTGTTTTATGGATACTAGGATCATCAAGAATGGACGCAATACAAATCACAGATAATATGAAAGGTTTGTATTAAAATACATTTCGTTGAATATTTGTTAAAAAATTACCAAAATTGTAGGAGCGCCATCTATTTATGCTTTTTGAAACTAATTGACAATACCTACTGGAAAACTCCTCATTGAATGCGAGTTTGTGTTTACTGTTTATTGTTTGCTGGAGTCTTTTTCTATAATATAAATAAATCATAAATAGAATAAATCATTTTTAATCGAGATTCTTCGATAGAAAAACGGAGTTTCTAAATATTGCACGATTACAAACCAAAATCACTGTTCGAAGATAAATTCATTTCAACCCGATGATTTTACACTAAACAAGAAGTTTATACCAATAAATGAAAAATAACGCGCAACAAATGAGAATACATAAAACACAAAAGTCGTTGCCTGTCACCAAAATCGAGATTTAGCAACTTTAAACTGACTAAAATGCCGATTTAACTTTGACGTTTATTTAAATCGAGATTTACGCTAAATTGATGAAGTGCAAGACGTTAAACTGAGCTTTAGCTTAAATCTAGTTTCGTTAAAACTAAATCGAGATTTAAATAAGTCCTGCAAGCCGCCCTTAGATCAAGGAATCCTAGAAACAAGTACTTAGTTTTGTGGAGTTCGCAGAGCTAGCGCTATAGGTACTATTCACCTACTCGTAACACAGAAAAATACTTGCCTCCTATCGACACGCGACTTGTGGCAAAGGCGATTATGACGAAACTTTTGCCTAATTCTATACGTTGCGCGCAGTGTAGCTTATACCATTTCTTGGCTCACATAGTTTTGTTGTTCCACGTAAATAGCTGCATTAAAGTTGGCAGTTAGCATGCGGTTAGCCGCTTAGAGTTTGATAATTGCTAACGTAATAGCGACGAATACTGCTCGTATGGCCAAGCAAGTTATTCTCAAGGGTAATTATTTAGCTACTTACGCTGCTTAAGTATCTATATGGCAATCGGAGCGTTTTGGTTTGGTTGTGGTTTTCTGTCTATACGAAAACTAGAAGTCCCCCGTGGTTTTCGTCCATGATTTGGTGATATTAGGTAGTATTATTTTTTCGGGATCCAGAGTGAATTCATTTTCGAAATGGATACAGAGTTTCAGATAACCACCAACACACAAACTTGCAAACATTTAAACTTTTCCTCTTATCTCTCTTCTATCTTCTAACTTCTATCTTTTATATGTGTCGCAGGTTTATGATGTTATGGTTTTCATAATTCGGAATAAGCGATCGGGGCGAGCACCACATTTTTACATTTTGGTTTTTAACTGCAAGGCGTAATCCTAATAAAACTAACTTAGGGAAATATAATTTCAGCTCTTAAAATATTGGTGAATAGTAGATAAGAATTGTAACTAAAACTAATGAATGAGCAAGCAAATGGATCTCGAAATTTTTGTCATTTTTGGCATATTGACATAATAATAATATGATGCTGATCGTAATAAAACGTAAATTATATTAACGAGTGCGTGACCCCAGGAACGGCTTCCAAGAATTACTGTGCGGTCATGCGCTTTTAAGACAAAACAATATAACACAAACACATTAAAACATGTCAAAACATTTTTTAGTCTGGGGGGTGAAATCATCGCAGACGGGTCATGTATGCTCGGACGCTCTGCCCATAAATGCTGGCATTCCCAAAGGTTCTGTGCTATGGCCCATGTTGTTTATCTTGCATATTAATGATAAGTTAGATATCATTCATTACCATGCGGATGACAGCACGGGTGCTGCT
Source organism: Blastobasis lacticolella (assembly GCA_905147135.1). Classification (NCBI taxonomy): domain Eukaryota; kingdom Metazoa; phylum Arthropoda; class Insecta; order Lepidoptera; family Blastobasidae; genus Blastobasis; species Blastobasis lacticolella. The sequence continues at coordinate 3,130,404 of LR990051.1, forward strand.
TGTTATAATACCGTACAAATATCTCTCGCGCCGCGCAGATGTGGTTGAGAACAGCATCAAACTTGTGTCTGAAATCGAGACCTACTACGGAACAAATCTCCGAACTGGGCCTCCGAAACCTCGTACAGTTATACCCAACTACATAGGTAAACTGCGGAGAATGTTTAGAGGAACTGATTTTGGTGCCACCGTCACTTTTCAGCCATCGCGCCCTCCAACGATGGATGGATTTTATGACTGGCATCCAATGAGGAGTTTTCCAATAGGTATTTAAGGCATTCCTAACCACTTACTAGATGGCGCCCCGACAATTTTGGTAATTGATAATCGCTTGAAATAGGTTCTTAGCAAACAGGATATAAACCCTGGGTACGTTGTATTGGATAATATTATATTTGTCAATAGTTTTCAACCATTTTAGAGGTTGTAATAATAATGGAACATAGTGCCAACTTCTATAAATATTTATTTTTACACTTCGTTCAATCTTTAACAGTTATGTTTCTATTAATAAACGCTTTATTTTCAAGTTTAGTATTACTTGGCTGCATGAAATCACTGCCACCATCATACAGATTTAAAGATGATTACCAAAATTGTAGGAGCGCCATCTTTTGATGCTTTTTGAAACAAACTATCAATACCTACTGGAAAACTCCTCATTGTTGTACATGCATTTAAGTTTTTGAACTATAACTTGTGCTTCCTCGAAAGACTGCGCCGCATCCCCTTCCCAAAGATTTCAGATGCCGACGACGTAGCTTCGATTAGTGCGCCTCGCAGGCAATATAAAAAAACTGTTTCAATTGAATGCTCTTGAAATAAATCAGCTGATCCATTCTCTTGAATGCTATTTTACAGCCATTAGTACAATTAGTGCAATTTGCGTTTCTATGCGGTAAGTACCTATCTAGGTAAGCGTCAAAATGATGCCTTCAGATCGTTTACGATTCGTAATGGTTGAATCACTTTATACTTGTCTCAGAGTGAATGCCCTGGTTGAAATTTTATCTCCATTCAATTAAAACCAATTATCAGCACAAATTAGTACTTGCCTATAACAAAACTTGAAATATTATGCGTAAGACTTTTGTTATGGTTCACTGAAACCCGTTAGACGAAGTCGTTAGTAGGTAGGTACTTGTACTTCATTAGTAGAGGTAGAATGAAACACACATTGTATACGCAGATGATTATCAGGGAAATGAAAATTTGTGGATTTAAAAAAAACTTATAAATAGTTCACCCTCTAATGATGATGACGAAATAACAATTTAAAATATTGCTTTAATACCTTTAATACTATACTTAATACAAGCTTTCTTATCTACTAACAATCAGATAGAATATCTCCTCTCCATTGTGGCATTGAGTACCCTCCACACCAAAGGAGAGTTAGCAAACTTATTGGAGATGACAGTGTCAACACAACAGAAAACCCTTCTTGCTGCCCATATTCTCGTCGACGGTGATCGTATAGCTCCCATAGACGGCCTCTGATTTGTAATCTAATAAGCAGCTATCTTCCAAAATTATTCGGACACCTATGAGTCTGACTTCACTGCAGGACTTCAGTCACCTCCACATTTCCGGAGGGTTTTGTCATATTCGCCACGCAATGTTGAAAACGCCCAATAGAAAACGCTGCTGGTCTAATACATCCAACAGTCACCTTGTAACACACCTGTCAGTCGAAGGGTTTAGCGTTAAACACGGGTCTTTTAGTCGATATTTGTAATGACCAGAAGTGGTACCGCCTATCTCCGATAGTACGCCGCCATTTTGATGCAATTTAGTTAAAACCAATCGCAGCAAGACTGCTGCGCATGCTGCCAAGCACCCAGATAGCGGCGTACTTTCGGAGATCGGCGGTACCGCTGCAGAGACTGGCTAGTATCTACATGGTTCAGAAATAGTTTACTTTTACTAATTTATTGATTGTCCACAAAAACAAAGGTGTCACTATCGCTGCCTGCAGGGAGCCCCAAATGACAGGGTGTCGTTGTAGGTACAGTAGTGGCACATACAGTATCGATTATTTTATGAGTTCCATCCTCAAAGTACTTGCCTATTTACCATTGATTAGAGCGTTCCAGCCCGCATGCCTTCACTGTGTCCATATCGATCGCCAGCTTGACTAATCGATTACAACGCCTACAATTTTACAGCGGAAACATAAAATAGTAGGTACGGTACGGCTACATACGCGCACCGTCGCGTGAGTAAATCTTGTGATTATTTATAAGTAAGTCCACGCACTTCTTTTCTTAGCTTAGTATTTAGGAGGCGTCATCCGTCGAGTAACAACGAAACGCCTCAAAGAATTTTCGGAGCAAATACTTTTATTGTTATGTTTTTTCTTAGATAAACAGTTGAGTCATTTCTTTAATATCTGTAATGCTTTTATTTTGCTCTGTTCTCCAATCATTTTCTGATTTTAATTTTAACGGCTGGACCGACAAAGCCATATAAGAGTCTCATAACATGACCAATGACTGATTTAAATTTTAAACAACCCTAGACTGACTGATTGAGGATCATACTGCCCATAATAATCCATTGTTGGAGTTGAGCGTCCTCCACATAAATGCAGGACTTTTCCATAATCTCCACACGTGGCCTTGGTACAATCCTACTTTTCCAGACTCGACACGGGCAAATAGTGATAGTGACTAACAACTACGTAGGTATATAACAGTTACTATATGACTACGTATTTTACAAGACGATAGCGGTCCATTTAGATAGCCCTATTTAATCAAATCAACGTGCGGGAGAAAACACACACAAACACCTACGTAACAAACAATCATGAGTAAGTCACAAACCTACATAAGTTATCACGAATCTGTCCCTTATACCAGACTGAGAAAACATTTTTCTACTTAGATTCGTTACGCTTGTTCCATACTTCCATACTTGCCCTCCTCGAACTTGCCAAAACCACCATATCTAAACCCAGCCCCAGGTACAGCACAGAAACGAATTTCAGCAAACCGGGAAGGTAGATAACATTCCTATCTCTTTGGTCCTCAGCATGAGCCACGATGACGCTGTCGAACAGTCGCCAGCAGTTCCTGGCGTACGAGTCGCAGACCGCGGAAGACATCCACTACGCGAGGCGAGGTGGCGTGTTCGTCTCCACCGGCGTCTGCATCGGTTTGGTGATCACGGCGGTGGTGCTAGCCGGACTAGTGGGAGTCATCGTGTACTACGTCGCGCATGAGACGGTTGGTGCCTTTATGTTTCATCATGATACATCTATCAACCCACAGCAGCAGTTCTCTGGTGTCTATCTTATCCAGACAATGTCACTGCCAGCCGTTTCTCGCCTAGTCGCAGATAGGACGTCCCAAAAGAGGTTTGTATAATCGTGGTAACCACTCGTAGTTACGCCCATAAATAATAATTTATTTTACAAACACACATCACACACATGATGTGATGATACAGCCGAAGAAAAAGCTTGTCAAAAAACAGCCTACCTACCAGAATAAAATACCTATATTTACTTGGATATTTAGTATTTACAGAACCGTTTTTAAGTTATGATGTAAGGAATAAGTTCCATGCCGCTGGCTATCTCCTTCATTATCCTTCAAACCAATGAAAGACTAATCATGACAACAAAAAATATTGGAAAGATTTCAATGTCTCAAAAGTAATCGATATAGGTTACTATTATCTTCTTACGTATATTTAATCAGTCTCAACAAGGCAAAAGCAGCCACCCAGACTGACACCTTGCCCCGCAATACCAATGGTCTGATGTTTTAAAACTGATAACGTATCACCTAAGCACAATTTTAGACAGAACGATAAAATATGGATGATATCACCGTTTTTCAGTTAGTTCAATTAAAACCCAAATTAAATCGTGATCTACGTAACTTATCTCGCTTTTCGGACGGAACAATCTATTGAAACCTTTGACCTGAATAAAACCGAACACTAATAATATATGTTGTACATGATTATGGTTCTGTAGCTAATGAAGGGATTAATAATCATTGAATATGATGTAGGCACAAAAAGTTTATTTTTGAGGTTTTTGAGGATTGACGTCATCCTGCGCCCTCAATCCGCAGGAACCTTTAGCGCTAGACCGATCACATAGCTTTTTAATTTAACTTAGGTACCTATATATTCCGTAGGGACGCACAACTCAGGAAAACCACCTTACACAAGGGTCGAATCGGGTTCGATCGAACCCCCATGCCGCCAGTACCGCCATTTACAAACTGTTTTCTGAGTTTTTACATTAGTTGAACACTAACTGATGCTCTTACGGTGAGCGACAACTTCACGATTATTCGTAATTAGCCGTTCCCAACGGCTTTCAAACATGTAACATTCAACTTATTTTACAAAAATATTATTTTTCCAGGTTAAAAAGTAGCCTGTGTCACTCGGAAACAACGTAGCCTTTATCAATAATTTTTAAAATCGGGCCAGTAGTTTATTCATTACAATTACTTTATAATATAATTAGGTATACTTGCACATTCAGGCGACTGAATTTGTAGGTAACCTTGATACAATCTGCTCAGGTTCCCCCTTAAACAGGGTCACTTAGGTCAGATGGCAGTCACTCCACTGTAATTACCTGATCTGCCAAATCCTGGATCATGGTCAAGGCGGAGCACGGGCCCTAGAGCGCGAGAGCATAACTTGAACATTAACTTGAAGATGACGAGGACTTTAATAATTATTTTGTTGTGCCTACTTAAATATAAATTGTTGTAAATTGCAAATAAAAAGTCTGGTTTAGTTTTTACTTTAAAATGGGGAATCCCAAAAAATTAATAATTAAATAAACAAAACGCAGTTCAAATGGCATTGCGGCATTACTAAACGCAATGTCAAATTGACTCATCTCGTTTCGTTCGCAAATCGTATGAATCTGTAAAATGTGAATCTAGCGCTCGCGCGCGCTCATTCTCAGATAAAGAATCTCGCGCTGAGTGCGATTCGCTCGCACCGCACGCTTTATGTTTCCGTGTTTCGTTTTGAGTCAGTGAATTTATTTATCGAAATAAATTCCAAAAAGATTGGTTTGCAAATGAATTAAGTTTGAATTTCTGAGGAATTTACGCTCTCATAAAAATTTGTTAAGTTTTAATGTTACTTGTGTAATGTCAATTAATTAATTTCAAGAGTTACGAGTGTAAAATGTACACTTTATCATTATCTGTTTATGTTTTATTTCTTGCTTTTATCGTAGAAGGAAATAAAACTGTAAGTATATTAATTAATCCTGTTCCTGAGATAATATACACATCTTTAGAATACTTTAAATTTTCTTGATACAAGGTTTATTTAATTTATTTATAGGTACAATATTTAATTAATTATTTAGTTATATTTTGCAATTATTAATGACTAAACTGCTACTAATATTATTTTCAATTATATAGTACCTATTCGCGCACCTACCTATAGATTACATTTTGTGGACATATATTCAATTTATGTTTAAGAACCTACTGCACAGTACCTATTTACATGTAATTAAGATCTGATTTGAATATCTGTTGTTGTACTTTGCTTGTACCACTAAGGTGGCAAATGGCTTACGGTCTGCCTGATGGTAAGCAGTCACTGCAGCCTATGGACTTTTCCAAACTTCACAATCCAGATGCAAAACATTGTATCTTTCATCACTTGTTGTATCAACACTTACTTTTTGTGTTCCAGTTATCTCAACAGAATGACAACTTCTGGGATGACACAGAACCATTTGGGCTTGCAAGTGCTCCATCTCCAGATTTAAGACTACCTTCCAATGTAGCACCAAGCTTCTACAGATTGAAGCTTACTGCAGACCTGGAAAACTCAACTTTCACTGGAGAAGTCTACATCACAATAAAAGCCAATAAAAAAACCAAAGAAATTGTGTTACATGCTAAAAACCTGAATATCAGTAATAATGCTAAGGTCACAGAACAAATTTATGAAAGAGTTGGAATGTTATTCCAAACAAACTACAGACGCAAAAGAGAAGCTAATGCAACAGCTGAAACGAATACAACTACAAATGTACCTACAGAGCCAGCTCCAAGCATATCCCCTACAAATGTCACAGTGCTCGAGACAACTACTACTAATAGTACTGTTAGCAATACCAATGTTAGTGCAACTGAAAATGTCACAGAAGCAAATTCCAATACAACAACTACTACAAAGCCACCAAGCACTCAAAATTCAGTGACACACAGTACAGTACGCAATATCAAAATCCTCTCGATAACATCTGGTACTGGAGACAGATTGATACTGACTCTGGCAACGTCCCTGAAACCAAATGTGGATTATGTCTTGGAACTGTCATTCTCCGGGCAGATTTCGAATGCTCTGACTGGATTCTATAAAAGTACATACACAAACAATGCAAAAGAAATCAAGTGAGTCTAAATTCATTTATCATCTACTATGTAGTATTTATTTCTAGTAATTTATCAACAATTCTATTGGATAATAGCTGCAAGAAATACCAAACTAAGATCTGTCCAGACTGACTTGTCTTATTTGGAGAACAAACAATTACCAAAATCACGATTTGCCGTATTAATCATGCTACATACACTGTGTATAGATGTCTTGAAACCCATACAATGTGAATTTCAACTAACACTGCTGCAAATTATTCATTCAAATACATAATTTCCATAGCTTAATAAGACAAGCCAGTCTAGACACATTTTACCTATGATGTTTAGGGTATTCTACAGACCTTAATGCTTGGCATTGGACGAAGAACATGCATTTAAATATTCCAGATCCCTGGGAGTAACTCAGTTCGAGCCGACGTCCGCGCGCGCCGCCTTCCCATGCTTCGACGAGCCCGGTTTCAAAGCCATGTTCGAAATCTCAATCGCCCATGACAAGAACCTGAACGTTCTCTCCAATATGAAGATAGCCACTCAGGAGGATATGTGAGTAGTATGGTAATGTCTACTTGGTCAAAATGGAGGTAGATAGTTGCACACTCATAGTAACACGAGTTTACTCATTTTCATTTACAGCATGAGTCAGTGGGAGTGGGTCTATGATGTAATTGTGAGGGTTGGAGGGGGTAGTAAAACATAAAAAATCAGGTGATTACAGTAGAGTAACTGCTATCTGACCTTTGTGACCTTTTTAACAGGGGAAAATATCTAAACTCAAAAACTACTGAACGGTTTTTAATGCGGTTTTCAACAATAGATAGTGATTTTCATTTCATTTATGAGGAAAGTTCATATGTTCGGAAAACAAGCGAACGCGGCGAGCCAGCTAGTGAGTAATAAGTCATATACCACAAATGGAATGCTTGTCTAAACGCATGACGTTCAGCGATTTTACGTCAATAGGTGTGACAATTGTCGCACTACTAATATTGCGTATGATAATGTATGTATATTTGTTTTAACATATACCTAATACCGAACTTCTGGGTTTTACATTGACGATATTTTCGAACCCAGCTCACGAGGTTACCAATATTTTTTATCATACCAGCAGTATTCTCAACGGCCTTGTCCTATCTTTTCTTCGCGGCCATCTGAAGAGGTGGACAGTGCGTGACGGGCCGCGACTGAGAAACCAGTCTTGCTGGACAACACCAGGATTGACCGCATATTCTACCTTCAGTGTAAAGGGAAATGTGGGGTGTACATAGGGTTGCCCCACAACCATAACTTTTTTTATACCAAATATAGTATTTTCGGCTTTAGAAGCCATAAAAATATAGTAGGTAATAATAATAATAATAATAATCATTTATTTGCTATAAACATGGTCTTACAGAGGTGGAGTTATTTGTAAATATGTACAATCACGTTTAGCCTGTCAGAATTACAGCATGCAAATTATATCATAATTTTATTAAGTATACAACTTATTGTCAGTGAACTCTTTAATTGTATAAAAGGCTTGTACACAGAGCCAGTTCTTTAATTTTTTCCTAAATAATATGTCATTTAACGATTTAAAATAGTTCGGCAACTTATTATAAATTTTTATACACATTGCTAAACAACTTTTGTTGTATTTTGCGCTTTTTGGATTTATTGTCAGTACCAGTCTATTGGGATCTCTTTGCTCCCGTTTACTTATATCACAAACTCGCGTGAATAGATAGGCATGTTGCCTTACAAATACACATATTTCGTATATATAGAGCGATGGAATGGTTAGTATACCAAGCCTGATAAAATAGGGCTTGCAAGACACGTCAGGTGCAATCCCGTATAATGCCCGAATGCATTTCTTCTGTGCAATAAAGACTCGATTCATTTCGCAACAATTTCCCCAGATTACAATTCCATACCGGAAAAGGGATTCCACGTAGGAGTGGTATGCCATTAGAGCAGTTTTTATATTAGTGGTATTTTTTAAACGTTTGAGTGCATAAACAAATCTATTGATTTTACTGCAAATACAATCTACCTGGGCCTTCCAATTCATATTTTTATCTAGTATTAATCCCAAGAATTTAGTTTGATCAACTTCATTTATTATTGTACCATCGTAATTAATGTGTAAATTGATTTTATCTTTTGTTTTATGGAATTGCATATAGTTTGTTTTATCTAAATTTATTTGTAGATTGTTATTATTTAGCCAATTAATTATATTAGAAAGTAAACTATTAATGTCAGATTCATGTGTCAAAATCATATTATTATTTGCATTATTTTTATTAGATGTCACAACTAATGAAATGTCATCTGCAAAAAGAGTACATGCATGTCCACTTACTTGTACAATATCATTGACGTACAAAAGAAACAAGATTGGTCCCAATACGCTTCCCTGTGGAACTCCACATTTATTGTATCTTATATGTGATGTAAAGACTTTGACTTCCATATTTTTATCTAGCTGCGATATAAGAACCCGCTGTTGTCGATTTTGAAGATATGAACCAATCCACTGAAGTGTATTGCCCCGAAATCCTAGAGATTCTAGTAGGGAATTAATTTAGAAAATATATAGTAGGTTTTAAATAAAATGTATGTACCTATATTATTTCTTAAATGTATATTTTCTGCTACATTGAGCTTATATAATATTCGATTTGAATCAGGAAAAATTTTCTTTTGAGAATTTTATGGACGCGTTCCGTTTTGCGGTAAGGTAATGTTGTGCTAATTAAATATAGTAGGTTCGCCTACTATATTTTAATTTATAGTAGGTAGACTCCTAATATAGTAGGATACTATATTATACAGTAGGGTTGGCAACCCTAGGTGTAAATTGATGTTTAAGTAATAATACTAACACTATATGTACGAGTATGTTTGTTACACAGATCAGACAAACCGGGCTGGCAGTGGACGCACTTCGATCGCTCCGTTAAAATGTCTACTTACCTGGTGGCGTATGCCCTCACGGACTTCAAGGCACAGGTAATAAGTAGTCTACACGTAACCGTCAATTTAGAACAATTGGTCCTGGTCAATACACTGACGTAGGACACATAAGGACATGTAACAGCATGATAAAACGTGCCCAATATGATATATAGTAGCTAATAGCACCAAAGGCGGCCGTTCGACCTCTATGGTAATAGTGTAAATATATGGAAGTTAAAAAATAATATAGGACTTCGCACATTTCAAACAAAATTTGTATTGAGATGATATAAGATTTATTTATATTTATATCGCTGGGCAAAGGATTTTTCCCAGCTGTGGGATGTTATAAAGTTTTTATACGAACATTTTATATTTTTACACTAATCCGTACTTGAATCTTGTTCAGGAGACCAGCTACGTAAGCAAGGACAACGTCACCAAGCCCATCAAGATCTGGACGCGTCCCGAGCTGATATCCAAAGCGAAGTACGCCCTCACCATCACTCCGAAGCTGTTGGAGTTTTACGAAGACGTCTTCGGTGTTCCCTACGCGTTGGATAAGATGGATCTGATCGCCATACCAGACTTCTCTAGTGGGGCCATGGAGAATTGGGGCTTGATCACTTTCAGGTGAGCCAATTGACTTGAAAATCATGTAGTTTTCCTTGCAAATAAACATATGTTAAAAAGATGCGTCATATAATAAAATATGTTACAATGGAAAATAAAATTAAGTGCGACTACGATGATGAATCTATACACAATGAGGAGTTTTCCAATAGGTATATAAAGCATTCCTAACCACTAACTAGATGGCGCCCCGACAATTTTGGTAATTGATTGAAATAGGTTCTTAGCAAACAGAATATAAACATTGGGTACGTTGTATTGGATAATATTGTATTTGTCAATAGTTTTTAACCATTTTAGAGGTTATAATAATAATGGAACATAGTGCCAACTTCTATAAATATTTCTTTTTACACTTCGTTCAACCTTTAACAGTTATATTAATATTAATAAACATTTTATTTTTAAGTTTAGTATTAATTGGCTGCATGAAATCACTGCCATCATCATACAGATTATAAAAAGATTACCAAAATTGTAGGAGCGCCATCTATTGATGCTTTTTGAAACCAATTATCAATACCTACTGGAAAACTCCTCATTACAACAAAGTCACTTCCCGCCGTCTCGCCCTATGTATCTGTTATTTTAATGCGACTTTCAACAATAGATAGTGTGATTCAAGAGGAAGTTTTAAAAGCAAGAAAAAAATGGTAGGTCTGTAAAGTAGGTGTTCGCGAACGAAGTCGCGCCGGGTCCACTAGTGTCGTATAAAAAAGAATTAACAAGCATGCAGGCGTAAACGAAACTACAGATCAACCAACTTTTCTGTGAACTGATATTTGTCGCCAGCGTCGCATTCAAACGTACAAAGACACCATAGACACTGACAATCGAATGACATCTCAACCTTGAGGCCGTAATTCCTAAATTCCCCATTTCATAGAAAAGTCGATCACACTAAACGAAATCACACGAAACTACTGACGACGTTGATGCATGTCGAGTGCGTAATTGAACTGCGAAATACAAACGTGCGAAGAATACTGGTTCGAAAGATCGTAGTTACGATAAACTGTTGGTCGACAGATTGTTCATAGCAGTGGCGTTCTTTCGCACTAGCGTTCGTCGAAGAAGTATTCTGTCGCTGCACTGTTTATCGCACTACCATTCCTTCGCACTTTCATTAATCGCACAAGTAATCTGTTGACCAACAGTTTATCGTAACTACGATCTTATATTATTTATCTTATAGTATTTCGCAGTTCAATTACGCACTCCTCACTGTCATTAGTAAGTCTTTTGAAACGTACTTTACATCCGAACATGGTTAGAATTAGAACTTGTAACAAACAGTCCAGTGCTGCCTCCTCCATTTGTCACTGAGATATATGATATATGAGATGATATATGTATAATAATCTAACCGACAGAAATGTCGGATAACCTCCGACCAAGTTTACTTAAACTCAAATATTTTCTAAACCACTGAACCGATTTTAATGAATTAAAGCTCCCACCATCTTTTTCTTTTATTTTTGGACTATCCAGGCATTTGACCGTCATCTCACTTGGTAGTAAGTGACGATGCGGCCGATGATGGAGCATGCTTGTCTAGGAACAGCCTATTCATTCTAGCCTTGAAGGTGTCTAGATCAAACTGGCTTTCAAATAGAGAAAACCGCATCCTAATCAGTTCATCCGTTCGGGAGCTACGATACCACAGACAGACACAAAAATACACAAAGCCACAAAGCGCCCACACACAACCCTCAACTTTCGTCGGGGCCTAAAAACGAAGCTCCATACAAATTTGAACCTTACCCCCACAAAAACAAAGCTCAATCTCCTCAGAGAGACCACGCTGCTGTTCGACGAGCAGAACAGCGTGCCGCGCGACAAGCAGAACGTGGCCATCGACATCGCCCACGAACTCGCCCACCAGTGGTTCGGCAACCTCGTCACCATGAAGTGGTGGACCGACCTCTGGCTCAACGAGGGGTTCGCCACCTACATCGAGTACGTGGGCGTTGATCACGTGAGTTTCTTTTGTGGCACTGTACTAATAAGTAGCCTTCCGACGACCTGGTAAAGAAACAGATACCAGCTGGATGCGGAAGGCACAGGACCGGCCTTTGTGGAGATCTCTGGGGGAGGCCAATGCCCAGCAGTGGGTGTCTTTCGACTGATATGATAAAGTAGTCTGTGGTGATGGAAAACAGAGACAAGCGACAACCCCTTACATAGACGGGTGTTGTAGAATGTCTAACTATACAATTCAATGGGTAACAAGTTTCAATGAAAAATATGTTTTCATAGCAAGCTCTTATAGCGCCTTTTCTATGATCAGTCAGAATATTTGTCAAGACCAATCAAACGAGCCCAAACTAGATGGGTAGCATGCGTAGTTTAGGAGTTCCTATGGCCACCTGTCGTCTCCATCGTCAGATCAGCTCGATGGTATCATAGTCACCGAACTTACATGAGTGTGCAAAATTTTCTTACGAACAGACATGTGGACATGTGAAACTAAATAAAAACTTGAAAAGTACACTACAGAAAACGGAGCTCCTAGCTGGTTAGCCTCTGCAACATCAAGCAACTCGGAAGGAGTTTGCGCTATATTCTATTCTACCGTACACCGCACGTCTAATTGTTGCGACATCTATGACTCCAATAGGTAATCTCAACAATACTCACATTACGAGTACACGAACACAAGGTTGGCAAACATCCGCACATAGATGGCGCTGACCGTTCCTACATCGCGCTGGAGAAGTGTTCCAACTTCTCTAGCACATTACTAGTTCCGAAGATCAACTGTTGGTCCCCTGGTCACAACATCCGGCCAGGTGGGTACTTACCCACTTTCTCAATCTTCGCTTGCCAACATTGGCAGACCTTATTCCTTCGCCGTTTTATTAACTAACATAGGAAACGTTCGAAACAATGTTCCAGATCGCACCAGAATGGAAGATGTTCGACTCGTTCACTCGCGACAAAATGGATCTGCTCCGTTCTGACGCGTTGAAGAATACTTCGCCGGTCTCGCGGAAGGTCATCGACGCGGCTGAGATCTCGCAGAAGTTCGACGAGATCTCGTACACGAAGGGGGCCAACCTCATCAGGATGCTCAACCATACAATCTCGGAACAGCTGTTCCACACTGGACTGGTTAATTACTTGAACCAATGGTGAGGATAGTGATAAAAACTCTAAAACACAATGAGGGTATTCGTAAATTCATAATCCACCAGGTGGCGCTACTGAGATGTGTAGTCAGCTGTCAAAATAAACCATGTGATTGGGTAGAATGGATCCGTCATTTTACAACTGTTGTGTCTGTCCAATAGCGCGGCAGTATTGTGACAATAGACTTACTAGTCTGATTGTGACAGCAGCCCTTCCGCCTCAGTGGCGCACTCTTGTGGATTTTGGTATTGCATAGATGGTGTAACCATGGGGTTTTGGAAGAGGACTCCTCAGGCGTGCCAAACACATCACATCAACAGCCCATACCAGTCCATTGCTGTGGAAAGCTTTGCCGTAATTTGACGACCTGAGTGGTTCAGAGGTCAAAATGCCAGTTAGGCACGCAAGAGGTCCCGGGTTCGATTCCCGGCCGGGCAGAAATTTCAACGATGAAGTTTAATTTCTGCTACGGGTCTGGGTGTTCTATGATAAGTATGTATTTAAAAAGAATATAAGTAGTATATCAGTTAGCTAGCACCCATAGTACAAGCTTTGCTTAGTTTGGGGCTAGATGGCGCTGTGTGAATTTGTCCACGATTATTTATTTATTAATTTAATTGGAACACAACGGAATTAAAACTCTGTTTCACATTTTCTCTCAAAAACACGAAACGGTCACCTATCCAGCTCCCGGACTCTGTATGCGTTGCTTAACTTTCGTTATCGGTCTCGCAACCACGCTGCAACTAGATCAGAGCTTCTTCTGTCGTCAGGAAATTCTCCAACGCGGAGGAGAACGATCTCTGGCAGGCGATGTCGCTGTCGGCGAAGGACGACACGTCGCTGGCCGGAAGGTCGCTGGTGGACTTCATGAACTCGTGGACCCGCCAGCCGGGATACCCCGTGCTCAACGTGCACAGGGACTATGCCACGGGCGCCGGCACCTTCCAACAGGTATGTGGAATACACGGGTGTGCGTCAATAAGGTATTGTGGTGGTATCTGTCTTTGGAAGTCTGTTAGTGACATCTGCCTTCTGACTGTGAGAAACCATGCGAGCGTCGGTGGGCGAGCGGTTAGGGTATCCGACTCGTAAGCGAGAAGTACCGGATTCGAATCCCGCTGCGGCAATGTACCAATGACTCTTCTGAGTTACTACATTAGTTTAATACTAACCGATGCTCTTACGGTGAGGGAAAACATTGTGTGAATCCTGCACACTCGGTGACTGAATGTGTTACCATGATCCGATCTGGTCAGGTTCTCCTGGTAGCAGGGCCACGGAGGTCAGGTGGTAGTCGTTTCTCTGTAATTACCTGATCTGCCAAAACCTGGATCTCGTGCGCGAGAGCATGACCGGGACATTAACGCCAAAATGATCATGACAGTGTGTGACCGTTTCTAACAGTATGTGGGCCTTTGTCATTTATGAATGTGAAAATATTGTCACGAAATAGTTAGCGTCCAGAGCGATGTGGGCCTTTCTTGATCTCAACAGCAGACCTATCTGAACCGATTCGTTCAATTGACAAATATTTATAGCGTGGTACAATCCTCCGACTTGCTTGACTAAATAATTAGGTACACAATCTAATAGGTAAAATAATTCAAAATTTGCCTACTATTTAATTAATCAACATCTTTTTTACAATTCCAGCAACTGTTCTCCAGTTCGAACCAGCCCTACAAAAACATGGAGGACCAAATCTGGCAAATACCGATCAGCTACACGACAATGGACACTCCGGAGCAGCAGTGGACCGCCAAGCCCAAACTGTGGCTCACTGAGAAATCCACCACAGTGAAATTGCCTATCAACGCTAGTCAAGCACTCTACGTTAATATCGCTGCTATCGGTAAGTCTTTATTATTATTATTTGAATTTAGCATTTTTGTGAGCATTTCACCTGTGTTGCCACCGCCAATCAACAAGGCTTGCGTCATTGTTTTGAAAGATAAGTTAAGCTTAATACATTTGATTAAATTCAGAAGCATGAAGCGTGAGAGCAAATCAAAGTGGAATATATTGCTCATAAAATAAGGTAAATTTTTGTATCACTTATATTATGTTATGTAAGATCATACGAGGCGTAAGATCTGTCAAAGCTGTATCATTGGGTAGAGTGTATCTGTCTACTTACATCTGTTGTGTCTGTTCAATAGCATGGCACTATTTTGACAGCAGATAGATTGAGATAGAGATAAATAATTGGTGGCATAAAAAAATAATGTAACGCTATTTGATTTTGTGATTTTTTTAATTAGCAAACTCTTATTATACTCCTATTATGGCTATCTGATGGCGTGTAATCACCATAAACCCCCATTTATTTCAATTCCCAGGCTACTACCGCGTAAACTACGACCCGAAGAACTGGGAATTGCTCAGCCATTCGCTGAAATCTGGGCACGTGAAGTCCCCCATCGCGAGGGCACAGCTCATTGACGATGCCTTCAACCTTGCTAAGGCGGCACAGCTGAACTATAGCGACGCCTTGGGACTGACAACGTATATCATTGGAGGGGAGGACTCGAAGATGGTGTGGGACCTCCTGCTCAATAACATGGCCTTCCTCAGACATAATTTGAGGGCTACCTCGGGCTATGTGTATTTCCAGGTGGGTTAGACTTCTGTTTTTGCTTTTTTTTATGTTATTTGGGGGTTATCGCGGGAATAAATTTTGTCAGCCTTTATTTGTTTGCTCTGTTCTGTAAAGTAAAAGACACAACTGTTAGTGACATAAGAAGTGTTTTTAATCATTGACTAAAATCCTTTAGCTACTAGATTTCTTTAGATTAAATATTTAGATTCTCTAGCTTTTAGATTTCAAGAATCCACCAGATGGCGCTACGTAAACGTACGTCTGCTCTTAAAAGAAAGACGTGTCCGTTATCTTAAAAACTGATCCGTCAACTAACAGCGAAAACCAGTCTAATAGCTACCGGCATCTGGTGGAATTTCGGAATCGGAAAATGAGTATACGTATAGAAAGAAGTTTATAAAAAAAATGAAATTTTTCAGTAACACTTCTTTTTAGACGTTTTTTCGTTCTGCTTTCTAAACTTGAAATTGACCCAACAGGACTACATGAAGATCCTACTGCAAAAGCAACTCGAGAAGGTCAACTACGGCCTCGACAAGCCTAAGGACGACAACGAAGCGTTCCTAATAGAGAACTTAGTGATGTGGGAGTGCTATGTGGAGGCGCCGCGTTGCCTTAACTGGGCGAAGGCACAATTCGAGAGCTGGATGAACCAGACTGACTTCAATAACAATCCGTGAGTGACTAGCTATGAACTAGGGTCTTCTAGATTCCAGATGGCGTGACGTGACGTGAGGTCATCACAGCCCATCACAGACATCTCAAATTCGACATTTTCACACACACTTACGGCAAATATTCCGTTCATGGCTATAAATCATACTTTAAAAATGCTCAAAAGAGGGATTACTGTCTCCTATAGTACAGGGTAACCTAGTTTAGGAGGCAGGAAATCAATATGTGGCTAATACATTTTTAGTGCCTGAATTGTTTCATACACATATAGTACCAAAGAGATTGCCATTTATTGTAACTGTTATGTTGTGTTTGTTGTTGTATTATTTGGCTAATAAAAATATTATTATTTCCTCTAGCCAAAAACCTGTATGAGAACGTCACTGAAATTGATCTTCGACAATATACGACTGTAAGATAGTTGAGGAAATAGTTTTTGACTGTAACAGACATTTCAATGTCATTATTAATGGCTGTGGCTAGAAATATGTCGAATTCGAGATGGCACAGCGCGAGAATTAGGCGCGTGTGTGGCGCGATCTTTAATAATACTGTAGAGCTCGTCTAATCTAAAATGACGCGCCCCACTATCGCATTAACGCACACAAGCAAGTTTAAAATATGGACGTTATACATATACAAATGCCGTTGTAATTGGTCATTCAGTTGCCGGTGAGACACGTTCACGTTGCACGCGTCGTTCGTTTGGAGCAGTCGACGCTCCCACACAGATGAAGTGTCGTTATTAATATTTGCACTCACACATCGAAATCAACTAACTAAGTAGTGGGACGCGTCATTTTAGACTAGACGAGCTCTACGAAACTACTTACAATAATGTTAATAATGATTACTTCCTTTTTTTTAATGTCATACGATAGACAAACAGGCAAGCGGGCCACCTGATGGAAAGTGGTCACCACTGCCTATAGACATTAGCAACACCGAGACTATCGCCAATGCGTTGCCCACCTCTATAACACGTTGCTCTGGCAGCAAAAACGCGAATGCCCCTCCACTGCCAAAGCCACGGTTCCCCAAATCTCCACCTCCTGGAGCACTGGAGACCTTACTCACCGGCAGAAACACAATACTATTTAAAAGAGTATTGTTTGTTTGTTGTTTGTAAGAGTGTTGTAGAGCTCGTCTAGTCTAAAATGACGCGCCCCACTAATTAGTTAGGTGATTTCGATGTGTGAGTGCAAATATTGATAACGACACTTCATCTGTGTGGGAGCCAATGAACGACGCGTGCTCCTACGTTTGAATTTCACCGGCAACTGAATGACCAATTACAACGGCATTTGTATATGTATTGCGTCCATATTTTAAACTTGCTTGTGTGCGGTAATGCGATAGTGGGGCGCGTCATTTTAGATTAGACGAGCTCTAACTACTTATTATTATTATAATAACGATTACTTCCTACCCGCAGTATTCCCAGCTACCTCCGCTCAGTAGTATACGGTATGGCTCTCCGCCACGGCGGGCGGCGGGAGTTTGAGTTCCTATGGCAGGTGTTCCAGAAGGCCGACGACCCCAACGTCAAGAGCCTGGCCATAGCCAGCTTGCCCAGTACCAAGGACGAGGGGCTTATTACTATGTGAGTATTATATACAAGTATTATGGCGCAGGGATGCTCGGAAGTGAACCTATAAAGTACTAAATGACGACCTGAGTGGTTCAGTGGTCAACATGCCAGTCATCCACGCAGGAGGTGCCGGGTTCGATTCCCGGCTGGACAGAAATTTGATGAATTGCAATTTCTGTTACGTGTCTAGGTGTTCTATGTATAATAAGTATGTATTTAAAAAAAAGTATATATAAGTAGTATATCAGTTAGCTAGCACCCATAGTACAAGCTTTGCTTAGTTTAGGGCTACATGGCGCTGTGTGAATTTGTCTACGATTGTTTATTTATTGTTTGTTTACTTGGTTGATTTTTAGGGCGCTGTACGTCAGAACAGCAACGACGATAATCTTTCCTTGATTTTAAGCTATTCCAAAATCGAGACATTGGTCCGAAACGCAGTCCAAGGAATCCGTAGCAGTCTCCGCCAGCACCACATTTCCAGGGCATCGATTTTGCGTCGGTCTTTCAGGCGAACCGTCCACGTTTCTGCGCCATACAGAAATATGGAGAAAACTAGGCTTCTCATCAGGCGGACTTTCGTGGTTTTGGTGATGTTGCGGTTGCCCCAGACTTTTTTCAGCCTATCAACAGCAGATCTTGTAATAGCACATCTCCTTCGGATCTCGTCCTCACATCCCCCAGTATTCGTGATCGTGGAGCCGAGGTACACGTAGCTTTGGACAACTTCGCAGTTGCCAATCCTTGAAATATCTGGTTGATTTAGTTCGGCTCGGTCCACGATCATCATTTTGGTTTTGTCTCTGTTGATCGCAAGTCCGAAGGAGAGGCTTATTGTCTCAAGATGCGCCAACAGCTGCTCCATATCCTCTCTTGATTGGGCGAGCAGGGTTGTGTCATCGGCATATCGCAAGTTTGACATCTTCCGGCCCCCTACTGAAACTCCCTTGTCCCATTGCTCCAACACAATTCTCATTATACACTCCGTATAGATGTTAAACAGGAGTGGAGAAAGGATGCACCCCTGGCGAACACCAGCCCGTGTCTTAAAACATTCCGAATCGACATCGTCTATTCGAACAGCCGCAGTTCCGTCCTCATATAGGCAGCGTATGAGATGAACTAGATGGTTAGGAACTCCCATATGAATGAGTACGTCCCATAACTTATGCCATTTCACGGTATCGAAGGCCTTTCTAAAGTCGACAAAGCAGATATATAGTGGGCTGTTGAACTCTCTAGACTTTTCGATTATTTGTCGAAGAATTAAAATCTGCTCTCTTGTTCCACGACCCCTGACGAATCCTGCCTGCTCTGCAGCTATTTCAGGATTCAAAAAAGCCTGCAGTCTGGTGTTGATGACATGGAGGAGTACTTTGCTAGCGTGGGAAATCAAGGCTATGAGTCTGTAGTTGCTACATTTCTTTGTGGATCCCTTCTTGTGTAGTGGTATGAACACGGAGTGAGCCCAGTCACGGGGCCATTTTCCTGTCTCCCAGACACCATTGCAAATAGTATGCAGCATCTCAACTCCGTATTCGCCTGCCGCTTTGAAGATCTCTATTGGGATGTTGTCAGCTCCTACAGCTTTATTTATCTTTAAATGATTGATTGCGGCTCGGACTTCGCTCTTCAGTATAAATGGTTCCATAGTGTTACGCGCCGTTTCTGACAGTGAACCACTGTTATGTAACTGCGCCGTGCTGCTGTCAGTAAAAAGTTGCTTAGAATAATCTTTCCACACGCCCACAATATCCCTTATTTCTGTTACAGTCGCTCCACTTGAATTCTCGACAGCCCAGGTCTTAGGTTTAAATTGACGGGTTATACGGCGAATCTTCTTAAATAAATCTTTCGTTTCGTGGCGCTCAGCATTTTTTTCCAACTCTAGGCAGATGTTTCTGACATGGTTATTACGATCTCTGCGAGAAGAAGATTGAATCTGCGCGCTCATCAAATTTAAATCCTGGCCAGGTGCACCCTTGGCTTTCATCTCACGACGTCGCTCCACGAGGCGCCAGGTATCGTCTGACATCCAATGTTGGTGTTTTCCTGTAGATCGAATAGGTTGTGTCGAGCTTAGAGTTGTTCCTTTAAGTTGTTCCTTTGCAGATTTCCAGAGCGAGTCAGGGTCATCACCCAATGATCTCGACCTCCATGTGTTGTTGCCAGCTGCCAGTTGGTTCCTAAAAGCTGTTTGGTCTGTTATTTCGAGCTTCTTGTTAGCTTTACGAGGGATGGAGTTTCGTAACTTAATTTTGAGATTGCAAACAAGGAATCTCAAAATTAAGCTTGAATAAGCTTGAATACTCAAGTATTTGAGTATTCGTGCAAATACGAATACTCAAATACTTCGGACACATTGTTCGAAACCAGAACTCCATGGAACGACTCGTTGTCCAAGGGACAGTGGAGGGCAAACGACCACGAGGTCGATCGCCTACGCGTTGGACAGACCTAATAAAGGCTGCAACACGTAGTACAATTGTTGAATGTTCCCGTAACGCTGAAGACCGCAACAAGTGGAGGCGCATCGCGGGGGCTGCGTTATCCAGAGAAGACGCATCGTCATGAAACCACGACCACTCTGTCAAGAGTGAACGACTGAGGAGGAGGTACGTCAGAAAAATGACGGAGCCTTAGTTGAAATTTGGTAAACATATCAATTTCTGTTGCCCAAACGCTGACGTATAATGTGAACAGGCCAATTTCGATTGTGGGCTTATGCGAATTGCATTGTATGACGTACTAGCGGGACCGGCGTGACCGCTACCGGGCATAACATTTTGAAAAAAAATTGGAATTATTTTATAATTAATAACGAATTTTCCGTTATTTAAAAAAATTGACAATTCCCCCTAATACAGAAATTAGTTGTTTAAATGTAGATTACGGAAAGAAACTATTAGAAGTTCAAACTCGGACAAAACTTGGTTAGGCATCTAGTTATAAGCTGTTATAGAAATGGTTCTATATGAGCTACCTCGTACAGCATTTCTTCGTATTCAAATCGCAGTGTCGGATCTAATGCGCAAAGGCATTCAGACACCAATGATTAAAACCTTAATATATATAATTAATAAACTTATATTTAATTATCACCCCTCCAGGCTTCTAGAGAAGAGTCTCTCCGAGATCCCGAAGCAATACGCCGTGGCCGTGTGGAGCGTGGAGCCGCCCTCCGGCACCGCGCTGGCTCAGCGGTTCCTGCTGGACAACTTCGACCGAGTGTATAACAAGTTCACGGCCCTGGACCCCTTTATGTTCCCCACCGTGCTGTCGGGAGCCTTCGGACTTATCACCGACGAACGGGAGCTGGATACTGTGAGTGTATACCGCATCATTATAGTAATCATCACAGCCCATAACAGTCCACTGCAGGACTTAGGGCCTCTCCCACGAAAGGGTAGGTTATTGCCATAATCTCCACGTTTGCTAGGCGGGTTGGAGATCGCAGTGTTGTAAATATAACCATAGAAAACGCTGCTGCCCATTTTCCAGCCTACGGTGACTCTAGAACTTTTGTCTCGAAAACATTAGTCGCCTTGTACGACACCCAAGAGTGTAAGGGGTTGGTGCTATTCTACTCTGCCGGACACCACACGGCCATAATTATAGTACTACCTGTCAAATAGACAAACTCTAACGCACACGCCGTGGGATTTGGTCGCATCAGCGACGTCACATAAGACAAGGATGTTGCAAAATTACAATTTCTCATACTTTTACTATTAGACATAGACATTATTTATTTTGACATCACAATACTCATCACTTTGTATTAGTAATTAAATTCATATTGAGCTGACTCGCGTCACGTCAGCCGCTGTTTATATACCCTAGTCCCGGTACTAGAATGTTCTAGTATTGACGTTGGTCGACATCCGAGCATATTCTAGTGAAGCCACTATACACCTTATGTACCAGCTCATAACCTGCAAAGCATTCTATGGATAGCGTTATTGTATAATAATGTCTTAATTTAAACCATTAACTAGTAGGCTAATTACCTTATCTGTTGCCGAAAATTCTCTGACTTCAATGATTGAAATTGTTACTTTTGCAATTATGTATGATCGATTTAATAGGTTCATTTTAATGCAATGGAAGTTTGTTAGCAATTGAACCCATGAAATCGATTATACGAAATCGCAAAAGTATCCATTTCAATCATTGCAATCAGAGAATTGTAAGCAACAGTGTTACGTAATAGCTTACAGAAAATGGTAAGCAGAACGTGGAGATCATGGCAATCGTCTACACACTCCACTACCATTGTGGAGGTCAGCTTTGAAATTTTAGGACC
Source organism: Blastobasis lacticolella (assembly GCA_905147135.1). Lineage (NCBI taxonomy): Eukaryota > Metazoa > Arthropoda > Insecta > Lepidoptera > Blastobasidae > Blastobasis > Blastobasis lacticolella. The sequence continues at coordinate 3,152,681 of LR990051.1, forward strand.
AATTGTTTATAACAGCTGTCCTAACACCCAACCCTTACATTCCAGCTGAAATCCTTCGCGGTCCAGCACAAATCGAAGCTGCTAGCACAATCGCAGACCCTACAGAAGATCGTGGACACGGCGCGGCTGAGGATCGACTGGGTGCGGAAGCACGCCGCGGGAATCAACACCTGGTTCCAGGAGTACTTGCAGCGTGAGTTGGGACGGGTTTATATGACTGGGGGGTGTAGGAGGGACCAACATGAATGTACATCATCATCATCATCATCACAGCCCATAACAATCCACTGCAGGACTTCGGGCCTCTCCCAAAGGGGAGGTCATTGCCATAATCTCCACGGGTTGGAGATCGCAGTGCAGTTGATGTAAATTTACCCAGAAAGATGCTGCTGCCCATCTTTCGGATTTGTCCCTTAGTCGCCTCTTACGACACCCACGGGAAGAGATGGGATGGTGCTATTCTTCGAGGTGGCGGCACCACACACCATGAATGTACATATACTGTTATAAAACTAAAAATGCCGTGTCTGTGCCTACATTGAAAATATTTTTGAGAAAAAGTCGGGATAGGATTGTTGGACGTAACTATGAACAAAACATTATTTTAGAATTTTTCTGTCTGTTTGTCTGTTCGCGCATCGCGCAAAAACTACTGACAAAACTTTGATTCGGTTTTGATAATATCGTAGCTTGAAGTCCAGGGTACAATCTAAGCCATGTTTAATCTAATTGAGATAGGTAGAACCAGAGATGCAGCTTGACCACCCCGTAATACTAATACTACTCATACCTACTATTGTATGAGTATCTCCGTATTCGAAAATCAATTAAAATAGTAACGCGTTCAAAGCTAAACTATCATAAAAACTATGCCCACGCAAACGAAATCAAAAGCAAAGGCTAATACATACATATGTACACAATTTGCACCCGCATCCAATATGAGTAGGCAGAGAATAGCGAGCGCATCATCCTTTAGCTTACAGCGAACTCTTTGCACGCTATTTCTCATTCCATCACGTAGAGATGGGTCATTTCCCACCATTCACACTTCTACCACCACAATGAAACGCATTATTATTATGTTAGAAGGCTATTATCTGAGTGGCGGTCCAAGGTTCAAAACTTACCCTTTTTACAGGTAACGCCACAACCGCGCCTCCCACCGTAGCGCCGACCACACTGCATACCAACGCAACATCGAACGCGACGGAACCTGCACCCGAGCCGACCACCGTAACTACTGCACCGAACGTAACCGAACCTAGTAAAGCGAATGCCACTAGTCTATAGTTGTGCCCGGCGACCCCGACCAATCCTAGGATGTACTGATAAGGTCTAAAATTGAACGAGAAACAGGCTGTGTATTCGGCGACCTTGACCAAAGCTAAAGCCTACTTATAAGGTCGAAAATTGCACAATAAAGACGCTCATTCCCACTGAATGAGGGCGCTACTGTTCTAGAGTCCTAGCCAGATAACTCTGCTCGTGGCTCCATGTTGCTATGGAGTTGCTATCTGTCAAATTTAGTTCCATTCTTACCCTCGAGCAGAGACATCTGGCGAGCGCTCTACCTACTATTTTTGCGACGTTAGTGAGACGTGACATGAGGTAAGTTGTCAAAATACTGCCGTGCTATTGGGCGGAAATAACTGCTGTAAGTTGACGGATCCGTTCCAGCCAATGACACGGCTTTGTTTAAATAGCAGATCTATAACTAGTAACGCTCCGGTTTGGCTGGAGACGACCAACCGTCAGTTGCAGTCGATACTAATCCTTACTATGTACAAAATAAAGTCGCTTTTTTGGCATCGAAAAAACTCTCATTACTCTATTTAATATGTCTGTCGTAAAAAATGTTCCGATGGCGGCGCCACTTACATACGACACGCTTCGTCCAAAGTACGAAACAGTGAATAGAGTCCTGTCAAAATTAGATCGTCTTCACACCACGCGATTAGTAATTCTTGACAGACCATAGATAGCACCACTGAGACGTAAGATCTGCTTTCAGAAGTGACACTTGTCATTGGTAACTAAATAGTAAAATAGAACTGACAATATAGAGCAGCTATTCCTGCCCAATGAAGCGAACGTGTTCTGACATGAGAGCTCCCGTCCCAAGTTTTCTGTTCAGACTCTACATATTTATATGTTTAACTTTGCTTGTGTCCATGGTGCCCATAACGCAGGGTCAGAGTTTTCGCTTTTATATAAATGCTAACAAATGGTATTTTGGAAATTCCACATCACAAATAGGTTTGAAATGCCTACAAACCATAGACAACGATATTTTTTGTGTACATATTGATCCGTTGTGTTCTTTAGTGTTGTTTTAAAAAAAATGATATTTTTTACGAGTTTACTATTTGATTCGTGACCATAATTTAATAACCATTCCTTTGTTTATAGAAAAAGAATATAATTTTGATATATTATTATTACCTACGGATAAGAAAATTGTGTTATTTTTTAAACCAAGTTCCTTTATGGGTAGCTGTTAAGTGTAATAAAATAATTAATAGTACGTATTTTTAATTAATTGAAAACGAAGCTTGACATAGTAAGCAAGCGAGATTTTTTTTATTATTATTATTGTGTTCAAAAATATATACGAAACTGTACAGTGGCTTTTAAAGGCAAAACATATTTTAGTGCACAATTTAAAAAAAATTACATCACATTTACATACATAATATAAAGCATAAATCGTGTGCCAAATAATTATATTCAGATTTTCTAAGTAGATACTATCATTTTCATTTATATGAGAGGAAACGAAATTTTTACGAAATAAGTATTTAATACATATTACTGACCAGAATCCAAACATGCCCGCAGCAGCGCGCCGAGTGTAACTTAGCGTTTTAATGGCGGCGCCACCTTCGCTTTGCTTGCTTTATAATGTCTAGAAAAGTTATTCGTGTTGACGCGCCGGTTTAACTTACAGATTATCCCTAAAAACTGACAGTACCATAGGGTCGGACAGAAAACAATATATTTTTTCGGAAAACGGAATTCTGACCCGTCACTGACCCCAGAAAGTTTTCATTCGCTTCTATCGTCGAATTCTCCCGCTGTTGCCTTTACAATGACAGTTAGCTTGACAGCGTGGAAGCTATTTGACTTGGTGCATCACTCAAAAGACTGATGGAAAAGTTTTAAATCTCAAAAGGCTCGATGGCTCTACGCGATATCTTGGAATTAAAAAAAAGAAATATAATATTTATAGATTGGAATTTGATCTTTGCAAATGTCTCTACTAATAGTTATTCGGACGGCCAGTTTGTGCCAAAGAGGCTGGGATGTAGTTGTGTCTCACTCTCATATTTTAAGTATTGAGGGCTATCGTTTTTGTGCTCGCCAGTTGGCACCACTGTCGCTAAAGTCTTGTCACTGTCAAGTAACGCCGTTCTATTGGCTGAAATCCAACTGTCAACATTTAGCTTTTTTATTCTGACCAATGGCGCTGCGTGTTTTGACAACGGGACTTACTCGCCAGTGGCGCCATCTAGTGGAATTTCGGTCGCGCAATAGCCCTCACGTGAAGTAAAGGGGGTTCTACATGGGCAGTATTTCTACTGCAATATGTGTCTGCAAGTGTAGAAAATGCACATAGCTGCTGTTATAGAAATCGGCTGAAACAACAATACGGCAATTGCAGCCACATGTAGCTCGTTTAGCACCTTAAACGTATATTGTGTTTATTACAAATCCATCGTCATATTTAGCGGAATTATTAAAATATGTATCCACTGTTTTGCCTCTTTGTTTTACTATAATTATGGATACAGAAAGTGACAAAACTTAGTTTAGAACATTGAAGTATTTTTATGAGTAGGGGCTTACATCATATTTCAACTTAATCGGTCCAGTAATGGCTGTGACAGACGTACGGACGGACGCACGAATGATCGTTTAAGGGTTCCGTTTTTTTTTGGACGTACGAAACCCTAGAAAGTACCTTTTTTACGCGTAAAATTGTATGTGCTAGGGTGTCATTGGATAGGTATTTCATTAACCCATACTCCGTTAAATATTCTGGTGAGATTAATCATTATTTTAGGAAGGTAGGTACTTAAGTTAAAGCTAAAATCCAAAAAAATAAAATTTAAGTTTTGCTTTTTGAAAAATATTAATTTAAAAATGTGCTAACCATCGTTGGCACTGCACACCTGTCATTAATACGAAAATGTTGATTATGATACAATATACAAATTATTAAAACTGTTGTAATTTTGAAACCTTGTAAACAAAAAATGACAAACGATATTTAAAATCACAACAAAATACATATATTAAAAGTATATTGAATGTTACGAAATTGTTATTAAAAATTCGGGCATAATATTAAATATTTTAGCTCTCTTTTAAATTGTAAATTTTATCGTTATATAATAAATGCCTTTAGTACGTCGTCTATTATTGTTAATTGCAAATATAACGTAAAGGCGAAAATTAAAATTATGTTCTGTAGTCAAATGTTGGCTAAATCCCAAGTTTAAAAAATGTAAATATATTTTGTAGGCAGTATTTAAATTAAAATGAAATTTTATCAATATACATTATTCATATTTAATCATTATTTATTTATATAACAGTTTCGAATTTATAAATATGATCTGTTTACAACTTTAGATTATTTTGATGTTGTCCTGCCTTAAATGTTTTGCATGTATGAAACAATAAAATTGATTAAAAAAACCAATGGACTTTTTTTTAACCGCCTGCCTAGCAAGGGTTATGTTTTTCGTGTGTATCTTGAATGTGTGTTTCTGTGTTCTGTAGATTTCATTTTTACCATCTCTCGAACGTCTGAGTGGATTTTGACAGTTAAGGTATCGTTAGATGTGTCTTAAAAACACAAGTGCCCGTAGATATATAGGTGTTTTAAAAAAATTAATAGATGACTGAACGCCGTACTGTAAAGATTAAAAAATAGATATTTTCCGAAACCATTGAGGGGGGTATTGAGTAAGCACCAAGTATCCGTGAAATCCACCTAATATGAAAATGGGCCCTGACTCTATCAAGTTCAAACTAAACTAACATTTGCACTATATACACCTATTTCCTTACTTTCTACATTCGGCTTGTTATTAACTTTTCATTTGTACTACTTTTTTTATTTCCTTACATATAAAAAATGATATTTTACAGGGGTTTTTTTTAATGTTATATGGCTGACAAACAGGCAAGCGGGGACACCTGTAGCCGTATTCACAATGATTCGAAACCGTTTCCGAACGATTCGACACGAAATTCGTGAGCGGCGAATCAGTGTCGATCGATTCGAAAACTGCCATTCAGAATCCCGATAGATTCCACGGAAACTACTCTCTATAACATATGAAAAATTCATCAAAATTAACTGAAACCACATTTCCCTAAGAATTTTGCGGGGTCCTTTGTCGATTCCGTATCCGAATCCGATTTCCGAGCCATTGTGAATACGGCCCCTGATGTAACGTGCTCACCATCGCCTATTGACATAGCAAGGGGCGCTACCAATGCGCTGTTATCTCTAGCCTATCTATATACTTAGCTAATGTGTTATTACCGAAAGACTTACCTACTTATAACGGACTCTACTAGTATTGCATTGTGTTACTAGTCAAATTGGTCAAAATATATAATTGAAAGTCATAAATTAAATACAGTAATGCAAATTATCTTGTTACTTTCTTTACCCCACACATTGGTAGTAGGTACTGTCACCGGTATGAGGGCACTCCGCCACGTTACAATGGCGGCGCGCCCCTCACTAAAAATCAATAATCCGCTTGTAAACAAGCCATGAACATCAAACATAACTTATCATTAGTATTTTTACAATCTAATACTTTCAATGTATTCATTTCAATGCTGGTTAATTGTTATAATCGTTTAGTCGAATAAATATATGATATTTACTGAAATAAATAGGTAATTTAGGCGTTCAAAGGTTCGAAAATGGATGCTAATGTGGGATATTCGTACCATTTGCCGTCGGGTGGATGGAATTACAAGATTCGCAACACATTGGCGCAATTCAGCGATTTGTTTAGCGAATTCAACAAATACATAGCGCCGGCATATCACCACGATCGCTGCGAGCGGTGAGTTTGCATTGTTTGTGAGTAGAATTTGCGGGGATAGTGAGTGTGTACCTACTGGATACTACCTGGATAACCTACCCTACTTGATGCGTAGTTAAGGCTGGTAATAGAGGCTGTAAAACAAGTGATTAGTGCTTTAATTAGTGATCTAATTTTCAAATACAATAGCAACAAGATACCTACTTGCCTAGTCTGTATAGGACCTAATTAAGTAACAAGTTTTCAAATAAAAAATCTTTTCATAGCTTTAACGCGCGTTCTCTATGATAACGAGACGTCGAGTCTAATCAAACGACCCAAAACTCGATGGATTTACCATGCGTAGTTTAGGAGTTCCTATGGCCACCTTCCGTCTCCATTGTCAGATCAGCTCGAAGGTATCATAACTAGCATTGTCACCAAACTTACATAAGTAGATGTACAAAATTTCAGCTCAATCGGAAACCGGAAATGGGTCAAATGTAACTGTCAAGATTTTATTACGCACAAACTTGTGAAAGTAAATAAATGAGGTATGAAAAAACGAGCTTTTCTGTTCATTCTATCGTTTTAAGTAGGTGTAGCTTTCCTAATTAACTAAAGTAGTAGGCACCTAGTTTTTAATTAGTATTTACTAAAGTAATTTTATTTAAATATATTCTAAACTACTAAACAATAAGTATTAATTGACGAATAATAAAAAAGAACCTACTAAGGTAATTTAACTGTTTTGGTTAACAGCTCTCTACCTATGGTCGAAAATATTGACTTCGGAACACTACCAACTTCAAAATTACTTTCTTACTAAACTAAACCATAATTATTTATGAACAGCCTAATTGAGATTAAGGCACATTTTTTAAATTAAATGTACTTACTTACATATTAATTGTTACATTCTATTGTAGTTACATGATTAATGAGTAGAGTATAATTATTGGACACAGGCAAAACTACTGAACGAATTATAATAATGCACAATTATAGTTCCCGCTGGACGGGACTACGCTATACAATTTGTAAATTAAAAATTTATTGCGGAAATACGAATATTACTACGAACAACTGCGAACTAGCTGCGGGTGAAAGTGTGCGGAAGCTATACCCTAGCTATTAACTAAACTCGGAGATGGAATTGAATATCAAAAGTGTAAACAAGCCCCTAGGTATAAAAATTAACCCAAGGGGTGGATTATTTAAAATTGTTTTTTTTAATATTACGACGATTATATCTCATTGGGGATGTGATAATTTTTATCGATATTTCAATGATTTTAAATATTCTATCCCTTAGGGTTTATTTTTTTAAATGGGTTTTCACTTTTAATCTTGAATTTCATCTCCGAGTAAGTATAAAAGAATGTGAAATCTATACAGCATACATTATATTTTGGGTATTTTTACACTTAAGTATGGCGTTTCTTTTTCAGATCAGTCCAGATGCGAATTTACACAATGCACAAAGGGGAGTTCGTGATGGTTTTTATAGCATTTTTTGCGTGCTTCGGACTGGGTGTGTTCATAGGATTAGCAGGTACCTAAAGACACTTGTGACGAACACCAACATTTCAAACACACACACACACTCCTTAGAGAGCAGAATTATAGAATCTATAGGTAGATTCATTTCGATCTTGGTAAGAGCAGTGAAAAAGCTCGTACGAAACCGGGCGGGCCGCTATTTAAATATTAAGTGGTATGAATCCTAAATAGATCAGAATTATAGTACTTATTAGAATTAACCTTGGGTTAAAAAATATCGAAAAATAAGACTAAGTAAGTTTCTAGGTACCTAGGTACTCTATGGCAATTGTGACCCAACTTTTCCAGCCATGCGCAGCTGTCGATATATGTTTAAATAAGTAAAGTAGGTATCCAAAATTCCAACATTACACCGGGTGTTAAGATCACTGGATCTATTCTAATGCAAAAGCTACTGAAAGACAGGTATCAAATTAAAGGTACAATGGTGAAAGGCTTGCGACTTAAAGATAGAGGGCCATCTCTCCCTGAGCAATCCACTTAAATGAAGTAATACATTACCTACCTTCTGTATGCGTTAACGTACGTACTTACTTCCAGTTAGGTACCTACTAATGTGATGCGTAGTTTCAGATAAGTGTTCTTACTCTGACTCTATGTCTGTTATCTCTTAGCTAAGGCAGTACTCGTCCAAATCATGTAAAAAGATTCGCATTACTTGCTACCTTAGTGCGTATTCTGGTTCCAACTAAGCTGTTACCGATGTCAGTACCTAGTGCAATTACGCAATTATGTCAGTGTGAAACACGTGAAATGGTAGGAACGTTCTCTTTCCTTACTAAGTACCTACCAACTTGCGTAAAATTCCGTAAACTGTAGGTATCTGTAAAGGATACCTACGAGGAAGTCCTCGAAACTTTTCTAGCACGTCGCCATAACTTGTGATCCCTCCAGGGCCATCGCCAACCTCGACGACATCCACTGCGGCGAGCAGCATCCTGGGCAACGCGAGTATGTACGAGGGCCCCTTCCGGCTGCGCAGCCCCGCGCTGGGCACGCGCGTGCAGCAGCTCTGGCTTATGGCGGAAATACTCACCAATAATAATGATGGTCAGTACCTTGTGGCAATAAAGCGACAAATAACAAAGCCTTTCGTGGTTGTTCACTACACTTTCACTACACATATTATCGGGTTTGTTACCACGGTTAGTATTGGTTCTCGTGACCATAATGCATGCAACTGCGTCGAAATATCGAGGTAAACCGTGGCAACAAACCCGATCATGATAATATGTGTAGTGAAAAATCTTTGGCTTTGGCCTGATTATGCGCTGTGTGTTAAAAGAAAGGTTCACAAATGTTGAAGAAATGCAAGCTCATTTCTCAAGTACGTGTACATACTTAAATAGGTGACATTATTGTTTTTTCTTTTTCAGAGGAAATATTCGACAAGAGTTTCCAGATTAGTATATCCATAGACGGTGTGCTAAGCGACCATAAAACAATTAACTTAATGCCAGAAAGTCCAGCCACTAATCGGTGAGTAAACACGTTACCTATGTTATGTCTGGAAGACTTTGCGTTTCAAACGTACCATATCAGTATTGTTAAAAAAAAAAACAATATTATGAAGTCCCCTAAAGTGAATCCAAAAATACTGTAGCGTGCGCGTGGTGAGTCGTAATCGTGATGCGTTGTTGTTGCTATTTCACACACTACATGAGGTTAGATAGAGACAATAAGACTTGAGAGATTCACCACAAACCACTCTAGCACAGTTTAGAAAGGATGCGTCCGTATGGAGACGCGGAGACTGATGAATGCCGGGGTCTTTACGGCGCATTTCGGCATTGCCTTTGAAGATAATGCTCCTTTCTATACCTACTGTGGCAATCACAGTCTATAGTTTATACCATAAGTACTTGTAGGTGCTCACTGTATAAACTTAACCGGATGTGTTTCAAATCAAACGCGTTACGACTACGACACACCATACCTACACCACAGCTCAGTATCGCACCTATTTCTAGCTTTACCCCAATAATAACTGAACATGAAAGCACACCTAACTGTATTAATACGCTCTGTAGATTACGTACGTGCTGCTACGTTTAGCTACTTTCGATCGACTGTTTTCCTACTACGTCATTGTCATCCTTAGCGACGCTGTGGAGGAATTATACCAGCTTGTATTTAATTTGAATCTTATGTTCGGATAAAATCATGCAAACCTAATTTGACGCACTTCCCGGCGTTCAATTAAGCTGTATGGTTTAAGTACCGATGTAACTTGGTGGTTCCGATCCCCAGTATGACCAAATCTATCCAGCCAAAGTTCAATCACACCAGACCAGATGAGTGTGTACATCCTACCGAAACCCATCAGCCAACCCAACTCTAGTTCCCTAGCCCTAATGAAGCTTTTTTTTTATACCATCAAGGTGGCAAACAAGCTTACGGCCTGCCTGATGATAAGCAGTCACCGCAGCCTATGGACGTTTGCAATACCAGGGGCATCACCCACGCGTTGCCGACCCCGTAAAAACCTTTAACCCATTTCTTGAAGCTTGCACTTAAAGACCCAACCTGCGGGATCCCGCATACATTTTGCGGGACTAATGTCGATCGAAAATTTTGAGGGATCCTGCTGGAATGGCGGGATTACAGAGAAGCGTTGAGTGTACTGTCTGGCTGGACCCTGGCTAAATGATGCGAGGGCGCGGTAGAGAGAACAGGGATGATGACTGGGTCAACATTTTATAATTGTAATTGGTCTGTCAGTTAGATTATAAAAAAAATTTGACACGTATTTTCTATTTATTAAATTAACGAATACTTACGAAGCTAAAGCGTATCAAAGATTCGGAGTAGGGGATCGTGACGTCACTTCTGAATAAAATTTCACCTCAGGCGTGACGTAACGCAACATTTCAACGCACTGTATTGGCGTTATTTTTTTTTGTGTAACAAAAGAAAAAATGTCCAATATTTTTTGATAATCTACCTGACCAACCAAACATTTTTTTTCAGTCATCATCCCTATTCCTCTCCCGCACCCCTAGCTTATTCAGTCAAGCAAATACCTGCATTAAAATTATGACAGGCCACACTGTCGAAACAAGAATCCATTATATATGCCTACCTATCCTAAAGCCCGATCTAACCCAAGGTCTGCCCTCATGCCCAAAAAACACTAATTGCTACAGTAGTATACCTACTTAGGTGATATTAAATGTCGGATGATAATGACGAAAGGTCACAGGCACTCCTAAACTACATATGATAAACCCACTGAGTTTGGGCTCGTTTAATTTGTTTTGACTAGTAGGTACTCTGACTGATCGTAGATGATAGCCAGTTAAAATAGAACGGTAGCAGCATGCTCGTGACTTCTTTCGTGCGCGTAGGTAATTGTATGACTATATGGCACTACGGTTTAGGTACGAGAAGCTGCCAGAAGACTACATTGCCCCAAAAATTATCGAAATTATCGATTATTTTCAAAATAAACATTCGGAATATTCGATCGTCTGTTCGGCATCACCTCCTCAGCAGTATCGTCACTTACCATCAAAGTACCTCTTAGTATTCGGCGCCGGCAAGAATAATGGCGGCAAAATGCTTACCTCATCATATCAGTCGAAAGACGCTGAGCATAGGCGTCCCCCAGTGATCACCACAAAGGCCGGTCCCATGTCTTCCGCATCCAGCTGGTACCTGCCATTATTACCAGTTCGTCGATCGATCTTGTAGGAGGCCAACCCACGCTGTGTCTTCCGGTACGTGGTCGCCACTCGAAACCTTTACTGTCTCATCGGAAATCTGTTGTTCGAGCTGTGTGCTTACCTAGTTTAATGTGAAAATTCAATGTTAACCACTCCCACCCATCCCCAGCACGCACCACCTGCAATGCGCGCGCGCGACGTGCTCGCCGCTGTCCGTGCTGCACCTCGGCTCGCTCACGTACACGCGCTACGACCTGGTCGTGCGGCTTCACGGCCTGGCCGGGTTCCATAGGCGCTACCAAGTCAGGGAGGTGGTGTTCTATGTGAGTTAGCTTTATTGTCTAAACGGGGACCCAGGAAGCGATTGACTTCGCCAAGTCGGGTGCCAGAGCCAATGGCTCCGACGTGAAGATGCTGAAGACCGGTCTGCGCAAAGTCGCGAGTAAAATCTAGATTGGCAGCTAGCCAACTAGCTAGTAGTCACAATCTTACTTCCTTTTGACAATCCTTTCTACTGCTGCGCCTGCTATATGTAAAAAATATTTGGCTGTACCTGTGTGAATATCAATAGGCATCAGGACCAATGAAAAGAAGCGTGCGTAGAGCTGTACGCCACTCCATGCGCAATGGAGTTGCTTACTTTCCAATCTCTTTAATCTTCGATTAGGTTCACTGCAAGTGTGTATGTATGTTATAAGTATGGAAACGGCGAATGAAAACACTGCGATAAGACCCGCATGAGTGAAAATCGAAATTCAGTAACACTCATATAATTATTTAATAAAAATTTAACTAAGGCCGCGATGGCTATGTGTGGTAACACTTCAACACATTTACAAAAATTACATTTTCCAGTTCAAGACGTACAATCCTGGCTTCACACAAATGGAAACCTGGTTCAGATTCATCTTCCTAATGGCGACGTTCGTTGTATCTGTAAGTAAAAATAATAAAAATTGGACATGCATTAACTTTAATAAATCTGTTAAATAGATCCACCAGTGCGTCTACGTAAAACTTTTGTCAACGGGTCTGGCTGGATCGGTTCGTGATAGGGTTGGGATCGGGACATAAATGGGTCAGGATCGGATCACGAACGGATCGGGATCGGTTCGTAAATGGGTCATCGAACGACGGTCTATCGAAAAGCTAGTCCTTGGTTTTGCCGATAGCTCCCATACTACGACAGAGAGAGATAGAGGATAAGAAAATAACAGACAGACAAGAAGTAAGGATAACAATAACATGGACTGACTTTTCGTTCGACGATTCGGGATGGAATCTGTTAATGAACGTTTTATAATACCCATTGGAAGCTACGATACCACAAACAAGCAGACCACAAACTGCTTCAAAAAGATTTCTTGCTTAAATTAGGTATATAATGTAAGTAGTTGTAAAGTTAAGGAAAATTATAAAATGTTTTACTGTAAAACTTGTAAGTGTACTTTAATATAAAATCAAAGTGGAAGTTAAATGGAACGCCTAGTAAAAGTTGATGAAATCTTCCTGTGCGACCTATTCGATAAACGTGTCTTTTAGGTATAACGACACCTCAGTCAAAATCGCCAGTTTCATTAATAAACCAATCAGTGGCAACACTCTATTAATGGCCAAAGCAAGGCGATGTGCAACACCATCCATACCCAACGCGTTGTGCTTGGCGTTGAGTTTGACACCGCATTAGAGAAAGCATTTGAAATCGATTAAGTGGTTTCAGATATTACACCCATCATCCAAAGTAATATCTATACTACTTAATATTAGGTTAGGTTAGCCTTTAAAACAACTAAAGTTAATTTAGTATTAAGGCCAAAATTACATTTGTAAAGTTTGCATAAGTTTTACACGTAAGGTACGTGAGGAAAACTTACGTAAAAACGACTACTTACGTATCAACCTATCTTTGTTCCAGTGTTGGTTCGCGCACTCCCTAAGGAAATATTCGATGCAAGACTGGGCCATCGAACAAAAGTGGCTGTCAATACTGCTGCCCCTGCTTCTACTTTACAATGGTATGGTCTGCCCTTCGTACCTATACCTAACTTTCCGTACCATTGCCGTTTAGGCATTATATTGATACGGGATTTTGCCTCAAATGCTTTTCACTTTCATTGGATTGGCCGTAAATCCTTATAGGTAGGCCTGTACAGGCTGTAACCTACTCTGCTGAAAGGCATGCTCTTTGGTTCATGCCGGCTCGCCAAAAAGGTAGATTGAGTGTCTCCATCTACGAATAATGAATTATCATCCAACATAGTTCCGTTTACGGTTCGAGTCATAGAAAGTTTTAGAAAGAGCCAATAACGGGAAAATCCTGAAGTGACAAGTAAAACATATTTGGATTTTCTCACATGATTGAACGTGATAGACACCCCAGATTATTAAGGTAGTGACCCCATCGGGGGGATATCCTATTCTCAAAGCCTTTCAGACACCGTTATCGCTATAGTCGAAGTATCTTTAATGTTATTACAGACTGACTGACACACACCGCTCATCAATATTCTAAGGCAATTCTAGCAGACACGTTATGCAATAAAATTTAAAAACCGGCTTCAAATCAGGGGTAGGGGTTGAACGTCACGCGAACAAAGTCGCACCGGGTCCACTATTAATATTAAAACAGACAGGGGATTTGAATGTTATAAAAATATTTTGTACTTTGGCGGTGCTATACAAATGGTTTTTCGACTATTCGGATCGAAATCGTGTCCCAATGAGCAAGTGTGTTCGCCAAAGTACACGAAAAAAATTATTTGTGTTCGCAGACCCACTCTTTCCGCTGCGGCTGGTCTCCGGCGGGTGGTTCGCGCCATTGATGGACACTACATTCCAGACGACGTTCCTTGCGGCTGTCATGTTGTCTTGGCTCGCGCTTTACCATGGCTTGAGACAGGTAAGGGCTTCAATACAACATCCCTTTTCATATAACAGGGGGAGGCAAACGAGAAAGACGGTCACCTGATGTGATCACCGCCATCTGCAGGGTCGCGAATAGGGTTGCCAACTTTTTTAAGACCAAATATTTTCGGATTTAGAAGCCATAAAAATATAGTAGGTAGAGAATTAATCAAAAAATATATAGTAGGTTTTTAAATAAAATGTACGTACCTATATTATTTCTTAAATGTATATATTCTGCTACATTGAGCTTATATAATATTCGATTTGCAACAGGAATTTTTTTATTTTGAGGATCTTATGGACGCGTTTCGTTTTGCGGTAAGTGGTAATGTTGTGCTAATTAAATATAGTAGTTTCGCCTACTATATTTTATTTTTTAATTTATAGTAGGTAGACTCCTAATATAGTAGGATACTATATTATATAGTAGGGTACATCAGTATTATACAGTAGTCGCGAATGAATCTGAACCTCCAAACTTTTTTATGAGAAACAAGCCGTTCTCAGTGGCGTTCACGCTAGCTCATCTTATACTGGATTTGAGTAGGTCGATATATGCTGTTGACTGACGTCTATTATTTGGAATCAGGACACTTACGCGAATCTATTTGTGCGAATCAACACTTGCATGAATGGACATAACGTGCGAATGGACATTTGGATGTATCTCACAATGAACGTTATCTTTGGAACCGTAACAGACAGGTACTGGAAATTTTCATAGACTTTCATTTCTATGGCCGCTATTACAACAAATAATAAACAATTTTAAAAAGAAAATTAAGGGGATCCCCTATTTTTTATAGCGTTTGTAAGATGGGTTTTGTTATTACTCTATCGTAGTAACAGCAACACATACAAGAAACATTGTTTAATTATAGTGCTAAGTTAATACTAAAATATAACAACAAGTAACAAAAACCGGTCAAGCATGATTCGGAATCGCGCATCAAGTTAATGTAATAGAAGACGAATTACATGTAGCTCTGGGATTAAAATCTTGTTGGTAACCTGATAATTATTGTGTTAATGGTACAGAACCCTTTACATGACAGTTAGACTCGCACTTGGACGGTGGTATAGTAAGTAATGAGGAGTTTTCCAGTAGGTATTGATAGTTGGTCTCAAAAAGCATAAATAGATGGCGCTCCTACAATTTTGATAATCTTTTTATAATCTGTATGATGGTGGCAGTGATTTCATGCAGCCAACTAATACTAAACTTAAAAATAAAATGTTTATTAATATAAACATAATTGTTAGAGGTTGAACGAAGTGTAAAAAGAAATATTTATAGAAGTTGGCACTATGTTAAATTATTATTACAACCTCTAAAATGGTTGAAAACTATTGACAAATACAATATTATCCAATACAACGTACCCAGTGTTTATATCCTGTTTGCTAAGAACCTATTTCAAGCGATTATCAATTACCAAAATTGTCGGAGCGCCATCTAGTGAGTGGTTAGGAATGCTTTAGATACCTATTGGAAAACTGCTCATTGTAGCATCGGGAAGAACCGTAATTTTACATTTTTAAATTTCATGATTTGTTATTTTAGTCCATGTCCATTCACGGAAATGTCTTTCGCGCAAATATCTATTCGCACAAGTGTCTTTCACGCAAATGTACCAGGAGCTCTATTTTTGAATCGCACGCCTCGATTTGAATAGTTTTCATATTTGATTTTCGCCATGGAAAATTCATTATTTTTAAACCACAACCACAAACCGAAAGAGCATGGGTCAAAAATAGGCAAAATAAGCATCATGCATCAAAATATTTCATGCCGAAAATCAAAATTGAAAACCGTTCGAATCGAGGCGAGCGATTCAAAAATAGGGTTTTAGATCCCTATCATTTGTATTGATGGCGATCACACGCCCTCTCGTTATCCGACAACTGAATCCTAATGAGCAGTTTTCCAATAGGTATCTAAAGCATTCCTAACCACTCACTAGATGGCGCCCCGACAATTTTGGTAATTGATAATCGCTTGAAATAGGTTCTTAGCAAACAGGATATAAACACTGGGTACGTTGTATTGAATAATATTGTATTTGTCAATAGTTTTTAACCATTTTAGAGGTTGTAATAATAATGGAACATAGTGCCAACTTCTATAAATATTTCTTTTTACATATCGTTCAACCTTTAACAGTTATGTTTATATTAATAAACATTTTATTTTTAAGTTTAGTATTAGTTGGCTGCATGAAATCACTGCCACCATCATACAGATTATAAAAGATTACCAAAACTGTAGGAGCGCCATCTATTGATGCTTTTTGAAACCAACTATCAATACCTACTGGAAAACTCCTCATTGGTTTCCGTACCCTATCATTGGCTACGGGACTGTATCCCTGACAAACCCAGAAACAGCGGTGATATCTAGCGAACAATAACTTCGTATCGACAATCGGAAAGTTATCATTTCGTGATGGTTTTATTTTTTTGTGTGTAAGCGATGGTTAGATACCTATTCCTTATCTTCTTAAATAGTTAAACCGAACCAACAGATATCAGAAAACTATTCTAAACTACAGGATAATTAATTGCTCTCCTATAAAAATATTAAATGAACACCAAAAACATAGGTTTGCACACTAAATGTACGTTATTGAGATTAATTCTGTCAGTGTATAAAAAAACTTTTTTGGTTTCAGTTAAATATTACAGTGTAGCCCAGGCGAAATACGAATACGAGATCTGACTAATGCCCAACAAGCCGGTTGTTGTTTTATTATGTACCTATGTATGTCCTCACTATGTCGTCATCTCTCCCTTGGCATTAATGTCCCGGTTCTGTTCTGGCGCATAATAATTCGCATTTTCGGTAGGTACTAAAACAGCGAGCAAGCAATTTTATACGCCGAATTAAATTGTCTTTGACCTTGTTCTTAGTAGGTGGAGAAATTAGGTTGCGGAAACCTTGACTTTAACATATAGGTAGGTACATAATTGCCCTACAAGAATATTGTGATAGGAAGCAACCATTGACATTGTAGCCGTGGTGCTGGTGACTAGTATCTTACGCTCGTCTTGTAGCAATGCGGATGATGCAGGTTTAATCCCATTGGGTGGGGTCTCTCTTGCCTCCTTTCGTTAACATTAATTAGGTGTTAAGGGGATACTACACGCACGATATTTATCGTGATACACGCAGGATCACGATATTTATCGAGTGTGTAGGATCCACGGATCGTGATCCGGATCACAGGATTTCTAGAAAAACATAAATCCACGATCCGTATCGACGATACGTATCACGATAAATATCGTGTGTGTAGCATTGGCCTTACGGATCTGTCACTAAACCCGTTCATAATTTGAATTCTAAATGATTTTTACTAAATGTTGAACCATAACGGACGTTTAGTTAACTGATATTAGCACAAAGCGGCGCCTCCTGTGAGAATTTTGTTCGCACATCTCGTTCGCTTATTTGTTACGCGCCCATCGTAAGTTAATACCAAGCTAATAGAAAGAAAGGTGAACTGTAGGCTAATTACGTAACTCTGTTGTCAACAATTCTCTGATTTCAACTATGTAAATTGTTACTTGTGCGATTTCGTATCATCGATTTCATGGATTCATTTTTTTTTTTATGTTATAGGATAGGCAAACAGGCAAGCGGGCCACCTGATGGAAAGTGGTCACCACTGCCTATAGACATAAGCAACACCGAGACTATCGCCAATGCGTTGCCCACCTCTATAACACGTTACTCCGGCAGCAAAAAGGCAAATATCCCTCCACTGCCAAAGCCGAGCCTCCCCAAATTCCCACCCCACGGAGCTCTGGAAACCTTACTCACCGGCAGAAACACAATTCTATTTAAAAGAGTATTGTTTAGCTGCGGTATAACAGTAATATATAATAGTAATAATCAGTTGCTAACAAAGTTCCATTACAATAAACTGAAACTAATATATCATACGTAATCACATAAGTAACAATTTCAATAATTAAAATCAAAGAATTGTTGGCAACAGGGTTATGTAACTAGCCTACTGGGTGACTGTTAATCATTGACACGCTAAGAGGAAGTTACTCGTATAAATATTAACCGCAAGCTGAGTGTGTAGTCCCCTGTCTGCATGGCTCCTTTTCGAATTGATGTGCAGATTCTAATATGCCACGTGTTTTGTGGTGAAGGAAACCGAGCTAACATTAAATCATCTCGTCTTGGCGTTAATGTCCCGGCCTTGACCATGATCCAGGATTTGGCAGATCAGATAATTAAAGTGAGACAACTGCCATTTGACCTCCGTGACCCTGTTTCATGGGGAACCAGATTGGTCATGGTTACACGTTCAGTTGCCTGACTGTGCAGATTTCATCACGATGTTATGCCTCAATACACCGTAAGAGCATCAGTTAGCATTAAACGAATGTACATAACTCGGAAAAGAGTCATTGGTACATGGCCACAATGGGATTCGACCCCGGTACCTCTCGCTTACGAGTCGGATACCTTAACCACTCGACCACCGACGCTCCTGACCGTCAGCCGAGCCAACATTGTGGGTTCCTAATTTTCTCTCACCAAGATGTATTTAAAAGCAGGACCGTGTTTCCTCGGAGCACTCTGGGCACATGCACTGGGCATGTATTTTTCCTTCTCTCGAACGACCCGTCTAAGAGCTTTAATCTGCACTCCTTACGCACAATCTTGCGCTTCCGTCCCTTAAGATCATTATACCATTATGGAAAGCCTTATTAATAGAGGCTGTGGTTTCCAAGGCATCGAACCGATTTTTAAGTAGGTACCAACTGGAAAAAATTTGAACCGGCTATGGTCTGATGCAGTGGTTTGGGACTTCAAAAAACTTTTTATTTCCAGTTTGAACTGATATTCAAAGTCTCTGAGACAAGTCGGTGATCGCTACCTACGTTGAACTTGTTGTGATAAACAACAAGTGATTTTTTTATCCTTAATTTGAACGATTTATGCTATAATTCAGTGCCAGACTTAGCCACGTCCACTAAGCTTCCTCTGGGGCTTTCTTGAAGAACCAAATTTGTTAAGAATGGACCCAAGAAATTAACTTGCATTTGCCACCTATGGTTTCTGCATCCGAAGCAATGTGGTCCTACTTTTAAATCGATGTAGTCTATGCTCCCACTAGGAAAGTAACAATTTCCCACATAGCACAACTATATACCACTAAGGCGGCAAACAAGCTTACGGCCAGCCTGATGGTATGCAGTCACCGCAGCCTATGGACGTTTCCAATACCAGGGGCAACACCCACGCGTTGCCGTAAAAACCTGTTCATCCCTTTCTTGAAGAACTTCATGATGTACTCTCCAGGAAAACCTATCCATGTAGCAACTTGTGTCAAATGTATACAACAATGAGGAGTTTTCCAATAGTTGGTTTCAAAAAGCGTCAATAGATGGCGCTCCTACAATTTTGGTAATCTTTTTATAATCTGTATGATGGTGGCAGTGATTTCATGCAGCCAACTAATACTAAACTTAAAAATAAAATGTTTATTGATATAAACATAACTGTTAAAGGTTGAACGAAGTGTAAAAATAAATATTTATAGAAGTTGGCACTATGTTCCATTATTATTACAACCTCTAAAATGGTTGAAAACTATTGTCAAATACAATATTATCCAATACAACGTACCCAGTGTTTATATCCTGTTTGCTAAGAACCTATTTCAAGCGATCATCAATTACCAAAATTGTTGGGGCGCCATCTAGTGAGGAATGCTTTAGATACCTATTGGAAAACTGCTCATTGTCATGTTGGGAATACAAAATATTACATGTATATAAGTGGGTAATTCGGTTTCAATTCTGTCAGTTCCTTTACCTATGTCCTATAGGTATCAGATCCGATGATACTGAATAAAGCTGATGAACCACAGACAATCCCAGACGACGAATCCTACCGTTGATCCGACAGTTGATCGTCGGAAGTTGTATATATGCCGTGAAAGTTGGCACATTTCTCTAGCGCGATGCAGGACGGTTAGCGCCATCTATGTGCGGATGCTTGCCAACCTTGTGTTCGTGTACTCGTAAAGTGAGTATTGTTGAAGTTCCCTGTTGGAGCGATAGATGTCGCTACAGTACTCCCCCCCGGAGACTGGAGGTCGATACCGAAGCGAGAACGCTGAAGCTGACGTATGAAGCGTAGTGAGACTGGGTGGGGACAGTGAGATGCCGCAGGTGAACGACCAGGAAGCACGCGTCCGTGCCAACTATGGTCAAGGCTGTGACTGCTGTGTGCGGGAGTCAGGTAGGGAAGACGTAAGGATCACGTCGGGGTCACCACTTTGGCGGTGCAGGATAAGGTTGCCGCCAATGTTGGCAAGCGAAGATGGGGAGAAGGTGGAAAAGGGTAATTACCCACCTGGCCGGGTGTTGTGACCAGGGGACCAAGGGCCCGACAGTTGATCGTCGGAAGTTGTATATATGCCGTGGAAGTTGGCACATTTCTCTAGCGCGATGCAGGGCGGTTATCTATGTGCGGATGCTTGCCAACCTTGTGTTCGTGTACTCGTAAAGTGAGTATTGTTGAAGTTCCCTGTTGGAGCGATAGATGTCGCTACAGGTTCCTCTCCCGGGCAGTCAGCAAAGAGTCATCGACGTAACACAGGACACACGTGCCTTATAGAAGAACGCCACGCAGGACGCAATTGTATCCGTTGTTACACAAAAGTGAAACCAACACTGGCCCCTGCGGAGCCCCTGACTCCAACCTTTGCCGTGTGAGCACCCCGTCTCTGTTGACATGTAGGGCTACCCGGATCTCCAGGTAGACCCTTAACAGTGACTGGAAATATAGAGGCACCCCGTGGTACCGAAGTGTTTTTAATATTGTGGAGTAGGGGATGGATTTAAAGGTATCGGCTATATCAAACGACGGCCAACAATCCCTCACCCCTCTCCGCAGCCTCGAACGGCAGGCTTTCAAGCCTTGCCAAGGGGTCTATAGTAGACCGCGACATGGGTTTACGGAAAGGTCAAATTGATTTCCAACAGATGGTTGTTACGGCGAGAGGTGATCACGCGCTCAACAGTTTATAAACTTCATCCTGCATGACGATGGGTCGTTGCCTCAAAGGATATGTTGGTATGTACATTGTACGTACAAGAAACGTAGAAACAATTTCTACAAGGAGAAACAACTTCACTATATTGAAGTTATTTCTCTGGATTCTGGTGGGGTGGGCAGCATTTGGAAAGTTGCGTCATATATTTTATCACGGATACCACAAAGCCTGAAAACGAATATTCAATCAGTGCATCTTGCCCGTTATTACCTCTGGAATGGAAACGTGGATACTGATACTGAGACTATTCCACAAGGTAAAGGTAACTCAGCGGGCGATAAAGCGAGCTATGCTCGGTATTTCTCTGAGGGTTAGCTTATGTAGCAGTGAGCTGGGTATCTATATAAAAAAACACTAGTTGAAACGACAGCCTTTGTTGGGCTAGACGTGGTGTTCTCGAGTGGAGGCCACAATTGCCCTGCCTCTAGATGGGGCGATGATCTGTCTGGCAGTGACTGGATGTGCAAACTGAGGACCGGTTTTGACCGGTCCGCCTTCGCGTCGCGCCTTTAGGGAGGCTTCCGGCCAGAAGCGGACTGCGCTGTAAATGATGAATAGACAAGGGTTCGTAGAAATGAATACATACATTTGATATATCATATTGCAACTGGACCAGACCGAGCATGCGCTCAGAAATTGTAAAAATTTAGAAAAGGCAACTTAAATATCATTGTAACCTGTGTGGACACTGCGCTTGAATTACTTATTTGAGGCACAATAAATTAATATCTATTCTCGCGCGCATTCATCGCCTCTCACTTGAGACTGGTATTGTGCCTATGTCGTGGAAGCTTGCCAATGTGCAGCCCGTGCCCAAAAAAGGCAGCCACGCCGACCCTGCCAACTACCGCCTTATTTCGGTCAGTTCCATACTTTGTCAGATTATGGAACGTGCACTGAACAACAAACTCCTTGCGCATCTTGAAGGTAGCGATCATCAGTACGGATTCCGCCATGTCGGTCGTCTGGGGACCTTCTGGTGTAGGTATGCCATACATTTATGGAGTGAGACCATTGAGAGACATGGCGAGGCCCTTGCTGTGTCTCTTGATATATCCAAGGCCTTTGACAGGGTTTCTGCAGGCCTTCTAAGCAAGCTTCCTTTTGGCTTTTGCACCTGGATATCGGATTTTTAAAGTAAACTTTAAATCCGTGTACTTATCGATGGCTGATATGATATCTGATGGATAGATATCTGTCAGACGCAAAAGGCAACTGGGACGATATTCAGTCTTATCTAGAGCCCATGGTTGATGGTTTGGAGGAAGCTCCCTAGCGGTTCCTGATGAAGACGAAGCCAATTTGGTGGCGTTCAACACAAACAAAATTCAGGCGTGTTTGTTTTCCGCCAAAAGGAGTAAATTTCGTCTAACAAAACTTTTCGGGATGTACCTGTGGAATTAACCGACAACCTACAGTTCCTTGGTGTTGAGCTATCTACAAATCCTACTTCAGTCAGTACAGACAGAACAGCAACTATATAACTTGATATCCTCTCGAAGGTTAGGCGGTACTTCACTTCAGAGCAGTTGCTTCAGTTATGTCAAACACAAGTCATATTCTGCATGGAGTACAGCTGCCACTTCTGAGATGGATCAGCTAAGTATCAACTGGCGGCTTTGTATTCAGTAGAAAAACTAGCAAAGCAGATAATGTGTAAAAACCCGCAATTGATTGAAGCTAAGCTGCAGAGCCTCGAGCATCGGCGTAGGGTTGCGCGTCTGCGTTGCGGTCTTCTACAGATTACAGATTGGTGGATGTCCTTACCTATCTACGAATAGGCATTCCACAATAAAGCATCTACCTACCCCAGAATTATTGAAAATTCTTTCTATTCATTACAAACTTGATTTACAAATAGGTAGATCCGTATATTTTGCGAAGGATGTAAAGCGAACCATTTTATTTTAAAAAACTTCACAGAAGTGATTTTGATAAACTTAGAAGTAAGACAAATTGATTAAATACGATTTATTATTAAACGTCTCACCATATTGATTGTACAACGCCCTAATGAAAAACCGTCACTGTTCGGCGTAGGTAGGTACCTACTCTACCTACATCTGATTAATGTTATCTTTTTCAAGTTTTAATAACATAATTTTATATGTGGGTATGCTGGGTATTAGCAAATGACACAATCTAAATAAAAGCAATGGTAGGTAGCCCAACTTAGCAACAATAAAAAAATGTTGATAAAAAATAAAACCCCACTTTAAATTACAAATAAGTGAAATATAAACTTATTATCATACAATACGAGTAAGTTAGATATCATTATTTTTAGACTCGGTGCCAGCACAGTAATGTTCATCAGGGGGAGGACACGGAACACAGAAAAGTTTTCTGTTTTCTATGGGAGAGGAGGGGGAGGGTTGCTGTGTAGCACCCACTCCAAAAATAATTATGGGAATGGGACCACCTGGGAAGTATACCCTTTCAAAACAAAAAAGGATTTAGTAAATCGGTCCAGCGGCGTCTTCAAGTAATCACGGAAAATACATTTAAAAAATTAAAGGTTCTGACGAATTAAGAACCGTCCTCCTTTTTTCTAATTCGGTTAAAAATTTACAAAACTATTATACAAAGAATACCTACTCGCGCCACGAGGCTGTGTAATGAAGTACACCATCAACAGGAGAGCAAACGACGTAGGTAATATTATATCGCGATACAGCCGCGCGTTTCTCCGATGAATCAACAATCGCCTACACATCGCTAGCGCTCCGCTGTCGTGGTTTCAACACAACTTGTGGCGGAGTCATTAGACTGGGAAAGAAAATTGACTCAGATGCCCAATATAAATTCTACGATTTACTAAATTGATATTCACATACATAATTCAATATGACGATGAATGCTAAACGTTAGAAATGTTAACATCACTTAAAAAGAAAAATAACGGATATTATTTGTTACAGAACGAGAGAGGACTCCTGTCTTTCTATCTGTTCAAGTTGATTGTCATCGGGCTGGTTTGGATGCCAGCAATGGTGCTGACAATCTGGCAAAAATACTACGCTTATGATGACCCCACGTTTAACTACATGACGAGCCCTAATTATCCTGTGAGTAAATTATACCTCACTTCTTACCTAAATAGATAGCCCTAGTTTGTAGAATATAATAATTACAACCAATTTCTCTTACAGGTTGTTAAAATAATGTTCTTCAGTGCCGTCACGCTGTACTTCCTATATTTACTCATTTTGATAATAAAAGCATACAGTGACCTGAGAAACATGCCATTTTTCGGTAAGTGACACCCCTGTCCCGTCGTTTCTAGCCGAGTCCCATACCGTATCGTAGCACCGCTAGCTAGCCAAAGCCGCAGTAAAGTGTCATTCAACTACGGCTAACCCAAAATGGCGGCAGTATCAAGATGGCGGATTAGGGAACGCGGGAAGAAACCGGTCTCGAGGGTGCTCAGCTCAAGGCGCATTAGATAGTAACTGATGTAGTACTGGTATTTCTTCTTTAACAATCACTCGCTTTTGCTTGAAGCCAAACTGCATTATTAGTCCGGTCAAAGTAGACATTTGAAATAACAAAAATTGGGGGAGAGCCAAATTTTGGTGGAGACCGTGGGTTCACCATTAGAAACAAAGTGTCAAAAATCCCCATCGATCCTATGTGTGCGTCAAAAGTTATTTGGGGTCAAAGGTCAAAATTTCGGGTTTTGTGGATTTTTCTCAAAAATGGTAAGTTTTTTCAAAAAGTAATTCGGACTAAAATTGTCAAGTCACTTACCGTAGATCTTAAAATTATCTACAAAAATGGTTCCTATGATTTTTTTCTAGGAATCACCATCCCTGAAATATCGCGATTTTAAGAGTCACATTTTATATGATATACACAGATACGCCACGTATATAGGTACATAGACAGGCACTCAAGACAAGAAAAATGCCTATTTGTGTCTCTTTTATGTGTAAACTATACTATTCTGAAAATATATATTCAAATCATTGTCAGTCCCTTACTGAATCCCCTCTACTCGCATGGCTTTGAATAACATCTGGCTATTCCATTGTCCGTGCGGTGTCGTTCATATACCTGCTTCTTTTAATGTTAAACGTTCTGTTCAAGTGAATATACGTTTTTATTACAAGCGTTTTCCATTTAGGTTATTTGGACTGTTCTGTATCTCGAAAAAATGTCACAATCTTGCTTTATTTGCAATAAACTTTTGAGTGAAGATGAAACCATTGTAGTTAGTCGTGGAATACCAACTTTAATCGATGCAAGTGTCGCGAGAGGTGATGACTTTGCTGATTATTTAAGAATACCTAAAGTTACATGGAGTAGGCCTACCGGGGAAACCACGTTAAAAAAAACGCGCCAAGTACACTACCTCACGTGGTGGCGTGGAAAATGTGTGCATATCACATAGAACATGACTCTTAAAATCGCGATATTTCAGGGATGGTGATTCCTAGAAAAAAATCATGGTTTCAATTTTTGTAGATAATTTTAAGATCTACAATTTTAGTTTGAAGTACTTTTTGAAAAACTTACCATTTTTGAGAAAAATCCACAAAACCCGAAATTTTGACCTTTGAGCCCAAATAACTTTTGACGCACACGTAGGATCGATGGGGATTTTTGACACTTTGTTTCTAGTGGTGATCCCAAGGTCTCCACCAAAATTTGGCTCTCCCCTAATTTTTGTTATTTTTGTCTATTTCTTTGTCTACTTTGACCGGACTATATCTGGGCCCAATTATAAAATAGGTATAGGTACCTACTCTGATTTTTAATTCGAGTGAGTAAAAGGCAAAACTGTCAGATAGGAGTAAAACTTTTTATTTTTTTATTTTTGTACTACTAACTTGTTATTGTCATTTTACTACTCGAATTATAAATCATAATTACACGACACAATATGTTTTCTTGCAGATATTCGACTAAAATGCCTATCATTAATTGTTGGGACCGTCACATTTATTACCACGATACTGGCTCTGCAAGGCTGGGGTCCGGCAGCTCTGCAGGATCATTGGGCTTCCCAGCCGAAGATCCACTACGACACATCAGCTCCGTTCATGGCTCTTTACGGTCTATTCAATTTCAAGATGTACATTCTAGCCTATTTATTCTCGCCTAGCGGAGGATCTATTCATGGTGAGTGAGAAGAGAACGTAAATACTTGACTAACATAAAACTGTACTTGAAGGTTGTTCTAACCGGAGACATTTATCACACTTGTTTGGCCGCGACGTGATTGAGAACAATATTCGCGCAACAAAGTTAGCTTAAATGCAAGATGCAAAGGCACAGTGTGCGTAGGTGGCTCCGTTCTATTCTACGATGCGCTTAATAGGGACTTGATGCTGGAAAAAAGTGGGGATCCGGGGCGTACTCCTGTTCTATTTATCAGGATCGTAACCACGGCGCTTGTAACTGACGTGTGTATATTATTACGGCCATCTATATAGGAAAGATCAGTGTGCAAGTGCACACAATGAAGCTTGGATGAGGAGCATGGGCCCAAAACAACCTCACCTACTCAATGCTCGTGTTCCCCCTGCCGTAGATGTGTAACGACGCGCAGGGACATCGCCCTACACCTGCGCTAATGGGCTAGGGCTACTCTGCCATGTGCGGGCAGGGCTAAATATGCGAAACTGAACGAACTCTCTGACTGGCCCATCTTGAAAGCTGGCTGACTGCTCTATAGACATCGCGTTCAACGGGGCTATTGGCTATCTCAGTGTACAAGTGACTTTGACATTTAATAATCCTCTACTCTAATTCGGTATTCGCTAAAGGTAGCTTGACTCTAAATCTCGGAGGGAAGGAAATCGGGCAGGGGTACAAATTTGTGTTCACCGGATGATCGGATCGGCAGAAGGGTGAAATGCGGTCGCTATTTTGGTGTTCAACAAGTTCCGGAACGGCATTCTGGAGGTGAGCAGAGTAAGCGATAGCGAATAGCTTCGAAGATACCCTGCGACGCATACCATCCTTCGAACAAATTGTGGTTGGCGTGGACCGTAACGATCACGTCGGCCAGAGTTCCGTCGGGTGCACGCTGGCTTTGGCTACGGCCAGCGAAACATTGAAGGAGAAGAAATCCATTCGCTTCGAACCTCACCGGCCGCCGATTTGGCCATGGTTAACAGACCATAAAAGACCCGAATACCACACACCTACAAAGCAATCACAAATCGACTATCTACTGCAAGATCATATGATGTCCGGGTAAGTAGTAGCCGGCCTACTGCGCAACTTTGCGAAACGTTTGTCTATTAAGTGGTGGACTTTGGAATGCAAGTTCATGGAGGCAGTCTCTGGGGTCTGGTGCAATTTACGAAAGTCCATCCTCAAACTCGAACGAACAGCTCTCAGTAGGTACGTTGAAAGGCGGTCGAAGAATAGGCAAGGACACGCGGTGATGAAATGGTGAGGCGCAGGAAGCAGCCAGAGATAAAAAGGCAAATTTCATGAAATGGTACCGATGTAACTACTCTTTGTAAATAGCAATTTGTGAGTAGACTTAGACAGGATCTTGAGACCAAGGTAAACACGTGGAAGGAAAAGTACGAGAAAACGGCTGTTGGAAGATCAACGTCGCCAATTCAGAGTACAAAGCTAGGGCAAGGCTATGGTGCAGCGCGGATTTTGAAAGCACCCTATAGAGATAGGGTCGTCAAGTTACTAGAACAAATGTATATACCTCGAATCCTTCCTGCACGAGTCGACCCGAATTCAAGTCACGAATCTCTGCAGTTTGGCGGGAACTCAGGCAGTCATCTGTGACCGTAAAAGACCGATCAAACTCAAAGAGCTTACCAGATTATTGTATATAATTAAGTATGCTCTAACCTGGATGAAACCTGAAATGAAACCTGGCCGGCGCTGACGAAGCACGGCCGCGAACTCCACGCCAAAGAAATGAATGCGCTGCGGTGGATGTGCGGAGTTACGCGAGTCGACCGAGTACGAGAACATTGGTGGCAGGCTTGGCGTGGGGATATCGATAAGATTGAGGAGGCTCGCCTGCACTGGTTTGGTCACGTGAAGTGCAAGCCCCAGGGATATATGGGAGATAGGTGCCTAAACCTGCTCCTATCAGGAAAGAAGTTCCGTGGCCGGCACAAAAAGCGATGGGTTGACGTCGCTAGGTCGGATTCGAGCGCCAACGGCTTACGACGCGAGGCTACCGAAAATAATGAGTAGAAAAGCGGACCCTGGCAGGATCTAAAACGAAGCTGTCAATAGAACAGATAAATTCTTGTAGGTCCCTTGGATCCGTGCTTCACGAATCTAGAGATATCCACTCCGATGTCACGCCCGTATAGCTTGGACCAAATGGCGGGAGGTCACGGCAATAATTTGTGTTGTATGAATCTCAAAGGGGCTCATATAGCACGTTTGCGAACTCCACGCAAACGAAATAAGATGCTGCGTTTAATGTGCTGTATTCCTCGACTTGACCGTATCCGTTACGAGCATATCCGCCGTGGCAGTCTTTTCGTAAGAAATATTTCGAATAAGATTGAAGAGGCTCGCCTGCGCTGATTTGGTCTGGTGATGCATAAGCCCCAGGGATACCTAGGAAATAGGCCTAAACCTGTCGCTATCGGAAAAGAGGTCCCTCGGGAAGACAAAGCAGTGATGTTATTGACATAGCTGTGTGGAATGCAAGCTCCAACGGCTTACGCCGCTAAAATGCCAAAGGAAAAGCGAAGTGGAGGAGAAAGAGCAGGAATACGGACCCTGGCAACAGCCGGGATTGACCGCTTGGATAATGATAATAATTCACACAACAAACGTTTTAGCGAGTAGGTACGTTGAAACGAACATCAGAATATTGGTACGCGCACAACCTTCGCGCCAACGAAAGTTCTAGCGCAACAAGTGCTCGCAACCCGAATTCGCAAAGCCAATGTTTGCCTGTTAGGCTCTTCAAACTTTGATGTAAGAATTTGAGAGTGCACAATTAAGTACTCTGTGACTTATTTAGGTAAATTCAAAAAATTCTCCCAGACCACAAATATATTGAATTCGCAAACAAGCTATTAGTCCAGTCTCTAAGCAGTTGTCTTCAACGACGATATGGCCCCAAATAAATACTCCTAATATCGCTGGAAAACTATAAGATTTATCGAAATCAACAAGTAAGCAAAACAGATTGAATAATGAAGACGTATTTAATACAAGATAGTAGCTAAAGTTGGAAGTCTTCATTATTCAAAATCAGGTTGATTACTTGTTGATTTAAATCAATCTTCTAATTTCCTTTTTAGACAGTCTAAAAGCTAACCCAGAGATGTGTTCGATTCTAAAATACTGTTGTAACTTTCAGAAACGTCCATAACCAAAGACAATCCAGCGTTCTCTATGATCAACGATTCAGATGAAGACGTGATATACGGTTCCGACGAAGACAGTCGGCGCCCGCTCAATTCTCACCACAGAGTTAACAACGAGGACATATGATTCACCCGACCAAGTTATTATTTACGTAATTGCAATTATATTTTCTTGTTACTGAATTAAAAAATTAACAGCTACGACTACATGTTACTTTACCCAAGCAAAGCTACCCTTCATATTGAATAAATATTATAAAGAGAAAAGATTAGATTGTTTGTCGGTTTGTTTGTTTGAATGTTTGTTTGTTTGTAATGGATAACCTCTAAAACTACTTAACCGATTCAAATTATTCTTTGACCTATAGAAAGCTACATTATCAGCGAATAACATAGGCTATATTTTATTTTCAAAACATTACAGTTCAACAGGAAAATTGCAATAATATAACCCAAGGTATCTATGTTCGCGTACAATTTCAGAACAACTGCACCAATTTAACTAATGCTACTAGTTTTGTTTGTATTTGTAATTGTCAGGGCAAGGTTTGTATGAAAGGAAAAACGGTAGGTAGGAGTAGAGTAAGTCTAGGATATATGTAGGGTAGGGTAGTGGTAGAGTGGGGGAGGGTAGAGAGTAGGTCTCCCAAAGTCGCGCGGGACAGTAGTATCAAATATGATGGCGCAACGACGATGAGAAAGGAGTTAATGCTATTCAATAACAAAATGGACCTACTTTACGTAATAGTTTCACAGCGCATTCGAACAAATGACGAATGAGTAGGTAAGTCATTAGAGCAAGTCATGATAAGACTAAGAAGATAATTGGTCGCTTCCTTGAGTAAGATTCTTTTGCTACAAACTATCCAACATAATATTATGCCTATGCGATAAAAGTAGCGATAACTTCATGTTATGTCAAAATCCTATACCATTTATTATGCTGCAATGACAAAATGTAATATGATATGTATCGTACAGTAACATAAACATCTTACATCAAGTCGTCACTAAACAAAACATACAGAACCATTATGATAATGAGAGAAATGGTTCATTCCCGTTGACCCCCAAATGTCCCCCAATGGGGAACAACGGAAATTTTAGTTTCGTTGTCCCCCTAATTCTGAAATGGAGGACAACGAGAATAAAATTACCGGGGACAACGAAAATTTTAGTTTCCTTGTCCCCCTAATTCTGAAATGGGGGACAAAGACAATAAAGTTCCCGCTGTCTCCCATTTTGTAATTTAATTATTTTTTTTAAGAAAACTTAAGTACCAATGTGCTTAAATGTATGAACTTGAGTTACATTTACATTTTTACGTAATTAAATGAGGCGTTTTCCAGTAGGTATTGATAGTTGGTTTCAAAAAGCATCAATAGATGGCGCTCCTACAATTTTGGTAATCTCTTTTCATCTGTATGATGGTGGCAGTGATTTCATGCAGCCGACTAAAACTAAACTTAAAAATACCATGTTTAGTAATATAAACATAACTGTTAAAGGTTGAACGAAATGTAAAAAGAAATATTTATGGAAGTTGGCACTATTTTCCATTATTCTTACAACCTCTAAAATGGTTGAAAACTATTGACAAATACAATATTATCCAATACCCAGTGTTTATATCCTGTTTGCAAAGAACCTATTTCAAGCGATTATCAATTACCAAAATAGTCGGGGCGCCATCTAGTGAGTGGTTAGGAATGTTCCATTATTATTACAACCTCTAAAATGGTTGAAAACTATGGACAAATACAATATTATCCAATACAACGTACCCTTTGTTTATATCCTGTTTGCTAAGAACCTATTTCAAGCGATTATCAATTACCAAAATTGTCGGGGCGCCATCTAGTGAGTGGTTAGGAATGCTTTAGATACCTATTGGAAAACTGCTCATTAAACAGGGATTACTGATAGTCTAGGTTCAAATCTCGAATATTGGTCCTGTTTTAAAGTTTATTTTATAAAATGAATGTGTTCATGTGTTTTGGAAGTGGAGTTATTACAATAGTAACAAAGAAGTATATTTAGTAGGCAACAGGTCTCGACTCAAGATTCCGTTTACTTTACTTATTTAA
Organism: Blastobasis lacticolella; assembly: GCA_905147135.1. NCBI lineage: Eukaryota > Metazoa > Arthropoda > Insecta > Lepidoptera > Blastobasidae > Blastobasis > Blastobasis lacticolella. The sequence goes on from LR990051.1 coordinate 3,184,362, forward strand.
AAGACAGGGTTCACTACAAAAAAAATTTGATGTAGACATTGTATTGTAAATTCAAAGTCGATAGTCGAGTCAAATGGCGTCCGATCAATCGGAGAAGCCAGGCAGACTAGGGGGCTTAAGGGCATTCCTATTGCAAAAATGCCACTTTTATAAGCAATATACCTACATTTTAAAAATACTCGAATGTTCTTTAATTTAATTACGTTATGAATGTAAATGTAACTCAAGTTCATACAGCTGAGCACAATGGCACTTAAGTTTTCTCAACAAACATAATTAAATTTAAAAATGGGGGACAACGGAAATTTTATAATCCCGTTGTCAGGGATTATAAAATTCCCGTTGTCCCCCATTTCAGCATTTAGGGGACAACGAAATAAATTTCCAAGAAATAGTTGGACTTCGTACATTACATTTTATAAAAATAAAAGGTCCATGTCCATAGATACATTTTATGTTTTCCAGTTTCTAGTTAAAAAATGTTTAGTGATAAGGATGGGCGCCATCTTGTCTATGGCGACATTCATGGAGTTTAATTATGGGATTATTCTATTAATGAATACCTAATAGGTAATATTAGTTTACAGAGCACATGCATAAAATTATGTACAAATAATTAAAAGAAACTCAAAATAAATGCTAACCGAATTTTAGTCAAGAATCGACAGCGGGCATGCGTCTGCGCCGTCGGCCATCTTGTCTACAAGCTTCCATACGAGTCCGCTACACCCTAGATCTCTACCCGTAAGCGGAGTCTGAAATGAAACATGAGATGGAACATTTACAATTTAATTGAGAATAATAAATAAATCGATCGTCGATGATACCATAATTAATTTAAATTACATGAATTCACTCTAAGGATATCGTTTGGAATTTATTTACACTGTGAGCGATGAGTATGACGGGATGCGGGCGCGGGTGCAGCAGCGCGGGGTGCAGCACGGTGGCGGGCGGCGGGCGCGCCCCGGCCCCGGCCCCGGCCCCGGCAGCCCCGGCCGCCCCGGCCGCGCCCGCCGCCCCGCAGGGCTCCGCCGCGCGGCCCGGCGGCGGGCCCGGCGCCGCGCCCGTGCGCCGCAGCACCGCCCCGCCGCGCATCACGCACGCCACGCCGGCCCGCGGGTCGCAGTTCTCGTTGGCGCTGGGGCCCTCGTCGTCCGAGCACAGGTCGATCACCTCACAATCGTCCGCCCGCCGCAGAGGGTCGCGCGCCTCCGCGGCGCCGGCGCCAGCGCGCTCGCCCTCCGCGCCCTCCGCGCCCTCCACGAACACCACGTCCTTCTCGGCCTCGCGCCGCGCGGCCGCCTCCCGCTTCAGCTCCTCCGCGTACGCGGCCATGCTCGCCTCCGACATGCGGCCCACGTCCACGGTCACCGGCCGGCACTTCAGCAGATACAGCTGGCCCTTCAGATCTAGGATTTCTTTATTCCTTTGGCTGGGAAATCTGTGCTTCCGCTGCCAGTAGTCTATGGGCCTTCTGTATCTAATGGGAAATTGCTGATTTTTGCTTTTGCTAGCTAATGTTTTACTGATGGGAGCCGTTGTGCAGCAGTATCTCTCGATTCTTTCTCTGGAATAGTTGGTGTCTCTCTGGACGCTGGTCTTAGCATTTCTAATGTAAGCCAGCGAAGAAAAGGGATAAGGAGGACCTCGATCTATGTTAGTGGTGGTCCTGGAATTACGTGGTCGGGCTTCATTTTCATTATTGCCAGAAACAGGCTGTGATGGTTTCTCACCTAGAGGTAATAATTTCAGTGCAGATAAAAACTCAGGTAGACCCCCACTACAGGTGCTCTTGGGAACGGTTTCATTATTACATAGTCTCTCATGCGCTTTAAGAATATCCAAATTGTCAAAATGGCTATCACAATTATCACAAAGATAGATGTCTGCAGACTTCACCTCTGGCTCCTTATCTAAATCCACAATTTCCACCTCTTTGTCATAGAGTATGTTTTCATTCCTGAATGTCACAAGGAGTCTGCCATTAGGTCTATAATACAATGATGTTGTGTGGTCATGATTGTCGACATATCTTAGCCTATTGCGGGGGTAGCGCGCCAGTTGCGCTGAAAATACCAGCAAGAACGGGCTTTTATGGTAGTCATAGCACTTTTTGACCAAGCTCTTGAGCCTGGTCTCCCAGTCGGCGGGCACGGGATTCGGTCGCGTAAAGGGGTGCGAAAACTCGACATCGCGGGGCCACCATGGAGGCCGTCGAATGTCTTCGATGTCTTTAGCAGTGTCGTGCCCCCAGGAACATGTCACCATGAATGATATGAACTTCTCTAACTCGGCGGCAGTGATTTTTGACAAAGCTGTCGGATTGCCGTTGGCGAAAAGTAGTGGCAGATTGGCGATCATGGTTCCCGCTGACGCTTATGGTCATCGCAGTCGAAGAACAGTCAGCGCTTGCGATCCCGACTCGCACACCGACTTCCTAACGGTGTATGCCTGGTAGTCCATTGTCACAAACTGCATTGTATACATTTATCACACATAGGTCAAACCACTTCGTTTTAGGTACGGCTGGAAAATCTAGATCTCAATAATATAAAAACTGTAGACAGCGGTGGGCGCGTTTATTAGATAAAAAGAGAAAGATCCATAGATCCACAGACAACCACTTCCACAAAATATTTTTTTACGCAACGCAACGCAAAACGAATGAAAAAAGAACGACGCCACCCGACTTTGTCCGAATAAAATCGAAAAATATGATCGGAACAGTGATGTTACAACACACCTATAACGATTAAATACTAGGTAGCTCCGACTAGTATGGCGATGTTTACAATATTAATATTTTTATAGTGAACTGTTTGCAAATTTTAAAGAGTCATAAGGCATCGTTTTTTGGACGAAATAGGGCGGTTTTCTGGCAGCTAAATAGTTTAAAAAGTAATAGGGTAGTTCGGCGTGACTCACTAGATGGCGTTGGTAACAGATTTCTGCAGCCGTGCTACCACGGCAGTACCGTCGATCTCCGATAGTACGTCGCCATTTTACAACAAGCCAGATATTAACGATGCTATAAAGAAAACTGTACTTCGTTTTCTTAAGAGATCCGACATATTTTCAAATGAAAAGTTAGTTAAGTTAGCATGGACTTATCTTATTTAACAGGACTGAGTACGCTTCAGATAAAAACGAGCCGAGCAAGTGATATAAAACAGAGGCCGGTATGTCTCTTTCTAATAGGGTGACCACATATGTTTATTTCATGTCCATGGATAAATATCTATCTATAATATATTATCTGTCTAATAAAATCTACGTGCATATGTTATATATGTAGTTTATCAGTTACCTAGCACCCATAACACAAGCTTTGCTTACTTTGCGGCTAGATGGCGTTGTGTGAATTTGTGCACGATTATTTTTATTTTATGTCAGTGTATTTTGAACTGTGGTTTGGTCGCACCTTTAGAAGTAGATCATTCTTAATGGATCAAGTTTTCTCGTGTTTCATTCCATCCTAAATTTATAGTAAACCTAGTCGCCAATTATATAATTTATTAACTATGCTATTATGTTTATGTAAGATATTCTCTCATTTCTGAGGGTTAATCGTAATTGCGGGCTTTCGGCCAAACAATGATGATGTGTTTGTACCTATTGTACAAATATACTCTTGAGTTTACTAAGAACTGGTGTGTGAAGTGGAGTTAAATATGATTTAGTCTCTGATTCAAGGTTAGTTATGATAAGGTACGTAAGCCATATGAATTCGTTGATTTCAGAACTCTATTTTCTACGCGCACTAGGTTTGATAGCAGTGGGTGACGGATGATTGGCAGCATAAGCCAATGTTTATTATTATTATGTTTTATTATTTATGTTTCCTTTGTCTGTACCTGTAACCGTAATTGTGTCGTGGTATGCTATGTGTAGAAATGTCTATGTAGATACTTTCTTTTCTTTCTTTCTTTCTTAACAAATGTTAATTTTACCTTAATTATGAAAATATATACCGCAACCACCATACAACACTTATATACTACAACCATACAACACTTTTCACCATTTCAAATGATTGCGAAAATATAAATTCGAATCAAGCTGTCACGCATACATTACAATTTCAAAGGGTTACCTATAGAAATAAAGAGTATAGTTTCATGGTTTTTAATAAATATGGTTTTAAAGGCTGTTTGTTAATTCTTTACGGCCTAATAAATAAGGACAAGATTAATTATGGAGTTATTAGGGAACAAACTTTCAATTAACGAAATTTTTTAGTTTGGCAAGATAAAAGAGCAGGACACACGGCCTCTGTTCTTGCTGTCCTTCTCGGGTTAGCCTGTTTACCCATGACAACGCAAAATAGACAATAGGTTATGACCATAAGATTGCTTGTTAAATATGATAAGTCCATGGCAGAGTTACAAGTTCATCTCATTCGCTCTATTTTTTTGACTGGTTTGCAATATCATATAGGTATTAAGTTTAATGTTTTTCCAATTTCGCGAGGGAGCGAGATGGCAAGTCGCAAGCGATAGAAATCGAGTATATGTACCCGGACCGTGCGCATCACTAGTCACTAGGGCAATTACGTAATTTTATCGGCAATGGTCCGGGGTCGTTTCGTTATCGTACCGTCCATTATGTTTACAAACGAAAGGTGGTCTGGTCTATCCATTGTACTTCATGAAGGACGTTCTTTCGCTGCTCTGATTCGCTGCAGATGATTGCATCTATTAGCTATTGAGCTGTCTGTTTGTTTGTAATGAATAAATTCAAAAACTACTTAACCATTATAAAAATGTATCTATAGAAAGCAACATTATCAACGAGCAACATAGGCAATATTTTATTTACAAGAGATTCATAGGAAAATTGCAATCATATTAATCCAAGGGAAATAAATAATCCATGTTGACGCATAATTTCAGAACGGCGTTGCCACTCGACCACCGTGCGTTCTACAGTTCCTTTGCAGCGAGTACTCGCAGTACAGTTGTGTGATAAAAATAGACAATGAAGGTCGTCTTAATCTACGTCAACGTACAGGTCATGGTTCTTGTACTGGTCTCAGGATTGGTTCTGATTCTTGTCCTAGTTCTTGTCCAGGTCAAGGTCAAAACCAGATCCACGTCATAGTTCCGGTTGATGCTCAGATCTATATCCAGGTCCAGGTCCCGTTCCTGGTTCTAGTCCTAGTATCGGGTTTGGCTCTGGTTCTTGTCCTGATACCGGTCCTAGTACCGATCCTTGGATTCGACCACCAAACCCGGACCGAATTACCGTAGCAGACCGTGACAACCCCACCACAGGCGATAATAGGATAACAAGAAATCTCATGAGAAAGTGTACATAGAAAATATCTCCTGAACTACTGACCCGATTTTTATGATACAAGCTAAGAACCATTCCGTTTTAAATCAAATCAATATTTATTTATTGTGTAGGACATTACAGATCTCTTTCAATCGTCAAAGGGTGTAGTAAAGTAGGAAGGAAACATACAGTGAAATATTGGCCACCCCAGGACCGGAGCACATTTACCTAATGCCGACAACGGCCGAACCGTGTCCGACAATACCAGACAGACCCGTCAGTACCCGACAATGCCAAGCAGACCGCGCCCGACATAATATATATCATCATCATCACAGAACATAACAGTCCACTGCAGAAGAGCCTCTCAAACGAAAGGGGAGTCTTATTTTCATCTGATCAGGATCTTACGATGGAAAGTCATTCATTACCTCTGTCTCTCTCTCTGTCTCATAGGTACTGAAGATAGCAAATCGATCATATAACATTGCTATTCGCGTCTATATAGAGGCCAGCTCATCTTATTTGGTTTTAGGTAAATAATAAACAAATATGGCGTATCGATAACTCTCCTCCTCTCCATCGATAACCTCTGTCTCTCTCTCTGTCTCATAGGTACTGAAGATAGCAAATCGATCATATAACATTGCTATTCGCGTCTATATAGAGGCCAGCTCATCTTATTTGGTTTTAGGTAAATAATAAACAAATATGGCGTAGCTTGATTAGTTTGCTATATTTATGTCCGTGAAGAGTAGCCAATAGGTCGTCATTCCAGAAGAATAACACAGCCCAAATCGCAGAGCAAACACAAATCCACAAGAAAGCCTAAAATGTTAGAAATTAAGGGAGAAATGTGCTCTTTTTTTCCTCAACCCGTAATCAACATCAAGCGAAGTGGCGAGACGAATGATTTCAACATCTCTTGGCGACAATGACGCCAGCACAGAGTAGTGATGCCATTTCAAACCAAAAATAGTTCCACTTGTGTAGTTATTAAATAAAAAAAGATTTTACGTGTACACAAATAACAAAAGGTGCAGTTTGAAAGATAATTATTAAATTATATAATTTTTTTTAATAAAACCAAAAAACTTTACGTTTGCTTATTATTCATTCATTCACTTCATCACATCCCTACAATGAAATGCCAGACTGACATTTCGTTTCGATAATCACTGACATTTTTTGAAATTTTGTATTTCGGCTGAAATATATTATTTATGCGGTTAGTGTTAGCAAATTTTAGTGGAAATTTATGCAAATGTATAGAAACTAATGTCTACTACTAATTGTGGTGATTTGTAATCGAGTGATGTTTGTATACTACTTATGCTAAGTAAGAAAATATGTACTTTACTTATAGCGCACTCCACATGTGGACAGTTCCGCGGGAACACGAGAATGTAGAGGGAGTATTCGCCTATATTCGTGTAGTCCCGTGCATGTTTGGCATGTCTCGCCTATTTCATAGATAGACTAAGTAGAGATAGTTTGTTGTCGTCTCGATTCGATCGATATTATATTTATATTCCTAGCGCTTTTTCCCGTAATAGGTTCGAGGTACACTTGACCATGATCCAGGATATTAGTAGATCAAGTAACAGTAGAGCAGCTGCCATCACCTCTGTGACCCTGTTTACAGCAGATTAGCGATATTACACCGATGAATCGATATAATGTCGCGCGTTTTGACACCCACCACATCCCTAATAGGCGAGAATGTATACTTTGTCAAATATAGGATGATAATTTTGACAATTCACAGTAGAGATAGGGTAGTGTAAAATCGTTAATGAAGCTATTGTTGATAGTAGCATGATTATTCAGTACGTGTTATACTAAATAAACTATTTATTTTCTTTTGAATTAATAATTTATTAATACGACATTAAAAATCCTTCCATAACGATGATTTCGACACGTGCGTATTTTTATTCGGTCAGTCATCCTATTCCGTAGAATACGTGCGAGTGGAGATCGTTGTTGTAAAAGGTCTCTTAGTGTGAAATCCAACCAAGAAATAAGGGTTGTAGTTAAAAAAATAATTTAATTACTAAATGTAATTTTAAAAGTTCGATTATTTATTTGAATACCGATTTTCGATTGTCTGTTTTTATTCATTATTCGTGGCACTTCACTAAAGGGGCGGGGCCTGTCTATGAAGTAAGACATTTTCCGTAGTACATTTTACCGAAAAAAACATGAAACTTCATAGGCGTGCGCCAAGGACCAACAATTAGTGAGCTGTCAAAATTATTATTCTCTTTTAGACAAAGCATAGAGGTTCGACCAATGTTTCGCCAGAAGTTTCGGCGAACATGTGGGGCGCACTTAACACATACGGTAACTAACTAACTAACTAACACATGTGGTAATACATACGATAACTTATCGTTCATTCCAATCGATTTCAGTTGCCAACAAAATTACGTAATTGCAACCAATTCAACTGACAATTTTGACATTGACAGTGACAGTTGAATTCAACATTTGTTTGTTCCGAGTTCCGAATTGTGTGTGTATTTAGACTATTTTTCAGGTTGTCTGTTTTTATTTGTTGGTTTTTGTATTTTAAATAAGATAAGAAATTTATTAAAACATAGACTCTCAAATATAGCTTGAAGAGCTAAAAGAATAAAAAATGTTCACATATTTCTAAGCGGTACATGTAAAATGTGGTAACGATTTCTGTGAAGAACAAACAAACAAAACAATAATGGTAAGATCAATGGGTTAGCAAATGATTTTTGCTTATTCTTGTTAGCTATTTTATTTAATGTTTACTTCAATTTGTAGGATAAAGGCAACAAGACCAAAGGCACCCCACCCGACTCGCCTATTTCCAATATATCAGATTTATCAGACTATGAGTAAGTATACTGTAAGATAAGAAGTTTTAAGAGATTTGTATAACTATCCATTCACATCTGGTCTAACTAAGTCTATAGTTGTAGACTTACAAATAATTTTAATTGTTTCAATGGGAATTGGATTTTTAATATAATAGTACCTACATTTAAATATATTTTTATATTTCTCTTTCGAAAGCATAATCCTCAAATATGATATCAAAAAGATTAAATTTATAATACTATTTTTGACAGCCTGCAACTTCCTGCATGGAGTTTGAACGGTTTGCAGAATGCAGCAATCCAACTACAATTGGCCCGGCCTAGGAGTCTGGCTTGGGCCATCCTCCTACACGCTGTTCCACCATTCGGTGAAGATATTGTTAGTAGGTGAGAAATAATCAATCACTTTAGGTTTTTTATGACTCAATACCACACGTAATGATTCTCAGAGGTGGTTGTATCTTTCGGGTTAGTGTTCTTCGACTTTACATTCTATACATATAATGGGCGCTTCTCATGAACGTCCATGATATAGGGGAGTGGTGGCATGAAGGGGACTTTATTTAATTTGACAGGAGTGTGATGTTTTAGGTGTGAATCATTGTGCTTTGGGGTTGCTACAGAACAAAAATATTGTCATCTCAAGATGTTTCATATTTTACAGATTATTTGACTTATCCCTTTCAATACATATCTCTTTCATGTCACCTCTCCCCTATATCATCATCATATATATTATTATGGATGCCCATGATAATATTGTCATGTTACAAATTATAAAAGCACCCAATGGAAGCAACTTTTGTTAATCTTTTCAACACAACGTCAAATACCAATTACAATACTTAGATACCAAGTAATGTTTTAAGTGAAGCAATGGGCCGTGTTCATGCTGGACAGAAAAAAATACAACTCACAAACATTAATTAAATTTACATTTTTGTCCACAGCTTGAATACTCATAGGAATTTTTACAATGACCTGAGAAAGAAACTTTCAATGGATCCAAGGGCAGTCATTGATGACGATCCATTGTCACAAAATGATGAGGTGAGTTTTTAATTATTTGAAAATAAGACCTATTATTGCAACCATACATTTATTTTTCAACATTTTATTATTGTTAATCACTTTACCCTTAAACTTTGAATCAAAGTTATTACTCATTCCATTGAGAGTATTCTCCACCACAGTGTACTCTAATGGAATGAGGAAAATTCAGTTGATGCCAAGAATAATGCATTGAAATATATACAGTCCAATAGCCCAGTACCTTCCCCCACCACCTGAGCAGTGGATTGACTTCGTATAAACACAGACCTTTGAATAAATAACACAAAAAATGTGTCCATTAACACTTTTCGTATTGTCTCTATTAAGGGGAAGACACATTGTTTTTGTGTTCCTTCCTATTTTTCGTATGACAAGACTATAAGCTTTCCTTACGTTGTTGGCAGAGCGCGTGGAAGCGTCACTTCTGCGACAATGAGCTTCGTGCGTTGATACTGCAGGACGTGGTCAGGACGTTCCCGGACGACCCCTACTACCGCGCGAGCTCCGTGCAAGACCTCATGGTAAGTGAACTAGAGCTGATATAGAGATTGAGTGAGAATATGCGAGCAGGATGGGTAGAGTTTGACTGCGCTTTCGTCCGTTTCGGAATAAAAAATATGCTGAAGCGAATTGGCGCTTATTACACCTGGCTAAATGCAATCGACTAAATTAGAAGCAAAAAGCGTGAGAGCAAATCAAAGTGGCTCATATAGGGTGAAATTTTGTATTACTTAGATAGGGTCAATTTTTGTATTACTAATATTATGTTTTACGTCGCTCCGCTTTTCAAAAGGCGCGTTACAAAAATTTACCTTATTTTATAAGAATACATTCCAGTTTGATTTGCTCTCACGCTTTTTACTTCTGAATTTAGGGTTTGTACCCGGGTACCCGGGGTCGGGTATACCCGGGTATTTAAGATATTTTGTACCCGGGTACAATCTGAGCACCATACCTAGTAGAGCTCGTCTAGTCTAAGATGACGCGCCCCACTACTTAGTTAGTTGATTTCGATGTGTGAGTGCAAATATTAATAACGACACTTCATCTGTGTGGGAGCCAATGAACGGCGCGTGCTCCGACGTTTGAATCTTACCGGCAACTGAATGACCAATTACAACGGCATTTGTATATGTATTGCGTCCATATTTTAAACTTGCTTGTGTGCGTTAATGCGATAGTGGGGCGCGTCATTTTAAATTAGACGAGCTCTACCTATATTTAAATGTCGTACGTTGATGCACCATGATGAATTTAAAGCAATTGGTTATAAACGGCTTTGTGGTGTCTGGCAGAGTAGCACAAACCCCTTACACTCGTGGGTGTCGTACAAGGCGACAAATATTTTCGAGGCAAAAGATCTAGAGTCTCCGTAGGGCAGCAGCGTTTTCCATTGTTATATTTACAACACTGCAATCTCCTACCCGCCTGCCAGCATGGAGATTATGGCAATAACCTTCCCTTTTGTTGGAGAAGCCCTAAGTCCTGCATTGGACTGTTATGGGCTGTGATGGTTTATAAACGCATATTTACTGTCAACAGTCAACTGAGAAAATACAAATATAAACGTATGTTCAAGGGTAGTTTAATTATTTTATGATAATTATTTTCTTTCTTTATTAACCTTTTAAATTTTTAAAAACCTTTGGTTTCTAAATTGCATTTAAACAAAGAAAAATAGTTTTAATATATATGAAACTAGCTTTATTGTAGAGATAATAAAATGCGATTTATGTTTGAATAAGATTTCGGCCATGTGGCCGCCGCGACTGGCGCGCAGATGGCCGAATCAGGATGTCAAATTTTCACACATTTCGTAGCAAACGGCCGTATTTCGCTAATAACTCACCGAATGTTGCATCTATCATCTCTGGTTTAACGGCGTAGACATATCCACAAAGAAAATAATCAATAATAAAGATTTAGATCGCAAAATCTCGATGGCGAATGTGAAATTATTGGCTGATGTTAATTTGTTCCTCCATACAAAATTTTGTTTAGCGATAAAGCCCACTTTTGGTTGAATGGCTTTGACTTTTGATAAAAGAAACACGCAGCGGCTACATGGCCGAAATCATATTCAAACATTAATTTCATTTCATTAGCTGGAAAGCTAATGAAATAAAGCTAGTTTCACTGATATTAAAAATACTTTTTTTTTCTATTATCGCTCACCAACTCACCGTATCTTGTATTCTATCGTCTCTGGTTTAACTGCGTAGACATATAAATAAATAATAAATATGCTTGGACAAATTCACACAGCTCCATCTAGCTCCAAAGTAAGCAAAGCTTGTGTAATGCGTGGTTACCCCCAATGAAAATAATCTAATGAACTTAGATCGCACAATCTCGGCCAACGTGAAATTATTCGTCGATGCTAATTTTTTTCACTATACAAAATTATGTTTAGCGATGAAATCCACTTTTGGTTGAATGAATTTGACTTTTGGTAGAATAATCACGCAGCGGGCCTTGGCCGAAAACATATTCAAACATAAATTTGTTGTCCAATAAAGCTAGTTTCACTGATATTAACAATACACTTTTTTACATCCTTTACATACATTATCTAAAAAAATAGAAATACCCGGGTATTGAAAATAAATATACCCGATACCCGGGTATCTAAAAAAGTTGGGAACGCAAAAACATTAACAAACTATCAGGAAATATAAAAATGAAGAGCATTACAACAAAATTAAAAATGGTCATGTGGTTCGACTTGCGCAGTACGAGTAGACGATTACCTGCGCGAAATCCCGTCTACTGCCATTTGACAAGTCTCTTCTTTCATGACGCAGATTATAAACAGTTATGCCATCTCATTTTTCAGTACAGCTTGTGCTACGGAAATCATACGGCTAATTGGTTCTTTGTGTACGCGTGTGTCGCCATAGCACAGTCTATTTCGGAAGTCTCACTGACTAGGTACCCACTTTGAAATGATATAACTTGGAAACAATCTAATATTTAAAAATCTTCCTGCATATTGCTAACTAAGCTTAAAAAACAACATTATATATATCAATAACCAGCCCGTCGCTACATTGATAGCATTTTCTCATGAATCACTCTTTCTATTGTTAAAAACCGCATTACACACAGAGGGACAGACGGCGTTAACCGACTTTGTTTTTTTCCACATCGCGTATTCTGCGGCCCAAGGCCCATGCTATTGATATTCAGTGGCGACACGTATTCTGCAAAAAGTTTTATCAATAGAGTCGTAAAGGAATCATAATTGACTCTCAGTTGAATAGTTACAGTTGTTGCCCCCTAAATTATACTAAGAGAGTGCTGTTTTTGTCCACAATCGAGTTGCAGACATCAGACAAGAATAAAATCCTTAATAAAAAAAAATTTTTCATAACAAGCTTTTGTGGTACGGTACCTACTCATCAAGACCGTTCCAAAGAGCCCAATCACGATGGGGTTATCTTGTTGCGCTCAGTAGGTACTAGGTTGTTCGTATCCCCACCTTCCGTCATCATAATCAGACCTTGAATATCACCTAGCAGTATAGTACTCATTAATACCATTCGAAAGAGCTCAAACACGATAGGGTTATCTTCTTTCGTTCAGTAGTTCCTATGACCACCTTCCATCATCCTCAGACCTTAAATATCACCTAGGGGTTTAGTACTCATCACGAGCATTCCGAAGAGCTCAAACACGATGGCGTTATCTTATTGCGTTTATTAGTTTCTATGACCACCTTTCTGACTCCATCATCTGGCCAGCTCCAGGGTACCATATTAATGCATTGTCACCCAAGTTACAAAGATAAATCAAATTTCAGTTCAATTGAACGCCGGGCAGTGGGTCAAATTATGCTTGCAAGATTTTAGGACATACAAGTAAAGTTAAATAAAAGCTTGTAAAATTGATCAATGGTAGATATTTGAACGGAAAACCGGTCTTAAGTCAGTAGCAGAATACAAAAAAGTGTCGAACTACCTAATTGAGATCCCTTCAATGAAGGTTTCCGCGATTCCAAAATCCACGAGATGGCGCTGTACGGTGAAGCCTGCTGTTAAAATAAAGCTCTGTAATTAGCCGGAATAGATTCGTCATTTTACAGCAGTATGTTCTGTCCAATAGCATGACAGTATTTTGACAAGCAGACTTTACGCCTCACTAGCGCCATTTGCATCTGCCTACTTGGGGCCCTGTTAAAATGTAGCACACAAAGTTCGCGCTCCAGTAGCGCCATCTAGTTGTACTTTGATTCGCGTCAGCCCTCACAGTACCTTTGAATAAGCATAAAGCCAGCTTAAGCTAAGCCAGCTGTCACCTTCAGGTGCGCATACTGTTCTTCTGGGCGCGCTCGCACCCGCTGGGCTACCGGCAGGGCATGCACGAGGTGCTGGCGCCACTGCTGCGCGAGCGACACGTGGACGCGGAACAAGCTCCGGTTAACATGAGGTATTGTCTTCAGATTTGCATTGTTAGGAGTAATCCATACTACCGGAGAGGGATGGGGCATTTTAGATTACTGGGGAAGGGAAGGGTAATTACTAAATGCTGAAATTAGGGTAATTTTAAATAATTGTACTTATAAGAGAATAGATCAATACGGATTTTAGTCCGTTTGGGTGATTACCGTCTCTCGAGTTGCTACCACTTCGCTGCCGGAAGTCACAGCATCCTGCAAGGTGGACCCTTGTTGAGATATTTGCGGGAGGCCTATGCCCAGCAGTGGGGGTCTTCTGGCTGATATGATGATGGTGAACTAACATATATCCAACCACATCCGATTTATTTTAAAAACATGCTAACGGGGTGGGGTATTACAAATTATTGGATAAAGGATATCAATTCTGATGACCGAGTAAGGGAATAGGCGATCCGCATTTTTGGGGAAGAGCAAGCCAGATTATCGGGAAAGATAACTGCATCTTCATTCGCGAGATTACCGGCAGGGCATTATAATCATTATTATGAGTCAGTGATTAAAAATCCTTATTTTCTTTTACAGTGAAACATTAAGACACTACTTGGATGAGGAATACTTGGAGCACGACAGCTTGTGAGTATTGCCATTAGCCATTAATTCAGTCACATTACACTTACCCTCTTCTTGCATACGCTGAGTCCCCTTTACACATGTAGCCCTTAACAGTTCAGCCTTAACTACAATTATTCCAAGTCATAAAATGCGACTGAAGCCATGGAGGTAGACAAACTAGTAACTCTGTAAGCCGAAAAAGCCCACCCGGTTTATGGGTTGTTGTGCGCGCGTCCCCTGTCGCCGCATTTTGTTACCGTATCTAATGACAAACATTTCGGGTTCGATTCCCGGCCGGGCAGAAATTTAAATGATGAATTTTAATTTCTGTTACGGGTCTGGGTGTTCTATGTATAATAAGTATGTATTTAAAAAAAAAAGTACATAAGTAGTATATCAGTTAGCTAGCACCCATAGTACAAGCTTTGCTTAGTTTGGGGCTAGATGGCGCTGTGTGAATTTGTCCATGATTATTTATTTTTATTTTATTTTATTTTTATTTGTTCGCTTTTTTGCCACGCGCCAAGGTGCGTGGCTAAAAGCATTTTGTATTTTTGTATTTGTATTTATTTATTTAATTCAAAGTACATTTTGTATCTTAACACTAAATGACACAAAACCCGGATGGGTTTGTCTGTGTCTACCTGGCTATTTATTTGAGCTAATGTAATTTCAATCTATTAGTTGTTGATGATAAAGACTATCACTAGACTGTGCGGGCGCCGTAGGTTATTTTACGTCATCGAGTACAAGGAAAAATCCACTTTGTAGTGATTGTAGCAGTTTAGGCGACCCACAAAGCGTTGGCCTGCCCGTGCACAGCTTGGCGCAAATAATTTTTTGCACGACTAACTTACAGACAGCAACAGAACTGAAGTTCTGTGGGTCTCCTAAACATCTTCTATCACTACAAATTGCAATATTTCTTGTACTAGATAACGTAGGGTAACCTCCAGCGCCGTCTTTTTTTTTTATTACATTACTAGCCAGGCATTTGACCGCCACCTCACCTGGTGGCAAGTGACGATGCGGCCGATGTAGGAGCATGCCTGTCTAGGAACGGCGTATTCACTCTAGCCTTGAAGGCATCCAGATTATATTGATCAGGGAACACACTCGCAGGCAACGCGTTCCACTCCTTAGCCGTACGCATTATAAAAGTCGATACTGTATCAGCGCCATGTCCCCGACAGCATGCTGTTGAACGCAGTGATGAAGGGCCTGGAGCGGTTCTACAGCACGGGCGACGCGCTGCCCGGTCCGGGCGGCCGGTTGCCTGTGTCACGGATGAGACATGTGAGTGCATTACCGCTTTTTTTTAGACGTGTTTAACCACCGGCGAGAAAAGAGGGTGTTATATGTTTGAGGGATGTATCTGTGGCTTTGTGTATTTGTGTGTCTGTGGCATCGTAGCTCCCGAATGAATGAATTTTATTTAAAATCGGTACAATATTATAGTAAAATTTTTGAGTACATCTAAACTTAGTCGGGAGTATATATCATATTGGCGTTAATGTCCCGGTTGTGCTCTCGCGCACGAGGGCCCGGGGTCCGCCGTGACCATGATCCAAGATTTGGCAGGTCAGGTAATTACAGTGGAGCGACTGCCATCTGACTTCCATGACCCTGCTACCAGGGGAACCTGGCCAGATTGAATCATGGTTACACATCCAGTCGCCTGAATGTGCAGGTTTCAGTGATGAAACCTGCACATTCACAACATCGTGAGTTGTTTCCCTCACCGTAAGAGCATCAATTAGTATTCACCTAATGTACATAACTCAGAAAACAGTCATTGGTACATGGCCGGAGCGGGATTCGAACCCGGGACCTCTGGCTTACCGAGTCGTATACTCTAACCGCTCGGCCACCAACGCTCTTTAGTCGGGAGTGTTCCGACATTATAAATATATCTTGTAAAATAAGATAACGTTACTTTTCTCGTAAAAAATTTACTTCTTAAGCTACCTTGTTACCTTTGAATATCGGCCACTGGCAACACTGCCCGTAACGGCAACCCTAGCTGTGGTAGGATTCCTATGTAGGAGCATTATAATCATAACTTCCTAATCAGGGAGCCTTAGTATCTACGTGCCTGAATTAGGGTGTCTATAATCGGTCCATTACCCAACAATACGTTGTCCGGTCCGTAGGCGCCAACCGAAGTGGTGAGATACCTGGAACAGGCTCGCGCGGAGCTGTTGGTGCCGCGAGACCCCGAGCTGGCCGCGAGGCTGGATCATTGTAATATCACCATGGAGCTGTTCGGCATGTGAGTATCAGACTCCAACAACAATGCCAACAATATTGTTTTAAATTATCGCGGTTATTATCACACATTATAGAAGTATGTTCCAGGTTTTCTACTGCGTACCTTTGTTTACGAGTAGGCCGATATTTCGACGCAGTTCCATGCATTGGAGTCGTCCCGTTACCATCGTGTAAACGAAGGTACGCGTTATGAAACCCGAAATATACCTTTAAAATACCAACAATATTCTAAAAGGATTCTCCGGGTTTCTTATCACGTACCTTGGTTCGGTTAGTGGCATGGTGATGGATGCAACTGCGCGAAATATCAGGTCACTCGTACTCGCAAACCGAGTTACGCGGTAAGGAACACGGAGAATCCTGCTAATAATATAAATGCGGAAGAGTGTGGGAGATGTGTTTACAAATTACACAAATCTACTAAACGGATTTCGATGAAATTTGGCAGTAAAGTAAAGTAGCTTATAACCCTGAATAGCAAATAGGCTATCATCGCGAAATTTACGAATTTGTGAATGAATTGTAATGTGTTTCTTATAAAGATACTTCCTAGGTACCAACTTGCCACTTTGACGTGTAACTCTGTTACTAATAAAGTATTTGTATTTGAAATTCAATGTGGTTTCCGCGGGAACGGAAAATATTGCTGCCGATTTTCTTCTGGTCCACGAAGGACGACTCCCGTCAAGGGCGAAACCGCTGGGCGCAGGTGGTACTGTTACAAATGTGAAAATTAGTAAGGATGGATGTTTAGATTGATATAAAAAAATATGTATCCGCCAGCCGATGGCTCCGGCTTCTCTTCGGGCGGGAGTTCCCTTCCGGCGCGGCGGCGCGGCTGTGGGGGTTCGCGTTCGCGCCGGGGCCCGCGCTCGCGCACCTGCGGTACCTCGTCGTCGCCATACTCATCGCCAACCGGGATACGCGTGAGTAGATACGGGTCGTCTGTTTGTTACTGTCATTCATTGGCTAATATTGTCAGATTTTTTTTTAATTATGTCATGTTTGTGTACAATAAAGAATAAAGAAGAATATTAAATAGACAGGTATTTGGCCGTGTGGTGTCCGGCTGAGTAGAATGGCACCAATCCTTTACACTCATGGGTGTCGTACAAGGCGACTAATGTTTTCGAGGCAAAAGATCAAGAGTCTCCGTAGTCTGGAAAATGGGCAGCAGCATTTTCCATTGTTATATTTAAACACTGCGATCTCCAACCCGCCTGCCAAGCATGGAGATTATGGCAATAACCTCCCTTTTCGTGGGAAAGGCCCTAAGTCCTGCAGTGGACTGTTACGGGCTGTGATGAGACAGGTATTTGACTGCCATCTCACCTGATGTCAAGTGCAGATGCAGTCTACGATGGCGCATACCTGTCTATTAAATACCTATTCACTCTTGTCCTAAAGAGACTCAAGTTGTAGCGCTCAGGGAAAACATGTGCAAAAATGTGTGTGAAAGTCTTTATTTCTCTAAGAAATCAACTTAATAAATGATTATTTAGGGGATGGATAGGGGATGGGGGGGGATTTATGGGAAGTTTTCTGGTGGCCGATTAAAAAGAAATCGAGACGAGATGGATTGATCCGAAAACTCCCGACCTATGTCCAGTTTCTGAAACGCTTGTCAATGTTAATCATTTTATTCCTGCCACTTCGGACCAATAATCTTTGATTCAAATGCTAACTTATCAACGAATATCGCTTTTCAGCGTACCTCCTAACATGACATTCACTAATGATTAAGCACCATGTGTTCTAGCAAATAATATGAGTGATTGATTGACTGATCCCCTTGCCCTGCCCAGTGCTGGACCCCGAGCCAGGCGTGGCGCTGTCTGCGCTGATGCGGCCGATGGCGGCTCCCGTCGGACACGTCTGCGCGCTAGCTATGCACCTACTAAAGCCCGACGAGTATCCGAAGCCAGCGCCCTACAAGAGACCGACGCCGGTGATCAGTGATAGGTGAGATCCCGTCAGATAGATAGATATACTCTTTATTGCACACAATATTACAAAAAAGAAAATTTTTCTTTTCAAACATTGTGTGTAAAGGCGGCCTTATCGCTACAAGCGATCTCTTCCAGGCAACCGTTGGCTAGAAAGAAAAAAAGATAAACATCAGTCAGACAAGCAACAAAAATAGCATTAATCATCTAGGTTAACTACTATATTATAAGCTGAAAATTCCGTCAGGTTTCAAGACACATATTTTATTTTTATACCAATAATGTGGCAAACAAGCTTACAGGCCCGCCTGATGGTAAGCAGTCACCGCAGCCTTTGGACGTTTGCAATACCAGGGGCATGACCCACGCGTTGTCGACCCCTTAAAAAGGTTTTCACCCCTTTCTTGAAGAAAGGAAAAACCTCTCCAGGTAGTTCATTCCACAATGTTAGTGTGCGTAGAAGAAAGTTCCTTTGGAACCGCACAGTTTGCGACCAATTTGACCATTTGGGGGATCCATCTTTCAACTAATAGCATACGCTTCGATTGACCTACCAACCGTCAGTTGCAGTCAACACTAATCCTTACTATGTACAAAATAAAGTCGCTTTTGAATTAATGCGGGCGAGCCGACCTTGGTCGGCGGTTCAACCACTTCCCCCGCACCCAAGAGCAACTTCATTTCGTACTGCGTAAAGATTTATATCAACTGCAACTGACGATTGGTCGGCTTCAGCCAAATCGGAACGTCTGTTACTAGTTGTAACTTCTAAAACCGACTTTCTATATAGAAAAATTGCAGTCGATGGAATCGATCGTCAATTGAGTGCAACAAGAAATTGCGGAAGTTATACATGACAGGTGGGCAGGTGGGCACTTTGCTTTAGACCATCACCTGCACGGCTAACACAAGTGTGCACGCTCAATACTAAGACGAAAGAGATAGCAATATCTATATCGCGCCTTTTTTCCCTTTTCGCCCGCAAGGGGACACTAGCCCCCTGCTGCCAAGCTATACTAATTCGTTAAGCGGCGGCAAGATCTCATAGGACCGTTTTGACAGTAGGTATATTTCTTCCGCCAGCGACCCACCCCTCCTCGAACAAACGGGCGCCCCGTTCAGCCCCGACCTACCATCCGATGGGTCGGAGGGCGTCCCCGAAGGCTCGGACGTGGCTCGCGAGCTGGCCGCCTTGGCCTTACTGCGCGCGCGGCTGCCCCCCGCCGCCGCCGCGCTGGCGAGGGCGCTGCCCGCACCCCCGCCCGGGGCCAGAGGGCCGCTGCAACAGATACTACAGGTGAGTAGCCCCGCAGATCGCAGATGCTGGCTTCGCACTGGTCAAGGAACGGACGCACTGTCCAGCCCCGATTTACCATCGGAGACATCGACTTTTTTTTTTTTTTTTATACCACTAAGGTGGCAAACAAGCTTGCGGCCCGCCTGATGGTAAGCAGTCACCGCAGCCTATGGACGTTTGCAATACCAGGGGCATCACCCACGCGTTGCCGACCCCGTAAAAACCTTTTAACCCCTTTCTTGAAGAACTCCATGTTGTACTCTCCAGAGAAAACCTCTCCAGGTAGTTCATTCCACAACCTTAGTGTGCGTGGGAGAAAGTTCCTTTGGAACCGCACAGTTCGCGACTAATTTGGCTCCAAGGTGTGAGGATGAACTCCCTGTCGATGGCGAGCGGTGCGATGAAAGAATGTAGCTGTAGGCATCATGTCAAACAGTTCTTGCAAAACTGAAAGGGTTGCTGCGTTTCCTGCAGGAGTGGGGATGGCAGGAACAATAGGGTATCTATAGTAGTCTATATCTATAGAGTATACCATATCCACGCAGAATGGGCGCGAGTTCGCCTGAATGCGGAAAATGGCCCGGATATATCTATCTATCATTGGAGAGTTGACGGGTCACGGCGCGTTTAGGGCGCGATTGTGGGCGCTCGGCTTGAGCGACTCAGCGGAGGGCTCATGCGGGGAATTGGAGAGTAGGGGCCGCATTCTGTGGAATTGCAAGATGTACGAACGGGAGCGCAGCATCATGCTTGCCGGGTTAGAGTGGATGGATGCGAGTCCAGTCTGCTTCGCGGACCTTGTATAGCCCCGCCCGGGGCTAGGGGGCTGCAACAGATACTACAGGTAGGTCACGTACCAGGGACGTTGCGAATGTAGAATTTTAGACAGGTGCGGATGCGGATACGGATGTCTAGAAGCTCACATCCGCGGATCGCGCGCTTCATCCTTATGTCGTTGATCTTCCAGCTATCCGCACGAGCCCCTTTGTAATGCGTACGGCTAAGGAGTGGAACGCGTTGCCTGCGAGTGTGCTCCCTGATCAATATAATCTGGATGCCTTCAAGGCTAGAGTGAATAGGCTGTTTCCAAGTCGGGCATATTCCATCTTCGGCGGCATCGTCACGGTGAGATAGTGGTCAAATGCCTGTCTTGTAAAATATAAAAAAAGTCGAAACATTTTTAAAAGATTACTGCAATGTCCAAGTTGCGCCCCCGCGCAGCACGCGAGAGCCCAGGGCCCGCCTTTCTGCGTACTTACGTAAATGTACTTAAATTTAAATTTACAAATTAGCGCGTTATTTTTAATAAAAAGTAATGTTTTCAGGTTCAAGCCTGTTTCTTAAAGGCTCGTAAATTCAATTTGCACCCCAAAAAGTTGTGCGCTCGAAACACTAGACAAAAATATCTGCCAGCGAAAGTTAACAATATTTTAAATTCGCTTCGATTTATGCCCCACCTGTTGATGGGACAGTTATATGTATTTCACATCTGCATCAGCAAAAGATCCGCAATCATTTATGCGGAAGCGGACGCGGATGCAGAGAGTCTTAATTAATGCGGATGTTCTGCATTTGCGGATGCGAGTGCGAATACGCACGCGCGTCGCAGATACCTGCTTCACATTGGTGAAATACTTAGCAAAATTGACAAGTAGAGTGAGCCCCTCCACCGGCGTGAACCAATCGAACAGAAACGGGTAACTTTGCTGCCGTCATATGAATTTCACTATCACTCGCCCCTATCCTTGACCAATGTAAACCAGCCATGGGGCTGGTCTATCTTCAGCACCGCACCGATATAGCTATAGTAGATATGCATCCTAACCGTTAGCGAAGCGAGGTTAACCGAGGTCTTCCACTAGGGACACGGAGACTGGTTCAACAATTCAGGGCCCCGTGACGGATTTTTTTATTTCCTTACGCCCTACACCGGCTTAGCGACCCGGCGAGGTTCTAGGGCTCCGACACCAAAGCGCTACTCATGTCAATCCTGAACGAATTCCTTCCATCTGGCCCTCTGCTGATCGGTCAGACCCTTCAGCACTTCGTCCAACCGGTCTCAAAAACATTCCACACGATATTTCCCAGTCGGATGCCCAGAGTAGGCACTCTCTATATAGATTTCAAGATTAGATTTGCACCTTTCGCTTGAGCAAGATGTGACTGGCGGGATCTGGGACCTCTATCCTGATACCGACAGGTTTAGTCACGTATTTCCGACGTATCCCTGATGACCGAACCAACGCTGGCGAGCCTCTTCAATCTCATCCGCGCTATCTCTCTCGCCAAGGCTAATTAATTTTTTCTTCCATAAATTCCAGCTATCCGCCTTACTCCAGTGCCGCAACCATGCGTTGGTGGACGTAGAGACCGCACTGGAGGCAGCCGAGGGCCAGACCTCGGGGAAATCTGGTCGCAAGTCTCTCGTCCCGGTCTCCATGATTGGAGGCAAACGAGCGAGCCCGAAACAAACCAAACCAGTGAACAAAGTGAAAGAAGTGCCCCTAAAAGTGTTCCACCAAGCCGAGTGCGTTAGCGCCAGTGATCTCCCATGCATGGACCCCCTGCGGTTGAGGACAGAATGATTAAGGCGCAAAATTATGCTGTATAGCTATTACCATTAAGTGGATTTTGGATTGTGTTCGTGAAGTGAACAGAAGTAATAGTGACGTGACGTGCTGTGATGATTGTAACTGTTATAATATCTTTGATGTGACAATATTTATACTTAGGGAGTTAGTGACGCTTCTGTATAAACAGTAAATATTTGTTCAATATTGACATCCCTTTGATGTGGACAATAAGTTGTATGTACCTACTACGTACTATTACCTACTTGTACGTAGGATAAATATATCCGTATATTATTATTGACAGGTAAAATCGTTCTCGGTACAGTAAATTACGCGCTTATCTCAAACTCAATCTAACAGGAAAATAGAATGACGTAAATAAGCCGGCCAACAGTCAGTGTGGTTGGACTATTTTGCATTGTATAATTTGGACCAAAGTGTTTTGAAACAATAAAGCGACTTATCTACCTAGTAGTAACGGGATTTGACTCCTGAGCGAGTGGTGCCGGGCTCCAATTACTCTTTTCTGAGTTATATAAAACATTAGTTGAATACTATCCAATGCTCTTATGATGAGGGGATGTGTAATCATGATACAATCCGACTGGGATCCAATCCATTTTCACTGGTAGCAGTAAAATTACAGTAGCTCTACTGTAAGTACCTGATCTGCCAAATCCTGGACCCCGGGACACAACCGAGACATTAACGCCAAGATGATTATTATTTTTTTACCCCGACTAATTTATTTTAAGTTAGTCGGGCACATTTTTGCGATCTATAACTACTCTACTCCACTTTTGAGTAGATACTAATCAACAGTTGTGGCCATCTGAAATTTATTAGTTTAAACTAATAATTTATTTTTCGTGATGTCCCGCCATTTTGATAGCTAATGACTTACGGCGCATTGTCCGTAAATTTTGAGTATTATGACGTCACTGTAATGAAGAATGTAAATAGAACATGTAATAGGAGAGTAATGCTATCTGTATATTTGTTATTTATCACTTTTGATACTATGCCAGTGAGTTAGTGGTGCTATCAAGTCTGATAATCTTGGAAATTGCCAACGCTCTAGAGTTTGTATAATGGCTATGACTATCCTAACGTTTTGCTATGGTGAAGTACATCTGGAAGTAATCAAAACTGCCACTGGTAAAATTCTTCGAATTAAGCCAATAATGTAAGTGAAGTATGTAATTAGTACAATTTTAAATATTTGATAACTATTTAATGATCAAATGTAGAGGAAATATTTTAATTATTAATAACTAAATGAAACATGTCCAAATCCAAGGTTTTCTTAATTAAATTAAGTGATCCAAATATTTGTTAAGTAACTACTTAGAATTAACTTTTTTACGAAAGGCTATGTGAAAGTGCAACATTTTAAAAATTAAGTATTATATGCATTTAGTGATGTTGGAAAGTCATGGATGAATCTTACGAATTTAATTACTTAGTTTTATTTGTTTTGTAAAAATTATGGGTCACAAGTGACAAAGAGTGGTATTTTGTCTGATTTAATCGATAATAATTTCCCACAAGTTGATTTTCAGTTTCAATTAAAACTTTCAATATGGAACAAATAGTCCTCTGTGAACAAAACTTCTGACCCAAAATATTGTGATTCCCTGTGCAATGTGTTAGAATATTTTGTATTCCATATGGAAATAGATGTGTATAGGTTTTATTGTAACTATAGGACGTAAAATAATGAATGATCAATTTATTGCACTTGTTACATTTATCAGACTCTATTAAAAATATTTTTGCTTTAATGTTTTGTTTCAATGTTGTATTTTTTCTTTCCTCCTTAAGCTCTGGAGCGCAATAAATATATTTAGTATTGACTTTTCGGAACAGACTTTAGTTAGACTAAGATTGTCTTACGCGTTACGCGACCGTGTCATCAACCGTTTGTTATTCGTGATTTGATTGACTATCTCTCCTCTCTCAATCGTCAAATGGGACAGTCAGGGACAGTGATAGGAAAGTAGGATTAGTATTAATTTATGTTATAATTGAAATGTATTACTTATTTTACAATAATTTGTTAGGAAAGTAGGAAGGAAACACACAGTCCCATATTGGCCTCCCCAGCGCCGTAACACACCCACCCCACGCCTTACCAGGCAGAACCCGACCGCGCCCGACAATCCCAGGCAATGCCGGACGGTGTCAAACAATGCCAGACTGAGCCGCTCCGCACCTGATAATGCCAGGCAGATCCTGACCACGGCCGACAATCCTAGGCAGTGCCGGATGGTGTCAAACAATTGTAGACTGATCCGCTCCGCACCCGATAATACCAGGCAGATCCTGACCACGCCCGACAATCCCAGGCTGTACCCGACGGTGTCAAACAATGCCAGCCTGAGCCGCTCCGCACCCGGTAATGCCAGGCAGATCCTGACCACGCCCGACAATCCTAGGCAGTGCCGGGAGGTGTCAAACAATGCCAACCTGAGCCGCTCCGCACCCGATAATACCAGGCAGAGCCTGACCACGCCCGACAATCCTAGGCAGTGCCGGGAGGTGTCAAACAATGCCAACCTGAGCCGCTCCGCACCCGATAATACCAGGCAGAGCCTGACCACGCCCGACAATCCTAGGCAGTGCCGGATGGTGTCAAACAATTGTAGACTGATCCGCTCCGCACCCGATAATACCAGGCAGATCCTGACCACGGCCGACAATCCTAGGCAGTGCCGGATGGTGTCAAACAATTGTAGACTGATCCGCTCCGCACCCGATAATACCAGGCAGATCCTGACCACGCCCGACAATCCCAGGCTGTACCCGACGGTGTCAAACAATGCCAGCCTGAGCCGCTCCGCACCCGGTAATGCCAGGCACGCCCGACAATCCTAGGCAGTGCCGGGAGGTGTCAAACAATGCCAACCTGAGCCGCTCCGCACCCGATAATACCAGGCAGAGCCTGACCACGCCCGACAATCCTAGGCAGTGCCGGATGGTGTCAAACAATTCTAGACTGGGTCTTTTTGTTGGTGTTTTGCGTTTATGATTTTGTGTCAAAAAATTTTTCTTCACCACGTGATATCTTCGTTTGGTTTTTTATAATTAGACTAGCAGTCCCCCGCGGTTTTCACCCGCGCGCAGTTTGTATCTCTATAAACATTTAATTATCCCACGGGACCCTATTTTTTCAATTAATTTGTGGAATAATAATTAACATATGTTATGTAGCTTCCTATTAGTTAAATAATTTTCAAAATCGGGTCAGTAGTTGAGGCAAACAGGCGAGCGGGCCACCTGATGGAAAGTGGTCACCACTGCCTATAGACATTAGCAACACCGTGAGTATCGCCAATGCGTTGCACACCTCTATAACACGTTACTCTGGCAGCAAAAACGCAAATGTCCCTCCACTGTCAATGCCACGGTTCCCCAAATTCCCACCCCATGGAGCACCGGAAACGTTACTCACCGGTAGAAACAAACAGATTACCTTACACCCCACATACAAACAAAATGACAAACTTTTTCTCTATATAGAAGAATAGAGGCAGGCAAACGAGCACATGCAGGAGGACATGGTGTGGCCACGAGTTCGAAGCGATGACTCACTTCGTGTGGCTGCAATGGCGATGGCTCTCTACTCTAGCTAGAGCTATAGTTCTATTCGTGACTTTACTAACGGCTTTCTAATGCGTATAACCGACAATAGAGGAACGTAATGGTTTGCAGAGAATGCTGTTTCCATAGAATTCAAGGAATCAAGTACAATATATCCCTGCATGTGCAATTGCCTCGGACAGTAACTGCACATTGGTTTTGCCAATCAAACTAACTTGATGTTGCCGTGACTACCTACCTACGTGTTAGAGTAGGCGGGTGGCCCAATAGCACGGGTCGCCATCAAGTACCTATGTATGGGTGCTGTTTACATCATATTGGTATGGTATGAGGCCATAGGGGCTTGAATGTGGTACGTTAGTATTCTGTGGCGATAGCATGAAAGAGACCTGCCGTAAATTGAGCGTGGTTCAGCCCGCCACTTTTTTAAAAATCTGTCCGCTCCTAACCGGACTCGGCGCTGGGGCTTGGGCTGTGGCCTGTATTAATGTATTGTGCCTGTGGTTTGAGCAGCAAAGCTACACGAAAACATAACTAGACGAGCAATCGCAGTCACAGAGAGCCGTGGCGATAGGCCGCTGAGTCGCTGACTCTGTGAGGTTGATGACCTTTACAAGCGCAGCCTATTGCACGCGCGTATGCATACATATATGCATGAGATGGTACTTAAATTTTGTATAGTAGTATTGCAATTTTAATAACTACCACACAAACTATTATTTAGCTATAGAAAATCAAGAGGCTAGGCTTTGCGGATTTGTGGACCGTTAAAGTTTCACAAAGGATACTAGGTTACAACACTAGTATCACAGGCAATAAAAAGGGACGCTTTCTGGTCTGTGGTATTTTACGTCATACATGACAAACAAGTTCAAAATTGACTGACATTAAACGTAGTGTTTCTATACTCTTTGGTTTACACAAGTCAAAATACGTTCTATTTTCTTGTCGATTTTCTTATTTATCTCTTATTTTAGCTAATCTACATACGTTACGATATTCAATGAATCGCAGACAAACTTAAAATATAGGAAATAAGAACCAGAAATGGCTGAACCGAAGGATAATGGTGAAAATCCTCTAAATATAGATGGCACCAATTTCAATGGGGATTTATATCTAGAAAGGTTGCTAAAATGCGCTACCTTAAGGCAAATTATGGATAAAGAAGCTGAGGTAGTGACCCAGAGTCAGTTTTTACAATCAGAGATGCAAACGTTGGTTTACGAAAACTATAACAAATTCATATCAGCCACCGAGACAGTTCGCAAAATGCGGTCTGATTTCAAAATAATGCAAGAGGAAATGAACAAGTTGAGCGAGAATATGAATAAAATAACAACTTTCAGCTCCCAAATCTCAGAAAATCTCAAAGACAGTGGTAACAAGTTGAGTAGATTATGTGGAACAAGACAACTGCTAGACAAATTGCAGTTCCTATTCTTATTACCCTCCCAACTAAATAAAGCGATTGAAGAAGGAAGATACGTAGATGCTGTCCATGACTATACCCATGCCCAGAGAGTGCTGCAGAAGTATGGCAACCAGCCTTCATTCCAAAGTATACAAACTGAGTGTTCCGAAATCATATATGACTTAAAAAAGACACTTAGGGACCGACTTCTCAACCCTGAAACATCAGCTTCAGAGCTAGCCGAAAGTGTGGGGCTGCTTCGTCAGTTACAAGAGGCAGATTCTTCTCTTCAGGATATCTTCTTAAGCTGTTCTGAAACCAGACTAGACCAACATTTACAAAATTTAAGTTCATTAGTAGAGTCCACAGATATTATAGAGTGGGTGGAGAAATGCAATAACACTCTTCTAGCAGATATAGGCATAGTCATTTCATGTTACCAGGATATGTTCCTAGATAAAGACAATCTCAATTTGCCTGAATTTGCTGATAAAATCATGACTCAAGTATTTCATCTATTTGAAGAAGTTGTGAAAAGACCAGAGAATAACGGAACAGAAATTCTTATTAGAGGGCTAGATAAATTCTTCAGGAAACTGCAGGCCATGACTGAGATTATTGCAAGTGAAACTATGTCTAACAAAGCTGTTGAAGTTGTAATACAATGTATTAACCAAAAGGCAACAATGCAATACCAATCAATACATACCCAATTCAAGGAAAGCTTGGTCAGAGTTAGACAGTCTTTAGCCAGTAAAGGAACTGAGACTACTGACTTAAAAGATATATTGAACTCATTACAAGTCTATCTCATGCAAAAGGTACAAGCATCTCTATTAGATCTGATGGCTTTTCTGCAAAGTAATCTCTCATTTGGATTGAAATCTTGGTGTGCGAAAGCTGTAGCAGAAGCCTGTTGGAATGTTATAACTGAGACTATGGTCAACTTAGCTGATATGGTAAAGAATATGGCCTGCATACAGACCTCAAACAACATTCCATTTGAGCTTCTACTAATCCTGGCAAAACTTTGTTTAGAGATGCAAGAGAGTGGGGTAAACACACTTCACAACCATTTGCTGAAATTATTAGAAGAGGGAGCACCAGGGCTTTCATTAGAGAATAAGGATACAAATGGTGTGATGGTACATTTATCAACTGCAGCCCAAACAGCCTTGGACTCTGAGGTAGTTTACATAGGGCAGACTGCTGCCCAGATGTTGAGGGTATCAGTGCTGGCAAGAGACTGGCTGAGAGCACCCGAGCCCCGGGGACCTCGAGCAGTGTGTCGGAGAGTTGTGGAGACACTTGCAAGTGCTGATAGTGCTGCCTCTCAACTATTCCCTACAAGTGTGAAGCCTTCAAGTGACTCCAGTAGGAGGACCATTTGGTCACGTGCACCATCTTCATTCTCACCGATAAACCGGATATTTTCTGAAAGAATTGAAGTGTTCAGTCCAGCTGGGGCAGACAGAGCAGCTTTATCTAATGGAGCTTTGAAAGTGGCTCTGAAAGCCTTAGTAGAATGTGTAAGACTGCGCACATTCGGCAGACATGGCTTGCAGCAGTTGCAGGTGGATGTCCACTTCCTACAGCAAAGACTGTCATGCATGGGCAATGATGAGAGGCTACTCAACGCCTTACTGGAAGACGTGCTGGCGTCGGCGCAGCTGCGTTGCGTGGATCCTCAGCTCATGGAGCCTAGCATTGTAGATATAATTTGTGAAAGAGGATAGATAGCTAATAAGTATTTATGTATACCTTAAATTATGAAATATATTAAAATATACTACACTTTGTATTTAATATTTTATTTATAACCCATTAAAATTGCATCATCATCATATTAAAAATAATGATATCATCTACATTATAAAACTTTATTTTAAATGCTTCTAAAACATAAGATTCCACAAAGACATCCTAGTTCTGTTTTATTTTAGACATTACATTTTACATTTGTTACATACATAAAATTGTTTAAAATTAAAAACAACATAATATATTATTAGCATTACAAAACAGAATTTATTAATTTTGGTCCTAGTTCACTATAAAGGATACACATGCCATCTTTTCACTTACTTTCAAAGCTTTCATGAAAAGAGACACTGTCTGTTTACAACATTTTGTCAAAATTAGGTATCTATTCTTCCAAATTTATTGTAAATTACTTACAAGCTACAGGTATATTTAAATAAATCAATGATTTTAATTTTCTCATAATATAATGTGTATACTTAGCACTAAACAATTCAAAACTTGAATTGGGAAGCTCATATTAATAACGATTCTTAAAGAATTATTATTATTCTCAAACTGAAAAGCAAACTATAATAAGAAAGACTTAAAAGGGTATGAAATTATTATAACATCAATTATTATTATTCTATCCTACCATTGAAGGGGTACAGATATGTTGTTTTGGGACCATTAAAAACTCAGACAATTAAAATTTATAAAACAATACAATAAACCTGATTTTTAGAACGTTGACACTAACCACCTACTGATAAATGAACCTATCATGAGTATGTTAATGATAAAGTTATTGATTTAATCTTTGAAATAATTAAACATGGATTGCACAATGGTAAACTAAACAAAATATTCCCCTAAAAGATGTACCTTATACATAATATAATATTTATTCTAATAAAAACATAAATATTATTCTTAAACAGAACTTTAGCCTAGAACAAATTGACAAAATATATTTGCTTAACTATGATTTAAGTTCGCAAATGTACATTATAGACAAGATCAACGCCATACCCACAATAAAAATATTTTTTAATTTGTTGCTTAGTCCACCAAAAGTGTAAAAATATTTCTATGTTACATGGTCCGTATGTTTCCTTATTGTGAGCATTGTGATGCGTGATTTCATCTATTCCTTTACAACTAGCGATTCACCTAGTGGGGCGGAGGGTCTCAGAATATCTCCTAGCGGCGCACTTATTAATTGAAACGTCGAGCAACAAGTTTGATCTTAGCTCTTTATCTATCTAAAATCTAAAACGTGGAGGTACAGAGACATGGAAATATCAATTCCTGGCGTGCCTACCGTCGGGAGATACTCTCGAGACCTGCCGTGACTAACTCTTGACTCTGGTCAATTTGGAAACGTCAGTCCGTTGAGCGTCCTTCCGGAACTTAGTTATTACTTCTTACCTTTTTCGAGAAGCTTCTTCATTTTATCCGGGACGGGGACGCCTCGGTGCGCCGCGTTGCGGGTTTTGGCGGTAGTTCGGGTTGGTTCCGGGGCGCTTTTCACCGACTTGCGGGTCGGCGGTGTCTTCGTGGTCTCTGTGGATTTTCTCTGGGGTTTCTTGGGGGTAGTCTTGTCAACAGACTTGGGGGGTTTTGACACGGGCTCGGGCGGGGCGCGCTCGCGCCGCACGCGAGGAGGCGTGTGCGCGAGCGTGGCGTGACGCGCGAGCAACGCCGCGCTGCCGAACAACTGCCCACAGTCGCAGCGATGGCCCGCCTCCACTGGACCTGTCCAATGTTGAGTAGAGTATTATATCTATTCTTTACAAGCTTCCAAAATGGTTAGGTACGCATCAAACACGGTTGTAGCTAGTTTCTGATCCCCAAAAGTTTTCAATTGCCAGGTAGATATAGTTTTTTAATTTATGGTGAATCAACATAACTTAAAATTTACATTCATCATCATTTATTTAAGAGTGCAACTCTTGTCGATGGAGCAATCGCAAAAATTACATCATGCAAAGTTAAATCTGAACTAATTACTTAGCTAATAGACTATTGGGCAACACAACAGCAAACCAAACATATGATTCACAGCTACACAGTAAAAAAATGAGTATTTTATAATGTCATTCACGCAAATAACTTTTACATTAGAAATCAATAAGCAATTGGCATCTACTCACGTCTCTTTATCTGCTTGGTAGGAGAAGGCTTATCCTTAACTTGTGTAGTGAGGATCTTCCCAACAGATTTCCGTTTGGCTATTCCCGACAAAGTTTTTCTTTTCTCCATTTTAGCCCTCTTTTTATCTTTCGGAGTCTTTGGAACCTCCTTTGGTTTTACGGAAGCTGTGTCCTCGGTCTTTACGGCCTTTTCCGTGGCCGTCTTTGGGAAAGAGTATTTCACGTCACTATCGTCAGAATCTGTGGCTGGCGCCGTTTCTATTTTTGTCACCTTTTGTGCATTTGACGATGGCTTTCTAGTTTCTATAGGCTTTGGCTTTGTTCTGGGAACTTTAGGCGGATGTTGTAAGGAAATCCTTCGCTTCACTAATTCTTTAGAATTCGGTCTCTCCACTTGCAACGAATTACGCTTATCAGCCCTCACTTTCATAAACGTGTTTTCGATTTCTTTCTCGTCCTTGAAGTCTGGATTGAGCATATACCGCACATCGTCCTCGTCACTCGATTCGGGTGCGGCCCGCTCATCTTTTACGACAGGGAGTGGAACGTTTGTCGATCTTCTCGGCTTAGATATAGTCGAAGAAAGTTTATCTTTAGAAACAGTTTTCTTTTTCGGGGTTTCGTCAATTTTTTTATTTTCCTTTACTTTCTCCTCAACCTTCTGAAGTTTTGCTGGGATTACAGATTCATTATCAGTTTTGGCGATGACTGTCTCAGAAAAGTCTCTCTTTTTAGGCGACATTTTTTGCTCGCTAGTTATCAGTGGTTCAGAGGGTTTTACTGATTCAACATGCTTGACGTCGCTTTCTTTTGATAAACGTTTCTCTGTAACATTAATTACCTTTTGAACTTTTTCAACAACTGTGGCCTCCGAAGTTTGTTCTATGTTTTTAATGACGGGTTCGATTGTTAATGCCTTTATTTTATGCCCAACCTCTGTTTGTTCTACTTCCGAATTATTCTCCTCCTTTTCGGGTATTTCATTGCTTTCCTTAGATTCGCTTTCATCTTCAGTTTTGGCTTGTTTTGCAGCTGACTGTTTCTTTTTTCTCTGGCAAAAGACTGAATGTTTATTTAGGGAATGCTCATTTGGGAAAACCATGTAACATAGAGAACATTCGTGAATTATGTCTCTAGCAGAAAGAGAGCTTTTAACACTCTTATCATCAGATTTTTCTGAGCTCGTTTCTTGATGCTGTTCTTTGTGCTCAATTAGGTGATGTAACTTTCTAAATGTTTTCTTGCAAACGTCACACTGTGGTGGATCGGTAACCGGTTTGTCGGTAGAAGTTGCAACAGTTGGATTCTTTTGCCTGTTTATACCATCATGGGTTTCCCTATGCTCAACTAAATGATGTAATTTTCTGAAGGATTTATCACAAGGTTCACATCGGAAAGCCGCACTCTGGTCGTCGCTTTGTTTGACCAACTCCTTATCTTTGGAAGATTTGTTCTCATTCTGTTCAGCCGAGCTTTTCCGTAATGGCTTTGCTGGAGCACTACTAGAATTGTGAATTACACGATGTTGTACCAAATGGTGTAACTTCCTGAATTCCTTTTTACAAACTTCGCAACTGAATACAGAATTGCTTCCATTATTACTGTTGTCAGTTTGATTTGTGCCTTCTTTTTTATGCAAGAGTCTGTGGTTTACTAAATAAGACATTTGTCTGAAGGATTTACCACAAATTTCGCATTCTATTTTGGCATTTAGGGGATGAATTCTTGGCCTACCAGGCTTTCTCGGTGCTTGTTTAGGCTTCTCTACTGCAGGTGAATCTTCTATTACAATGACTTCCTCTTTATTTACACTAGCGTCAGAGGACGCTTTAGATTTACGTTTCTTAGGAGATTCTCTCTTACTCTTGAGCTTTTCTGGCTCCATATCATCTGAATCACTATCCAGCGACTTGCGCTCCGATTCCCTCGATTGTCTTGATCTTCGTAAACTTCTCTTATCAGAATCTGATCTACTGGGCGACGGCCCTGTGCAATGTTTAACATGCTTGTACACAACATTTTCTGATCGGAACAATTTACTGCAAATTGGACAGACTATATCTTCATTAATCTTGCCCATCGTCCAATTTTCTCTAATAATCTCATCGTCAGTTGAAGCATCATCATCATCATCTGTAGTGTCTGTAGTGATTTTGGGTTTCTTTGAATCTATTAAGCGTGGTTTCTTTTGGGGACTTGGGGCCTTGGCTTTACCTTGTTCTGATCCTTCTGGTAAAGGATATTTCCTAGGACGACCCCTGCCTCTTTTTACTGGCGTGCCTTGAGCAGTAGAATTGCTGGTAGATGACGCGCTCGCGTTCAAGGTTTCAGATTGATTTTCTAGTAACTCTGCGGCTTTTACTAAATTATCTATTGCCGACGCTGTGTTGTGACTAACAATTGAACTTTGGATCACATTTTCGGTCATAATAATTTTGTTCACATCTTGAGATATGGGTTGCTTATCTTCAGCAGGAGCACCGCGACCAAGTAAATAAGTTTTCTTAGGCAATAGAAGTTTAGAACTTTTTTCCACTTTAACATCATCTGTCTTTCTTTTCTTTTTAGGTGAAACTTCTTCAGCCAAAACTAAATCTTTCGGTTCTATGAGTTCTAAGTCCGGTGTTTCAACTGGAGTCAATACTTGCTTCCGCTGATGCTTAGCTTTGAATTTTATTTCATCAGACTTGCTTTCATTCATAACTTCAAGAATATCAGAATCAACTGAGTCGTTATTAACTTCTGGTTCTGGCAACTGTCTCTTTTTGGGTGATAATTGACTACCTTGAATGTTTAATGGTTTAGACATGAATTCAGAATTAGAGTCCATAAATACCACTTTGACAGGTTTATCCTCGATTATAGTTATTGGGGACTCTTTTTGACGCTTAGCAGTTAGAGCAGATTGATAAGCCAGTTGCAATTTCGAGTGATAGTTTTTATTTAAAGAATCATCAGTGAGAGGCACCACTTTACTGGTAATATGGATTTTGTTTTGATGTTTAGGTGTTGGGCGCAGTGACTGATGTTGTTGTTGTTGTTTAATGGTTGACTTTACTTTTGCCTCTGCCAATAACTGCTCATTTCTGGAAATTTTCTTTACAGGAACTTCTTTCTCCACCACAGTTTGAACTACATTCGAAGGTTGGTTGGCGTCATATTTAACACTGAGACAATTTTCATATGTAATAGAGTTTCTGCGAGCAAATTTCTCAAACTCGTTTTCGGTTATAATAGGTGCTTTGTTTGATGCACAACTATTTGATTGTGTGCTCATACTGGAACAATTTCCAGTTTTAGACTGAGTAGGAGACATGGTATTTTTATTAACAACAATATCCCCAGTAATAGGTTCGTGTTCTATAATTTCTTCCTCAGAATCAATTTCAACTACATCATCTTTTTCACTTTGCTTCTTATTAGTGAACGGTACAAGATTCGGGATTTTACTATCTTTGCTCAGAACAGCCTTTGAATTTTCACTTTTGGCATATATCTTAACTTCGTTACCAAAAACGTGAGGTAGTTCATGGAGAGGCCGCTCGACAAATGGAATACCATGTAATTCATTCATTTTCATTTCTATATCATCTAAACTAGTTGGATTTGTTTCTTTTGTTTGGTGACTAATTATAGTAATTCCTTTTATATTCTTTGTCGTTGTAGTTATTGGCTCTTGCCTTTTCTCATCTTGTTTAGGTGGAAGAGCTTTATTGATGATGCCTTCAATCGTTTTATCAATTAAATCCTGATTATTAATCTCCTTCCTCTGTGTGGGTTCTTTCTTTTCAGTAGGTGATGAAGAAAATACAGTATTAGGCATATCTTTAAGAGTAAATGTTTTAGGCAATATTTCCTGTTTAGCAATTTTCTTATCAATAATAACAGGTCTTGCTGTCCTAATTGCTGTTTGCTCAGTCTTTATGGGAGGTTTGGTTTCTTGTATTGGAGGTTTTGTTTTTGATTCTTGAATTGCAGGTTTATTACTAAATGATTTGGTTTCGGGTTTGACAATCAGTTTGGACTTACTGTCCTGAATTTTTGTCATCGCGCTGTTGGTCTGCCTCTGACTGTCAATTTTCTGTAGCACATCCCTTCTGTTTAAATCATTTGGTTGTTTTAATTGTTTGCTACAAGAACTAGAAGAATTTGTTGGTATCTTAGATTCTTTAATTTTATTTAAAAACTCTTGTCTGTTTGCCTCTGTCCATTGTCCAAAAGGTACTGCAGCATTATTGTTATTAATAGGTTTCTGATCAGTATTGACAGTTTTTGTTTCAACTTTCTTTATATTCGTTTTAGTATCTGTGGTCTTTGGCACATGCAAAGGGATGTTAATTTGTTTAGTAATTTCTTTTTGAGGCAGTTTGTTTTTATATTCAACCTTGGAATTATTATCTAAATCCACAGTCGGAACTCCGCTGACTTTAGCAATGTTTTCTGGTCGATTCTTGCTTATTAGCGTTGTTGTAACTTTAGCTTTGGACCCATGTTGATCTAAACCTGCATGAATTGGTAATTTTGCGGAGCTTGTAGGTTTCGCCACATTTTGAGATAACGTAAGGACCTGACTTTTTTGATTAATAACATTTTCACCCTTCGGTAATCTAACATTGGAATCTTCTTGTTTATTCTGTCTTTGTTTCACAGATTCAAAACCAGATTTTAAAATGGTAGTAGAAGATGTAGGCTGTGTCGTCAAGTCTTGAGACAAGTGTAAAAGCTTCACTTGATTCTTTGTTATTTTAGTGTCCTGCGAGACTTTATCACAGTCAATCCCAATTTTATTAGTATCCTGTATGTCTTTATCAACTTTTGCTTGCTGCATGAATACATTGTCTGGTGTTTCAACTTTAGCAATAACTGGTGGTGTAATAACATTCGCGTCTGAAATTTCCGTTTTATTCTTTACAGCTGGAGATTTTTTCACAGGTGTTTCACCAGATACTTCAATTGTATTTTTGCTATCGATAGGAGTCTTGAGCACGATTACTAAATCTTTACTTGTTTTATCAACAATTTCATTACTTAGAACTTTTTTAGCCTCAACTACATTTGTAGGCAATGATTTTGTATCAGGAATGCTGTTCTTAATTAAGATTTGGTTACATGATGTTGAAGTATTTTCATTTTTGGTAGCAGATTCATTTTTCAATATATTTTCATTTTCAACTTTTGTTTCTTGATCAGTGGTTATTGTAATAAGAGGAACATCTATATTCTTTTCAGGCTCGTTACTTTTCTTATCATTTTCTAACTCTGTTAAAACTGTTTCTTCAGTTTTCGGTTTATCATTAGGTTGAGATGTTTCCAAAGTTGTATTATTTTCTTCATGTTTATATTCAGTTAGTTGGTTTTCATCATTTGAAACTTTAATATCCTTTTTATTTACATCATCATTTAATTTAATATCACTAAGTTTCACTTTTTCAGGGGTAGAATCTGCAACAAATTCTAATTGCTTTTCCACCATTTCTTGCATTTCAGTTTTATCTTTAAGTGCAGCCATCACTTGAGAGGTAATATTCTCACATAAACGTGTAGCCAAAGAAGAAACTTCAATTTTTTCACTTAAATTGTCGTCCAACTGTATTGCTACACTTTTGGTAGAGTTTTCATCCTTCACTGCATCATTAGTATTACTTGTAGTATCTGTAAATACTTTACCTGGAGAAGAAAGCTCACTTGCTTCCACCTTATCAACCTGTGCAGTGGAATCATGGTCATTATTTTTAGATTCTGATATTTTAAGCTCTTTTTGTTCAGAATCTGCTGTCTTAAGGTCTTCTTTTTCAACATTTTCAGATATTTTCTGCATGTTTTGTTCAGTTTTATCGGGCATATTCAAATCCAAATCCCCTTTTTGTATGTCATCAGGGGTTAATTTGTGTATGTTTTGTTCTAGTTTATCAGTCATTTTAAGATCTGAATCCTCTTTTTGTATGTCATCAAGGCTTAATTTTTTTCTTTCACTTTCTTTGCATTTTACCGTCACATCTGTTTGTTTATGTTTGGTATCTGTATGTAATTCAATTGTTTTGACATTGTCAGAGTGTCTATTGGGGTGTAATTGTTGATTTACCATTGTCTTTGTAAGAGGAATACCCTCTTTATTGGGTGTTGAATGTATTACTGGAGATTTTCTTGTTTCATTAAACTTCGTCATATCTCCATTTAAGTTGGACTCAGCTTTTGGTTCATTTACAAAGTTTTTCTTTGGGTCACTGCTTGTCTCGTTAGTTGGAGTATTTGGGCATTGTACTTCCTGTGAAAGGTCAATCTTTTTCTCTATTATGTTACTAGTTGGGTCATTTATCACTTTATTAATGTTCTTTATAGGAACATGGGAAGCACTTTTTCCTGTAGTCTTTGCTTCTTTTATAGGCTGAAATTAAATAGAATAACCAATGAAGGAAAGCATAAGATAGTTAAAAAGAAATCTAATACATTAAAACAAATCCTATTCAAGAAACTAATATTAATTACTATATTAAAACTTTTATTAGTGTAAGTCAATGTAACTTACCACTTCCTTTGCAACTTCTATTTCTTCATATACTTCTAAATTACCTTCAGCATTTTCTCTGAAAATAAAACAAGGTTTTGGTCAATGTATCAAACAGACTCTCTTATATCATAACTAGAATGATGGAAGCTGTTCTGCTCATTTTCACCAAGAGAAAACAGGGATTCTCTTCACAATAAAATAACAACTAAACAGTTGCCTTTAGACTAAGTGTGTTTCTCACCTAACAATTTTTTACTGAAGTTAATACTTTTATGCTAATCAAGCATTAATGCTCCGGTTGTACTCTTGCGAGCAAGGGCCCTGGGGTCCACCTAGACCATGATCCACGACTTGGTAGATCAGGTAATTACAGTGAAACCCTGGCCGGCGCTGACAAAGCCCAAGTGGTTCCAATTTGCCCCCCTTTAGCCACCCTTTTTGACGACATTGGCGCTGTTGCTGTTGCTTTTTGATGTACATATGATTGGATGATCAGATTTAAGTTGTTTGAAACATGAAATAAAAGTCTAGGGACAAATTTTAATACTGAATAAAAATTAATTTAAGAGGCTCAATCAAACTTAGCTTTTTACTCTCAATAGGTACAGTAAATAATGAAAAATTACGTAGCTCACGCTCCTTAACCTTCTTTCCCGCTATGTAACCCAATGTAGCTTTATAGCCATCCCCTTCCCCTCCTAAAGAAACCATGTGGTTTATGGATGCACATAAGGACAACTGAATTGTATAAGCTTATCAAATTAAATTCCCAAATTATTTGATATTATAATCCAGTCAGATTATTTCAGTTTTAGCAGTACTTTTTACTTCATTATCATGGTCTTATCCCAGGTGGGTTTGGCACGTTTCTCAGACAGATGTAACAATAACCTAACTGACAGAAAACAACTACTTAAACTCAAATATTTTCCAAACTGAAAACATGAAACAAAGCTAAGGACCATCACGATTGACCACTCACACCCCAAGTATCGGCTAATCGATTGTTCTCACAACCCACCCGGTGTCGCTGGGACGTGACAGGTTAAAATGGCTCTCAAAACCACATCGAAATTAGTTTATCTATTTGGTAGCTACAATGCCACAGACAGATACACAGATACACATGTCAAACTTATAACATCTTTTGTTATTGGGGGTTAAAAACAACATTGCCTTCATGTTTGAGCCGCAGATGGTATACATTTTTTTTGTCATTTGATTTTTACATGATGGAGTAGTAACTACTAGTAGGTCATCATCATCATAGCCAGAAACATTCTACTGCTAGGCTTGAGCTTAAGCGTAAGTTTTAAATTAAATATTATTGGGGCCATAGGCTGTGGGGCCATAGGCTATGGCCCCACAGCCAAATTTCCTTTTTTTTTATTTGCACCTTGATATTGATCTGAGCCTCAGAAAATCACAAATATCATTTAACACACAAGTCATTTTGTGTTTCAATTCCCATATTTCACTTCAAAGATTTACCTATTTATTTAATTGATTTAATTTAAACTAAACTTAAAATGCTAAAACAAGCTCATAACATGTATTGGCGTTTGAAGAAGAGTTTTAACCTACAATGACCATATTACAGCCTCTATTGATTTAACAAAGGTTTCAAGGTGCAAAATTTTGTTTATGAGAAAAATTTAAATGGCAGATGAGCAAGCTGCCATTAGAATTACATAGGCACATAGGCCATCTGTCATAGTATTAATAAAACCTGTTTTTGTTTTATTACCTACATAATTATTATGGACTTTTATCTAGAATGCATAATCTATTGTTATTGTGACTCAAGTGGTGAAAATGTTATAAAGGGTCTATTTATTGAAGGTAAATAACAGAATACTCACCTCACTTTAAGGAATTTGAAACTAGGTTGCTGCTGGTCATCGTCGATGATCTGGACAGCGGCCAGCTCCTCCTCTCCCTCCCGTCTATACAAATACAAACCATTGCCAATGTCTATAGCATTCACATTCTTTCCATCAATCTGCAGCACCACTTCAGTGTCCTTACTAGCTATTGGTTCACTGTCTACAAGAGTCAATTCCGATAAATCCTCATTCTTTTGAAATGATAACTCTTCAGCTTCAGAAAGTTTCAACTCAGGATTCGACTTCTCCTCCAGCTCCACATTGTCATCAATCACTAATTCATTCCCATCATATGAGTTATCATTATCAAAAAGATCAACTTCACCAGACAATATATTTGCAGCATCTATTTGTTTACCAATTTTATAACCATCAAGCAGGTCATTCGTCTTCGGTATAGGTGACAAGTTGGAGATCAGTTCGTCAGTCACAGCTTTCTCGGGATTTGCAGCTGAAGCCAATGATACGTCTTTGATTGGAGTAATGTCAAAGGTAGAGTCTTCTTCTGATAAGGAGAAATACTTGGAGCCGTCGTTGGCAGTGATGTAGGCCTCGCTCGGCGGCGACGTGGTGTCCAGAGTAGAGTCCCGCGACCCGCCCGCCTGCCCGCGCAGTTGTGTCAGCCGATCCATTTTCACAGTTCATCAGCCATGACAATAGAAATCTATCAACTTCAACACATCGTGCCGCCACGCGCACGATGAATATCCACAACAACGATTAGAGAAGAATTATTGAAAATAGTCAAAGGTAGGTCATATAATTAGCACCTAGGTCAATACCAATCAGAATAACAGGGAAACTTTTTAGTGGAACAAACGATAATGAAACTGTGACACTTTGTGATTAACACGGAATAACACGGTGTTTAGTTATGTAATGCATCAATAAATTTAGGTTACTACTGCAATTATATTTTCTTTGTTGAAAACATCAAAAATAAGCTTTATTTGTAATATTTTCGAAATTTTTTTGGAAAACAACACAACAAGCAACACATCAAAGATTAAAGATGGACGCCAAATGGCAGTGTTGCTAAATTTAAATAATACTGCAAATTTCTACAATCTTGAACTAACTCTATAAACGCGTGCTTAAGTTAGAGGAGTAATTATCTTTTGTCTCTTTCAGCGATGGTTATGACCATAGAGAATTTTTTATTTTATTTATGTCTGTGGTTATGACGATGATCATCTACAGGAGGCTATGCGATGATCGATCAATCATGCTGAGTTGATTCTACATAGATAAAATGTCTGTGGATTATGGCACTTGTCTGTGACTTGGATATTGGATTGCCAGATTAGGTATTTTTTCGCGATTCTGGGTAAAAATTTACCCTATTAGACCACTTATTAACCAACCATCTACATTTTGTGAAACAAAGCGTCCCATAAACGAATTGAATATTGGTTTGTTTTAAACTAAACTCGCGTTCTTTACACATTTGTATGTAAGAACTATCGGGACTAACACAAGACAAACAAATCGCGAAGCTACCTACGTTGCGTGTTAACCCCGATAAATTTAATATTTTCCTTAATAAACTAAATAAAGTAATCGATATCCGCAGGCCGTAAACTTTAAGGGTGGTATAACAAAAATGTTGTCCCTAATAAGGTATCGTTTTAGTTAGAGACAAACAAAAATTAAATTTAGAGTGACTTAAAAATTGCATCGGGCAACACTCGGACATGGACCTAGAAAAAATTCAGTGTGTTGAGTTGACTGCATGTTGACTGAGTGACTGTTGACAGAAATTGTCAGAAATATTCAAATTTGTTTGTTGTTGCGGCAAGCAAGCGTTATTTTCTTTTTGAATTTGTTGTTGTTTGTTTCGCCTTTTTCAGTAATATTTATAGTGCTCACAGCAATTCCAGTTATAATGGCAAACAAACCAGCAATTGCATCGTCCAAAAATGTGGATAAAGGTAAATAACTGATTTCTTTAGGTTGCTTAAGGTCATGCTAGTACTGTTGCTATAAAATACCTACCAATTTGTGTCTCAATGATCCTTAAAAACACAATTTTATTATTGTTTACAGTAAATAAAGTACCAGCTTCAGTTAAAAAACCACCATTAGAGCCAAAAAGAGTGAATGGAGATACGGTCAAAAAGGTCCCAATGCCTGCCACACCAAATCCTAAAGCTAAGCCTAAGGAAAAGAAAGTGGTACCTCCTAGCAGTGTCACTAAAAGTGCTAAGAAATCCTGGCAACGGAGACCAAAGGCAGCTCATTCCGGAGTCCCAATCCCTGAGAAACTAAAGAAAATATTACAGCAGCAGTTTCAGGATTCAGAAAACAGTCTTTAAGCGATCAGTTTTAAGATCAATTTTTAACCTATATATTAATAGTGAGTCAGTAAACAGACCTAATTTTTATATCTGGTGTTTTTCACAAGAACTTAGGTATTTAAATTGTTGACATTAAAGGGATTGAAATTTGAAATCCTTTTTTTAGCTACAAGACTATGGTTTAAACATATAAAATAGTAGTTTCAATTAAAAATTAAGGTTTTAGTAAATATTGTAAATAAAGTAACAATAGTACAAAACTGATGTAAGAAGGCTACACACAAACTTGTTGTAAGTTAATGTATGTCGCAGACTTCAGTGTTCATTAGAACGTGCCATTATTAGTGATGAGTTAGTTTATGAGTTTATATGTATATGTATATTTAGTTTTTAAATAATTTCTAATTACTATTATGGTCAAATATTATTAGATTATACAATGACACCCTGCATTTTTATTGCACTATGTTTATTGTTTTAGAAACAACAGTGATCACTAACATGATCAATTTTATTTATAACATTATTTTTAGTTTTTGACAATCACACACATTACAATACAATTTTTTTGTTATCATTTCAATAAAGTATCGAAAGTTAGGTACAGTATAAAAAAATCGATCCTAGTAATGTTTGTGGGTACCAAGTTGTTTGGTTCTTCAAATAAATGTGTCACCATTGAGAGTTAGTAATTTGATTTGTATTGCTTTTACATTGCAATAAAAAGGCTTTTTATTTTGTAAATATAAACAAAAGTGTGTATATTTTATTTATTTATTTTACATGACCCTGCTTTCTTAAAGTGCGGTAGTCAGAATTCGCACTAAGTATCCCACTTTATGTGGACATTTTATGAATGATTTAAACATGCGTATAATAGTATCATGTGGTAAAAATAGCCAAGTGTTAGTTTAAAAAAGCTTACCCATACAACCTTATGGCACAAATGGGGTTGGTGCGAGGCAGCGGTATGCCGGTGCGGCTGCCCTGAGCAGTCAGTAAATCATATTATATTTGAATGTCCGGATACCAAGTACAGCAGGCAAGCAGAAGATTTCTGTCCCTTTCAGCCGAAGATCTCGCCTACTTGACGAAATGTAAATTGAAAATTTAAGTAGCAGTAGGAACTTAAAAGCCATACGATAAATAAATAAATAATAGGAGTAGGTTACCGTAAGGATGCACGGCGGCATTTGTCGATATCCTGTGCTGCTTTGATCCTCGATCGAACCATATGTGTTCTACGATACCAACTTTTTTTTGTAGGTACCAGTAAGGTTGCGAGCAACGAACACGCTAACGACACCGCCGGTATCACCCAAACAACACAACTGTTTGGGTTACAATTGCCCAAAACCAAATTGTATTAGATTTTAAAGCAAGCACTTTCCCACTACCTAGATCCCGAACGAGCAGACACGTGAGGGCAGACGGCGTTGAATGTCAATATGACTTCATGCCGGACTAAGTACCATGAATGTAATATTTGCCCTGAGAATCCTCCAGGATTCCCACTGCAGTAGGAATCAACCTCTGATCTGCGAGAGGGCTTTCGACAGTGTTCCTCGGGAGGTAATCTATCTGGTTGGCTCGTAAGATCCAAATCTGTGCCCGATACGTACACTAGAATAATTGTAAAAAGCACCGTAGGCTTTACTAATCCGTTCCAGATCCAGTTTACCAAAGGTTCACCAGGGTTCAATCATACAGTCCTGAGCTTGCTTGTTCTCCGTTGTGCACGATATCTTCTCAGCTGACATTCCGGACACGCTTTTCTTCATGGCTCATGGAATATGAGGTATGAACGTAATGAAGTCATGAAGGATTATTGTAGATACTTGTAAGCAGACTTTTTATAAGCTTGTATTGACTTTAACGTGGAAGGGAATGCTAGAAA
This sequence comes from Blastobasis lacticolella, assembly GCA_905147135.1. Taxonomy (NCBI): domain Eukaryota; kingdom Metazoa; phylum Arthropoda; class Insecta; order Lepidoptera; family Blastobasidae; genus Blastobasis; species Blastobasis lacticolella. Next base: position 3,228,152 of record LR990051.1, read on the forward strand.
ACGGCGTTTAGACGAAATAAATAAATAGCATTTATTTCAGATGATTACATCCATGAATTAAATAACTTTTTGTACACTAGTTTCACTTTATTATACAAATTTTATTGAATTGCAACCGGTTTCGAATTACTCATCTTCAGGCAAAATATATCCATATCAAATTTTTTACAAGATACAATAAAATAATTATAAAATTTACATATTCCTTATGTAGGTAAGTGTAAGTAAAACTATTTAGATTATTCTACTGTTCTCGCACCTGTGCAGAGTAAGCCAATGGCTGACAATAGGGTTACTCACGTCTTCAATGATCCGCATTATTATACTATTTTTAACATTCTTCATCCGTTCCCTACAAAAGGCTGTCTCAGGATAGAGAAAAAGTCGGGAACGCCAGGATCAGCAAACATAGCTTTTACCCTACAGAAACAAGGATGTGTCATTAGAATCCGAAAGGCATCGTTATACTCTACACGAAGCACGTTAAGAGACCGTTTTGTGTACTTTGTCCACATACTGCAACTATAAAAGCATTGACAAAATGCCTTGAACCAAGTAATTTTACGTCATCGGTGCATCGTGCAAATCTACGTGCAAGCATGTTAAGCTGAACGGTGCCAAAACAGTGTATCTACATGCGCGGATAACCATCCATAAAGTGGACGAACAGATAAATTCAATTACCTTGGATCCGTGCCCATGAGACCCGAGTTATCTATTCTGATGTCAAGTCCCGTATCTCTGCAACTGCTAACTTACATACAAGAGTAGGTATAATTAGCCTATGATGCTCAGCGAACTCCACGCTAACGAAATGAAAATGCTGGGTGGATAAGCGAAGTTACGCGACTTGATTTATATGGTATATAGAAGTCATTGATGACAGCCTTGGCGTAAGGGATATCGCTGATAAGATTGAAAGAAAGAGTAGGAAAGTGAACCCTGGCTGAAGTCGCAGATTATGAAATCAGAAAAAGAGATTAGATCCCACCAAAATCCTTGTGTAAAATAAGACCAAGATTCCCGTACAATAATCTCGGCCTCTTAAAGTACTTAGATTTTAAATTAGACCAATATAAATTCACTTTCATTTCCTGGAACGTTGCAAGCCTAATTTGACCCACTTTCCGGAAATTGAGCTGAAATTTGATATAGGGACCTACCTATGTAACTTTGATGACAATGCATTAATATAATACCAAAGAGCTGGTCTGATGATGGAGTCGAAAGGTGATCATACCACTAATGAACACAAGAATATAACACCATCGTGTTTGGAATGGTCTTTTTTTATGCTACGCAGTGACAAACGTGCAGACAGACCACCTGATGGTAAGCGGTAACTGTCGCCCATAACATTTATGATTCATGCATTTAAGTTGCAATCGTAGGTGCGTTGTCACTGTGACTACTGTATACCCCTAAATGATATTCAAGGTCTGATGATGATGATAGAAGGTGGCCATACGCAACGCAAGAAAATAGCGGAGGCGGTCTTGGTATAAAAAATGTTTCATTTGAAAACTTATTGTAACATTTAATTGAAAATTAACAAATGGCATGTCAACTAATATTGAGCCCATATAAGGTGGGTGGACCATGGAAGGCCACTCTAACGAGTAAACGCTTTTTATTCGTTTATTAACTGGATAAATGAAAAAAACAAATTATCAAATAATAGTTTGTTTTATTGTGTACCATATAAATCACTTTTTTTTAACCTAGCTTTAATCAGTATTCATTAAACTTAAGTTTTGTTAAGCTCTTCCAAATGGCCTTGCAAGGAACACGGCTCCAAACAAGGCCAAGATTATACATCAGTCGTTCAACTTAAAAATAGAGTTGTAACAATTAATATATTCGCTTTTACTAAAACTACATAATAAGCTCTTTCATTTAAGCAAAACATTAAATGCTCAATATATTTTTATCATTTATAAAAAACTCAACGAACATTACTTGAACACCATCGTATAACTAAGAAAATATTAATGGAAATTATTTAAAAACAGTAGTAATGAGTATTAAATTGACATCAAATAACTTGCCAACGCGTATTATAATGAAATTAAAAACTTTTTTTTTACCTCAAATGGCCTTCTTATGGGTCCGTTCTTTGTAAGGCCAAAATGTTCCTAAGAAGGCCAAACTAAAAATTATCAATGACTTTCTTATATTAATTATAATAAAATAATAGACACTACAGACTAAGTACTGTACTTATTACAAACTTATTATGGTACATAGTCAGTCTTGAAGTCAGGAATGTTTAAAATCAACGATTCTTAAGATTAAAAAACGAACATAATTGTAACAAAATAAAAATTAACTTCGGAAACAAACTTAGAAACTAAAAAGGATAATACTTTTGGATATTTTAATCACAATTTGAGCATATAAATTTGAGATCGTTTTTAGTGAGACCCATACACTCCTCGTGATACCACTTTTGACATTCGGGACATTGTCTCATGTCTTCCATTCTATTCTCGCCACATGCGTGACAGTACCATTCCTTTTCTTCACCTTCTGCACTTTTCTTCATCTCTATTTTCGATCTTTTACTGTTTTCTTGTTGTACTGTTCTTTTTAGCCGTTTTACGGAATCATTTTTATTTTTGGTTTTCTTTTTTTGGTCTCGTTTACTTGTAGACTTTCCTTTTTTCTTACTCGTCGCTTGCGTCATCTCATTCTTTTTTTTTTCAGTCTTGAATAAATCTTTAACTATTCTTTGTCCCTTATAATTAAGAGCTTTTTGCCGTGGACGTGAAGACTTTATTGTAGCGTAGTTTGGAGTAGGCAAAAAAGCATGAAACGATTCTTCTTCATCCTCTATTAGATTAATTAACGGCTCGTCATCATCCGAAGATCTAGTCTCATGACTCTTTAGTTGAGCTTTTGTTTTAATTGAGCTTTTGTTTTGTATTAATCGTTTTTTCGGAGTGATTTCTTTTTTCTGCTCTAGGTCATCATCACATGACGAAGAAGAAGTGTATAAATCCGAGACTTGAAGTTTAGTCATGTAGTTATCTTTGATAAATGATTCACTAAGATTCAAATCAATATCAGATTCAGAGCTAGAACAAACGATATTTTCTTGTAGGCCGGACGTACTCGGAAGAGGATAATCGTACAGAGATGGTTGAGGGTCATGTTTCGTATCTGCGACGTTAAAACGATGTACTGAACTTAGCAGCATGGGGCGGCACTGATCATTGACCGTAATATCTACTTCTAAGTCTGAAGCATCAGTTGAAGAACTGTAAGAAACAAGAACGGGTTTCTTTTTGCTGTTGCAGCTGAAAATTTTGGCGATGTCGATACTATCTTCTCTTTGGAAGTTGATGGAAAAATTGAAGAAACGTTAGAAACATGAGCTGACCTCCTTTCATCTATCAGAGACTGAGACGACAATTCTGACACTTTTTTAAATTCAGACACAGGGGGCGAGACTTGAACAGATATAAGTGGTTGGTCGATCTGGTGTTGTAACGTTTCCGATAAAGGTCTTTCAGTTACAATTGAAGGAGCATAAGCATCTTCGGGTATGACATCAGGATCAAAGGGGTATAAACCAGTGGCTTTGAATCCATTCGTTATATTGGTTTGAGTCATACACTTTGGCCATGTTCGAGAGAAAATTTTGTTAAACGCAGCTTTGTTTAAATTTCTCTCTTGAGAATTGCACAGGTAGTTCAAAACTTCTTCATCCCAGTGATGTTCGAAGGACCGATTCACTGATTTATCTAGAGGTTGGAGTTCGTGCGTGGTGTTCGAAGGTAAGCAGTATAGTACTATATTATTTTTATCTGCTTCTTCCAGAGACTCATATGATAAATGACACTTTGCGCCATCAAAGATAAGCAGACATTTACCGGGTACTTTATGTTGTGCTAAATGTTGTATGAACTCTACGAATAAGCTACTGGTCATGCTGCCTTTGGGTGCCATGCTTACCTTTGTTCCAGGTGGCAAATTTGATGCTAATCCTGCTCTATGCCTAATCCCCTTAAAAATAATCATAGGCGGTATAGCAATACCCACCGCATTTACGCACATCGCTATTGTAACGTTCTCGGCGTGTTCCGGAGCAACAAGATGTACTCTTGTATTCCCTTTTTCAGCCAAAACTACAGTTTGTTTGTGGACCGTAATGCGACACCCTTTTTCATCCATGTTATACAAGCGTTCTGGATGTGCAATAATGTCTAGCTCTTCATAGAGTTTCTTCACTTCTTCAAAATGGTTTTTCACAATGGGCTTATTCATTTTTTGAGCTCTAGCTGGATTCATTAGCTGGGGTTTTCTTTTTGATATTGATGGGTTTCGAGCCAAAAACATTTTAAGCCATTTGCGTCCAGCCATTCTTGTTGACATATTGAACGAGTGCTTGATTTTAAACCTCTCACAAAATAAAAAGGCTTGTTTCCTGATAAATCTAGGCGTAAGTGGTACACCCAGTTTTGCAAAACGTTTGATTCGCTGCGATAAATCTTCTTCTAATTGTTTTGTAAGAATAGTTGTCTTCCCAATTATTTTAGTACTGTTACCGCTTACTAAATGGTTTCTAAGGGTGCGTCTTGGAATATTGAACTTCAACGCTGCAGCATTTGTATTAAGTTGATTATTTTGTACTGCTTCCATGGCACGTCTTAAACTGTCTTCATCCCATGTACTACCTCTTTTCCTGGGTTTTGACTCCGACATTCTTGAAATCTTGAAGTTTAATAACCCTTATAAATAAAAATATAAATATAAAACATTGTTTTAACTGTAACGGTACGTATTTATAACTAAAAAGTAACTGTTCATATGTTCATGGTTTGTACATGTTCTTTGTAAGGCCCATGTACCCTTGCAAGGCCAACCGTCAAATTTTTGATTGGCCTTATAAGGAACCATCGGCTTTCCTGGGAACACTACCAATATTTTAACTTAAATCGAGGCAAAACAATTTTTTTTTTCTTTAGTACTATAAACATATCCTTATACGACAATCCACAGTAAAAAAATATGAAATAATAATAGGTTATCTAACTAAAAACTTACGTTTTGCTGTGCGCGCGAATAACAATTGTAACGTCGACGACCGAAGTTTACGAAGCGTGAGATCGCACTGCCACAATAGCGGCGCGAGCGACTCGCCGCCGCATCTGTGGCCTTGAGTTTGATGGATCTTAGTGTATAGCCGAAGGAATATGTGTTTACATGTCAATAACTACGACTTTTTGATAGTTGGCCTTCAAAGGAGCGTGGCCTTCCATGGTCCACCCACCTTACAGCTCTTACCTAATCGATAATTAGGAAGACAATCAAAGCGGTTACGTAACAATTTGATGTAGCGAATACACAAGATATTGCCGGTACCTATACAGTGCTGTCCAGGAACGTTTGATTTCTGGTGAGTTATTGGCCGTAACTATTTGGGTAAGTTGGAACAATGAACAGACAGGTATAAGCTATGTAACGACAATAAAAACGGCTTGTATGCTTAATTAATTTAAGGTACAGTCATCGCATCTCATTCCTGCTGGTGTGGAGAGTAAGGTTTTCAGTGCTCCATGGGGTACCTAGTACCTATTGGGGGGGGGGGGGGGGGGGGGGGATCGGCTTTGGAAGTGCAGCGTGTCCCGGGGTTTAAGAAGTTGGCAACGCATTATTGTGCGGTGTACCCCTGGTGTTGCTAATGTCTATAGGCCGCGACGACCACTTTCCATCAGGCCCGTTTGCCTGTTTGCTTACCGTATGCCATATAAAATCAGTTTCTTTTTACATTACTGGGCTATCGCAGGACCGCAGGACCTACCTATTGTAGGGGAGTCTGTTCCTTCGTTTATGAAACAATAAAAAAAGAGTTATGTCGAATTTAAACGAGATCACAGGAGTTGCCAAGTTCAACATTGCATTAATCAATTGTGACTATTCGAGAAATGGTGAAAAAAACCACAAAGTGGCACTGGCTGACCGTCGATTAAACGAACTCGGGCTACCATTTCTAATTAAAGGTACCGTATAGGTACCTATACATACCTGAAAATTTATACATGTAGGCAAAGATATGCTGAATGCTGCATGGTGAATGCTGTGCGCAAGATAGGTGTCGCACTTACTCACAGTCGAACAAAAGCAACATCATGAAGATGTTTCAGACGAGAGTTTGCAGTTTCAGGGCAATGAAACAGAGCTAGTGCGTCGATTCATATCCATCTAAGAGACATTGCCGCAGCCTCGACCATTCCAGCGAGAACACTTAAGAAAAATCTACCGTATTTGCCGAAAACAAAGTTTTGTTTTTAGATGCACAAGTCCACATGATAAAAGCTTGCTATGATAAAATATTTTTAATATTTTGAGAACTTGTTTCTTTGTTATGCCGGGTACCTACATGGCACTGCCCTCATAGGTCCCATCTAGAATAAAATAAGTACCTCTTAAACATCAATGATGCGCACCCCGTCCCTACGGCGCACCCCGTCCCTACGGGGTGTAGCAGCGCACCCCGTCCCTACGGGGTGTAGCATCCGATGAAACCTGAAAGGCCCTTATGGCTACAGGTGCTCCCAGGGGGTGTTTAGCACGTATGCGCCTAGGTCCCTTTTTGGCGAGTCGTGCATAACCAGTCCGGCCGGCCGGCTGGTACTCATGAGAGTTCACCTCCTCCCTCCCAACCGCTATACCGGAGGGTGCCCATTTCCTTTGCGTTGGGCGCAAAAAAAAAATAACAAAAAAACATCTATGATTCCCCTTAATGATGACATAAGAATTAAGATGCTAGGCGCACATGACATGTTTTTAAATGTAAACTCGTCTGGCGCCGGGCGCGACCATATCGCCTATGGATTTTCGGAGCCTATTTTGAATGCATTGTTTTATTTATCTCGGATTGCGATCTAGTATTTGTAAAAATAAACTGACCCCACAGCAAGTTGATGAGAACATGCCGTCACCGCCGTTCAGATTTTCAAGTCACGACCGGTCTCTTAGTAGGGTAGGTACCCTACCCTGCTCTATGGTAGGCTAGATGATGATACTTAGATTAACCTGGAAACAATAAGAGACATCCACAGGTGTCGCTATAACATGCAACGTTCATAATCGCAGCAGTTGCTATTTCATTCTAAGGATTAAAGTAGGTATCTAATCTGGCGTAGGTACCTACGTAGTACCTACCTCCACATGTATTTCTCTCTGTCTGCTAACAACAACGCACATTCACACAATCAAAACAAAAAATAAACAATGATTAAAATTTAACTAACTAAAACTAAATGACCTGAACTGAAATCCTAATCTAAAAAATCTAAATCTGTCTGCTTGTCCTTCAAACCAGAATACTCATCTACCAAACGTCGTTTTACAAAAGCCTCGGATCATCCTCCATCAGAGGGGTCCGTAGAAGGTTATGGGAAGATGGACGTTATACTTTGTTATTATGCTTACTTAGGATTTGACGATTTATGCTAATGACTTAGCTGTCTCCAACGCCCTTTAGGGTTAGCTACCTAAGTACTTTAATGTTCTCGCCGAGGGTTCCTAACGACTAAATTAAATAACTAACTGCCTAAAATATGATCACCAACGCGAACGGAGCTACTTTGTTCACATAATGAGGTGTGAGGAGGGATGACAGTCTCGAGAAGCTGATCATCGCGGATAACATCATCATCTTGACGTTAAACCAATCCCCGTTTCGCACTCGCGCAGCACGCGAGGGCCCGGTGTCCGCCTTCCTACTACTCTTTGTCCACTTCGCTTGGTCTGCGGCATCGTTGGACACCAGCTTATTGACACACATGTCGTTCTTAACGACATCAAACTAGATACAAATCTAGATAGACTGACCAAGTAAAAGATGTACAAAAATCAACTTTCTTTCAAATCGCCCAAATTGCCACAGACAGAGGTCCCTGGATACAATTAATCCATTCCTGAATGAAACTCCACCATGGCCACGATCTTCAGACACAAAGGACATGAAGGTAGGGTAGGTGTAGGGTAGGGATAGGGTTGCCGACATGCCATGCATGCATATTCTAAAATTGACTCAACGAAGAAGAAGGGGTAGGGTAGGGCCTACCTTAGTATGGTAGGGTATGATAGGGTAGGACGCCACGCGTGATAATATTATATAAGATTGGTACTAATGAGTAAGGCTGGCTGCTGTCAATTGAAATTACGACTTGTACTTGAACTGTCTATAAGTATCATCTAACTAAGACGAAGTTTAGGTTGATAAACATTAGCGACATAGCGCCAACCAAAATCCCGAAACGCAGCAAGCCACGCCCTCAAGGTAATAGAGTTGACCAGAAAATATAGAGCCACCATTGTAGACCCTTAACTTGTATGGTGGATCGTCTAACAAGCTTAGAATCGGTCACAATAATTTAGTCCGACTGTTTAATGTTAGGAAGTGTCCACCCACAGTACAACATCAAAAATGTATTTGAGGTACCTTCCGTTGGTTCCTCTAAATTTATTTGCCACGCTTGCGCGACGGAACATAAAATTGAAAAAGTCATTGGTACATTTAAAGATAGGGGTAAAAAGGTTTTTACGGGTGATTGCCCTAGTATGGCACTTATGCTTGCCATCAGGCAGGTCGTAAGCTTGTTTGCTCATCTTATCTATCTCGCTTACGAGTCCGACTCGTTAGCTATGAAGCGACCGTCACTCTCCTCAAATATGATTTTTGTCGCGTTTTACACAACAGTCGACAAAGCAAAGCGGTCAATATATTAGGTTTTTAAATTAGCGTTTTATATGGCAAAAATAAGAAGCAAGTTTTGCAATTAGGTACTTTGAAATGGCCAACCCTATTACGATGAAGTTTTGTATGTAGGTACAATCAGACAACATAACTGGTGCATACAATTTCATAAAATTACTTTTAGTTAAAGAGGCAAAACTGACGACAAATGAAAAGAGCTATTTTAAAACCAAATTATTTTTTTATCACTTTTAGGGACTTACTAGCATCCAAACATAGGCTATTTTCAAATTCAAGTCTTCATTTCAAGTGTACAATTAAAAAATTTGAGGAAACGTAATTAAAACAAAAAAAAACACAAATTTCACAAGTAAGGACTCAATATAAACACAGCTTTACCACACAGTCTACGGCTGCTACGCTACGCCGTTTAAAATGCAGCGCACGCGCATCTAATCCTTTACTCGCCCATTAACAATTAAATGTAGTGTCCAGTGATTTACAGCGGCGAAGCTCCGCCTGTCGGGCGATGACTGATGACTGATACCCGCCAGCACGCAGCGTGAATTAGATACGAGCATTTATGAGCCGCCAATCGGGCGGGAATGGGGTTATTGATTATTTTTTCTCAATCTCAACAGCCGTATCAGAACGTCCATTGCTGGACTTAAATTAGTAACAGCTCCGATTTCGCTGGAACCAACCAACAGTCAGTTGCAGTCGATACTAATCCTTACGATGTACAAAATAAAGTTGCTTTTGGATTAATTCGGTTGGGTGGGCGAGCCGACTTTGGTCGGACGTCTGATCACGTCCCTCGCATCCGAAAGCGACTTTATTTTATACGTCGTATGGATTGGTATCAATTGCAACTGACAATTGGTCGGCTCCAGCCAAAATATAACGTTTATTACTGTTATAGGCCTTCCTGTCTCAAGACATAAATTTTAGTTACAGTGTAACAGGCACGTATTTTTGTACGCCTGATTACCGATTACAATAAATGGGGTCCATATAGACATAGACATAGACGTAACTTTATTTGGTCCAATAACACATTCAAATACTTAAAACTAACATAATAAATACATATTAGGAAAGCAGGGCGATGCGTCCTCGGACCAAATTGGACCAGCCTCAGCTTAATGCTATGAATGGCAGCAGCCAAACACAGCGCTGGTTTTCAGACTGACCCATAATAGAGCTCGATGCGCGCACTACGCGAACGACGTGCTAACACAGAAATTATTAATTATTAATACCAATATATCTGCCGGAGAACCTTGTGAAGGTCGTAGGAGCATATGGATGCAAGTAGCACAGAGTTTTATTTGATTCACTCCCTCATATCATCCCATCCTCGTATCTCAGCACATGCTGAGTGGGTACCTTTTGTGTTGGCCGCCGCGGCACCGACAGTGGCATGGGACTACTCATTGTTTAAATGTTTTAATTATTAATGTTTCCTTTGACTGTAACTGTAATTGTTATTGTGTCGTGGTGTGCTATATGTAATAAGTCTTTGCTTTCTTTATTTCATACTTATTACTGCTGGCTATCGGGATGTACCTACATTACTATGCTTGCGATGTACAGAAGCTTGGTCCCGTGGGAACTATACTTACCATACATATTGGTAGTAGGAATAGGTTACCTACCATATCTATTATAGAGATTTTTGACCGTGACGAAGTCACGTGAGTATTTTCTTCAGGTCTCGAGTTCAGTTCGAGTTTAATGAATGAATATCAGCAGCTCACTGTCTGGGGGAGGTTAGTGTAATGGTGCCACAGGGCCAAATAACACAAAATTATTGACATTTCGTGCTATTTGGCCACTGGCCGTCTTTTTCACATTTGGTCCGTTGGGAAGATGGAGTAAGTAGGTATCAATTCACCACCATGGTCGGTATTTTTTCGAACGAGCCGGTCAGGTCCGGACCTCTGTCTGTGGAAAAGATAACCCTTGGCATTTATTCTACAGATCTCAAGTACTCGTACTCGAGGTTTAGAATTAGAGTGCTACAAATTAACCAACGCGAGCGAGCGTTCAACCAGAATGAATAATTCGTTTATACGGAATTCAATACTTGGGGATAATGTTGACTACTACAAGCTGACGTTAACTTTATGTTTATACAGTTTCTTTTCTTTGTCCCAAATGATTAAAATTAGGGACACGCTTGTCCCAGTGTCTCATCGTAACTTTGAAAGTTTGACCTAGAGCATTATTGTTTACTTTGGGTGTCGTAAAAGGGAACAAACGTCGTTGTAGGAGCAGACCATCTATCTACCAATTCTCAGCACCAATACTGGCATCTCAAATCCGTCTGCCAAGCATAGCATGGGACTACGGCACAGCGTTGCCAGATATTTTTCAAGCAAAACGGGATTCACACGTTTGACTTTGTACCTACCTAAGTAATAAAAAAACGCCCAAGACGTGTCGTCCCACGTGCAGTGTAGGTTTCTGTAGTTGCCTGTCGTAATCGGCGTGACAAAGAGGGCTTTCTGGTATTTTAAACACATTACAAAGTCACATTAAATGTACACGTGTTATTAACAAAAAACACAAATTTAAGGCTAAATACATCGGAAACTGAAAATTTAACCCAAAACTTTCTCTGAATGCAAATGCTTGACTATAACTGAAAATAGTGAAATGGAAGTATTTATTTAAAACAATAAGAGAATTTTCCAAATCGATCCAGGCGTCTTCGAGTAATCGGGCAACATATATAATAATAGAAAAAGCCGGATAATCCCCGGCCCACTTTACTAACCTACTGAATTGATTTTAATGAAACAAAGCTTAGAACCGTCTTAATTTAATTGACTTTTAAATAGAGAAAATCGGTCCCTCCGTTCGGGAGACACGATGCCACAGACAGACACACACGTCAAATTTATAACACCCCTCTTTTCGTCGGGGGTTCATCATCACAGCCCGTAACAGTCCACTGCAGGACTAAGGGCCTCTACCACGAAAGGGGAGGTTATTGCCATAATCTCCACGCTCGGCAGGCGGGTTGGAGATTGCAGTGTTTAAATTTAACAATGGAAAATGCTGCTGCCCTTTTTCCAGACTACGGAGACTCTTGATCTTTTGCCTCGAAAACATTAGTCGCCTTGTACGACACCCATGAGTGTAGGGGGTTGGTTCTATTCTACTCTGCCGGACACCACACGGCCAACGTCGACAACGGCCACGCCGGGGGTAAAAAAACAGAAAAGGTTCCGACAAATTGAGAACCTCGTCCTTCTTTTGTTTTTGAAGTCGGTTAATGAACTAAGTTTTGGAGCGTGTTGTGTCTAAAACCCCATCTCTTTCCGTGGGTGTCGTAAGAGGCGACTAAGGGAATAACCCGGAAGATGGGCAGCAGCATCTTTCGGGTACATTTACATCTACTGCACTGCGATCGCCAACCCGCCTGCCAAGCGTGGCGATTATGGCAACCCCCCCCCCCCCCCCCCCCCCCCCCCCCCGATGACAAGCACACACAGGCCACGGCCCCCAGTACCCGGCGGCCCCGCTATTCCGGACTATGGTAGCGGTCACGGTAACGGCGGGGCAGGGGGTGCGAAGAATCACCGGATGCGACCAGGCTACCACAAAGCACGACCACTGGCCCTGGCAACATACAATGTCCAGACACTGCGGACCGACGAAAAGCTCGTGGAACTGGAGGAAGTGGTAAGCAGATTAAATTGGGATATTATAGGGTTATCTGAAGTCCGAAGAAAGGGGGAGGACTCGATAATCCTAAAGTCCGGAAATCTGCTTTACTTCCGGGAGGGCGACCAACTGTCCCTAGGTGGTGTCGGGTTCCTCGTCCACAAATCCCTCGTGAACAACATCGTCAAAATCGAGAGTGTGTCGTCTAGGGTAGCGTACCTTATACTCAGAATTACCAAGCGGTATTCGTTGAAGGTCATACAGGTCTACGCACCGACTTCGACTCACTCCGACGATGAAGTGGAGGCTATGTATGAGGATATTTCTACAGCCATGCATACCTCCAAGACACATTATACCGTTGTCATGGGGGATTTCAACGCGAAACTGGGCAAACGAGGCGGAGACGAGTTGAGAGTGGGGCAATTTGGAGTTGGAAGTCGGAACGCCCGTGGCCAGATGCTGGCCGGCTTTATGGAGAAGGAGGGACTCTTTATGATGAACTCATTTTTCAGGAAGCCGGATCATCGCAGATGGACGTGGGTTAGTCCCGATGGTGTCACAAAAAATGAGATTGACTTCATCCTATCTACGAAACGGCATATATTCAATGATGTCTCGGTGATCAATAGCGTTAAAATTGGCAGTGATCACCGCTTGGTAAGAGGCACATTGAATATTAATCCCCAGCTGGAAAGATCGAGATTGATGAGGTCCACGCTCCGGCCTGTACCCATCCAAATCCAAAACCCCGAGAGCTTTCAACTCGAATTACAAAATCGCTTCGAGTGCCTAGGAGAGTGCGTCGACGTGGACGACTATAATAACAGGTTCGTGGAAACTGTCTATACGGTTGGGTCAAAGTTTTATAAGGCCTGCCGTACAAACAGAACAAACAAAATCTCTGACGATACCCTCAAACTCATCGAAGAAAGACGCGGAATGACTCTGCAATCCCCTGATGATGTCTCTCAATTTAGGCGACTTAATCGACAGATCTCCAAGTCTCTGACTCGCGACATACGCCGCTTTAATACTACCAATATTGAGGCGGCGATCGAGCGGAACAAAGGCTCTAAAGTCTTTGCGAGAGATCTGTCTATTGGACAGAGCCAGTTGACGAGACTGAAAACGGATGACGGCAGAGTTGTTTCGACCAAGTCCGAGGTTTTGAGGGAAGTCGAGAGGTTCTATGGACAGTTATACACGACAACACGGGCACCTGTTACCAGTATGGCAAAAGACCCCAGAGCCAAGTTGACCCGACACTACACCGAAGATATCCCGGACATCAGCCTGTACGAGATTACTATGGCTCTCAAACAGCTTAAGAACAACAAGGCGCCGGGTGATGATGGAATTACGGCTGAGCTTCTGAAAGCTGGTGGCAAACCTGTGCTTAAGACCCTTCAGAAGCTGTTCAATTCCGTCATCCTCGAGGGCAAAACGCCGGAAGCATGGCACAGAAGCATAGTGATATTGTTCTTCAAGAAAGGTGATAAGGCTCTCTTGAAGAACTTCAGACCAATATCGCTACTGACCCATGTCTATAAGCTGTTTTCGAGAGTCATTACGAATCGTCTCGCACGCAGGTTTGATGACTTCCAGCCTCCCGAACAAGCCGGATTCCGAAAAGGTTTTAGTACCATAGACCACATACATACGCTGCGGCAGGTTGTACAGAAGACCGAAGAGTATAACCGGCCATTATGCTTGGCGTTTGTGGACTATGAGAAAGCCTTCGATTCGATCGAAACTTGGGCGGTGCTCCAGTCTCTACAGCGGTGCCAAATTGACTATCGATATATCGAAGCATTGAAGTGTTTGTACAAAAACGCCACTATGTCAGTTCGTCTCCAGGACAAGACCACAGAACCTATTCAGCTGCAGCGAGGTGTTAGACAAGGTGATGTCATATCTCCGAAGTTGTTTACCGCTGCACTGGAGGATATCTTTAGGCTTCTGGACTGGGACGGACTTGGCATCAATATTAACGGCGAGTACCTCACGCACCTCAGATTTGCTGACGATATCGTAGTCATGGCTGAAACCCTGGAAGACTTGGGCAAAATGCTCGATGACCTCTGTAGTGCCTCTCAACAAGTAGGTCTTAAAATGAACATGGACAAGACGAAAATTATGTCGAATGTCCATGTTGTGCCTACTCCAGTGACAGTTGGAGGCACTCCACTTGAAGTTGTTGACGACTATACATACCTAGGACAAATAGTCCGGCTAGGTAGGTCCAATTTCGAGAAAGAGGTCAATCGACGAATCCAACTCGGTTGGGCAGCGTTCGGGAAGCTACGCCACATATTTTCGTCCCAATTACCGCAGTGTCTCAAGACGAAGGTCTTTGACCAATGTGTGTTGCCAGTGATGACTTACGGAGCTGAAACGTGGCCACTCACTATGGGCCTTATAAGAAAGCTCACTGTTACCCAAAGGGCAATGGAAAGAGCTATGCTCGGAGTTTCTTTGCGCGATCGAGTCAGAAATGAGGAGATCCGCAAGCGAACCAAGGTCACCGACATAGCTCTAAGGATTGCCAGACTGAAGTGGCAGTGGGCAGGGCACATAGCTCGAAGAACAGATGGCCGATGGGGCAGTAAAGTTCTCGAGTGGCGACCACGTACCGGTAGACGCAGCGTGGGTAGGCCTCCTACAAGGTGGACCGACGACCTGGTAAGGTTCGCAGGTACCAGCTGGATGCGGAAAGCACAGGACCGGTCTTTGTGGAGATCTCTGGGGGAGGCCTATGCCCAGCAGTGGGCGTCTTCTGGCTGATGATGATGATGTGTCTAAAATAATATAAACGGTTGAAATACTTTTCTACCAATTATTCATTTGAGTGCGGGTGTTTCTTATTCACAACCAAACAATCCATATCGTGTGAAATATGGTGTTGAATAGTTCTATCACACTAAAAATATAGTGGAAAAGTCTGTAAAATTGGAATGTTTGAAAACATTGAACCGCAGCAGGAAGCTACATTGTTCCCGATATTAATCCCATAGTAGGATCCCAGGGGAAATGATAGCACTCGTTATAAGCTACGTCAGAGACCCCTTGGCCTTGGGCGGCTTTGAAGAATGACTGAGACAAAGTGTATCACAAATAAGTATATAATTAATACACTTATTCTAAAATAGATGCCTTCCACTTTTCGTCCACGCTTCCAGTACCAATGACTTTTTTCTAGGTTATGTTCGAATATATACTTACACTAACCGATGGTGAACACTAACCGATGTCTTGGACCATAACGGAAGACATCGTCATGACACCTGCACGTAAGGTGTAACCAGGTTCCAATCTGCTCAGGTTCCTCTGTTAACAGGGTCACGGACGGAGATCAGATGGCAGTCGCGCCACTGTAGTTACTAGCCTATCTGCTAAATCCTGGATCGTGGTCAGATATTGACAGTAGAGCGACTGTCATCTGACCTCCGTCCGTGACCAAGTTATCAGAAGAACCTGACCAGCTTGGATTACGGTTACACATTCAGTCTGAATGTGCAGGTTTTCTCACGATGTTGTCCCTCGTCGTAAAAACATCAGTTAGAGTAGGTACAACATACGTACATAATTTATAAAAAATGATTGGTATACCTACTAAAAATCATATTTTTAGCGTTAATATCCCGGTTGTGATCTCGAGCACGAGGGCCCGGGGTCCACCTTGACCATGATCCAGGATTTGGGGATCAGGTAATTACAGTGGAGCGACTACCATCTGACCTCCGTGACCCTGCTACCAGGGGAACCTGCCCAGATTGGATCATGGTTACAAATTCAGTTGCCTGAATTTGCAGGCTTCGTCGCAACGTTTTCCCTCACGGTTAGAATTCTACTAATGTAAATAACTCAGAAAAGAGCCATTGGTATATGACCGCAGCGGGATTCGAACCCGGTACCTCTCGCTTACGAGTCGGATACTCAACCGCCCGGCCACCGACGCTCTATAATTGGTATATCTACTACTATAGAATAGAATAGAATAGAATAACTTTATTGTTGAACTGTGTAGGTACATTTAGGTATTACAAATTATATTTGTGAGTCTCAACAGTTTGCCCATTTCGGACATACAATATTTAAATAAGCAATAATGAAAAAGTAAAATTCACATCCATTTAAAACAATACCAAATAAAACTTGGAAATAAATCAAAATATGCAATGTCAAAATACGTAATAAATCAAAAATGTCAAATTCAAATTAATTTGTCAATTAAATTATAATATGAATGTCAGTTTATAATTTACAATATCAAACTCTTATTTCGTCCAAAATTCCCCCAGATTATAAAAAGCCCTATCCAGTAGCCATTCTTTTAATTTAGTTTTAAATTTATTTCTACTTAACATTTTTAAATGTTCTGGTAAATTATTGAACACTTTAATTCCATTGACATAGGAGCTTTTTGTAAGAATTGCACTGGAAGATTTCACGGTACATATATCATGTTTATATTGGACTCGGAGGTAAATTGATTGCATAATTTTTATACATTGTTAAATACAGTTTAAACACACTTAATTGACACGTGGGTCTCCGGTGGACTCAATTAGCGCTAGGGCCCCAAGGTCCTAACGTTTCCACCCCAAACGAGCTAAAATCAGACATTTATTCTCCTCCACTTCGTCCGGTCTTCGAAATCCTCGCATCGTAGGCCGTTGGCTCTTGCATCCGACTCAGCAATGTTAATCCATCGCTTCGGGGCCACTTTCCTGGTTCAGGCACCTATTTCCCACGTATCCCTGAGGCTTATGTATCACGTGATCAAACCATCGCAGGCGAGCCTCCTCGATCTTATCTGCGATATCTCTCACGCCAAGGCTGCCACAGATATATTCGTTACGTACTCGATTGAGCCGCGTAACTCCGCACATCCACTGCAGCATTTTCATTTCGTTGGCGTGGAGTTCACGAACGTGTTTCGTCAGCGCTGGCCATGTTTCACAGCCATAGAGCACACAGGTCTAATTATACTCTTGTATATAGGGTGTTACATAATATATGTATGAAGCCTAGAACTGGATGGAGTACTGAACGTATTAAAACGATAGGTACAATTATTTCTGTCGTACATGGATTTGAGCCATTTGGCCCAAGCTGCAGAGATTCGGGACTTGACATCAGGGCCGATTTCGCCGGACTCGTGCATCACGGTTCCGATGTATTTGGATTTATCTATTCTATTGACAGCTTCGTTACCTATACGGATGGATTCGGAATCCGCGCTGCAGCTGGCCATATACTCTGTTTTGGCGACATTCAGCTTCAAACCACCATTTTTTATTTTTACCCTGGTCTCAAGGTCCTGCCTAAGCTTGCTTACCAGTACAATGTCGTCAGCGTACTTCATAAGAAAAGGAGGTATGTCCTGTATTTCCGCTGAAGGGCATCTAGTACAATGAAGAATATGTCAGGGCTCAACACTGAACCCTTACAGTAATCGGGACGGAATTAGTATGGCCTACGATGGAAAAAGCTATGCTCGGAGTTTCTTTGCGCGATCGAATCAGAAATGAGGAGATCCGCAAGCGAACCGAGGTCACCGACATAGCTCTAAGGATTGCCAGACTGAAGTGGCAGTGGGCAGAGCACATAGCTCGAAGAACAGATGGCCGATGGAGCAGTAAAGTTCTCGGGTGGCGACCACGTACCGGAAGACGCAGCGTAAGTAGGCCTCCTAAAAGGTGGACCGACGACCTGGTAAGGATCGCAGGTACCAGTTGGATGCGGAAAGCACAGGACCGGCCTTTGTGGAGATCTCTGGGGAAGACCTATGCCCAGCAGTGGGCGTCTTCTGACTGATATGATGATGATGATGATTGCGGGCAACTTTTGTAGGTTCGGGTCCTTTCTGGAAGAATGTCTTGACAACGGCCAAGTCGGCGGCCAGTGAGGTTCGGAGAATATCTACTTTCTCACTGTTTCGCTGGCCATAGCCAAAGTCACCATGCACCCGTCCGAACTCCTCGGTCCTCTAGCCCACGTAACCGTTTAGGTCCGCACCAACCACAATATTTTTGGAGGATGGTATACGTCGCAGGGTATTTTCGAAACTGTTTCAGAAGGCTTTTTTTCAGTGTCGGCGCTACGACTGAGGAGCATAGGCGTTGATGAGTTTCGTTGTTATCCCTTCAATTTGCGCCTTGATCACCATGAGTCGATCGCTACCTCGTCTCCTGCAAGAATGCCACCTGAACCCGGCGCCTGCTCTCTGACTGGCCGGCAGTCAGAGAGCCAACGTCCAGCGTGGCAAAGCGGAGCTTCCTACTACTAGGCGCTAAATTCTTTAACCGTGCCCTTTAGACATTATAGACTATAGTATAATAAACGTTCATTTTGAAATACTATCTTTGTTTCACTAGTTAAAATGTTCTAATGCACAATGGAGTCCCAAAGGTAAGAGGGCGCACACTTGACCCGAACGACTCTAGTACTCAAATGGGTGTTAGACAACTGATAAATTACTTAAATACTTTTAAATACATACTTGAACCGAACCGATGAATCGATTTAGATGCTGTCGTTTTTTATTTGATAGCCGTTTAAACGAGATTATTCTTAATTTTATTTAATTAAACTTGGCTCGGCAGTTTAGTTTAAATACCTACCTATTTGATTTTTGAACCGTTCGAGTTGGATTCGTATGGGAATTAGCAACTATCTCTTTCACAGTTATAGTTAGTCGAGCTGAGCGATATCAACCAAATCTATAGGTTGGCTAATAGCTCATCGAAGAACTACAGACGCGAAATTTTGTTTGGGTACTGTCGCGGATGCGGACGGCACAGGACCGGTCTTAGTAGGGGCTGTAGCCCCCAGTTGGCGTAGAGGCCTTCGCGGCCTTTTGAGAAGACTTCTAAGCTGTAAGCTGGAGTAATTAAATTAAATGTAACCAAAATCAATTAAATTACTGAGTGAGCTCGGAAATTTGGCATTTTATCTCGTCAATCCTAAATGTTCGTAATAAATGAATCTGCATTATAACATGCGCGAGCGTAGCGAGCTCGAAATTTTCCTGATTTTAGTTCGAAAGAGTGATCATGATAACGTAGCTTCCAATGGCTGAGCGAGCGCATCGAGCTACTGTGTTTTTGGTATATAGGCTCTTAAAATCCGGATATATTATGTGGCGCGGGGGTGGGAATGTTTAAAATGAGCGAGCGCAGCGAGCTCGTAATTTTCCGAATTTAGGCTTAAAAGAGCGGGGGTGAATAAATAATAAAGTAGCATAAACCAATAGCTGAGCGAGTGCAACGAGCTCGGCTGGATGTTGATGGTATATAGCTCTTAAAATCCGAATTGATTACCTGGCGCGTGCGGTATGAATGTTTAAAAAATTAGCAAGCGTAGCGAGCTTGAAATTGTTCGTATTTCGGTTAAAAAGGGGTGAGGAACATAATAAAAGTGACACCGATGAATGAGCGAGCTCGGAATATTTGGTGTTTTGGTTTTTAAAATCCAGATTGAGCACGTGTCGCGGGCAGTATCCATGGTTAAAAGATTGCAAATGTTGCAAATTAGAAAATTTTCGAATACTGGTTCAAAAAGTCAGAGCTAACATAGGCAAAGAAACAACCATCAGTATTTTTGTGCATTTTGCCTTTTACAATCCAGATAAATAAAAACTATAAGTATATATAATAATGTTAATATAATAAAGCAACGAATGAGCAAGCTCAGCGAACTCCGATATTTTTTATATTTTGGCTCTTATTTTTAGACATATCTTACCCCGATTTTTAGACATATCTTAAAATTTGGCTCTTTCTTTTATTATTTTGCCCACCATGTGAATTCCATGTTAGTAGCCACATACATCGGCTTCTTGGCCAGATGCGGGAACAAAATCGCACTTTATACTTTTTGTATTTTTTTTTGCAATTGCAGTCCCTCTCATTTCTAGTTTTTTTTTTTAATGTTATACGGTAGGCAAACAGGCAAGCGGGCCACCTGATGGAAAGTGGTCACCACTGCCTATAGACATTAGCAACACCAAGAGTATCGCTAATGCGTTGCCCACCTCTATAACACGTTGCTCTGGCAGCAAAAAGCAAATGCCACTCCACTGCCAAAGCCACGGTTCCCCAAATCCCCACCCCATGGAGGTTTCTACTTTATGTGTTTTCTTGGTTGTCAATGGTAATAAAATCGAATTTTCCTCGTCACTGTCCGATCCAATATAATTGCATTCCGTAGGTAGGTAGGTACCCAAAATGAGGAATTTAAATGTTAAATAGAATGTTGTCCCGTTGCGGGAGCTGTGTAGCAGGCCCGGAAGGAACCAACGCTCAGAACGCTGTTCACCGCTGTAACATGCTGCGACCGCTTAGTCCTGCCTTTCCGGCTCTCTGTGGCCCGTCCTTTAATTCTTGCCTTTTTATTAATAATTCTTTAATCTAGTCACTATCTCTTCCGGCCCAGAGCATCGCGAAGGTAAAATTTTTGATATTAATCGGTAGGCAAACAAGCAAGTGGTCACCGCTGTTTTTGACATTAGCCACGCCATCACTAATCCGTTGCCCACCTCCAAAACCTCGTAAAAAGGCCTAAATGACACGTTGCTCTTGCAGGAAATAGTGCAAATACTAGCAAACGGTTCCCGTTGCACATCATCTTATCGTCAATATCACAGTTGCGCTCTGCCTTCTGCCTTCTGCCTTGAGTCTGCCTTGACCATGATTCACTCACTGTTACTCATTCAGGTACCTGAATGTGCACATTTCTTCACCATATTTTTCCACGCCATCAGAGCATGGGTTAATTAACGACTTATATACCTACACTTTCTATATATATTCCTCGCTAAGTATTCAAATATCTCTATCCATTGATGAAAACTGCAATACTATTATTTGTTGCGTTACGTGTGACTACGACGACTATTGAGAAATGAATTGTGGCGGGAAACTTAAGAAAACGTAACGTAAGAACAAACCCCGCGTACTGTAATAAAAGCGTAGATTAATATTATGTAATTAATTATCAGGTAGAAACTATGTGATTCTTTGACGATTGTATCCACTAGACTAATGTACGCCCTCAACCAATGAATCCTTTAACAATGCGTTAATAGAACTTGTAGATCCAATCGAATCATAACTATGACAGCATTGTAGGTCCGCCAAATTACAACATCCCACATTAGTTATATTTTTGTTATACTTCTAGTCAATGGGATGTTTTGGCTAGGGACATATTATCATCTTGATCAATGTTATATTATAAATTTCTATTGTCATGCACTGTTCTTATGGACTCATTAACCCTGTGAGCGTCGGGTTTTGTATGAATGTATGGGGCGATCTTTTACGGACTTTTTGCATTTTTCAAATATTGAATATGGCCTTCCTGCAGTATGGATACTTGTAGATTCGACTCTCACACAACACACATTTAAAAATCATATTTTTGTAAACACTGAGTGTATTGTTTCCAAGAGAGTAATATCTACAATGTGATTTGTCAATAGTTTTGTTTCTTTAAATAAAGGATTATATTTATTAGATATTTATTAGCCGTATGGTGTCCGGCAGAGTAGAATAGCGCCAACCCCTTACACTCGTTAGTGTCGTACAAGGTGACTAATGTTTTCGAGGCAAAACATCTAGAGTCTCCGTAGGCTGGAAAATGGGCAGCAGCGTTTTCCATTTCTATATTTATAAAACTGCGATCTTTCTCTCCCCGCCAACCGTAGAGATTATGGCAATAGCCCGCCCTTTCGTGGGAGAGGCCCTAAGTCGTGCAGTGGACTGTTATGGGCTGTGATAATTATTTATTAGATGCCGAGTTTTTGGGGTAACTGGCGAAATATCGGGACCTAGTTAAGTAAACGCAGGCCAAATGTAAATACGTTCACAGTTTGTAATTTTTCGCTACTGATATTGAACCTATGCCTTTAAGATCGACATAAAATAAACAATGTTCCGACTAAGTCTTAAGGCGACTTAAGGCAACTTTTCTTAGGAATCGATTGTACGCTACTTAATTAATGGGTTTAAAATCGATTAAACGTCTACAGGATGTTTGTCGGTATGGCAAGTCATTACTTCCTTTCACTCCTCAGAGCGGCCAAGTACTTATTTCCTCAAAAAAATAGGATATAATTAAATGAATGCCATAGTCGCCGTTCACCCACACACAAATTGTTAACGAGTTCATAAACAAGACAGTAGTTACTTGACACGATTATTCGTGAATAACACGCAAGTATTTATACCATTATGAATATGAATACCATTTTATTTTATGAATAAAATAAATTAACTATTCATAATACAAAGTAAGTCAAAGAAAAGAAAGTCAACAAACTCTTGGTTTTCGGATATTTTCCTTTACTTTTTGTGTTTATGACATTCTGAAAAATAAATGTAAAGACGTTAAAATTACGTTAGTGAACTATCAATTGCGATTTTGATTCATGTATGGTATATTCCATAAGTGGACCCCAGTGCCGGACAGGCATTATGGAATTTAATGATTTCAGAAATTATTGTAATTTTTAACTAATTACATAATATGAATAAAATAATCCCCTGAAAATCCTGCAACTACTAATTTATAAGGACAATGTTATCAGCCTCTAAATAATATACATATAACCTAACCGACTGAAAAAGTTGGATAGCCCCCGATCATGTTTACATATACTCTTTCTAAAAATAAATCTTTTATAAACTACTGAACCGATTTTAATAAAACAGACATCTCGATTAATCTGCCTTTTACATAGAAGAAACCGCATCTAAATCGGTCCATTCGTTTGGAAGCTACGACGCCACAGACAGACACACAAACTTATAACACCATTTTTCGTCGGTTATTCGGGTTTAAAAAATCAGACCCGACTGGATTATGACTACACATTCAGTTGCCTGAATGTGCAGGTTGCCTCACGATGTTTACCCTCACCGTAGATTAGTGTACAACTACAATACAGTATAGTCGCCATATTGATACATGGCGACAGACACTGGGGATCGAACTCGGTACGTCTCGCTTACGAGGCCGACCCGCTAGCCACTAGCCTAGTCTATCGACGTAGACGTCCAATAACGATATAAATATTGTCATAACTTTTTAGATATATTTTTGGCTATGTAAGAGTATTGAGTTTACGAGTTAGAAGAGTGAGATGCCTACAATTATTATTTATAATACACAAGTGGACCCGGCCCGACTTCGTTCGCGTGGCGTCCTACTCCTATCCTATCTTACCTTACCCATACCCCTACCCTGCACCAACCACACATTACACTTATCCTACGCCCACCCTACGCCTACCGTAGGTAGAGGCATAGTAGGTGTAGGGTAGGTCTACACCTACCCTACATCTGCTCTACACCTACTTTACCTCTACCTACATTTTTTTCTTGACTATAAACCTTCCTCTTGAATCATTCTATCTATTGTTAAAAATTCCGTTGCGTAATTTAAAAGATTTGCGTACATACCTACATGCATAGATACATAGGGACAGACGGCGGGCGATTTTGTTTTATACTATGTATAGACTAGCAGCTACAAGCTGATGTATCTCAACTGCCCGAAATATTTTATTTCATGCTATTCAGAGCTTAAACGTTAGAAACAAATTTTTTGCATGAATATTAAAACGCAGACAGCAGTAAAAACGGAAAAGCATTAATTTATTTATTCAAAACATTTCTAAAAGCGAGAAAAATCCAATATATATTTTTAGGTATGTTAAATGTATAACTCGTGAGCGTACAAAATGGCCTCAATTGGGGGCCCGTCTCGTGCGGGCGCGCTAAGGGTTAACTCTCACGCGTATGACGCGGTGGGCCATTGAAAACGGTGCGCAGAAGATGCGGTTTGTGTAGTATTTAAACCGCCGGCTGCTGTGCGGTTAGCATCGGCGCTCAGTTCCACAAATCCACACGTTCGACACCAGTGCAGTGCAAAATGAGTTCCACCTATTTCCTATCTATCGCTCTCGTCCTGTCTGCAAATGGTGAGTCCTTTGGATTAAGTTTACTAAATTAATTTAACAAATATTGCAATAATACTATTAATTTGTATTTTAAAAAATTTAACTTCAAAGCTACTATTTTTAGTAATTGAAATAAAATAGGAAGATTTTAATTTTTAGTTTTAACTGTTAATAATTTTTGATTATAATGTCATATAAAGTAAAACTGAAAAAAAATACTAAATTTATCGAAATTTAATATTAAATAAATAATGTTACCTAAATGAATACGTAAACATGCAACAGTATTGTCCCATCCGGCCCAGCAAAAATGTCAACTAGGCACCGTCCATCCACGTGAATTTATCTATAGATATATATAGAGCTTTATCCATTGGGCAAAACCATGTTAAAAGCCTTTGCGTAGTTTTAAACAAACAGGGTTTTTAATTTTGGTATACATAACATAAGGTGTGGTAACTCAAATTATATTTTCATTTAACATGTAGATACCACCTTCAATATTATGAAATATACATATAAAGCAAAATGTATCAGATCATACATTTAAAAAAGGATGTTTAAAGAACATGTTTCGATCTGACAATAATAATTCTTAAATAAATATTTAAAAATATTGTGATACTAAGTTATACATCGCCATACAATCGTTATTCTCTATCTACCTCTACCGGAAAGAGTCATGCACATATCTGCATGTACTTATATTATTGTAATATAATATTTACATATTAACCCTTACAACGACTCACGTCATACACGAGCACGGCGCCAAGCACATGCCTCTGAAACAAGGCATCTTGAGTACGCGAAAACATCCGACATAAACACAAAATGCTCTCCCGCTCATTTCATTATGTTATTTACTCAATAACAGATAAACTTGAGCCTTTATACTCTAGCCACGTTTCGTGGACAATGCTTATTCATTACGCAGACTTACACAATGATACGAATAATATAACTGAAACACTCCATATTTCCATACGATCCAAGTTATTATGGCGACGAACAACGAAAAGATAAAAGGTTACAAAATTAGGTAAATTAATTAATAAATAGAAATTATAGATTTTATTTGAAATTGTTTAAGTCATTTTGAGTCTTTTGTATTTACAATAAAAATTTGCCAATAATACTTTTGTTATCAAAACCCCAACCCCAAAAGCAAATATTGAAACATTTTAATTATAGTCAGATATTAATAACAATTATTGAAAATTATTGGTATGTTAATAGTCTATTGATGTAGATGGATGTTGGCATATAAATTGATTTTTAATTATAATTATTTAACATTTACGTAATGTACGCACATAAATGCTGACGCGATCAAGGGGTTAAAAAAGTCTCCAGTATAAATTAAATAATCCATTACCGTCCATAGATATAATTATTTTCGTCAAATACATTTTCAATCCCTAAATTAATAGTTTAATCCAACATAAATTGTTGACTAAAAATGTACGGATTAGCTAGGTAGATGTTGTTAATGAAGTCTTAGTTTTGCTATTGTGCCCTTCGCACATGAAACGCTCTAGATCCTACTTAAACACTGCGTCGGTATCAATTACCGTAGCGATCTATTATCAAACGCACAACATCTTGGGGTAATTACTTATAACGCATTTTTGAACAAAAATTACTCAAAGCTAGACATCAAAATTAATTAATTCAAATTCTTATAAGAGTTAGGTACCATATGTAGACCATAATTATATATAGAAAAGTGATAGAGGAAATCCTTATCTAATCTTTTGGATGGAACATAGAAAACATGCGTTTACTATATTTATCAAAAACAAAGATCCCGTATGTGGCTCACTGTGCAAAAGTGGAACACAGAGATCTTGTTACTAATTACTGTCATATTGATTAAAAAATTGACAATGTAGGTACTTACAGGCATAACCCTCCTTTAGAAGCAGTCAGGTAAAAATTAACGTAAGTAACTACATAATGTAAAACAGCCTATCGACGATAGGTAAGATCAGAATTAAGAAAAAAATTAGACCGACGTACATAACTTTATCTTCATTACTTCGAAAATGTAACTTCAATGAGGGAGAATACTTACAATCAGTTGTAGTAAATCTCTTGAAAGAAATCTCTACAATTATCAACAGCGATAAGTAGGTAGGTAGGTACTTAATCTAAAATTGCAGAATACTAAATGTGTCTACTTTGGCGAATTGTCACGAATTCTATGATAATTTTTTTCTTGTGTAACTATATATTAATATCTCTCTAAACATACACTGTAACAATTGGTATAAGTAGTTTTTTGTCAATACGAGTCGGTAGGCATTATAATTTTATCGATCTATATTTGTAATTCAAATACAAACGAACGTGTCGTTGGATGCTGGTCTTGCATGGCAATTCATTCAATGAAATAAGTTCTTAGATTAATTTTTCACATAATTTGCGTGAAGATCTGCTACCAATTACTAAACAAGGTTCTGTAATGGTTAAATACATGTTCCCTATCTATTATAAACATAAAAGCCGGTAGGTATGTGCGTCATAATTATGTAAATGTAACACCATGGATATTTATGAAAATAAATTTCAAACAATGGATGCCTACATATAAGAACATAACCTGGATGTGGTCTGCACAGTGGACTTCGCGCGCAAAAGCTAGTGCCGTATAAAACTTGTAATAAAATCAATATTTTTTACTGAACGCGTTATCTTATGATTTCAATTTTTATTTGATGCTAACAAAAAATGTACAACATATTCTTAATCCATTACTGATTTGCGCTGTATCACATTACCAAATCAAATTGGATGAGAGCATTCTTGGCGCGCGACGAGACTACTTACAAATTATTGCAGATTTATCGAGTTAAATCGTTTAGGAGCCGAGCACCTTTGGAATTCTGAATGGTTGGAGCTTTCTTGGAGTTACGAGCGTCCGCTCATCGTGTTGGTCATTCGGAAGTTCGGCACGTAATCTCAACGACATGAACATGAATGATGAATCGTTAAGCGTATTTATAGCTTTATAATTAAAACGAATCCGTTGCCGCGAATACTTGCATGAATTGAGCCAGTAGCATGGTACAGGTTACAAGGAAGCATAGATATTATAACTATAATGACAGTGGTTATCAATGTAAACAAGGAACGCAATGATGCAGTTCGAACACACGTATGCGTGAGGTAATCGCATTATTGTTCGTAAACGATAACATAGCATCAATCATTTCTTTTGTTATGACAACAATGCTTCCCAGCGCAAAACAAATCAACCAGTTTAGATAGCAATGCGTGCCAAATCCTAAAGTCAGTAGTTTTCATTAATTACACCTTCTGCAGTGACGGAAGTCAGGAATGTAGCAGTTCTTAATTAATTGCTCCACTTTGTGGACGGTTCAGCTCATTAATTACACATAAAAAATACAACAGAACTTACCTCCCTGCATAGTACGCGGTAGGCATCCATGGGCAGCATACAATGTGATGTCATCATACCCACGTTCGTAAAATTGAAGATTGAGTCTCCTTATTCTTTATCTGTAGTTTTTTCAAACAAACGGCTGATTTTTTCTGAATAACCAGCCTGCAATCATGTAACATTATAATTTTAAGCACCTTCGGTACCTTATCAAAACTATAAAAAGCCGACACTATTCGACGACGCTTTAAGATTTGTAACTTTCTTTGCAGCATATCTTGCATGGGGCTGGGGCTATCGAGCCTCCGACCAAAGGCGATGGGCAGTGTTGCACCCCGCGTGCGGCGGGCGGCAACAGTCGCCCATCGCCATCGCCGCCCGCCAAGCCATCCCCATCTCGATCCCAGCGATGGAACTCATTGGCTACCAGAACCCACTGCCCGGACCGCTGACCATCACCAATAACGGTCACTCAGGTACGCAAGATTAAAATACTTCAGTAAATACATCAACACATAACGACATCAACTTATAATCAACATAGACAAATAAAATGCGAAACGAAGTTGATGATGGTCTTCTGCTGGAGACCCTGAGACTGGTTGAACAGTTGATTGGCACCTTATGAAGATGTTTTTCTATCCACTAGACATTTCCCTGATCCATTCCCTCCATATTATTGCTGGAATCATTTGCCTTTACTAAAAGAATGAACCATCTCTTGTTTCCAGTCGCATTAACCATACCGAAGTACAGTTCGGAGGAAGAGAAGAAGGGCTTCAGGTTGCCGTACATATTCGGAGGCCCCCTCGATAACGAGTACGAAATCGAGAGTCTGCACTTCCACTGGGGGGACAAGAACAACCGTGGCTCAGAGCACACCCTCAACGACATGAGGCTACCTCTAGAGATGCACATCATCCATAGGAACAAGAAATACAGGAACCTTGCTGAAGCCCTGCAGCACCCTGATGGCCTTTGCGTCCTCGCCTTCTTCTATCAGGTAACGAGCATATCCTCACAGACATAAGATAATCTCTGAACAGTACGAATGCACATGTCAAAGCCAAGTGCAAAAACTGGTAAGAACTCGCAGGTACCGTCTACGGCCGCAGTCATACACGATGTCCATGTGATTTCAATAGCGTGGTTGAAAAATAAAAGTCCAGCGCTAAACTCCAGCTTATTCAAGTCAAACCAAAAAATCAGACTTCGGGTATAAACCCGACTTAACCATCACCTCCTGAATGTTTGAAACCCCTTCACTCACTCTCACTAAGTCACTCACATCACCATAAAATTATTTTACTCCGCAGGTCGTTGAGTTCGACGCTAAGCTGCTGACTCCAATTGTGAAGAACCTGTCAGCCATCGAGAACTACAACTCCAGCATGCAGCTCTCTCATACCTTCTCGCTGTCCTCGATCTTGTCTGGCCTCGACACCGAGAGGTTCTACACGTACAAGGGATCCCTGACCACGCCTCCTTGCGCCGAAGCCGTCACGTGGGTCGTGTTCTCTGACTACCTCCCGATCTCCGTCTTCCAGGTACGAGAGGGCTTTCATTTACATACATGGTGTATATAAATAGATCAGCGACCATTTGTTGAAGCTTGATCTTTATAAGTGGCACTGGCACTACAACCCCTAATTCCTCGCATTCCAGATGGACAACTTCCGTGGCCTGCTCTCCAACTTGAACCTGCCTCTGGTAGATAACTTCAGGCAGCTACAACCGCTCTTTGGCCGGCGAGTCTTCGTCCGTATAACATCAAAGAATCCAAAGTTCAAGAAGACCAAGCTCCACTACTCCAAGTGGGATTGGGTGGGCCACAAAAAGGCCGAAAATGATGTCGCCGAGTTCGACGAATAAACAAAGTCAATAAATTGCAATCTCTGTAAACCTTCGCAATACGGGTACCTTAAATCTAACCAATACCAAATGATGCTTTTTGATTTGTTTTTTTAGTATATCAATCTTATATAATTAATTTATAAGGCGTGTGATCCACTATCTGTATATATACGTTATATTTCCGTGTGAATAGCAATTTCTATTGTATAAGGCTGTTAAAATAATAAAGAAATCTTTTATAATATTTGAAATCGTTTTATTATAAATACATTTACGAGTTCATCTTCACCTTCAATAGATACAATACACAAATGAAAGCAAAAATTTTACAATTAATTACCGTAGTTTTCTGATCCATACAAACTCTGGAAATAAAAAAATAAATCATATAGATAGCTATATGACAATAAACATTGGTCCAACAATAAAAACAATCTTACCTTGCAAGTCCTGGCGAATTCCACACCAAAAAATCACATAATTAGAAACTCCAAATGCAATAAATGCAAACACAACACGCAACAACAAAATAACCCATTATTTTCTTTTGCACTGTTATTAAATTAAACACCATGATATGTACAAGTTGGTATAAAAGAATTGAAACTGCAATAACGCGTCGTTAAATACACCTCTAGGAGTACGTCGAACATAAAAAAAATATTTGTAGTGCCAAACTAAATGGTGACCCCCCGGCACCGTATTAATACGGATCTGTTCATCTCGAAGGTGTGGCTAGAACTTTGTGCACGAGGCCTACATTCTGAGCGCGTTGGGCAGCGCTCGCGCAGCCGCGGCAGATCCGCGAGAACAGGGCCGTACTAAGACTGAGTGACTGAGTCACTCAGTCTTAGTACGGAGAGTCTGAGACCCGTGAGTGTGGCACTGCATTACTTAATTTATGTAGTAGCTGGTGGATTAATACAAGCTATTGGATACCCTGCAGATTGTGATAGAAGTATGAAACTTGATACACATAGCCTAGGTCAATATGAGCAGATTAAGCCCTGTTCCCAACAGATCCGACCGCGGGTGGGGGTGGAGGGGTTGTCGAAGTACATTCGCACTGCTCCACAAAATAAAAAATTACAACGCCTTGTGATTTCGCACGAGACAGTGTTTGGTGTCATTTTCGTATATATTAGGGATGAGGAATTCATGTTTGAAGTTTTCGTAGTAGGTGCCTTTTCCTACAGAAAAATATTTTTTTGTAGGAAAAGGTATTATGAAAACTTCAAATATTAATTCCTCGTCCCTAATTTACTTTTATTCCCGGTTGTACCCACATCATAAGGCGTTAGAATGAATGTTTGGTTTGCGGGGCGGCGCTAGTGTAGTGCGTTAATCCCCCCTCCCCCCACCCGCGGCCGGGTCTAATGGGAACAGGGCTTAATCTGCTCGTTTTCATGTAGGTATTTAGTTTCATGCTTCGGTCACAATTTGCAGGGTTCATATCACTAACGCCCTACCTAGTAGGTACCGACGAAACATTTGATCAAACATTATACTTACATACGATTACCTAAATATAATTTATAAAAAAAGAACAATTCGTAGTGCGTTAAAAACCTAATAAAAAAATTGCCAACTATAAAATAGAGCTAGCCGGCGAGTTATAGCAGTTTAATTTCATCAACATAAACTTAAAAGTTAGACTTGTAACTTTTATTTAGTATGGTAATTTACATCAATAGGATTCCACGATAAATAATTTTACAGTTTTTGTTGTGTAGATTTACTCTTTCGGCAGCCAACGCCTATGGACTATCAATGTGTGAAATATTGTATTAACGTTGTTATTAGCGGAATGTAGGTACAGGCACCGCCAGTAGTAAAACGAAAGAACGTTCTAGCTAGATTGATCTTAGATTTTTTAAACCTTCTGATACAGAGATTGGAAAATAAATGTAAGTATCGCTTTACTCCGACTATGTTGGTATTTGGTAGGAATTTTATGGGTAGCCTTAAGTACCTAGGTATCTATTTATTTTCACGAAAGGTATCTGTGCTAGCTGGCGACCTCTGACGACAATGACGATCTGGATTGCACATTATCAAGGTGTATTTTAGAGATCTGCATCTATAAATGAGCCATTTCAAATGGACACTACCTACCTACTGAATACTAACTACTTGGTATTCTTTTTTTTATGTTACACGGCAGACAAACAGGCAAGCGGGCCACCTGACGGAAAGTGGTCATCGTCGCCTATGAACATCAGCAACACGGGGAGTTACCAATGCGTTGCCCGCCTCTGAAAAGACCTCTAATATACCTCTTGCACGATCCCATGTCATAGTCCAAAGGAAACACTGTGGCTGGGAGTCGTACGAGCGAAAAACGTTCTTTCGAACCTTCGCGTGGTGACCAACAGAGGGTCTACGTAGTGGGGATGAGTACCTAGCCCACGGTGTTCCATTAAAATGGCTCATGTAAGTACCTATTTAAAAATATAAAACTGTGATGGCTGGCTACGTACGTAGAATGACTGAGCTTTGTCGCGCGATATGTATAATATATCAGCGCGTTTTCACTAGACATAAGAATCGTGCCCAAATATTGGCTTTTGACGCTTTGCTCGCTTACGACGAAAATACGTTTCACTAACCGCTAGGAAACTATCGCCTTTAGATAACGCTTAAAGTTAGGAATTGGATTGGGCGGTCGGGGAACTTGGTCCCTAACTCCCTAGGCATCGCCTAAAATGACAGTTGCGTTGTTTCCCACCGCAAACTCATCTGACCCGGTGGCCAAAACTGGAACTAAGTGTCGCCATTTTGAAATATCACTTTGTTGTTAACAACAGCGACGTCGTCACCAGTTCAGATAGTTATACCAACGTAATGTCTTGTTTACTGTAACGCAAATCGAAAGAGCTAGCTAAAGTTATCTCTTGCTCTAATGCACGTGACAAAGCCCGTCATGTATGCTAATTCCTAACGCAGGCCGATAGGTACGGAAATAAACATATGATTTCTTTAGTACTGAAATTAAATAAAAAGCACCTTGTTAATACAGTCACCTCTAAAATGGTCACCTTCAAAATAATCCTAAGACAAAAATAAAGGATAAAGGATAATGAATTACATACCGAACTGTCACAGATTACAGCACACACTCACAACATTGCAAAATATTTTTGCTATTTACATCATGAAAAGGAAAACAACATGCTGTTTAGTAAAAAATAAAACACTTAATCAAATGTATTTTGTTTCATAATCTATAATACAATTTTAACAGTATCTAAAGATGATTATTAAAAGTTACATTATTATAATTATATTTGGATAATATA
This sequence comes from Blastobasis lacticolella, assembly GCA_905147135.1. NCBI lineage: Eukaryota > Metazoa > Arthropoda > Insecta > Lepidoptera > Blastobasidae > Blastobasis > Blastobasis lacticolella. Next base: position 3,261,067 of record LR990051.1, read on the forward strand.
ACAAACATCTATTGATCTACTTTAATATTTTTCATATGAGTACATATTTGAATTGCTGATGTGGAATGTAAATTGTCCGAAATTGCACAATAACATACTTACCTCTATTAGGATTGCCAGCACCAAACCATGTAATTTATTAAATATAGCAAAGAAATAAGATTCCTAAACAATTTCCCTGCAGTGACTTCATTGTATAATTTTATAGTCAAATACTGGTATATGAACTTCTATTTGTGTTCCATTTGTTAATATTAACTTTTGCAGTTTGAAGTTTACTTGGACAAAGTCACAGGCAGAAGCTAGTGTGTTCATAAATGTTGCAGTGAAGATTGGAAAAATTTACAAATGTAACACAATTTAGTTCAGTATGTTAGTGGTTAATTATCACTTTTGTAGCTGTATGTACAGGTGCCAGCCAGTAGCAACCAAATAAACAACACCATGCAAAAATGTAACGATTAACGTGCCATCTCTTCTGGGTTGAACATGCCCTGTAAAAATAAAAATCATATGTTAATCATAATCATAAGTTAATAACACAAAGTTTTTCGAAAATAATAGTGATATAGATTTATCCCTTTGAAGGCTTTAAGGTACAAAATTCTAAATGGAAATACAGGTACAGCAAAATAAACCCTGTGGCCATATTCACAACCAATTGCACATTCGGAATTTTTATTCTTTGTTCGTAAGCAGTTGTGAATCAAGAGAAATTTATATGAATTATATGATTTTAAAGAGTTAATCTATCTATTTATCTATATTATTGTATTGGGTTTTTGCATGGACATCCTGATGATTATGTTTTGCAACTAGTTGGGACAAAGGATTTTTTCTTTAATCGCTTAACTTTTGTTATCTACTTGTTGACACTCTATTTTTATAGTTTGCATACAAACTGTGACATATCCAGGACATATAGCACAACACTGAGGCCTTTGTTTAAACCATCTAATTTCTTAATTAGGAACTGGTTGCAAATCTCAGTTGACAAAACGGCCAGAATTACGATGTCATGATGTCCAAGATGTTGAATGTTGGTAGAGATTTGTTTATCAAATAATGTCTAAAGGACTCAACAGTACATTAAACAGTAAATTAAGTAGAGCAAGATCAAGTAAAATATAAAACAAACCTTTGCACGACGCAGAATAGAATCCTTGGAAGGATCATATGGGTGGTCCTTGGATGGAATCTCAAGGACTGCAGGTACAGGGGATGTGTGGGCATCTAAAAGATGACGGACCAACTCGGCAATGTTCTGGTTGATGAGGATGATGTCAATGTCATCGCGTTTGACGAATCTCTTGAAACAGTCTTCGATTTCACTTACTGGAGTGTCTGGAGGTTATAAAAAACAATGGTTATTGCAAATTTTAATAGTGAAAGGTGATAATGTTCAGGTGATCTCTTCGTAACAGCTGAGGAACAATCACAACTGTGTAGGAAATGGGAATTAATGGGAGATGCAGAGTAATCTGAAAAAGGTCACTTACTCTTGTCAACAACCATGAAATTTGGGTGTCTGTTCTTGTTAATTTCGCCAATACCACCCAAGAGGAAGCCCACACAGGTATCCTGTAAAAAGGGAGCAGTATTGTGGGTGTTATACGCTAACAATAACAATAAAATTGCAAAGTCGAGGCAGATCCAGTTTATATATCAAGGGCAGTTGTACATGGCAATATTTACCTCATCTCCAATTATGCTGATAAGTTTTCCTTTAACAGCTGAAGCCAAAGCCATTTTTGTGTGATTTTAGATTTTTTTCGTGATTTTAGAAACAAAAACTGAATCAAGAGTTCATCACCTGACTTCGATTAGTTTTTGGTACAGTTGGTAGACCTGCACAAACGTCACAACAACAAATACGAAAGTGTTGTAACTAGTTATAATAAGAAATGAATATTTGCACAACTAGTGATATTAAAGTTGGAGCGTAGATCGGCCACACAGGTATTGAAAAACGTAGAGCTATAGGGGCAGGGATGTTATACGTACCATAATAATGGTACACGTACCATTTTCCAGGTGTTTGTACCATGTACCATCGTACTTCCATTAATTTTACATCAATCCAGCTATATGACGTTATCTCGCCCGCTCCGTTCACGGCGCCTTATGACAACGCAAAATAGACAATGAGAGCTTTCTTGACTTGCAGAAAGGGTTGAATTTTACGTATAATTTCATATTGATTGTCACTGGCACCCCCAGACAACCCCCCCCCCCCCCAAATAGAAAAGTAGTGTACCTTTTTAGCCATTTTCATAGTATTTTAGGGAGACTACTGCTGGTAACACTACGTACCATAATTTTTTCTAAAGTACCAGAATTTTGACAGGCCTGTGCCATAATTTCTGACTTGGCATCTAACATCCCTGTATAGGGGTACCATGACTTCAGGTTACTTTGACACATTGCGAAAAAACGAGTACACTAAATTTATTTTACTGGAAATAATTAAACTATGTATATAGAAGAAATATAACACGACGATATTGAATATTCTATAACCTTAATAAACCGTCTTAATTATTGTACACCATTTAAAATTAGTTGGTTTATGCTGTCTAACTTAGGTGTCAACGTCTACTACGTCAAATGTTGACACCTTCGACAAGAATCATCATGCCATGAAGGAGGGCGCTAGGTCGTTTTCTGAAACGTCATTATTCTAATGTTACAATATTATCCATGTCGCATTGTTGGCGGCATTTGAATTCTGTCATAGAATACTACATGCTTCCGGTGTTGCTACATGAAACGCAGAACTAGTGCCACCATTGACTGGTCACCTCTGTGGCCGGTCAAGCTTTAAATATTTATAAACATCCGCTATGGCAGCAGTATCCTGTGGAGATTCGACATATAGAGTCACTCTGTCACAAATATTACAAATGACTTAATGCATTATAAAAAGCTAGTAGGTACGTACATTTTGTACTGTGTATTGTAGCCCGCCGTATGGACAGTAGAGAATTATGCACAAATCGTTGACTTTGCTCGTCTATATCGACAGATAAATGGTACTGGATTCGTTGTAGAGTAATCAGTCACTGTCGGGGGACTCGCCACAGCCCATTGAACTTGAACTAGCCATTGTCTTTGATCGATGTAAATTGGGCATAACAGAAGTCAAACGTCTGGAAACTTTCATACACAAAACATGTAGCTACGTTTTTACCTATAAATCCTGTAATAGCTTGATGCAAAAAAAACTGTTTGAAACTCTTTTGAAAAACTGGTGTGAGAACACCTTGTGTGTAGGGTGACTGATGGAGACACACAAATAATACGATTGACTACTTCCAGATACTTCTACCTAACTAACTTTTATTAAAACATAATGTAAATAATACGTAAGTATTTCGCATGTTGACCTTATAAACCTTCCTCTTGAATCACTCTATCTAATGCTGAAAACCGCATTAAATGATCTAAGCGTACGTGCATACATCAGAGAGATAGCAGACGGGGAGCTACTTTGTTTTAAACTATGTATAATAATGTGTCATTCAATTACAAGTTATACTCTAAACTCCTGAAGTCAAGTTCAATTAAACGAAGAACCATCTCGATCAACTAGCTTTCATATGAAGAAAAACTTAGCCGCTAGCACACAGATGCAACCGGTATACACTCCTTTTCTGCGTAGGGGGTACATACATATCAATCAGAATTGTGTGCGCTTTCAAAAGAGCAAATAAGATGACGATAGCACTTCCGACAGCATTTATACTACGACTTCAGGTTACTTTGACAGATTGTGGAAAAATGAGTACACAAAATTTATTTTACTGGCAATAATAAACTAAACAGGAAATATTATTCGACGCCAATGAGTATTTTATATTCATAATAAGCCGCCTTCGTTATTGAACACTATTTAAAAATTGTCGGTTTATACTGTCTAACTTAGGTGTCAACGTCTACTACGTCATTTGACAAGAATTAGAGAAGAATTTGAGAGCTATATAGGTCTTTATCTGGAACGTCATTATTCTAATTTTACAATAGGGCCATGTTAGTTTCTTTTTCCGTCACGTTTCTTATTGTCCATGTCGCAGTGTTGGTGGCATTTAAATTCTGTCATAGAATACTACATGCTTCCGGTGTTGCTGAATAAATGAACGAGTGAGAAATTGGAAATTATATTTTTGTTCTACTATAAAGCTTTATTATCTTAAAGTGTAGGCCTAAATTAATTTTACAGTGTATTAGTCCTTAAACTGTAAAACTGTAAAGTTTGTGGAATAAATAAGTTTATAAAACGCAGAACTAGCGTCTCCATTGACATGTCACCTCTGTTGCGGTCGAGCTATACGTTCGATTTGAATAAAGCGCACTCCACATGTGGACAGTTCCACGGGAACACGAGAATGAAGAGGGAGTATTCGTGTAGTCCCGTGCATGTTTGGCATGTCTCGCCTATTTCATAGACTAAGTAGAGATAGTTTGTTTTCGTCTCGATTCAATCGATTTTATATTTATAATCCTAGCGCTTTTTCCCGTAACAGGTTCCGGGTACACTTGACCATGATCTGATATAAGTATGTCAAGTGATTACAGTAGAGCAGCTGCCATCACCTCTGTGACCCTGTTTACAGCAGATTAGTGATATTACACCGATGAATCGATATAATGTCGACTCGTTTTGACACCCGTGGAGGGTGTAGAGGCCGACCAAAGTCCCGGCAAAAGTTTCGGCGAACATGTGGAGCGCACTTAAGCCTGCTTTAAGGCTATATTTTCAACCTAGTTATTAGCACAAACTTGTGCAAAACATTAGCGCAAATTGTGGCAACATTTGATTACTAGTCTGCGGCAAGGGACGTTGAAGTACTGTGTAGTACTGTGACGTCCGTAGGTGACGTCGGTCAGAATCCGATCAAAATAAATTACTGGTCTGTGAAAGTGCGAAACACAACAACTTGTGTGTTTTTGTGTGGTATTTGTTTGTGTAATATTTATAATTATTAAGTTTTAACATAGCTGTATACACCATGTTGTCGTTAAAACATTATGGGAGTAGCTCAGAAGACGAAGGAGACGGTGAATCTGATAGTGTAAAACAACACAGCAACGAGGCTTTGATTACACACTTGAAACCTGTAGATCCCAGCATATCTCTAGCAAACAAGATGCAGATATGTGCTGCCCCAGTCGTAATGCCTACGGTACAGTTTACATTCTATTACAATTAATTTAATTAAAATAACCTATTGTATATCAGTAAAGGATAAACTGGCCATAGGCTATGTTGTTGCAATAAAGTACTTAAAATACTTACTTACTTGCATTAGATAATAAGTTTTCTTAAGTTGAGCCATATCCATAATGAATACATTTCAACATGCAAAACCATCGGGCTCCGCAATGTGGAAGATTTAATTTTGTTTTAGAACTACTTATGTGATAGAAGGTGTTATATATGTGATGACAAGTAGATGATTATTTTTCTATTTAGGTATAATGAATGTGTCATGTAACAATCCATCGTGTTTCAGAATAATGACGACACAAGGGTTCTATTGCAAAATAATGAAGAACTGATGCACAATCCAAAATATGAGGAGTTGTTTGCACCAACATACGGACCAGAGAACCCTTTTCAAACGCAGCAGATGAAGGCTAATAGAAATATGCTTTCTGGTTTTGTAGAAAAAGCACACATTAGTGAATTTCAATTTGAGAATCAAAGGAGAACATTTACAAGTTATGGTTATGCAGTAGATCCATCGACAAATAATGAAGAACATGAAGCCGAGAAAGTTGTTGGTAAGAGAATTTAAAGTTATATTTTTCAAAGTTTGATGACCCCAGAGAAAGATAAAAGCACACAAGTTTCATTGTGATCACAGCCCGTAACAGTCAACTGTAGGACTTAGGGCCTCTTCCACGAAAGGGTAGGTCATTGCCATAATCTCCACGCTTGGCAGGCGGGTTGGAGATTGCAGTATTTAAATATAACAATGGAAAATGCTGCTGCCCATTTTTCAGACTACGGACACCACTTGGCCATGGTGCTTTTATGTTTGTCTGTAATTGTGATTTCTTGTAAATTGGTCCAGTATTTTCCTTCCACTGTTAGTATACCCTATTTGCCTTTACAAAATGTAAAGAGCTGTTAAAATTTAATTCCACTCTATAAGGTAACAAAGATATTGTATTTTACAAATGCCACAGAAAACACGCAAGTTGCGAGTCACCTTTCACAAACCTGTGGTTTATTTTGAACGGATACTGACATAACTTTCACTATTCATCCTATATCATTAAAAGATTGATTACTATAGGTAGGAATAGCTTTTTATTTTGGTATTTTATTTCGGTATTCAGCCTACATTTCGCTGCGACGGGGAGTAATTTATTAGGAATGTTTTACATCTGTAATTTTTTTGTGATTTTTTTAGTATCAGCAATGATAGCAGCCCCAGAGGAATCAGAAGGCAAATCAGTATTTGAAAATATAAAAAAACGGCCACTGGACATGAAAAAACGAGTAAAAAATGACAAACCTGAAGACATAAACGGATTCCTTGGACCTTGGGGTGGATTTGTTGGAGAGAAGAGGTAATATGCTTAAACATACATTATGATTAAATAGATAACAACAATAAATATAGGTTATAGGGCAATCACAATCTCATGGAATCAAGCAAATCTCACCTGCTCGTAGTCCCCCTGCTGACAGATAGATGAGGCTCTGGCGAACCGGCTCTTCCCTAACGGGCTATGCTGGACAGATGGTAGTCGCCGCACGTAAAAGCCATTAATTTGAAAAGCATGAAAAGGTAGGTAAAGTTATCATGTCCCGTGATAGGGCGTCGCCGCTTATTGACGCGCAGGGACATTGCCCTAAACTTGCTACGCTCAGGCGGATTTAGAGATGAAAGTGTATACCTGCAAGCTACGCTTTGCCACCGAACGTTGGCTCCCTGACTGACTGTTCTTGGGTACTAGCCAACCTGCTCTGCAGACGCCGCTTTCAGGTGGCATTCCTGTAAGAAATCAGATGGCAGGGATAATTAATTATCACTGAAATTTGCTAGCCAATAATTAATTACCAAGACTAATATGTTGACGAGTATTTGTGTACTTGAATAGCATAATTCCTTGTTCAGTCATGGAATTTGATATGTGCATAATTGTTTAAAATAATAATTTCAGGATAATGAAACCAGAAGGTGACGAAGCCAAGGAGTTGGAAGAAATAGTTGCCAAGAGACAGAAGAAAGGCAAAGTTGACGATGACAAACCAATTGAAGAAAAATCAATATTCCATTGTAAGTGCATTGAATACAAAATTCGAATGAATTCAGATAACTTTTCTAAATTATTCTCATTTGGTACTTATCTTTTTTTAATTTGTGCAATAAATATATTACTCAAGTTAAAACTTGAAACGTGCCCGTATTAATATTAAATATTTATGAAAAGTCAGCAAATCAAAATGGAATGCATTGCTCATAGAATAAGGTTCAGTTTTGTAGCACTTATAATATGTTTCCTGTCGCTCCGCTTTTCAAAAGGCGTGTTACAAAAATGGACCTTATTTTATAAGAGCTATACATTCCACTTACATTATCTCTCACACCTCGTGCTTCTGAATTTAGACCACTGAATTTAGCCAAAGACATTGACATCACACCTAATATCAACCTTTAAAGCTAGCATTGTAGCCATGAGGTGTGTGTGTAGTTACACGATGTGTGGTGTGTTGCAGTGGACTCCGCGACGGACTACCAAGGGCGGTCGTGGGTGGCGGCGCCGCGCTCGGAGACGCAGCTGCGCAGCGCCGCGCCGCCTGACAAGTGCTTCCTGCCGAAGGTAAGCTACATCGTGCGTCTAGCGGCTACTTGTGGATACCAACTACCGTTGCGTGTGACGATCGGAAGTTGTCGGCTACGTTCGGCCCAAGTGCTTCCTGCCCAAGTTGAGCTGCCACCTTGAGCGCCTAGCGCCTACCAACGGGTACCAACTACCGTTGCGAGTGGCGATCGGAAGTTGTCGGCTACGTTCGGCCCAAGTGCTTCCTGCCCAAGTTGAGCTGCCACCTTGAGCGCCTAGCGCCTACCAACGGGTACCAACTACCGTTGCGAGTGGCGATCGGAAGTTGTCGGCTATGTTCGGCCAGCGAGCAGAGTTTCAATTCAGCTTTTTGTACCTGATTGTGTAAAATCATGGGTTCTGTGTACGAAATCGGGGTTAGGACATCTTGTAAAAACTAGTACAAGCTGTCATGTTATTCCGATTTTGTCTACTGTACAATTAAGTCAGTGGCACTGTATCCTTAAACGGGATGAAAAATTATTTCTCTTCATAACATCGCCATTCCTAATAACCTCAATCTACGATCCACAATAGTAGAGAAACTAACAAAGACTAAAGATACCTCGGATTTTATAACCAGTAAAGTATTGATTGTCCCAATAATTCTGTCCACCACTGGCATCCCACCCAAAATTTACCACGGGTCACTTGCAAAGGCCGTAGTACTGAATACATGCAGAATTGTAATCAAGTTACTGCAAACCAAATATACCTAATTAATTTTATGTTTAGTACTCGGCTTAGACTCGTGCTATTTTCCCCGATTCTTCTAGCCAAATACGCTAGTTTAAATCGAAAATAATAATAGCTATTAATGATATATTTTCAGGCGCATATCCACACGTGGAAGGGTCACACGAAGGGCGTGGCGGCGGCGCGCTGGTTCCCCGGAACCGCGCACCTCATGCTGTCCGCGGGAATGGACTGCCGGGTGAAGGTGACACTGACTTGCCATCACTTTTTATTTAGTTTCACCTGTTCCGGTGTAGCATCATTAGCATCACAGTCCACTACAGGACTTAGGGACTCTCCCACGAAAGTGGAGGTTATTGTAAACTCAACGCTTGGCAGGCCGGATGGAGATCGCCAGTATTGTAAATGTAAAAATGGAAAACGCTGCTGCCCATTTTCCTGCCTTTGCCTCTTTTGTCTCGAAAATATTAGTCGCTTTATACGTCACCCTCGGGTTGGTGCTAGTCTACTCTGCCGGACACCACACGGCCAATGCTATATGGCATACAAAGCTATGCGCAGCATATGCTTCTTATGAGTGCAAAATGTCTATAAGTAATTCCTTAAGTCCTGCAGTGGACTGTTATGGGCTGTGATGTGAATCATTTTGCCTTAGTACTTCAGTTAAATAAAAAGTAACACTTTAATTTGATAAATAAAATAAAAGTATAAAACTTTATTAAATAGCTAATAGGTAGGTACCTACATATTTATTTATTTATACAATCTCTTAGTTAATAGAGTAAATCTAATTATTATGGATAGGGAATCCTGTAATATTGTAATTTTTTTTCTCGGTTTATAATAACAAAATTTTTTGGTTACACACATAGCATGTTTTTGTTTGCTTGTTTAACTGCACTTATACCTTACGCAAAATATGGACAAGGCTAAGATGATCAGGGGCAATCTGAAAAACAGTGCTGCAGGGCTTCAGCCCTCAGCGTATACTGAGATTGTGCCCTTCCACACTTATGTATATATTTTGATTAGTGATAAGTTTATAGAATTAAGTACATTTTTGTTGATTTTGAAATTATGTGTTTGTGTGGAATAAAATGATTTGATTTGATTAGAAAATGCGTTCAAAAACTATTAAAACTTGTCAACCATATAACACCCGATGTTTGTGTTCTATAGATCTGGGAGGTGTACGGGTCCCGGCGCTGCGTAAGGACGTACTTCGGTCACCGGCAAGCCGTGCGCGACGTCAACTTCAACAACACGGGGGACCGCTTCTTGTCCGCTGGTGAGCTACCTATTTCTGGTTCCTGGTGATACTAGAGGGCGCGTTATAACGCACCTGCGTTCTGTAACGCGCTCTCGAGTCCGCCCGTGAATTTTAGTTTTTTATTGCAACCAAATTCTCCTTTTTATAATAAAAAATTATCATCTTGGTATCAATATTCCGATCGTGATCTCCCGATGATCTAGGAAATCTTAATGCACAATTAATTATCTTTTATCCTGTGGCTCAACACTACCTACTGTAAAATTCTTGTCTCAATTTCTGTAAAGGTTGCCTGGAAGACGTCGCTTGTAACGATAACAAGGAACACATATGAGGCAGGCGCCTTTGCTCATATGTGTTCCTTGTTATTGTACGTGATTGGTATTGTGTTATTTTATGAGCAATAAAGTGTTTATCTGTAACTTACTTTGGGGCAAGATTGTGCTGTGTGAATTGTCAAAGCATATTTATTTCTTTATATATTTATTTATAACCCCCCTCATTAATTAGTCATCTCCCTCTGTGTCCGATCGCAGCGTAAGACCGCTATATAAAAAGTTTATCAGTTATCTATAACACCCAATACACAAGCGTTGTCACTTTGGAGCTAGATGGCGCTGTGTGAATTGTCCAAGCATATTTATTTGTTTATATATATTAATTATGAAATCCTCTTTATTACTTTGTTCCTTTTTTTCTCCGACCACAGCGTACGAACGCTACATAAAGAGTTTATCAGTTATCTATAGCACCCATAACACAACCCAACAAGCACAAGTAGCAGTACAAAATATCACTTTTGGTGTAACTCAGAACAATATGAGTTAATAAAGATTTATAATTGTTCAACCGTGAACTTAGGGCTGCGCATTACGCTTTTGTCTGTATAATAGCATCATAAAAGCAGGAACGGATACTATTGTTACGGGCTCAGAGTTAGTGTAGATGTCAAAAATACTGTCTTACAGCTACTAGCATTTCTATATGGCATTGGTTGCTTAAGAGCATTTTAATGGTAGTAAAATATGATAATTGCTGCATAAAGGTGTAGACTTATACCACTGAAATGCTAGCATCTAATGAGAGTCACTGGGAACTGCCATACAGCCATCAGTTTTAGAGTGGTGTACAAATAGAGTGATTTATCGCATAAAGTTACACATCGGTTCACCTCAACTCTGTTTTACAGCTTTCTAACATCATTTGCAAAGCTGGTTAAAAGTGTTGTATGAACACACGTGAACACCAAAGGTGTTGTGAGATACTCGTCTAACTCTGAAATACAGCATTTGGTTGTAAATTGGCTACATAAAAATATAACTATACTGTTATAGTCCGCATAATAAAACCTGTGTTACCTATTCTAGGACACATTGAGTAATATTTGAATTATTTCCGTATATTATAACACCTAAAGCTGCAATCAGGTTCACATTAATTAATAATTTATCACTTCAACGGTCATTTCGAGAGGCCATAAGTTATTGCGAAGGTAATCAAACTGCGACAGTACATATTTCAGAACACGGTTCCGTACATAGTATAAATTAAGTGATGAGTTGTATAAATGTGGAGGAAGACGAATATTAAAATTAATCTAGATATTCCAGTGAAGATAAACAAAATACATAATACATAATTTTCTGAAGTCAGTTCCGTAATGCACCACGTACAGCAGACGTCGCAGTGCAGATATGTTACACCCAGTAGAAATAAAATGTAAATTAGTAGATATGCGTTGAACATAAGAATTTCCAATATTTCATACCCTTGTTACATACATTATGATTAAAAAGACTTAAATTTTTTATATCATTTTATTTATCAATTTAAAAAAGTTACTTGTAATAAATATGCTTGGAAAATTCACAAAGCAAGTTTAGTTATTGCTACAGCAACGGAAGTCATGCTTAATCTTACACCACTACATCTGCACATAAGGCATGAGGCGGCTACAACTATGATACGTTTGAAACACTCTAAATTATGGGGGCGAAACCTTATCCCACACGCTGATCTTCTGCAGGAACCAGTAAAAGAAGCACCCATGTTAGTTCACGATTTGTAAGCTTTTTTTAAATTGTAACTGTAAACAGACAAAAAAAGACATAATTAATAGATAGCATTAAAACACTAGTTTGTATATAAAAAGAGCCAAAAGCGAGTTACATAACGAGGACTCTAACAATACAGTAATTTTACGTATATTAAAATTACTGAATTGTAAGTGGTTGATGTTTTACAGAGGATCCCTAAAACTATAAAATTCATATTAAAAAGTAATGCGTTAAAGTAGTTCACATAAATGGTTTTAGCATTGATGTGAATAATAATAATGCTATTAAGAGCCGTCAGGCTGCATTTTGGTTCACTTGAACTATTATTTACTGGAATATGCATTACTGAGGAACCAGGGTGAACTCTTGTACAGCCACGGGAATTAAATTAGCATTAAAACAGTTCACATACGTTTCATACGAATGTCGCCATTTTATTACTACCTTATCACTAATAAAGAATGTCTTTTTATCTTATATTACTGAATTCTGACTTTAATTTCACTTCAGTTCTAATATAAAATAAAAACTTTGTTTAATTTTATGTTAGTCACACAAAAAGGCATACATATATTTTTTGTCGTGTTTTTTTTTCTGTATTAAATACTGTATTTCTAATTAAAAACGAAATATTTTCGAGGCGCGTAAAAGTTTTGCTATAAAACCATATGAACATTCACAGTGAACTTGCATTCCCAGTTATTTTCACAGGTTATAATGTTAAAAGTGTACTTACTAAAATAACACAATTATTACACCTTCACCATAATCACTTTATCGTCACTTAGCTAAATTAATATGTCACAGGTCGGCTGTATCTTATTTATTTCGTTAGGGCTTTGACAAAATAAGTTTAAGAACATCATCAAAGGGTAATCGTGAACCTAAAGCGTTATTTAAGACTATCAGTTACCATTCCTTAGTACTTAGCCTGTATAACAGGACACTCGTGTTCTATTAAACAGCTGATAAACAGCCTAGTGACCCATAGTAATTCCAATATACTGCTATTATAATGCTGTTATACAGAAATGTGAACTAAATTAGAACCAAAGGCTGAATAATTTGTGCCCATTTAAGCATTATATTAGTGTTAGCAGCGCTGTCAACACCCTTGTTACACTGTCTTGTACAGCTTTTAGTTTCCGTGTTACACCGAACGTGGTCTCCTATAATGCTACTTGTGCTACTTGGGAAGCTTTGCTTACTTTAGCGGCTAGATGGCGCTGTGTGAATAATCCAATGATATTTTTTTAAATATATTCATGAACTACCTGGAAAGGTTTTTCCTGGAGAGCACAACATGGAGTTCTTCAAGAAAGAGGTTAAAAGGTTTTTACGGGGTCGGCAATGCGTGGGTGATGCTCCCGGTATTGCAAACGTCCATAGGCTGCGGTGACTGCTTACCATCAGGCAGGCCGCAAGCTTGTTTGCCACCTTAGTGGTATATAAAAATTATGAAGTCCTCCTCATTAATTTGTCTCTCCCCTTACGCAGCGTACGACCGCTACATAAAGAGTTTATCAGCTAACTAAGCACCCACAACACAAACTTTGCTTACTTTAGCGGCTAGATGGCGCTCTCTAAATTGTCCAAGCACATTTATTTATTCGTAATCCACCTTCTGATTTGTTTTCTCCCCTCCCGCAGCGTACGACCGCTACATAAAGCTGTGGGACACGGAGAGCGGCGCGTGCGTGTCGCGGTTCACGGCGCGGAAGGTCGCGTTCTGCGCCAAGTTCCATCCGGACGAGGACAAACAGCATCTGTTCGTCGCCGGCACTTCAGACAAGAAGATTATATGCGTAAGTAGAGTCGTAACACTCGTTTTTCTCGTGGTTTAAACAAACATGCCCGTTCAACGCGCATGTTATCGGGTTTATTGCAACGGTTAGTATAGTTTTTAACTCGATCTGTCGACGCAGTTGCATGCGTCATGGTCGCGAGTAGACTCTTTTAGACTTAGATAGAAATTTAAAAATAGTAATAAACCCGATACCACGAAAGTGGTGCTAAGTCCCTAGGCATTGTCTAAAATATGTGAGTTATGTTCTGTATCCGACAGCGAACTTATCTGACCCGGTGGCCAAAACTAGAACTAAATGTCGCCATTGACGACCTGAGTGGTTCAGCAGTCAACATGCCACGCAAGAGGTCCCGGGTTCGATTCCCGGCCGGGCAGAAATTGAAATGATGAATTTTTATTTCTGTTTCTTCGGTCTGGGTGTTCTATGTATAATAAGTATGTATTTAAAAGTACAATATAAGTAGTTTATCAGTTATATAGCACCCATAACACAAGCTTTGCTTACTTTGGGCCTAGATGGCGCTGTAAGGATTTGTCCACGATTATTTATTTTGAAATGTCACTTTTATACTTTTCTGTCAACAACAGCGCCGCCGTCACCGGTTCCGATAAGTTTGTGGTACTGTACAGTTTACCAACATTACAACGCGAATCCATAGATAAATCTCGCATAGAGGTAGAGGCTTGGTGATATATAGACCACTTGGCCTTACCATACCTAAAGATAAAAGTTTCCTAGGTATGTAATGCTTATTTTGAATTTAGTATCACTCGGTGTCACTCGTTTTGCAAATTGCGTTTTGGACGCGGTTCTTATGAAATGAGGGCTATCGCGAGTCTAAAATTCAACGGTGGGCCTACCCCTACGGGGAACAGGCGCGACGGTATGTATGTAGGTACGTAAAATCCACCGGATGGGGGCGTTGTTGAGATGTGAAGAACTCTGGACCATATTTTGAAACCGTTCGAAATAAGTACCTTTTTCACACTCGCCGCAACTTACCACGAGTGTGAAAGAGACAGGTAACTAATTCGCAATACAATTCGAAATGTTCAAAAATAGAATTCCTAGTCATTTAAAGTGGGTTTTGCAATTACAAAATCCATGAGATGGCGCTGCTGCGACGTAAGGTCTGCTGTCAAAATAAAGCCCTGTCATTGGATGAAATAGATTCGTCATTTTACCGTTGTTTCTGTCCAATAGCACGACAATATTTTGACAACAGACCTTACGCCTCACTATCGCCATCTGATATCCTGAAAACCCTCATTAAGCAGATTTTTAATAATAATGGTGGTTTGCGAGAACTGGAGGCTTACCAAAAGCTCTTACAGCTGGACCTAAACAGAACTGTCCTGCTTAAGCGAGGCAAGCTTATATGACACGTATAGCGCTGACTCGTTCTAAGCAGGGCAGTCTGTTTAGGTTCTGCCATAAGAGTTCATATTAAGCCCCCAGATTGTTTTCCTAAAGTGGCAGCACTTTCTCACCTCTAAAGACCTGAACACTTCCACTGGTAACTCGAGAGATGCTACAGCAGTATCATAGCGCGCGTATTAAATGGACCGACTGGGCGCACACGCGTAGCGCCGATTGTGGACGCAATTGACGACCTGAGTGGTTCAGTGGTCTGCCACGCAATAGGTCCCGGCTGGGCAGAAATTGAAATGATGAATTTTAATTTCTGTTACGGGTCTGGGTGTTCTATGTAAAATAAGTATGTATTCAAAAAGTATTTAAGTAGTTTATCAGTTATTTAGCACCCATAGCACAAGCTTTGCTTAGTTTAGGGCTAGATGGCGCTGTGTGAATTTGTCCATGAATATTTATTTATTTAATCGTTAATTGTTGCGTCGGCCGCTAATATCGTGTAACGTTCCATACAGTGGGACACCCGCAGCGGCGAGATAGTGCAGGAGTACGACCGGCACCTCGGGCCCGTCAACACCATCACCTTCGTCGACGACAACCGCCGCTTCGTCACCACCTCCGACGACAAGAGTTTGCGCGTGTGGGAGTGGTAAGATGATTACCAGGGTGTTTGCTTGGATGTTGGGGTAGGCAATGATGAAGGAAACTACTACGGTCCACAAGGACCCCATTACGTAGACTTACTGATTTACCTGACTTGGCACTAGACCCTCTAGTGGTGTCCACGCGAAGATTTGAAAGAACGTTTCTCGCTCGTACGATTCGGATGTAGAATGAGCTCCCAACCACAGTGTTTCCTTTGGACTATGACATTTGATCGTTCAACAGGTATATTAGAGGTTGCCTTTCAGGGGGGCAACGCATTGGTAACTCCCTTAGTGTTGCTGATGTTAATAGGCGGCGGTGATCACTTTTCATCAGGTGGCCCGCTTGCCTGTTTGTCTGCCGTATAACATAAAAAAAAGAATACCAATAGTTAGTATTCAGTAAGTAGGTAGTGTCCATTTGAAATGGCTCATTTATAGATGCAGATCTCAAAATACACCTTGATAATGTAGTGCAATCCAGATCGTCATTGTCGCCAGAGGTCGCCAGCTAGCACAGTACCCTTTCGTGAAAATAAATAGATACCTAGGTACTTGAGGCTACCGATAAAAGTCATACCAAATACCAACATAGTCGGAGGAAAGTGACACTTACATTTTTTTCAAATCTTTGTATCAAAAAGAAATAAGGTAAAAAGGAGGACAGGCGGCCATATGGTTCAATTCAATTTCAATGGTGATGTCAGGCCATGAGCGTGCCGATTCGCCATGTGAGTATCTCGCTCTTAAAATGAGTTTGTCTCGTCATTGGAGGTGTGATATCGAAATTCCAACTCGTACCAACTCCAACGTGGTGTATGCCGACTCCTGTCAATTTACATAGACTGGGCGCTCAGTGGAATTCCGTTCGCAAAAACTTATGACTGCATTCTGACTCCTAATATTTATGTAGGCATTGTAGTGATCCCAGACTTTGAATTGATAGATGTTACCAACCTAGATTGTGGCCCCCCTCTCGTCTCGTCTCAGTTAATAATTGATATTAATACTTAGAAAGAGTACTGAACGGATTTTTGTGAAATTTTGCAGATTTGTAGCTTATGCCCGTTTACACTAAACTTAGACGACTCTCAAGTAGACGCCTTAAGATATTCCTAATCATATAGGCGTCACAAAATTAGTATCATAAAGTTAAGAGTGTCTTAGCGAGTTTAGTTTGCACTTAATGTTGGTGCAATGCTTTTCCTGAAATCGCCTTAGGCGGCGCCTAAAGTTTAATGCAATCGGGCATTATTACCCAGAATAACGCTATAATTTATCACGAAAACTAACGCAGTGCTATAATGTGGTATAAGGAAGGAAGGAAAAGTTTACGGAATATAAGTTGGGGATAATCTCCGAAACTACCGAACCGATTTTGAAATACTTTCACCAAATGGAAGCTACATTATTCCCGAGTGTCATAGGATACTTTTAATCCCGGAAAAGTAATAGGATCCAGCGGGATAGTTGAATGTTCACAGAGATCCGCACAGCTCACGGATAAAAACCGCAAGGAACCTCTATTATTATATCTACTTCTCTACCAACAGGGACATCCCAGTGGACATGAAGTACATAGCGGACCCGTCGATGCACTCGCTGCCAGCCGTCACGGTGTCGCCGAACGCCAAGTGGCTGGCATGCCAGTCCATGGACAACAAAGTGATAGTGTTCAGTGCGTTGAACAGATTCAAGATGAACAGGAAAAAGACATTCACCGGTCACATGGTGGCCGGATACGCGTGTTCGGTGGACTTCGCGCCAGACATGAGGTGAGATATACTTATTCTTACATAGTAGGTGCATAGTGGCAGTGGGCAGGACACATAGCTCGTAGAACAGATAGCCGATGGGGCAGAAAAGTTCTCGAGTGGCGACCAAGTACCGGAAGACGCAGCGTGGGTAGGCCTCCCACAAGGTGGGCCGACGACCTGGTAAAGATTGCAGGTACAGTCGAGTTCATTAATATGTGAGCATTTCATAAATCAAACATATGTACATCTGCTCAGATATATAAGTACCCTTCCATGTACATATATATTGGAAGCCTTGGAAATGCTTACATATTAATGAACTCTACTGTACCAGCAGGATGCGGAAGGCACAGGACCGGATTATGTGGAGATCTCTGGGGGAGGCTTATGCCCAGCAGCGGGCGTCCTTCAGCTGATATGCTGAGGTGCATAGTATAAAATAAACTCCTAAACCACGCAACGGATTTTGATGCAGTTTTCACTATCATTTAAAAATGATAGTGAAAACTGCATCAAAATCCGATCATTCTTTAGAATTTATTTCAGAAGCTTTATATGTGTAGTACATGTATATTATAATAAAGAAAACTTAAAATAGTAGTTTATGCAACTGTCATATAAAAGGGGATATTAAAACATGATAATAGTTTGACACGAGTGTTTTAATACCTAATTATATGCAGTTGCATACACTACTTTATCTACACTCATATTCTTATGTTAAAATATCGTAGGTACCTATAATTTTCTCAACTTTGCTGGAAGTAAGCTGCGAGTCAGTTTTGTTGTATCTACGCGTCGAGGATATCAAGCGGCTGGAAATTCACTTCATTACTTTCACATTTATCTATTTATTTGCTTCAAACAAGAAAAAACATTCACAAACACAAATTACAACAATTATTCTGTTTAGCGGGAAAATAATTATACAGAATATAAACAGGAAAATTTGCATTTGTCAAAGACATTTAGGTATTCAGCCTACATTTCCCCGTGTCTGGGCGCCCGACAAAAATTTAAAAAATAAAGGTGTTGCATAAAGCTGTTGACCTTCCTAATGAATAAAATAAAATAAAATGAATAAAATAAAATACAATTTTAGTGATTATCCTCTACACATAAACTCTCACAGTTATTGGGTTTGTCGACCATGGTTTTGGTTACTTTTCCTCAATATTGATGTACAGTGACATCAAGAGAATTCGGGCTGTGCTATTACTAATGCGCCTTCGCTAAAGGAGTCCGATATACATATAATATGTATCTAGACGACCATAAATAAACCTACTGAATTACCCTAAAAGGCTAACCATCGTGTCAGTTAAAACCGCATTACATTTATTTAGTAGACACATTTAACGACATTTTATTTCATAACAAAATCACCGTGGATGTCACCGTTTCAATCAGTTCAATGATGTATGCGGAAGTGGAACAATGTCGTCTCTGTCTACCCCTAACATTTTATACACTGGCGTGAAAAAAGTGTATCCTTAAACAACTGTTTTCGAATATGAAATTGGAACATTACGCTATGAGTGTAGATAAACATCCTTTCGAAACCGGTGCGTTTTGCTAGTTCTTGCATTAAAGACCGAACATACCGGAGCTCAAAGTACGCTGCCGCTGCGATAACGCGGCTCATCAGTTCAAGCTCGTTCTGTCTGTCTCTCAAAAAGTGACAGTAAGGAGCCTTATCGCAGCGACAGCGTATTTTGAGTTCCGGCATGGACAGCTCGCGCCAAAAACGCGCAGTGAGCCGCGTGACGACCTGAGTGGTTCAGTTGGTTAACAACAGCCGGGCTACCACGCACAGGTCTCGTTCCCGGCCGAGCAGAAATTGATATGATGTATTTTCATTTCGTTTTCTTATTTTTGAAAGGAGCTATTCACACAATACCTTATCTCTTACATTGAATTTTTCTGTAGAAACCACTTCGATTGAAATTCAAGGTGGTTAGGCGATGCCCTACATGTTTTTGCTAATTACGTAAAGAATAAAATGTAATTCGATAAGCTTATAATCGAATGTATTGTACAGGGGGCCCTACAAAGCAACCTGTTTACAAACTTGCTCATCGAATTTCTCTTCGAGGCAACCAACCTATTGACACGAATGAGGATGATTGAATTGATAATTTTATTACGTACTATAAAGTTGTTGATGTCAAATGTCAAACCCGTGTGTCAAACTAATCAGATACATACATCAATGTATCGTACATTGTAGTCTTGTGCAAAGTTATTGGAGTTCTAAAATTCTGTGCCATGCCCTTAAGTCAACTATAATAGTCGATTTAAGGCAATGTTATGAAAACAGCTATATCTTAAATTATAACACTGGCTTTAATGTAATCTTTTGAACTACGCAACGGATTTTTAATGCGGGTTTCAACAATAGATAGATTGAAAAGGAAGGTTTATAAGCAAAAAAAAGTGTAGGTAGGGGTAAATATAGGGTAGGTGTAGGGTAGGGTAGGGGTAGGAAGCCACGTGAAAGAAGTCGCGCCGAGTTATTTAGTACCAGATAAATGATAAAAATGGCAGTACAACATCGTTATTCATCGAATAATATGGATTTTAAAAGCAAAGAACGTCACCACTTTTCCCGTTAGGGGTAGACAGAGACGACATTGTTCCACTTCGGCATACATCATTGAACTGATTGAAACGGTGACATTCACGGTGATTTTGTTATCTAAAATGTCGTTAAATGTGTCTATTAAATAAATGTAATGCGAATTTTACTAACACGATGGTTAGCCTTTTACGGTAATTCAGTAGGTGTATTTACGGTCGTCTAGATACATATTATGTGTACATCGGACCCCTTTAGCGAAGGCGCATTAGTAATAGCACAGCCCGAATTCTCTTGAGGTTACTGTACATCAATATTGAGGAAAAGTAACCAAAACCATGGTCGACAAACCCAATAACTGTGTTTATGTGTAGAGGATAATCACGAAAATTTAATTTAATTTTATTTATTAGGAAGACCAACAGCTTTATAATACAATAGTTATTAATATAAGTAATAGAATGTCAATTATAGGTCTCCACAGATAGGTAACAAAGTAACACAGATAATACAGCACAACAACAAAAATAAAGTGAGCACTCAAATTTTAAAACTAACTATATTGTTTGTAATTTTGCGCTAATTTGTTTGCTATAATTTTGACGTGTAGAGAGAGACCATAAAATGTTTGGCGTGTTTTCATAACTCCATCACCAAACCTTCTCCGAAGCGTGGTAATCCCATGATTAATGTGGAGAAGGTTCAAGTCCAAAAGTGAACTTGAGGGCTGTTGAGGTTTGGCCGTTACGGGCTAACGATTGACATTTGTTGTTAATTTTTTTATCGTTACATCATTGATGTGCAAGTCACTGTTTGCTGCGAATAACTGTTTTGCCTATTCAAAGTGACTTGTCGATCGTTCGAAGCACAGCTGAGTCACGGTGAGATGGTCACGGGAATGTGACTGCGCAGTTTATCGCGCGTTATCGCATCGCTCGCTTTGTATTTTCTTCTTTTTTAACACATCGTTTTCTTCTAGAAGGATGTATTGACTACGGCCAAGTCTGCAGCCAATGAGGTCCTAAGAATTTCTTCTCCCTCACTGGTCGGCTGGCCGTAGCCAAACTCTCTGTCTCATCTGGGTAAGAGGTTCGAACCACCCACGAATCGATCCTGTTTGGTGGATGGTTACGTAGCTGGGTGTCTTCCAGACTATCCCAGAAGACAGTGTTTACGGTGTCGGCACAGCCGGACGGCAGCCACTGATATTACTAATAAGGTTTCAATCAATCGGCGCTTTGAACGCCATGAGTCGATCGCTCACTCTGCTCATCTCCAAGATACTGTTCCAGAGTTTAACGCACATTATTATAGCGACCTCATTCCTTCCTTCTGCATTCGGTGCACAACAACTTGTACTCGTGTCTGATATGCCTCGACCCGGAGTCTCGCCATCTTACCTCCTCCAGGAATGCCACCTGATGGCGCCGCCTGTACAGAAATTCAGCCAGCTCCTGTGAAAACCAACATTGAGCGTGGCCAAGCGTAACTTTCTTCTTTAACACTGCCCACGCGTGACAGAAACCCACTTTTCGCACGTGTAGGGCGATATGCCTGCGCGTTCAAACGTGAAATCTACAATAAATAATATGGATCAAACTAGAAATTACCGTTTATTTGTATGATCTCTTAGTTCCAGTAAACTACACGTGTCTCATCAGGAAATTTTAAATAAAGTAGGATTCTATAGGAAAAGTTTTTTTTTATGTTACTTAGCAGACAAACAGGCAAGCAGGCCTGATGGAAAGTGGTCACCGCCGCCTATGGACATCAGCAACACCACGGGAGTCACCAATGCGTTGCCCGCCTCTAAAGAGACCTCTAATATATCTCTTGAACGATCCCATGTCATAGTCCAAAGGAAACACTGTGGCTGGGAGCTCATTCCACATCCAAATCGTACGAGCGAGAAACGTTCTTTCGAACCTTCTCGTGGTGACCAACAGAGGGTCTACGTAGTGGGGATGAGTACCCAGCCCACGGCGGGTGGTGCGATGGCGGAATTGTGCTGTGGGCACCAGATCGAAAAGTTCCTCGGAACACTCCCCATTGTACAGCCGATAGAACACACACAGGGAGCCAAAGTCCCTTCGGTTAGCCAGTGGTACTGAATAGCATAAAAAGTACAAACATTTTCTAACATGAAGGTATCCTGAAGAAAAGAGTACTGACTGCCCCCACACGGACATTTCCTCGTTGTCGCGCTCAATTCTATTGTATTTTTCTATTGAAACATACTTTACAAAGTATTGTAGCCTTACAATTAACATTTTATTATTCAAATATACCGTGTGTTAATTAAAGTAACCCATTGTACAGGTTGTACGAGTATAACTGGCGATATTGTGAACCGGTATTACTAATTACCTGGTTTGCGTTTTTCAATGTGCGTACCATTCCTACGATTTATAGTTACTGTAATATTATACCTCTTTATAGTATTTATACGTGCTGTTCATTACAATTTAAATTTGATTGAAGTGCGTCATTGATATCAAGTTAAAACTTGCTAAACTAAGTAGATTAAATGCAAGAACATAAGTGAATGACCTTATGAATCAAATTCCTTTGCAGTACTGTTACTTATGTGCAGTTACTAAACGGTTTTATAGCAATTATGAATTAAATTTTTATTCATTATTTAAAAAATACTCTGGAGGGTAAAAGACGAGTCCTTTGCGCATAAGGGATAGCTAATGCTCCCTCTTTCTAACAAACTGATTTTGGCTAAACATGCACCAAATACCGTGAATGTTGCTGTAGCCCCAAATAATTTTTTTTAAAAGTGGTAATACACTTATGCTGTTGTACTGTCCCTACCGAATTATGCTGTTGACTGTACCAAGCAAGCGCGTAGTTGAAGCCGTTACGGTATCGATAACGTTTATACACACGATCTGCGCTTACCATTTCAACAATTGGCCACAGAAGGTTATTTGGAACACAAAACCTAATTGTGCCTGCGTTAGCATTTTAATTTTACACGTGGTCAAATAAAAGCCGTTATTAGACTCACTACACTATTTTCTAATTTATTGTATATTTTATCGAATATATTGTATTACAGTCGATCGATTCTATTGTTACGCGGAATTGCGTAACGCGTTAAACATATTCTTTCTTGCCTTTTATAGGTACGCCAATATTCGAAAAGGGTTGTACTGTTGGCCAACCTATTAAGCTTTAGTACCTAATCAGTCGTAAATGGTGTCAACATCTGTTATTTTTACAAGCTTTTATTTAACTTGCACTATTCGTATGTATGTAAGTTGTCCGTCAAAATTTGCAAACCATTTTTCGACCATAACAATGCATTAATATGGTACCATGGAGCTGGTCTGATGATGGAGTCAGAAGGTCGTCATTGGAACTAATGAACGCTATAAGATAACCCATCGTTTTTGGGCTCTTTGGTCTTGATGAGTAGGTACCATACCGCGCGATAAAAGCTTGTTGTGAAAGAATATTTTTCATTTGAGAACTTATTTAAAGAAACGCCGTAACACACAGTGTACACCAAGCCCAAGTGTTTGACATTCATACACGCCTGACACCGCGCGCATATGTAACCACGGGACTTTCTCCGACCCTCGTTGCGAGCGCGTGATTCGCCGACCTCGCCTGCGCTTGCGTCTGTGCTTAGCCCGCGCTTGGGGCTTGGAGTCTTGGATACAACCGGATTCTACCGGATCGACGTAAACTGGCATTAACTCGTTTCTATTTGTGTTTAAGTAGGTATGCCGATTTTTCCGTAGCTTTGTTTACAAATCGCTAACTTGTGGTAGGTAGAATAATATGTGGTTTGACGTCTTTTAGTGTTTATAGATATTCATATTCATTTATTCAGTGTTAGTTGTACGTCATCCAAAATACATTCCCATAGATAGATGCAGGTTACAAATTTTACTGCCACAGCTTTGCTACCTAAGTAGCTACCTAGTCGCAAAATTAAATTTAATTAGGTAGGTAGTTAATTAGGCAGCTTTTGTTGGAATTCTTGTATACCTTCTTTCTACCTTAATATTTGAACACTAGTTTGCTCAGTCCGCGTGTTGTTCTTCCTCTGCCCCACTCCTCTCTGCACCTACTTTCACTCTACCCTACCCTACTGTACCCCTACTCCTACTCTACTCTACCCCTAGTCCTACCCTACCTTACACCTACCCTTTTTTTCTAATAAATAAACCTTGTCCTGACAGTTACAAACACAAAAAAAAGAATAAGTTAGATAAGGTAGGTAGCCGTTCTGAAATTAAACACGAACTTGATAGATTGGGTCATATTTTGCAATTTTCCTAAAGATCTCTCACTTTTGTGAAGATAAAATATAGCGAGTATCATTACTTGCTGATAATGTAGTTATCTATAGGTGAAAGAGTTTTTAAAATCGGTTGAGTCGTTTTTGAGTTTCTCCATTACAAACAAACCACAAACAATCTTAACTTTTCTCTTGGTAATATTAGTATACATAGATTACCTTTATTTAGGACTCCATGTTGTAATTAAAAAAAAATATTCCGCTACAATACGTCATAGAATTCGGTTATATCCGATTACCTTTAAATGACATTCCTCATTGGCTCTCACTGTTGAGTTTATCAGCGGTTATGGTCAAATCATAACGTAAACAATGCTCACTTACAACAATCTTATCATGCCAGCAATTAATGTGGCCATTAAGAAAATGGACACGGTGACGCAGCAGTTCGCCCAATTATGGATAATGCCTACAGCTATATTTGTTTACTGATAAAATAACTGTTTTGCAATACAACAAAACATATTTTTTTTCTACAAAACACAGGTTAAATAAAGAAGCTGTCTAACAGACTGCTTTTTTTTTCAAAATAAATATTGCACCTTTACCAATTCATCCGCTTATGGAATGGATCACAAGGAGGTAATAAGCGGATGAATTGGTAATGAGGTGGACAATACTTGATTAGGTACAACATAAATACATTTTCGCCACAATTATGAGTATGCATGCAAAAGTTATACACTGTCAAAAATTATACTATTAGTCAAAATTTAGCATTGTAATAAAAAAGTCCTAAATTATGCTTAGATAACCAGAAATACAATTTTCTTTTAAATAAAGGCAGTCTCGAAACACGAAATAGCTTGTATACTAGCTTATATGCTATACCAGTTGCGTATTACAAAATGCTTGTTAAGTGACAGGTACTTCTGCTTCCTAGAAACATTAGGTATCACATCTAGAGAAATAATTGTTAAGATTTTAATGAGTATAACTTAGCCTAGCTAGTGTTTGTACTCAAGTTGGGATCTAAGCAAGACCGGTCCCGGAAAACTTAACTAAGTAATAACAATATACAGACAGGTATAATTTCGTTGATAACAATGGTAGAGACAGGTATAATTAAGCAAGCCAATTTACGCCGAGTGAAAACTTGTAATTAACTTGATGACAAAAACCCACCCATTTAATTTCCGTCGAAGTCATGAGATCCGTAGTCTGCGGACGATAAAACTTTTGTAGTTATAGATAGTGTAGTTAGATACTTAGGTACGTCCCGTATATTTTCCGTTATTTTCCCCTGTTTCGACCCATTTTCGTAGGTAATTCCGGGATCAAATTCCTACGTAGGTATAAGGAATTTGATCCCCTTAACAGTTCATTGCTGGACATACGCTTCCGTCACATCAGTGGAGGGTCTTAATCTCCTCGCGTGTCCACTAAATGAAATGGCAAATAAATAAAAATGAAGAACACACCCCATCGTTTATTGTTAATCTTTGCAAAAGAAACTACAATTATTGTAGCTAAGTCATTAATTATGTAATTAAGCGATTAACCTCTGATCATATAAGATAATCGTATTATCGTACAGGCAGCCGAATGACTATTAAAGTTTATCTGAATAGAATATGTGAGTATATACTATTGTAAAGATATTTCTGTACACCACTAATGCGGACTTTATGTCGTAGATATAAGGTTATTCAGATCATTAATGACTACGCTACTCTTGATACTTACTGTACCTGTTCACCTGAAACGAATTTGGCACGTGGTAGTACAGTACCTACTATTGTACACTCAGTGAAGGCGTGCCACAGATAGGTATCACTGATAATGAAACCAGTTCATTGTTTATAATGATTACAGATTGACCTTTAAGCCCTACCCAGTTTAAAGTCAGGCAATGTGTATCTAAGGTTTACGGCCTTATTATCGAATAACTCGTACGCGTAGTACGCGAGTGCGTGCGAATAATAAAATTACATGTCAAGGGTACCCGTACAAGGTGCTAGGCATTTTAAACGGTACTTACATTCAAGTAGACTCCATTCATTCCTCTTGGGATGTATCAACCTGGTTTCGGGAGTTTTCGAGCTGCATAAATAGCCGCCGACGTGGCTTATGATGACTGCTATCAATCAATCGATGGCAACCGGGACCGAGGCTTAACATAATTTCCGAAGAAGTCCAAAAAGGCTGCAGAGCCTCGACCATCGGCGTAGGGTTGCGCGTCTGTCGGTTTTCTACAGGTTACATTTCGAAGAGTCCTTATCCTTATGTCGTGGATATTCCAGCTATCCGCACGAGCCGCTTTGGCTCGTCTTTTATAATGCGTACGGCTAAGGAGTGGAACGCGTTGCCTGCGAGTGTGTTTCTTGATCAATGTATGGGATGCCTTCAAGGCTAGAGTATTCACTCTACTAGGCTGTTCTAAAACGGGCATGCTCCATCTTCGGCCGCATCGTCACTTACCAACAGGTGAGATGGTGGTCAAATGCCTGTTTTGTATAATATAAAAAAAAACTATAGTAAGCAGACAGACCACTTAATTGAAAATGATGACTACCGCTCATAACAACTATGATTAATTACATTAATCACATTTAGATTTCATAATTTGTAACTTGTTCTACAACACGGGCATTGTTAGTGGCAGAGACCATCGCTAGGTAATTTTATATCTGTTAGTATAAACAATTTTACAAACAACACAAAACAGTTAGACTAATCTCTTTATTATTAAATAACCTAATCGATACAAAACCGTCGGAAAACCCTGACCAAAGTAGATAAACCCAATGAAGTAAATATATTGCTAAAATATTTCGAATAAATAATTAAACACAGCTCAGAACCTAGATTAAACTGGCTGTCAAACAAAGTAAACCGCATCGAATTCGGTCCATCCGTTCGGGAGCTACGATGCCACAGACAGACACACATACGCAGATCCCCAGATACAAACGTCAAACTTAGAATAACAACCCTCTTTTTCGTCGGGAGTTAAAAATGTGTACCGTAGTATAAAATTCATTCCTTCATATTCAGGGGTAGGCAGATACTATCGAGTGTCTGTTCTACATCCATCCATACGTCATCTCAACGTACTTTACGTCGCTTGAGGATACTCTTGACTTTCCCTTTTCGGTGAAGGTCATTTATCTTGAATAATAATTATTCATGTTATGAGCTACTTTTCTGACGCTATAATTTTCTCAACGTTTTCCTTTCGCGCACAATATTTTTTGCTTCTTATTTTTGCACCTCTGTATCCATCGAATGTTTTTCGAAACTCCGAAAGACTTTTAAGACAAAACTGCTACTTTATATGCAAGTGGGTCGGTGCTCGAACGCAAACCGCCGTCTCCCCAGTGTTATGTCCAGTCTGGTCAATTTTACATACGTACATACTTAATACTGTAAGCGCCCGCGCACATTCTACGACCGACAACGTACAACATTTTTCACGGCCAAAGCTTTACACCTAAAAAAAATCATCTTGGCGTTAATGTCCCGGTTTCGCTCTCGCGCCCGAGGTCCGCCTTGACCATGATCCAGGATTTTGCAAATCAGGTAATAACAGTGGAGCGACTGCCATCTGACCTCCGTGACCCTGCTACCAGGAGAACCTGACCAAATTGGTTCATGGTCACACATTCAGTCGTCTACTGCATGTGCAGTTTTATCACGACGTTTTCCATCACCGTAAGAGCATTGGTTAGTGATGTCTCTTAGTCGGTCACGCACTACTGAGTATCGTGACTCCTGAATTTGTCAATTAACTGCCTCCATCGGCTGCATTACGTTGCTTGGTGTAGTGCGGCGCTACCGGTATTTTCAACTCTTCGGAGATCTGATCTGATTATCGCTTTAGACTTCTCTCGATCTTTTTCGGTTAGTGATCAACTTATGTTTATAACTCAGAAAATAATAAGTAAATAGCGGCAGTGGGATTCAAACCCAGTACCTCTCGCTTGCGATTTGGATACCCTTACCACTAGGCCACCGACGCTTATTAGTTACAATATACCCAATAGAATACCTTGGCTAAAAGCATAGCCAATAACGCTTTGAAGGATTTGCAGTTTAAATACTTCGCTGTAAGGAACATCGCGGCTTAGTGGTTTCGAAGCACCAATATTTCGCAGTAACATGCTGTAAAGTACATAGACACTTAGTTGAGTTTTCGCAGTAACGTGCGTCGTGGTTGAATAAAGTCGATCATTAGATACATAGTTGTAAAATGACATCGCAGTTTTGTTAAATCGCATTGGCGATAATCAAAGATTGTTTGCGGCGGAGACGAGGTACAGTCCGCTTTGACCGCGAGCAATGCTCAAAGCTGTGCGTCGAAAAATGTGAGCAGGCCTTTAGAGAGGGATTGAATAAATACAGGATACGACTATATGTCCGATGCGATTGTTTACAGCTAAGCATTCCCGTTTTGGCGTCTTTTCTGTCTATTTTACCAAACAAAGTCTTCTTGGTTTACTGTATCTTGAATGTAGTTACGAGACAATACACACATCACATTAATTAGCCCGTAACAGCCCACTGCTGGACTTGAACGCTTGGCATTTTCTGGTCTAATGAAGTCCTAGCTGGTTAGCCTCGTAAGACATTAGTCGCCTTTTATGACACCCATAGTCGAAGGAGTTGGTGCTATTTCTATTCTACTTTGTCGGATAGCACACGGCAAAATTAAACACGTACTATAGGTATACTCTGTATAAGAGTATCATCCAATACCTACCGCGTGGAACGCCTAGCGGTCATAATAGTAGTTTATGCAACTGTCATATAAAAGGGGGTATTAAAACATGAGTGTCTGTTTATCATACGAGGCGTAGCCGAGTATGATAATAGTTTGACACGAGTGTTTTAATACCTAATTATATGCAGTTGCATACACTACTTTATCTACACTCATATTTTTATGTTAAAATATCGTACCTATAATTTTCTCAACTTAGCTGGAAGTAAGCCGCGAGTCAGTTCTGTTGTATCTACGCGTCAAGGATATCAAGCGGCGGGAAATTCACTTAACTATTTTCACATTTATCTATTTTTTTGCTTAAAATAAGGAAAAACATTCACAAACACAAATTACAACAATTACAAAAAATATTCTGTTTAGCGGGAAAATAATTACACAGAATATAAATAGGAAAATTAAAATTTTGAATTTGAATTTGTTAAAGACATCTATGTATTCAGCCTACATTTGACCGTGTCCGGGCGCCCGACGAGAATTTAAAAAATATAAGTGTTGCGTAATGATTAAAAAGTTATTTTACGATACAGCTGTAATGAAAATAGTATGGGAAATGCTGTATCGAAAAGTAATTTTTTTAAATTTTATAGACTGGCGTGAAAAAAGTGTATCCTTAAACGACTGTTTTCGAATATGTAATTAGAACATTACGATATGAGTGTAGATAAAGGTACTTATTACATTTACGTAAATAAAGATGTTCATGGCTGCAAGTTAGAATCGTTGACCGAATCGACATTATCCTTACATATTTGGACCGCTCATTACCGCTTATACGTTCAGATTCCAACGTAAGGGTAATGAGGAAACTTACTATATTTAATGACAATTAACAAGCCAGTAAACATTTCTCGAAATCCGGCAATAAATTACTAATTTTACATATTTTCTCGCTTAATTATTTCTGCCGCGATCTAGCTGCGACGTCACCAGGCCGGCATTCTGGCCGCCGCTATGCTGCCACCCATACACGGATACTCTTTATGACTGCATCTTAAAAACATCAATAGCTAGGTACTTGCAGTTTTTACAGAGTATGACGTGACTACGGCCACTATAACAACAAATAAAAAATATAAAAATGTGGTAGTTTTCTATACATATATGAATCGTAATTTTATGGCGTTACCAGAGGTACTTCGTTTTTTCATTAATGGTAAAACTTACAAGCATCAAACGAGCGATCTAGGCTAGTAGAGCTCGTCTAATCGTAAATGACGCGCCCCACTATCGCATTAACGCACACAAGCAAGTTTAAAATATGGACGCAATACAAATGCCGTTGTAATTGGTCATTCAGTTGCCGGTGAGATTCAAACGTAGGAGAACGCGTCGTTCTTTGGCTCCCACACAGATGAAGTGTCGTTATAAATATTTGCACTCACACATCGAAATCAACTAAGTAGTGGGGCGCGTCATTTTAGACTAGACGAGCTCTACCACTAGTGAGACTTATGTCCGGGAACTGGATGTATGACCGTTTCGTACTTTGAAGATAGTCTAACTTCAGCACTGCAAGGAGCTCGCCACTCCTTAGGTGTGCCTCCTTATACTATTGGCGAAGCGACGTTGATCAAGGTCTTCCGCTGGGGACCCTGGGACTGGTTGTAGTTTATGAAATACTGGCTGGCCCGCCGCGAGTTCATTTGCGTGTAATCCTACTATATAAACCTTCCTCTTGAATCATCACTCCATCTATTACTGAAAACCGCAATAAAATCCGTTGCGAAGTTTAAAAAATAATAAAAAATTACAACGAAGTACACATTTGGACTTCCATCCCCTCTCCCAAGAGGAGTTAGTACTTACAGAGTGTGTTTTTGTACTCGTACCAACAAATGTAAGTAGGTATTTATTGCAAAGTTATACGAAAAAGGTAAAAGAGCAAAAGTAAATGCGTTAATAATGCGATGTTTCTCTCCATTTGACGTCAATTTGTTTTTGTATTGAAATATTCATTACTGCTTGTGTGTTTCTACATAATTATTCACGCTTGTATAATGGTAATGAAGTAGGTACCTAGTTATTGCCAATGGATTAATACTTTTATATCCAATACAATACAATGAAGGCAATTACAATCTGCTGTAATACCTATGTCTTGCATGTACTTATACCTATTTCTACTTCCATTATGTACTTGATAAGCGGCCATGTTAAGGGCAGTTGTTGCGTGAAACAAAATTTATTTTATAATACACTAGTGAAGCCGGCGCGACTTCATTCGCGTACATCTACTTTCTACCTTTTTTTGCTTGTTAACCTTCCTCTTGAATCGCTCTATCTATTGTTGAAAACCGCATTAAAGTCGCTTGCGCTTGCAGATCTAAGCGTAGGTATACAGATTGCGGATCTAAGCGATACAGATACATAGAGACAGACGGCGGCGGCGGGAACGACTTTGTTTTATACTATGTATAGATAATGATTAAATACATAATATAATACCCAATGATTTTATATACCCATAATATAATGATTAAAATAACGATTAAAGAAACATATAGACTAAAACCGATACAAAATATAGGTAAACCAAGAATAAAATCGATAGAATGCAGATAGGAGTAAAGCCGGATTCACATTACACTGACTTGCTGTTTTATATCGCGATTTGTTTCATATATTATTTTGTATGGTTCGAGACTACAGGTGTGGTTTTAAGCATAATAGGGCTACAGTATAAATGCAAGACTTCAAAGATTTAAAAAAAAATTTCAAGGATTCGTTCTCGTTATTATGTTTAATGCATTTGGGGTGAGAGGTTGTGTGTTTGACATATTTAAATGCCGGTTTCTGTCCATATTTTGACATTAATAGGCAATGACTCTTGAATAGGTGTTATGGTGTCTCGCCAGGGGGGGCTGCAATCAATCTTTTTCGGTGCAAATAAAACGTTGTCTCTCCGATCTCGAAAACGGTTTGAGTTTATGCACTTTATATCGTTAGGTACTTTATTTATTTTCGCAGCAAGTTTTATCATCCCCCTGCCCTTATCTTGTTAGGTGGGCCAACATATTTCTGAAAGCCATGTTGTAAAAAATTTTTTGCATCATGTTTTTCCTGACCCTATAGTGTCTTGGAAATGACACAGCCAGTAGAGCTATGCCTATTTTCATAATGATATATATTAACTAATGTCGATAGAGCGGTCATTAACTGGGTTCCGACTTTTTTTATTCATGACGGACGGAACGGATAATATTGTTGTAGATAAAGGAAAAAGGATTAAATAATTATTTAAAACCTCTACTAGCAGATCGCTCGAAATATCCGTCGGGTGCTGCCATTGGAATGTAAATTTTTTAGGGCCATAACCTAATTTCACTGGGCTGGGAATTTTTACACAGCCGAATTTTTCGAGCGATCTGCTAGTCGGGGTTTTAAACAAGGATTAACCTTTTTCTCTATATTTTGCAGACGTAGGCTTTTAAAAACAAATTTGTTATGGTTTTTAACCATTATTAAACTTACTAAAGTTGTCGTGATCAATAATCTAATGTTGGTCCGGAACTACGACAAAACGTTCGTGTCATTCGAGATACATAGGCATACTTCAACGGATAAGATTATTTTTGTTTTGTTCTGATAAATATATATAAAAGTATTATTTATAATGCCTGTAAAAACTGATTTACAAGGTGATACTGAATTGTTATATTAGCAATGTTAGAAGCAATAGATATATCATAATAGTACTTACTTACTGCCGAGCCGTGTGGTGTCCGGCAGAGTAGAATAGCACCAACCCCTAACACTCGTGGGTGACGTACAAGGCGACTAATGTTCTCGAGGCAAACGATCTAGGATCTCCGTAAGCTGGAAAATGGGCAGCAGCGTTTTCCATACTTTTATTTATAACACTGCGATCTCCAACCCGCCTGCCAAACGTGGAGATTATGGCAATAACCTCCCTTTTCGTGGGAGAGGCCCCTAGTCCTGCAGTGGACTGTTATGAGCTGTGATGATGATGATGACTTACTTACTGCGCTGGCTTTGCGACCCAAAATTGGATCCGCTGTCAACCGAGATCGCAACCTCTTTTTATCCTGGGCCATCTCCTGCCAATCGAGGATGCCCAGTGCAGATCTTTTAGGACTTCCACCGGTTGACCCATATAAGCTCTCCTTACGGCGCTATCCTCCGCCATCCCCTCCACGTGGCCAGCTAACAGAGCCTTGCGACCTTGATTTCTCCCAGAATATTGGGTTCGGAAATAAACTGTTCCGTTTCCTCGTTCTTCCTCCTAAGGCCTTTGTTGGCCCAAGAATCTTCCGGAAGATCTTACGTTCAGCTACCAATAACTTCTACTCCTCCTTTAGTGTTAGTGTCACGAGTCCAAGTCTGACATCCGTACGTCAAGATTGGTCTAATAACCGTTTTGTATATTCGAATCTTAATTTTTCTGCTTATCAGTTTGGACATCAACTCTTTATGGAGCGCTGCATAACACCTAAGCGTACCTATTAATATTCGGTGGTGGTATTAATTCCACTTATATTATAAATGCGAAAGTTTGTGTTTGTTTGTGGGTGTAGAAGTTTTCCAGAGGCTTGAAGAATTGTCTTGTCTTATCACGAAAATTTTTCGACATAGCAATATTTTAGAAACATGTGCCAATCATTGAACTCCACTCGTTGTACGGTGCAGACTTGATCGATGCGATATCTTATCGCAACTCAGGTTGTAACTAAGCAAAAGCGTTTGGTGTGTATTCAATTTATGATTATATCAGTCTGTGTTACAGAATGACTGCGTACTAGTTGGGTTATTTTTATTCAGTACTTTACATATAAGTACACAGGTACTGAATAAAATGTCTATCTTCTGTAGATTAATTGGAAGATCGATTGAAGTATGCGATTATAAAATGTTCTTCTCTTGAAATATTTGACCTACCTAATCGTTTTTCTAATAAAATATGCCGCAATGTTCGTAATTTTTAAACATCGAGTACCTAAACATAACTCTTGCTCTGTTCATACTAAATCTTCAGTTTAGTCAAAACCCACACCTATGGTTACAACCCCCCTCGCAAAAATGTAGCAATCTCTATTCCTTTCAAATGTTCTTATCGTCTATGTTCAGAGTTGCAGGATCCAACTGTATAACAATTAAGTTATGTATACACACCTATGTTACTAATAAATGACTTCAAATTATGGATCTAGTTGCATAAAGCGAGTTAGATAATCTTTTATTTTTTAACGGATGTTCAAAATACCTTTTATCGAAGTTTGCAATTGTCCATTAAAATCTGATGTGTGCATGTTCTACTTCGAAATCTTGAAGAATATAGTATTTAAGTTAATATTTCGCACGCGGTATACCTATCTTAGAGTTATAGTTCGCGAACAAGGTTCAGTAGGTAGATACACAATAATGCAACACAGCTGCGCGTTATGAAGTGATGTCATTCATTGCAGCTGAATTGCGAAAGTCATCGACCTTAGCAGCTCTGTCTAAGGCCATTCATGTTGTTAATGTCACAGTAAGAGGTCGATTAGTGAATGCAAACAACATCCGAGTCAATATGCCACTGAATGGCACTTAAAGGCAAGCTTATTTTAAATAAAAACGAGATAAATAACAAAATAAAAAACTAAGAAAAGACACTGTTATAAGTAGACTGTTGCTACCCTGTTGTACCCTTACAGTAATAGGTATGACTCTTTGCTATTTGTCTTTGTAGTTTGATTTCCAAAACCGATCAAAGTCCGGAAGGTTTACTTTGGCAACCGAATATTGATACCACCTATACGTAATACCACATCTGGGAGCCATACCGTTTGATATTTATGAGAAGTTGCAACCTCGGCCTCGACAACTCGTGACTACATCAAGCTGCGTCGAAGCGGTTTTCCATGATATTTGCGAATGACATGACCGTAGGATTTGGCACTGTTGAACATAATTATACTTACAAAAAGAAAACACTTCCCCGTTCTTCTCGTCTAGCTTTTACACCTACTATTGTGAGAGCTAGACAGTCTGGCGGCTGTCGACTTGTATGGTCGCGAAAACGTACTAGGTATTTATCCACTTTTACACTTTAAGTAAATAAGATTTGCTAAGCAACCCTGTAAAAAAGCACCGCACCAATTAATCAAACCACATATAAATAATGTGATATCTAGACATTATGATAATCTACCTGAAGGCGAACCGACCATATTACGGTGAGGAGTGATATGACACGTCAGACACGTGATGGAACCCAGTATTAGAACGTGTTCCGCCGACGTTTCGTCGTGTATTTTGTAAGCAGCCCTCCTCGAATTGGATATGTTTATATGAAGCCATTTCCAGCGATTGTTCTTGACGCGTTGTGTTTTGGCGCTTCCTGTATTGGAGGGGGAAGGGACAGGATTCGGCCAATAACTACTAGACCTTGCGCAAACCTACATTTCCTGAACTGTAGGTTAATCGGTCGATGTTCTCAATCATGTTCTATTTGAATATGATTGAGAACGGAGCCTAGCTGAATGAAGTCAAAAGATAAGTTTCTTAAATATGAGGCGGAGCATGACCGAAATATGCAATATTCGGCACAGAGATGCAATTTCAATTCAAGTCCCAAACCAAACTGTGTCACTCGAGCAATGATAACACCTATCGTCATTTCACCAGGTTGTTTTGTAATGTACAAGTACATATTTCGCAAAGTTCTTTCTATAACAGTTACCTAATACATATTGGAAATATTTTCAGTACCTAACGCTCTAGGTCTATTACGCGTTAGGGCAATAGATAAACACTACTATGTAGCTTACCTACGTATACTGATAGTGATAACGTCTGAGTTGACCTCTAGCTGAATGGTGTTGGGAGTTATATTTATCACAGTCGCCCTCCGTTACAGAATTAGGGCGATGTGAGATGGCAACTTGTTTGGCGATTTGGACGCATATGGAGATTGTTGCCGATTTACTCGTATAGGTACCAGTGGTTTCAAGCGTTTTAAAGTCTTAAATAATTTATCCTCCTTCAACGAACATCCGAAATAAACTTGAATTGAAATGGTCCTTCTGCGTATTGGTCGTCATGCGTAGACTTGAAATGTTTATGTAATAATATTTGAAAATAACACAGTGAACAGCTTAACAATATTTGAAAATAACACAGTGAACAGCTCAGCACGGAAATGGAGTTGGGCTACATTTTAGCCCGTCCACGCGAGCTAAGGCTAGTTATAGGTACTATAAAATGGTGTTATAGGAGTACTATGTATTTATAAGAGTATTATGTAAAACCACGGGATTTTTTCGTGATGTTTGCGTGTTCGAATTCGATAACAGTAACGTGGGTTGTTATTATGCTGTCTTCGCGATCGGGGCACGTTGAATTAAAATTAGAATAAATTATAATCGAGACTTTCGAGACTTCAAATAACGAGCATTCAAATAACGCACTGTCCCGGGCGGCGTGTTTAATAACAAAACGGTTTTAAAAAAAGTTTAATAATATTTATGTTTTGTAGGTGTATCTAATTGTGTATAATAATTGATTACGTTGTGATCGTGCTATGTTGATCTTTATTAGTTTGTTTAAATTGATACCAGTTTGGTACTACTATTAGCTACAAACTACAAATTACTTAACACTGTTGCGTAAAGCATACATACTATCAGTATATTCGTTAAAAAACCGTTACTTAACGTCGCTTTTTCCGCGTAGCCGATCAGTTATTTAGACATAAGCAAATCTTTGAACTCTTGTCTCTTTGTTGCAGCTACCTGGTGTCGGGCGACGCGGACGGCAAGTGCTACATTTGGGACTGGAAGACCACCAAACTCTACAAGAAGTGGAAGGCTCACGACGGCGTCTGCATCAGTGCGCTCTGGCACCCGCACGAGCCGAGCAAACTGCTCACGGCGGGCTGGGACGGCCTCATCAAGTACTGGGACTGAATAAAATGACAATTGCAACATCGATACGACTTTAATTTCCACCCAAACCGCGTAATTAGAATTAAAAAACATAACATCACATATATCAACGTTTCCCATACCCGGCGGTACTAATTAAAAAGCGTTACGCGACGAGCATCGGAAACTTGCGGGGCTCCTCGTAGGCGACGTCCACCTTGTACTCCATGGAGCACTCCCGGCACGTGCCGTTCGGCATGAACTGGTCGAAGGAGATATCGTTCTCGCGGAAGGCGTCGGCCAGCGCGGCCACGAGCGCGTCCACCATGGCGGGCGAGTGGTGCGGCCCCGGCGCGAACCGCAGCCGCTCCTCGCCGCGCGGCACCGTGGGGTGGTTGATCGGCTGCGCGTAGTGCCCGCGCCGCAGCAGCGCCGCCGCCACCGCCGACACGGCCGCCGCGCCCGCCACCGGCACCGGCACGATGTGCGACACCGACGGCAGCTGCGGCAGCCCCGCCACCAGCAGCGACAGCTTCAGGTAGCGCACCATCGCCTGGTGGCGCGCGCGCAGCCGCCGGCCCTCCGCGCCCGCCAGCAGCCGCACCGCCGCCAGCGAGCCCGCCAGCGCCGCCGGCGGCAGCGCCGTCGTGAAGATGAACCCCGGCGCCAGCGAGCGCACCGTGTCCACCAGCAGCGCGGAGCCCGCGATGTAGCCGCCCACGTTGCCGTACGCCTTGCCCAGCGTGCCCGACACGACGTCGATGAGCCCCTGCACGCCGCGCTCCTCGCCCACGCCCGCGCCGCGCCGCCCGTACAGCCCCACCGCGTGCACCTCGTCCACGAACGTCAGCGCGCCGTACTCGTGCGCCACGTTGCACATCTCCTCCAGCGGGCAGATCGCGCCGCTCATCGAGTGCACCGTCTCGAACACCACCAGCTTGGGCACGCCCGCCGGCGACGCGGCCAGCAGCTGCCGCAGGTGCGCCGGGTCGTTGTGCCGGAATATGTGCTTCGGCGCGCGGCTGTTCCGGATGCCCTGGATCATGGAGGCGTGGTTGCCCGCGTCCGAGTACACGATGCAGCCGGGCAGGATGCGCGCGAGCGTGGAGAGCGTGGCGTCGTTGGCCACGAAGCAGGAGCTGAAGACGAGCGCGGCGGGCTTGTCGTGCAGCGCGGCCAGCTCGGCCTCGAGCTGCTCGGTGAGCGGGGAGTTGCCGGCGATGTTGCGCGTGCCGCCGGCGCCGGTGCCGAACGCGCGGATGGCCGCCACGGCCGCGTCCTGCACGCGCGGCTCGCGGGACGCGCCCAGGTAGTCGTTGGCGCACCACACGGTCACGCGGTGCCGCGAGGCCTCGTCGCCCTCCAGCGCGGCCGGGTACGCGCCCTCGGCCGCCAGCCGCGACACCTTGCGAAACACGCGGTACGAGTAGTCGCGCTTCTTGGCGCTGATCTGCTCGTGGAAGAAGCCCTCGTAGTGGTAGGACTGCGCGGCGGCGGCGGGCGGGGCGGCGGCGGCGGCGGCGGGCGCGGAGAGGGCGCGCGGCTCCGCGATGTCCTCGCTCATCTCGCGCGGCGCGTCCGACACGATGGCGTTTTCCTGGATGAACGGACACTTGGTCTCGTCGTTGCCGAGCGACCGGAATGCGCGCGACATCATGGGGCAATAGTTTCCATATTGTTTCATAAGCACTGCTCCGTAGTTTCTTACGAAGGCTTGGTTCAACGATCCCAAGAACGGACAGGGCATTTTTATGTAATAGATGACACTCACGATCACGAACACGAAGTCAATAAATATTTATCACTGATCACGGTGGATTGTTCGAAGTTTTGTCGAAGGTAACGTTGGCTCTCACTGTAGCCGAACGCCCCGCAGTATAATGTTCATCAACTGGTGATAGAACAGGCGGCACCTTGCATTTATAACATTGGTGTCGTCATACCTATCGATTATGTTTTTGCTTTACGTTCACGTCCGCCAGCTCGCTTCACTAATAATTTCGACTGCTCCGCATAATGTTGTCAGCGCCGACTAAAGATTTTCGACATATGTGTATATTTCTAGTCAAAATATGATGAAAAGACGATAATTTTATGATTAAAATTCACAAATTGTTAAGACATTTTTTGACACTGTTTATTTCTCCAAGGTAAAGTAGTTTCCATCAAAAGAATTTGAAATAAAAAAGATCAAAATTCACAATAAAATATAAAATGGCAACACCGTTTTGACATGAGTAAGGTACCGTTCTTTTCAAGACGAAATCAGGCATGATGACTAAGTTTAGAATAATTTAATATCTTTCTCTTTGTATAAAAGTATTTTCTTTGGGCTATATATTTGTGATGTGGTATTTTGATACAATAAATTGGACATTATTAGAAAATATCACATTATAAAGCATAAACTTCGAATGATGAAAGGACCGCCTATCTATTAAATAAACATATGTCAAAGTCAAACAGCTGTTCGTTTGATTAGTTGATAACAAATTGATTTTTTGATAAAAATAGTGGTTAAATCGTGAAAAAGCTGTTTTAAATAGACTCATAATGTTTTCCCTAAATAATCAACTAGAATTGCGACAGGTGACAGTGTCCAGTCTCCTAACCTGTATTTATTTGCCGAGCATTGTGACTGTGGTGTCGTACAAGGGGCTCCTGTACTCAGTCGGCAATGGCTCGTCCTTCTACATTTTGGGGCTTATATTCCTCGCTGAATTGATGAAGTCCTTCTATTTGAAATCTTCAAATGACGTGCAAGCAAAAAGAGGCAAGAGCAGGAACAAAGTCAGCGATGTGGCTAAAGCATTGATTTTCCTTTTGTGCGTGATGTTCTGCTTCTTTGTCGGTATAATTCTGTTCGGGGCTCCGTTTTTGGACAGTCATGAGGAGACGCTGATGCTGTCGTCGCTATTGACGCTGCTCACGATGTTTCCGCTGGTCGCGCATTGTGGAGTGGAGGGCTCTATGCAACTGCTGTTTGGGGTGAAGAGTTACTCAAAAGACACTATAGTGGAGATGCTCGTCAACAACGCGGTGCTGGCGGTGTGCGGCGCATGGCTGGGCGCGGTCGTCATCCCCCTCGACTGGAACACACCCTGGCAGCAATGGCCCATTCCGTGCTACCTTGGGGCGGTTGGTGGTTACGTCCTGTCCAATGTGCTCTCCGTGTTCAAAGTATCCCTGTATTCAGCAGCTGTTAAATATCCAGCATTGAATAGTCTGATAAATATATTGAATAGTTTCAATGTTTCAAAATGAAATATGTAATTACTGATTTGGACAATTCTAGTATCTGCAGCTTGCTAATAAAGAATGTTTTTTAAAGGCTGAGAACTTTAAATTGAAATAAAACAAAGAAAAAATGATTTAATATCCGTGAAACTAGCTTAATTGGGAAGATAATTTTATGGCATTTGTGTTTGAATATAATTTAGGCAACATGGCTTTTGTGACTGACACAGATAGCGCAATCTGGATAACTTATTTTCATACACTTTTTGCAACAATTACAGCCATATTTCGGTAATAACTAACTGAATGTTGTTTTCGATTGTCTCTGTTTACACATAGTAAAATGAATTGACATTGTTACTAGCGAGGACCTGTAATTGGCTTATTGATTGTAAAATAATATTTATTATGTTTTATATAGCTGTTGGTACTCCAATAAACAAAATAAATATCTCCAAAGACAATAATGTAATGGAGTTAGATCACACAATCTCCTAGCCAAGGTGAAATTATTTGTGATGTTCATTTGTTCCACATACAAAATTTAGGCTGATGATTAATCTCATTTTTGGTTGAATGATAATGTTAATAAAGACACAACAGCCACATGACCGAAATATTATTCAAACAAAAATGCTATGAAATTATCTTTCGAATAAAACTAGTTTCACTGATAAGAAATATTTTTTCTTTGTTTTATTCCAATTTAAAATCCTCTAAAAATACACCCTTTACTAGTACATCAGTATTATCTATATGGATGGAGATAATTAATTATTAATGACCTCTTCTTCCTTAGTCTCCAGGAATTGTTAGTGTAACTCCGTCTGGCATAAGGGTGGTAAAGGATTTCAATTTCGATTAACCTTCCTTTTTAAGCGAAACCCCTACTACTCATTACATACATTACATACATACTCATTCCTACCGCTGAAACTCTTCATTAGCCACAATCTACCTACAGTAACAACCCATAGAGCCCATTTATTTGCCCAGTATTAACCTCATTAAAATCGGAGTATTTATGAAATTAAAGACTGATTTGTAACGCCAGATATGAATGAGCGTAGGTATATGGAAAAATATGAGATGGGCGGTGGGATGCCCGTGAGTGTAGTTCAATGGTTTCAGAAATTACTTAAAGAATTATTGCCACCTTCAATTTCCAAGCTTCCATTAACATCATGGTATTGCCAGACCGAGTTAGACTATGGTAGTCTGTAAATAAACAAATAAAATGTACAAATGCAATAGAGGGAATAAATAAACCATACTTTTAGTAAATTAATAAGTTTATTTTGTATTTGTTAAATATTTACATAGCCTATTTAATGCTCTAAATGTTTTAATTAATAAAATATGAAACTTAACCAACATTTTGCTTGATCACATTTTTTGCATAACTTCTAAATTAGTAGTATAATAATAGATTACATGATTTCATTGCTATAACCCTATCAAAACTCCTATGTTACCAACAGCAATAAAATTTGCAACATAAATACATGATAAACAACATTAGTTATATTGAAGGCCTTGATAGATAACAATGATTTTTGAGTACTTAAAGGCAATTTCTAATTTGTAGTGCAACTTATATTACAACCAATGCATGTAATTGTGTGTTGCTTCCTTCCAAAGTCTTGAGCCAACACATTACTAAATAGTAATTTTTGAAACTTTAAATATAAATTGCACAATAAATTAGCAGACACTTGCATTATAAAAGTTTATATTTTGCTATTGATTTGAAAAGGAGAAAACCCAGAAATTCCCGAGGCAGTGCAAATGAAATTTAGATCTTTATACATACATTTTAAATGCCAATTTCTAATATTTGCCGCAGTAAGTAGCAAACACGAACAAAATATGCACAAAGCTAAATTAACCTTTGTTTGCACAGGGCTTGGGGTGGGGTATGGAGCCTGATTTTTCTCCTTTACAGAAACCATATTTATAAAAACCTTAATTTATAAATGCTAATAACTGTATTTTAAAACTGTAACTTTTACGAGGGCAGTCCGATAAGTACTTAGCCCCACCGCCCGATGGCGCCATTATCGTAAGAGAAATTTACCATCGTGTAGTCATAGCCTCCTTCATCTTACGAAGGAGGCTATGGTGTAGTACATCGTGCGCGAGATAGCTAAGACAGTAGGCATCTCAAAAGACCGCGTGGGTCATATCCTGCATGAAATATTGGGCATGAGAAAGCTGTCGGCTCGATGGGTGCCGCGTTTGCTCACTCCGGACAACAAGCGCATCCGTGAGACCACTTCAGGGCAGTGTTTGACACTGTTTAAGCGCAATCCGAAGGAGTTTCTGCGTCGTTTCGTGACCGTCGACGAAACATGGATTCACTGGTACACACCAGAGACCAAGGAACTCACTTTTCCAAAATTTTCGTTTTTCTTTTGTAGGCTAAGTACTTATCGGACCACCCTCGTATTTACACACAATCCAAAGATCACTAGCCCGGTCACACATATTGCAAGTTTCCTACTTTATTGTAATATTACTAATAAACAACAGGGTGGCACATTTAATTATGTTCACATTACTTTAAAATATACTGTCTGTCATTGAATCTCACTTGCTTTCCACAAATGGTACAGCCAAGCTAGAAACAAGCTAACCCGAAGTGATGAACAAGCTATAATGGGTCTAATTTCTTGAGACCCATGATCTATGTCCTTGCGGCATAGTATATCAACAACTAAGTACAAAAATATTGCCAGAGGTTTTTATGTACCTCTAATATTATTGGAAAAGAAAACTATCACACTTGTTGAATTGGCATACACTTTGCTAACACCGGA
This sequence comes from Blastobasis lacticolella, assembly GCA_905147135.1. NCBI lineage: Eukaryota > Metazoa > Arthropoda > Insecta > Lepidoptera > Blastobasidae > Blastobasis > Blastobasis lacticolella. Next base: position 3,304,049 of record LR990051.1, read on the forward strand.
TTCAACAGATATATTCCCATATAAGTTTCTTTTCTGTCAAAACAGACTATGTCCTTAACTTATTGTGATAAGTATAATGTAGGAAAAAAACCGGACGATCATCAAACCTCTACGACAGCGTAGACGACGCCCTATAATATGTGCTGCAGACCTAGCACTGTTGGCAGTGTTAAATTCACTCTTTTGACTACACTCACTCAATCCGCATAAACTACAAAATACACAATCATTAGGCTCAAATATTACAGTTGCAAATATGTGCTAACAATATATTATATCCATAGGCCAACTGCCTTTTAATTCATACATTATAGGTTTTCAAGTTTTATGCTGGTGATAGGGATTTCAAAACTTTTTTAAATTGCTCACAGACCTTTGACTTATTGGTGTAATTTAACTTTATTGTTGGTGTCATGGTTAGTCTTATTAATACTTTTATTAGGTAAAATCCGAAACCAATTTTCATTAAGGTTGACCAAATTCATGTTATATTTTATTTGGGTATCCACGTCCCGTTATGAATTTCATTCAATTAAAATTAAATTAAAGCCTGATAAACCAATTGAATTTAAAGTCTGCAAAAATGTGCTTAGAAGCTACACAACAATTTATTAAGTTGTAAAAAGTAAATTAACATCTAATTGAAATTGAAGCACTCTACAATAATGATTAATTACCGTAGATTGTGCGCAGAGAAAGGCTTTCCCTTTAAGTACGTACTTCGGATTTCTTTTCAAATTGACTACTAAAGTAGGCAATTATTTCATTGTGGATAAAAAGCACCAGTGTTTAACAAAGTTTCCATTGGAGATCAAACATTTTAAGCCAATATCAATTATCAAGCAACTTTCAGCATATAACGGTTACAAATAGCAATATCTTTCACCTTAGTCTAGTAAATATGCGTTCTATCGCATGTTTCACAACATTTATGTAAAAAATAAAGCATTCCTTTAACGCTAAACAAATTACCCTGTCACAGGAACAACTTCAAGACGTGAAAATATGAAACATGATTGTTACTGAGACTAGAGTAAAATTACTTTAAAAATCTGTATAGATAAGATTAATAAATAGGCATATTTCATTATAAGATTTTAAAGTTTAAACAAAACCACCTAAAGTTATCAATTATCATATAGATAGATACTTCATTGTAACAATTTTTTAACAGATATGAACAACTGACTGTGGCAGCAACATTATACACGAGTTACGGAAGGTATGAAACAATGCTGTCATTGACAACATGATTCATATTCAGGTTTAATTGTAATAAATATCCGGAAACGGACAACGTTGCCACTGCTGCCCATAACATTATCTTCGACTATCCTACCAGTAAAATATAAATATATAATATTTTTAAAGTCACAAAATAGCACACATAAAACTTGAATCAACAACGAATCACAGGTATTTCAAATATATAAACTTAATACATTACCTCTACACCCAGTGTACGTTCGTACACTGCTAAAATATCTAAATATTTATATGTAAAAAAGTAACACCTGAAAAGGTGGAATGAATATTAGAGAATGGGGTTTTGTATAGTATAAAGCATTTATAGAAAGGACGTTGAAAGTACGTTAACAATACGATATAACTACCTAATTAATATAAAATGCACCACTAATACTAATTATACACAATATAATATTTCAACAATTTTTGATTCCGCTGGAATTGACACCGTATATCATTTGTCGCAATGATTTATTGTGTAAATACAGCGAAACACGAAACAGTGACCCAATATTTATGAACACCATTATTTTAATAAGCGGCAATCTTCGTGAGCATTTTTACGTGGCGGGGGAAGGTATGCGCTGTTACACTTGTATATAAAGTCCCTACTGCGCTGTCACGCGACTCGTTCAGGAAAATTGCCGTTACCTATATAACTCAGTATAAAAAAATCGGTGCCTAACAAGGAGAAGTGGCTCAAAGCCTCGTAACGTTTCATATTGTATACCTTTGCAATCGGCTTGGAATATTTAATTTGTTCTGCCAATAACTTTGCTGATTGTCCGTCGAATGGTAAAAAAAGTTTTTGTAATAAATATTATATAATATTATGGAGAATTAAGTACAGTTTTCAATTTAATTTTTTTTAAATAACAATTATTGATTTATCTTTTGAATAAAAGTAAAAAAATAACTGGCTGGCTGATTTTATCAGCAAAGTAGTGATGGCACAATGTAACTTTTTGTTAACAGACTTAATTCTAATTCAACAGCGGAGATGCGTTTTACGTGCTACTCGTGTCTGGTTGGAAGTAATGCAATCCGTTTATCTGCAACAAAGGAAGAAAAATAAAACAATTAAAATAGCTGTATTGTACTTGGCCACGGTCGACGCACACTTGGCCATATAGAATTTCAATTACGGTAGAGGCCTTTTCCGACGATAGGAACTGGATTAAATCAGGGTATTGAACATGTCTTGGTCTTGTCCAAATTTATGCCGAGATCTAAAGTCACTTTTCGCGTGTCTATGTCTGTTTTTTGATGCGGTTTACATTACCATTTAGAGAATTTCATTCGGGTGGTTTATATGTATGATACATGCATATTATAATAGAGAAAACCCGGGAACACCACAGAAATCAAAACAAGATAAATAGAAAAATAGTAAGTAAATAATGCCTTGTGCGCGTGACGTTGCTAGTTTACTTGGTAACCAACCTGAGTTATTGCGCAGGAGTTATGAAGGATCGTCAGTGGCTGAGTGGTAACGGTATCCGACTCGCAAGCGAAAGGTACCGGGTTCTAATCCCACTGCCGCCATGTACTAATGACTCTTCTGAGTTATGTATATAAGTTGAATGCTAACCGATGCTCTTACGGTGAAGGAAAACGTCGTGATGAAACCTGCACATTCAGGTAACTGAATGTGTTACCAGATTCAATCTGGTCAGGTTCCCCTGGTAGCAGGGTCACGAGGTGAGATGGCAGTTGCTCCACTGTAATTACCATAACTGCCAAATCCTGGATCATGGTCCAGGCCGACCCCGGGCCCTCGTGCGCGATACACAATCAGGATATTAACGCCAAAATGATTATAAGTACAGTTACGCGCAGTAGTGGTCGAGGTTCTCGATAGTTTGACGTCCCACATGGCATTCCGCACTGATTTCTGTGTTATCCTCATGGGATACGGGCGTGTGTGAATGTGTATGTCTTTATGTATGTGATTGTGTATGGCACCCACCGTCATATCGTACTCGGTGACGAAGGCTGGCAGCTCGAGCTGGTCTCGCGCGATCGCCGCATGAAGATACTCAACGCCGGGCAGAGAATGCACCTTTGCCTTGATCGCCGGCGCCATGAACGTCGTGAACCACCACGTCATCATCTGGGGAGGAAGGGACCATTGCATTTTTTTTTGTTTTATACAACTAAGGTGGAAAAAAAGCTTACGGCCTGACTGATGGTAAGCAGTCAGCGCAGCCTATGGGCGTTTGCAATACCAGTAGGCTAATTATGTAAAGTCGTTCCCAACAATTCTCTGATTTCAATTATTGTGTGGCGACATCTATCGCTCTACTGCTCCAATAGGGAAGACTCAACGATACTCACATTACGAGTACACGAACACAAGATTGGCAAGCATCCGCACATAGATGGCGCTAACCGTCCTACATAGCGCTAGAGAAATGTGCCAACTTCCACGGCATATATACAACTTCCGACGATCAACTGTCGGGCCTTTGGTCCCCTGGTCACAACACCCGGCCAGGTGGGTAATTACCCAAAACCTTCTCACCATCTTCGCTTGCCAACATTGGCGGCTACCTTATCCCTGCACCGCCAAAATTTAAATTGATGCGGTTCCGTATTATCGATTTCATAGGATCAGTTGTTAAAAAAGTTCCATTGCAATAAACTGAAACTATTCAATCGATTATAAGTAATCGCAAAAGTAACGATTTCAATCATTGAAATCGGAGAATTGTTGGCAACAGGGTTACGTAATAAGCTTACAGGTGCATCACCCACGCATTGGCCGCCGTCCAACAGCGTAAAGTATGTTTCAATAGAAAAATATGCAAAAGTAAAACACGACAACGATAAGTGAAGCAAAGACATTTAGTAGAAAGAAATTCGTACTTTGACCTGTTACTACAAATCTCTGTTGCTGCCGCGTAAATATATTTGGATCGCGGTCGCACTGAGTCGCGTCCTTGAATCGCGCGATTCAAGGACACAAGACAGGTCAATGTACAAATTTCTTTCTACTAAACATCTTTGCTTTAATAACTAGACTTATTTAAATTTGGATTGTGGTGTTCTACTATTGTCATTTTCTATTAAAAAGTACCTACTTTAGAGCACAGGCGGATGCTAGACACTTGATATTTGATCTTGGAGCACGATTTTTATCGAGTGTGTTGAACTATGGATCGTGATACGGATCACAGGATTTCTTGACAATAAGAAATTCACGATAAATATCGAACGTGTAGTATTCGCCATAGTGCCATCTCCTTCCATCTCGATAATAATTCTCTTGATTAAAATAGTAGTGTTTGGCTGCGATATTCTTTAAGGTGGAGATACTTCCACAGTCGGGTGACTCCAATTCCAACGTTATACCCAGGTAGTGTATACTTGGAATTGGAGTCACTCTGGAGAATAAAAAGTCAGTTTAGTTAGATTACTAATACAATAAGTATAGACTTACCTTAGTCCAGAATGTCGGATGAATGATGTAAAACGCTTTCAGGTTTTTCTTATATCTGAAACGGATGGAACATAATATTAGGAATCTGCAGATGGATTCTTAGATTAAATTATTTCTAAATGCGAATATGTTGGTTGACAGTTTGACACACAAGCATATGGACGGATCTACTATGATAAATAGTTATGGAGTAGAATTGCGCAAGGATACTCGCGTGTTGTAGATCTGTATTATTTAAAAAAATTAAATAATACATTTATTTTAGTTGAGAGCTGAGTAATCAACAGCTAGCGGTATATCCAACTTAACTAGCCACCTATTTTCACGAGTTTTTTGGTTGCCACACATTGGTTTTGGTACGGTACAATGCGACTGATATTGTTAGTGTAGAGGCAGACGGACTATTACTTCCGTAGACCAGCCCTAGATTATCAAAATTAGCCCTCTAAAAAGAGGCAGTAGCGTTGAGTATTTTACCTGCGATCACCAAATTTGACTGATCGACTTAGTCAAAACTAGTACAAGATGAGCTAGCGCCACTGTAGACGCGCATAGCAATATTAGCTCTTTTTATACAGGACTTAGGTACGTCGATATCTGTACAATGTTGAACAGGTTGGCGCTACATTTTACTCTGCTGGACACCCTCCCTCATCGTAAGTACCCTCGCTTTGGTTATGTAGCACCAATAGCTTTACTTCGGCGCTAGATGGCGCTGTGTAAATTCGTCCAGGCATATTATTATTACTATAGTTGTACAGATCTAAGAAGCCCATTTTCACAGGTGACATCAGTTCCTTGTGTGCACGACATAAATTTCATTTTCTGTAATGCACATTTTCTATAATAGATGATGAACCTTACATCGTGGCCACAAGGAAACGATGGCACCTGTCAAAATGGGCTTCTTAGAACTCGACAACAAACTCAAAAAAACAACTTAATATCTAGTAACAGTACGTCGTACTCACTTGTAAGGCAGCACGGTGTACACCTCCTTGAGCCAGGAGAACGGCGGATGGTTCCCCGCGGAGGCGAGCGTGTGGAAGTACGCGATCACGTAGTCGCCGCGGACTATCGGCTCCAGCAGCTTTATCAGGTACAACAGCGCCTGGGGACCGGGGGAAGGGGGCATTTAAATTTCTTTTATCAAGCTAGGGTGGCAACGGCTCGTCGGATGGTAAGCAGTTACCGATGTGACTTGCGGATCAGAGACGTGGTGCCTCATGAAGGGCCTCATAAGAAGGTTCAGGATCACGATACGGTGAGCTTTGGAAATGACCGGAGTTTCTCTAGGTAAGTGATCCGTAACAGAACTTCGATCAACGACAGAAGCGTAATACTGAAGTGGCAATGAGCTATCGCGGCGTGGGATGGCACTCCACGAGATGGATGGACGGGACGACCTTGTAAAGGTCCGATGCCCGGGTGCCGATGTGTGAGGCACAAATTCGATCGGTGTAGAAGGCGTGGGGGAGGCCTATGTATGATAATGAAAGACAGAAAGATTTCTTGTATAACAGAAGAAGGATGATATACGAAAAACACCGGTCAAATGCGAGTCGAAGTACCATAAACAATAACAGATTTTGATGCCAGACCAACATGTAATTTGTAAACCTTGTAGCGCGAGACCGACAGACGCTTGACCAGACAGACAGACAGCGGAGGCATAAAAAGCCGTTATACTGGAATAGTATTCGATCACGATATTCGTAAAACTGGAATACTAAAATCCAGCGAGTATTGCATGCCCTGCTTCAGATTTAGGTAGGTACTGAAAGCGGTCTCTACGGTACTCAGCGGTAACCTCGTATATAAACTTTTCAGATCGTTGATTCGTTGTCACAGCGAAGAATTATATTAGAGGTCACATTATAGGTGGGCAACGCACTGATGACGCCCCCGGGTGTTGTCAATTTATTGTGCCGGTGTTGCCGGTCTATTACCTATAGGTAGTTGTGACCAGCAGCGGTACCGCCCATCTCCGATCGTACGCCGCCATTTTGATGCAATGAGGAGTTTTCCAGTAGGTATCTAAAGCATTCCTAACCACTCACTAGATGGCGCCCCGACAATTTTGGTAATTGATAATCGCTTGAAATATATTCTTAGCAAAGAGGATATAAACACCGGGTACGTTGTATTGGATAATATTGTATTTATCAATAGTTTTTAACCATTTTAGAGGTTGTAATAAATTATTACAAACAGAACAAACATCAATTTGACTGAGTCAATTCGTTTTATGGATACTAGGATCAAGAATGGACGCAATACAAATAACAGATAATATGAAAGGTTTGTATTAAAATACATTTCGTTGAACCTTTTGTTAAAAAATTACCAAAATTGTAGGAGCGCCATCTATTGATGCTTTTTGAAACCAATTGACAATACCTACTGGAAAACTCCTCATTGAGTTTAAACAAATTGCAGCAAGATCGCTCTGGCTTGTTGCGATTGGTCCACTCAATTGCATCAAGATGGCGGCGTACTATCGGAGATCGGCTGTACGGCTGCAGACCAGACCTGCTTGTGTACCGATTGCCATAAAAAAGCAATCTCCCCCTCACCTTGTCGAGGTCGATATCCCCGATGGGGAACCACTTCCCGATGAAGACCACGACGGGCCGCCCGAGCCGGTCCACGCCGCTCTGGTACAGGCAGCCGATGCCCGACACCGAGGACAGGTCTTCGGTGTGCGCACGGCGCAAGAGACGCTCGTATCTGTGGATGGAAAGGGTTGAGAGTTAAGATTGGTCGTTGTTCAGGCGGCTGTCAATTATCGTCTTCGGCAGAATTGGTATATCGGTGGTTGTTCGATATAAGAAGCGTTACCTGTAAGACTATACTGATCTCAATGTTGAAGATTATTAGATAAAATATGACCAATGTTTCTAGCCAAAGATTTGTTAGCCACAGAACAAATAATAAGTGTCAATACAATAATTGTTTGGCGATCAATCGGAAAAGTTCGTTAGCACGGCGCAAAGTCGTTAAATCTGTGTTTAAATATTTGACGTTGAAGACAAAACAAACGATCATGATAGAATATTTTTGTCTCCATTGCCAGTATCCATCTACCTAGAAAAACAACGAATTCCTATTCAATAAATTACACACCTCTGTAAATATACCGTAAATAATTGCCAAGTCAAGGCAGACTATTTCGATAGTTATAGCCAACACAATAGCCAAAATCAACACACTCGAACCTATAAGCTTATTCTATCAAAATGTCGGGAAAAATGAAACCTAAAAAATATCAAAGTAGATGTCCAACTTGACACACGTAGAACACCCCACCAAGGGTCCTCACCGCGACACGGGGCCACGGCCGAGAGCCCTTGACTAGGGTTGCCCATTTGCCAACCGTCCCGTAATGTATTTTTGCGGATGGGACTTTAAATGTCTCGCTTTATGGTAAACTGTACCAAGTTAGACTGAAATTTCGTTCAAATACAATAAGAGTACTGCGTGGCGCGATGCATCCAAGCACGGATGACTGTCGGGTTAGCGACAGCGGCTTCAAATTTTTTGTCAATATTTACTGCGAAGTTTATTTCAAATTGTGGTCATCTTAGCGTTAATATCGTGGTTGTGCTCTCGCGCACGAGGGCCCGAGGTCCGCCTTGACCATGATCCAGGATTTGGCAGATCAGGTGGAGCGACTGCCATCTGACCTCCGTGACCCTGTTAACAGGGGAACCTGGCCAAATTGGATCATCGTTACATTTTATTTCAAATTGTGAATAAGCCTAATAAAACGAATAATTAGCTGCATTTCCCTTATATCTGACCATGTGTAGGCAGATCACGATTTTTGGCCAAGTCCCCACGAGTAAGATATACCTAGGAGGCAACCCTAACCTTGACCCAAAGACGTCACAATCTTGATTATGCCTGACGTCCCCGTACCAATTACAATCATTCAGGCAAGTGATGACTATCAACTACTGCCCGAAGGCTCTGAATACTAATCGATGAGGCATTATAAAATTGCGCCGTTTACTGACGATGCCTTAACAACAATATACTTCAAGCATTTTAAAAACTAACCATGCACATCGCGAATGTAATCTGACGGACAGGACGATGTTAAACCAAGGACAAACAATACAACATTTGCACGACGAATCTGGAATGAGCGTGCTGAGCACTCTAACTAATGGTTTGTTTGTTCTTTTCACATTTTTAGTGACGTTTTTACAACTCCAGTCGGCAGCTTAGAGTGTTGGCATGTTGTTTTAATTTTTTACTACTCGACTCTGTGATACACTAGTAGGTATGCACGTACACGTAGACACAGCGGGGTTAACAAGCCAATACATTATATCTAAAATGCATAAAAACCTTTACAATCATTTTCAGTTTATCACGGTAACGAATATCTTTGTCTTTCTGGACTACCATGATGATGTCCAAGATTACCCAGATCATTGATTCTAGTGATGAAATAGAAATACCTATTTTCACTGACGAAAATAAGTAAGGGTATTGCAAAATTTTAAAAGAAATGAGCGTGGAAGAAAATACGACGCATTGCGTCCTCCGAAAACGAATATATTGTTATATAAGCTCCTAGGAATACTAGTGAGGTATGACGAAGATACAGATCGACGCACGTGTACACTCAGACCTTGGATGTAATACTAGATTCGTTACATCGATTTCTGTCACCGGGAATCGAAACCGGAATTCCAACGGAAATCACACGGGTACCGGGTAAATGACAAACCAGCCATTCATTCTAGTTTTATACAGACACTCACAACCACCACCTCGACATAAGCTAATAGTGTCTGGGATTTGGGACTCAGAGCAATAAATTTCAGAATTTAAAGAATTAATTGGAAATAATCTTGTTTCGAACATCCAGAAAGCACAGCCAGTGTAAAATTTAGTTAATAAGATACACATAGATATCTTTGAATTTATGTGTAAAATAAATAATAATACGCCAAGAAATGTTGAGCAGCTCAGTTATCCCAACGATGTGAATAAATGTTAGATTTTATAGAGACAGTTTGACGAGCGTGGCCTGAATTTCATAATTGCAACCCTGAGTTCCCTCAGTGACATTCGGAGCATTTTTGGGCCAAGGCTAGTTTTCGTCGGCCACTTGGTCCGGTGATGTGTTTACGCATTAATATAGGATGTCGATTAATCATACCGCAGGCCGAGGCCGCTAGAAAATTGTTGAGCGCTGAATATTTATAGGTAGGTAGGTATATTTACACAATAACCGTTACAGAGTTGTTTGATCTTTGTAATGATTATGGCGGCTTTTTTATCAACATCAAAAGGGAAAATTACCACGAGCCGGTAAAAAAAACTATATTAGAATGGAAAATGTTAAAAGTGTACAATGATAATAACTTTATCATTGCCTTATTATCCTCAAAAATTATAATGAGACTCTTTTTACGACGCTGTCTTGTCATTTGTGTCGAAATTACGACACAATAAAAAGGTCCACGACTTAACAGTTAACCTAGTTACTTGTATAAATAATCAGTTCGAAACTTTACTCGCAACTCGCAAACATTCAGCTCTGAGGATCACCCACTCCGAATTGGTAAGTACTACCTACTTCCAAGCCTTCAAACGTCAGAGTAAATGTGTAAACATCAGATACTTACAAATGTAACTCAAACATGTCAATCTACATCAAGAAATAAAACAAACGAGGTGTTTCCTAGAACGCAATCCGCGGATCTTTCCGTGTTCAAACACTTTCAGTGATATAACCCACACTACGCTATTTACATTCACCGACAGCTTCCGTTTACATTGAATCATATAAATAACTCGCAGTTACATTATTTACCTACATGCGTTTGGATATAAACGTGGATATTAATACAGATTTACGATGAAAGCTTTTGTCGGGGTCATATAATTTTTCCAAATAAATATGATTTTCAAGTAAACCTTGTTGTTTTATGAAGTGCAACTGAATTTCAACTTTAGGGTGATAAACAACTTTCTTGGTGAACTGTACACAGAAGCATACACAACATTCTCCACTAATGTACAGGAGGTTCAAGTGCAGCAGTGGACTGTCACGGGTTGTTGACGTGATCCTACCTACAAACAATATTTTCTGGAGAAATATAACTAGGTAAAACTATAATTTTGAGCCCATTATAATTTGGTATCCCATTATGTCGAGCGTTATACAGACGTTTTCGTGCATTTTTACGGCAGACTAAAATTTACTGAACATCTGGCCCATTACTTTTAAGTTCAACATTAAAACAAAGGTCGGTACGGTCACAGGGTTATCATTACAGCCCATAACAGCCCACTGCAGGTCTTGGGGCCTTTCCTACGAAAGGGATATCCTTATTGTCATAATCTCACGCTTAGCAGGCTGGTTAGAGATCGCAGTGTTATAAATATAACAATGGAAAACGCTGCTGCCCATTTTCCAGTCTACGGAGACTCGAACTTTAGCCTCGAAACAGGTTACTACTGCTACAATCAGGTAAATTGAACACACGTGGTACGAAACTAACTAATCACGCACGGTTACATATACTCTGGTTGTTAGTCCAAATAGCCATATTACAGTTTAACACTAAACTGGCCAATGCCAGACAGAACTGTTTTTCTGGCTAGTCTATAATTATTTTCTTCTCAATGAACCGACCAACGTACGTCAGAGGGCTTCGTTATACTCGTAGTACCTACAGAATTGTGTACTAGTGAAGTGGCCACGGAAATAGACCGGAATAACAGAAATAGACGGATTTCGAAGCAGTGACGTCAGAGGTGGTTCACCGTAATTGCTACACGTAAATATTTTCAGTCTGACGTAAATGTAGTTAAGTAAAAAATGTATGACAGATGCTCAGTGGCATTCGTGGCTTACAGTAGATACTCGTATAAATTTACAACATTCATATTAAAGACTATTTTTATCTTACAAAGCTCTGCGTGAAATATACCCAATATATTCCTCTGCGTGAAATAAAATACGACTTGTGAACAGTCGAGCAAATTAATTTTAATCTTTGTTGCCACCCTTCGTGTCCTACGTGACACACAACACACGCCGTTATGGTGAATATGATGACTTGTTATCGTACAATACTTTCGCAATAAACAGAGGCAAGATCAAATCTAGCGACCAACTTGGTATTGGTACATAACAACCATATATGCGAGTCGGAAACGTCGCTAAACACATTAGCCACAGTCACGGGCTGGTGAAAAAGGGAATACAATTTTATTTGTAGGAAGAGCCGGCTGAACAATGACGTCAATGCGTGAAATCCGTCAGTAACACAATGTGTCCATATATGAATTAGTCCGGACAAAATGAATGAGATAATATAACGACAGTGCAGAACGAATCTTCAAGAACAATTCTGCGCGAATCCTATTTCTTGTAATTTTTGCCATCTCGTTACTGTTTTTCTCACCATATTAGAATTTGATGTTGAGGGGCGTAGCTGAACCACCTCTAAGACAATGATCGCCTTGTACGTCAGCCTTAAGTGGAAGAGATAGTGCCATAACTTCTGGCGGACAGAACACGTTCTTCCTTATTATTTTAAAGGTCTCCACCAACATCGTCCACAAGGAATCAATATTATATGTGCGCCACCCAAAACCTCTCCAAAAGTTTTCTTACTGATTGCTTGATATTTCAGCGTACAGTTTCCAGGCGACGGCATTTATCTGTGTCTGTATTTTGTATCAGTTTATTTTGTATTTATTTGTTTGTGTATTTATAAATATGGGCCTCAGTTGCCTGAAATAAATGAATAAATAAAAAATAAAAATAAATAAAAATTTACCGTCGGCGCAATTCCAACGCCCTTCTAACCCTGAGCGCTTGACGCATACTTACTGTGATTCACGAACTCATCCTGTCAGGGAACAGCTTTGTACACTTTGTACATAAGCAATCAGCTCGACATTTCGGGGACAGCCAGCGCGTGGGCGGTGGCATTTGCCGCCCTTGCATCACTCCCATCCTGATCGCTTGACGCATTACTGTAATGGAATATTTCCGTGGACCGATGCAGGGCGGGGGCGCGGCGGTGACGTCACGAGGCGCCGGCTGGCCGCCGGTTACGACGATGGCTCGTGGCCGTTTTCACGTCCTAGAGACTTGTTGAGGGCAATCTTGTGGGGCTTATTAGGCAGTTCGCTACGAAGTATCGTCATTTTCAGGGGCAAGCGTCGCTGGCCTTTGAAAAGATCTAGGTTCTTGAATGCTGTAATATGGTATCGGTTTATATGGTACTAGGGAGGTATTTGACCACCAACTGATGGTAAGTGACGGCACAGCCGAAGATGGAGCATACCTACTGTCTTACATATTCACTAGTGCCCAGGTTATAAAGTTGCGGGAACACACTCGTAGCCAACGTGCTCCTTTCCTTAGCCGCGCGCATTATAAAAGTTGAACCAACACGGAAAACAAACAACCACTTCAGGAAGCAGAACCCTGACCCGGAGAATAAAATCCAACTGAGGTGTTATGTTCAGAACGTGTGTTCTATATGTTTGTACTTACTTACAACCGATTTCAACGTTACGACCAACGACGACAACGTTAGGTACGTGTATGTAAGTTGTTTCTACCTACATCATAGAGTAGAATATGTAGTCAACCTATCATCTAGGTAGGTGTAACATTTAACGGCTCATCAACTACCCCATAATACCGACCTCGACCTTACCATAAAAAACATAGCTATCAACAAGTGAAGTACAGCCGTCTAGACTAGACTGTAGGCTTATGGCGATAGTCTGGACTCTTGCACTCAGAGCTGTCGAGGTCAACAACTCGCAAAATCTGAGCGTTTTCGTGGAAATCCTTTTGGATTAAGTATGTCAATAAACGTAAGGTCGAACCACTAATTAGGGAGCAACTGTCGTACACTAATAATACTTAATAATAACGTTCATTATCTGCCAAGAACATACAGTTCACATTAATAGCTAATTAACTCTGACAAGTGTAAACAACTAATGCCAAGCTAAGCAGACAGCCTACATTTCGGGTCACCAGACATTGTTACAGAATGTGTGCGAGCTCGATCCCTTAAGTATTAAACTCTTGTTGTTCTGGCCGTGACTACATGTTATATATTATGCTGTGCGATGACTACGAAGAACGTAGTAGTTTAATTTTATTTAAACTTACAGTGGACTTATTGTTTAAAGCCACGGTTAACGGTGGCTAAACGTACAATATTGCACCTTCTATTGGTACAACATAATACCAATACAAACGTAACTGGTACTTACTTACGTTAAGAATAGGTAATAAACAGTAAAGTTGTAATAAAAGTAGTATTGCAATAAATTAAATTGAATCGAACACGGTTGCGTTAAATTAACATTTGTTTGAGAATGTAGGAAAAGAAAATTGCCATAAAAAGCCTAGGACAAGTGAATGGAGGACCTTGAAGTGTTTTAAATTGATCTCAATAGGAAGACCGGCGAAATTACGTCAAAATCGGGCAAAGGTGCACCGCTCATTGCCACCGCCACAAGATCTGTTTATATCTTTAGCCAAGGCCCAGAATTAGAAACTTTCCACCCCATCAGCCACTATTTATGCGAGTTATGTGGCCTGCGCATTGCCACTAGTTTGCACATTGGCAGGTAAGTTTTGACACTTAGGCTGGCATCCGCAACAAAATAAATACGAAGTGAAAGAGTGAATAAAAACAACTTTAGCCACAAATTAAATGGCCACACGTGATCGACGATGGTTAAAAAGGGGACTGTAGTAAGTAACTATATCGAACATGCATTGGCGCCAGAAACGATTACCCCTGGCCTACATAGTAGTGCAGTCAGATCGCCAGCTGTGTACGGAGAACTGGTTACTAATTGATGATTATTATATAAGAAAAAATATTTATATATGAAAGGTTTTACACTACAATGGTATAATAGCGGACTTAAATTTAAAACAGTTTGATCCAGTTTTATCGATGGTTGAAAGTGTGATTGGAAAAGATTGCGAACGAGACAACAGGGGGGACGAAAACACATATTTATTCAACTACAGAAGCGATATATAAATAGATACTAATAATAGTGATAGACCTGTACAATAAATACAAACTAAAGATCCATATAAAATCAAGTAAGTAATCTGTAAATTACAGGGGGAATAGGTAACGCAGATAAGAATTAGGTACAATCTAAAGGATCGGCGATATTATCGACGACGATTTTCTAACACAATTTACTGTTTGATGATTACTTTTACAAAACAATAGTTACAAAGCTAAAACGAGGAATATCTAAGCCTTATTTCAGCATCAGTTCAGTAGAATGTTCAAATAGGCAGTCGATTTAAATTAAAATATAATCCGTGTACTAATTTAATCAACCAGCCACCCCAGGACAATGTCGACCCAAATCGAAACACTATCACGAATAGTTATGTTTAACAAAACAAAACACGCGATGCTTCCAATTGTTTAACAGATTAAACAGTTGTCTGACAGGCAATTGTCATAATTTCTATTGTTAAACTTAAGCTTATTAAGCTTATATCCGTTTAAACAAAGTGAATGAAAAGATTCTGTAGATCTTCGTCTGAATTAATATTTCTTATGATCGTTATTATAAACGAATCGAGCACGCAATGTAGTAACAATGCAACTTTTGCACGTGATGGTAAGGACAAAGTCAATATCTTTAATTTAAATTATAACCATCTTGCGTTAAATCCCGCCCGACACGCGGGAGCCCGGGGTCCGCCTACGATCTTTACTTTAAATGCAGTTCTTTTATATATTTGTGCGATGATATTTAAACGTAGGTCCTTTAAATAAGTCGTGGAGCTATAAGTAAAAGAATATCTGGTGGTGCTGTCACGAGATAGCACCGATGGCAAGACGCGAGGTTATACGGTTATCTCTCTATATCGCCGTATTGCTTCATGGTCCTGAGGGCGAGCATTCTTATAATATTCCTAAAGCCGACCTGGAAAGCTCTTCATTTATATTTACAAATTTATTTTCGTTGGTCTCGTCTAAATGTACGTTACGTTGTCGCCAGCATACTCACTTGTCCTCAGCGGTTTCTTCCACAGGCACTGGAGGCGCCAGCGTGGTGAGGTCCGGCAGTTCCACCGCCATAGTGTCCATCGCCATATTGACACTCACTTATACACTGGGTCTATGAACACACTACACATCTATGTCACACGCGACAGTTCACTGTTATTGTCCTTTCAGGGTTCTCTTAGTTTCTTTAAAAATGCTTAAGTATGTATTGGTAAGATTGGAGAACCTATTAAAATGAAAACTGTTTGTTATTAATAAATAGTTTTTGTTACGACTGACTTAAACAGATTGAATTTACCGAAATTACAACTGTTAGGCCGAAGAAACGGATGTATAACGTATGTAGGCAGAAAATGCCATATAATGACGCAGTAATAGACAATATCCGAGTAAGATAATTTATTATTCTAATCTTAATAGAAATCGGTATTCCACTAGCTATTTTTACAAGTACGAATAGCCAGATGCCCAGATGGAAGCTCAAAGAATACGGAAGTTTTCCCAATGCAAATATTTAAAACCCACACACTGGTGAGGCACCGCGGTGCTTAGGTACATGTGCGAAATACTAATACGTAAATAATGTAGTGCGTAGAAAAACAAGTGCAAGCCAAAACAGGAGGTTGCTCCTGGTATTTATAGAATGCCGAGTGGTGAGCTAAATGGATTTGCAAGTCTTAGTCAATATGACGTCTTCTACTGAAGCAATCTCCTCCCAGGAGAGAAACGTTGATTAACACACGAGTTGCAGTTTCAGCAACATGAACGCACGTTTACCGTTCCGATTTGCTATTCATGCCGGCACCCCGGTGGTAGAATTTAATGGAAGGATAAGTACCAATTCCGTTGTGTCCAATTCCCTTGATAGGATTGTTATGTTTCACATCGTAATCGTGCTTGTTTCTTGGTCAAGCGACATTATAGGCACTTAAACGTACTTTGCTTGCTGCTGCTAATGAAAATGTAATTAATAACTTTTATGAAGCGTACTTATACGCGTGTATTTGCTGTTTCCAATTATAGTTTTACAGTAGTAACCTTAAGAACACGAGGTTGTTTCTATAATAATGAATCTGAAATAGCATAGCGGGTTAATTGGGAAATAGAGTTAGGAAAGGTAGGTAATACAGGTTTGTCTATTGATAATAATATGTCAAGCGTGAGAAATAGTGAGAATACTATGTATGTATTGTACACAGTAATATTGTACAGGAAATATAAGCAGCATATGGTCCTCTATTATCATCTTTCGTATCAAATATTAAAGCGCCCGAGTAGACGAACGAAATTGGTCCCCCAACCTTCCTTAAAATGAACTATCACCGCCATCCAGCAAGGCCTAAATTCTTTTGGCCGTACTCCAACAACGGTGGGATACAACAAAAACACAACGTAGATTCGCGTGAACACGTGGAGACCAAAAAATTTTAAACTCACAAAGTTGTACACAACAACACAAATCAATCGAGTAATAATGTAATTTTTCTTTCCTGAGTGGAACAGTCTCAAATTAAATTTAAACCGGTAAGATACATTAAAAACAAAAGGTCTATCGCCTTTCGACAAAAGTCAGTTATATCGGACATAGAGACGTGTAATGTATTTTAGCATTATATGCATTCCTGATCAAATATGTAGCTAAACTAAATCGTTTCGTTAGATACCTGAACAATTCCCCAGCTACAAATTTCTTACCTACATCTAGCATAGCATCTACATTCCGCATTCATAACCTCATCGTCAGATTTCCGGATCGCGCCAAAACCCAGAACCAGCGTCACTAGTCCAAACTAAATTATTCAGTGCAGGAATTCAGATACAATACGTATAGTAAGCGTTTTCCCTCAATGAAGTACTGTAGGTACCTGAATGCGATCGTGCACCAAAACAAACAACCCAACGAACCACGATTAACACCGTTGGCAAAACAAAAGCGAAACGCAGAACCAGCATTGTTTCGTCGACCGAAGTTTCCATTTCGGATTCTAACAAGAAATATCGTTTAGAGGAATAGGTCCGATACCACGTTAGGGATGCAATGAAGAGGTCACAGCGTGCTTGCCTAGAAGATACCTAATTAGTCTTGAAGTAAGGTGCGAAAGTGCTACTATTTTAGGAAACAAAAACCATTTGTTGCTTCTTTTTCAGCGATGTAAAATGCTAAAGACTACCTCGCCAGTATCTGAAGTTTCGAAGGTGCATTGGTGCTTTGCTGAAGAAATGGAATGGAAATGGAACGGAAATGGAACTGGAAGGTTTCAGTCGGGGCCTATCCGAATGATCTAGACCAGATTTCATATTAATGTAAAAACAAAGCCTGTCACAATATGCAATTGATGTGGAGTGGATTTCCAATATATATTGTGATAATCAGCATCTCATTCGTAAAAGCTGTTGCTAAAACACTATTCTTCGACATGAATAATTACAACTTGTGTAACATGTTTGCCTACGAGGTCGTTTTCGACAAATTTAAAAAAAAACACCCTTCTCACACTCCCCCCTCAAATCTGCATTTCAATCTGTCAGGTTAGTCCGCAGCCATGTATTCATATATTCAAATATAAAACAAATCGGGATTACAAATAGTTCTAGGCATATATGGATTAATTCAGCACATTATTGATAATTATTCTGGTTAGCGAGAACTGATTTGTTCCTTCAGCACTTTCACACCTCTTAAAGCCTTTACGTAAATCCGATATCGCAATGTATCGATTGGAAGTACTTCACAAAAATAATACGAAGCTGTAATCGTCGATACAATTATATAATATGCATGTATAATATGGTGTCAATGATTCACGCGGACGCTATTTATATCTAACATATTTGCAGCTACAGGCTGCAGTGTTAAAAATAACATTCCTTGGAAAACCATCACAGAGTTCCGGAGAGATGAAATGGTTATTTAATTCTGCACAAAAAATATAGATACAGACATTCAGCTGTAGTATGTGACAATTACCTACTTAGACAATACACAACTAATGCATTCATAACACATATCTATACTTAGTATAAAACAAAGTCGCTTCCCGCCGTCTGTCATTTGTATACATCTATGTATAGAGTGATTCAAGAGGAAGCTTGTATAGGCAGGTAGGGGTGAACTCGGTGTACGCAAACGAAGTCGCGCCGGGTCCACAGTAGTACATAAATAAAATTATCTATCCATTATATGCGATTTCCATGCACATTTTCTCTAAAAACTTGGAATAGTGAACCACGCAAGAACAAAATGATTCATACGGCAATGCAAACTGAACGCCACATGCAATTACTAAGTAAGTAAATGTTATGTTTATAGGGTGTTATGTTGTGTTATGTGACTCATGAATAGTTATATTTTATGGAAAACTAGTGGACCCGGCTCGAGTTCGTTCGCGTACACCTACTTTACCCCTACCTACCCTTCTTTTATAGCTTATAAACCTTCCTCTTGAATCATTCTGTCCATTGTTGGAAACGGCATTAAAATCCGTTGCGTAGTTTAAAAGATCTAAGGGTACATAGATATATAGACGTAGATACATACGTAGGGACAGACGGCGAGAAGCGACTTTGTTTTATACTATTTATATTGCACATATAGGTACGGTAAAAACAATGTTTTAAATAGGTAATATGCTTGTCGTATGCGTAGATATGTAATGTTATAGAAATGGTGCGATAACGTTAAAATAAATGCGATTTGTCAAGGAGCTGGCATTCCCTCAAACACGAATATTTGATGATAACAAAAATAAGTACCTGCCCGTACCTAAAATTTCAATTCAACATAAAAACAACAATGTATTTTAGATTTTAAACGAATGGTATTCCACGAATCCTATTCCACTGACTTTCATTGTATTTTCTTAATTAAAAAAATGTAGATACTAAGAACATGTAATTGGCCCTTAGAAGTTTTATAATCTAAGACGTTAACAATTATATTTGCAAAACAAATTAAATCAGCTATTTGAAAATTGTAGCATGAAACCTTTCAGGTCACTCTGAAAATCATTCAACTATTTCTTTTCCAATTCCTTATCATATTTCCCTATCTTGAATTGAATGGCTTCTAGAGGAGGTGGAATAGATTTTTATGACAAAGGGAAAAAGAGGATTGCAAGGAACAATTCTCGCTACCTGCGGGCAAATTGAAAATATCGAAGTAGGAACTGGCTAGGTAAAAACGGATAGGTATTGAATTTTGAAACTTCGTCATTTCCAGTGGGAACTTTACTGGTTTAGTTAATGGACGGAGACCGTATCGACAATTTATTGTGCATAAAAGACCAACGTAATATTAAAGATAAACGACACAACGGGTATAATTTATCGTTTAAGCTCATACTGCATATGAAAGAGGCACTACCACTTATTGTTATTATGACATTAACCATGTGAAAGGTTTAAAGTTATACATTTTTAGTGTTCGGAGACATTCGAAACTATCCTGATGATTTTACATGAATATAATGACTGTCTATTGTAAATTCAAATATTTACGGCAAATAATGGAGGTAACAAGATACCAAGGCTGCTGCAAAAAAACAGCATAGTAAGCACCTACGTACTACAAAGCCTCTGGCAAACATTGCAGTAGCATCTAGTTTGAACAATAGTATCACTGTCATCAGCAGAGATAACTATCAAATTAGTAGGTAGATTGCACAACGCATGCGTTGGCTAGGAAGTAATACGTCTCACTGGTGCTTGTACCTCCTTATGATTGATGTCGGTGAGACATATTTATACTTGGAAGTAATTTTCCTTTCGGTGTATGTTTACTCCAAGCGGTTGGAACATTGGAAGCTAGTGTGTGAACTAGATCTAGAGAGATTACGTGGGATTATTTTCTATTCTGCCTCGTGTTCGATTGGTTCAGTAATGAATTATTTTATTGCTTACATTAATAAGTTCTCAATTGAAACATATTGTTTCATAACAAATCGCGCAGCTTTTAATTGAACCAAACTTAAGACCATACGAAAGAGCGAGGGGGTTATCTTGTTGCGTTCAGTAGTTTCTATGACCACCTTCCGACTCCATCATTAGACCAACTCTATGATACCATATTAATGTATTGTTAACGAAATTACATAGCTATACCAAATTTCAGCTCAATTTAACAATGGGAAAAGGGTCAAATTAGACTTGCAAGATTGGTCCCGAACAAACATAGTTACAAATTTGCAAGTTAAATTAAATAAAGACGTATCTGACTGGACGAGGAAAAAACCAGTGGTTTGTTCTCTTTCCCCCAACCTTACTTGGTATAACAAATAAACTAGAACAGTGTACTTCTTTATAGCTACAATGTTGTATCACGTCCAATTTGATGTAAATTGCAATGCCAATTTAAGTAACAATGATATAAATTGTTCATTACAGCCATTCGCGTGTCTTCGAGGTTGAATATTTTAAAAACGTTTTGCTTGTTATATTTCAGTAAGTATTTCATCATTTGGACACGATAACAATGTATATCGAATTTTATAAAACAAACAACATGAGAAGACTCATGAGATTAACGTCTCCACAATTTATTTTATTTTATAGTTCCAACATTATCGTTTACGCATTAGCCATATCATTACAGTGTTGACTCATCAATTCTAACTAAAACACTAGACTTTACATAAAGACGAAGTGCATTGCGCATGTGTTGGTACTTGGTATCATAAATGTTGACGCAACGCTGAACAATGTTCATTGATTTCGTTATGGTGTCATAATCACTATCGATCAACCATACGTATCCTTTTAATTCCATACTGTTTTATAAGACAGAAGGTCACGTGTAAAATGAAATTGGATAATGCGTATATAATATTGAAAACCAACCACTGTAGAATTTCATTTACAACGCTATTGTAATACAAATACAATAAATATAATCAAATCATGTCGCAGAAATAACAGCCAACGTGACTGCACTCTAGCCCACTTATAAATAACCATTTCGCATACCATTCGATGAGATCGACGTACATTATAAGAGCGATCAAATTCAATTACTGTTGCATATGAACCCTTCAAGGAGTTGCATATTTACATAGTATAAAACAAAGACGCTTCCCTCCGTCTGTCCCCATGTATATATGCACGGTTAGATCTTTTAAACTACGCAACGGATTTTAACGCGCTTTCCAACAATAGATAGTGATTCAAGAGGAAGGTTTATAAGCAAGAAAAAAGGTAGGTAGGAGTAAAGTAGGTGTAAACGGACGAAGTCACCCCCACCAGTGTCGTAATAAACTGTGAACTTCGAGACGAGACGCAAGTTCAATAGAATTGAAAACAGAAAAAATAAGTCGTCACTCCAAAAATCTCAACAGCGCAGTTCCTAAACTTTGAGAATTTGACGAAAGATTGGATACGGTAGTAAACGAGTTTATGGACTTTGAAAATTCACATTCAAATACACGGTAGAGAGTGCACAAAGTAACGTCCTGAAGATTCTATAGGAACTCTCAAGACAGTCCTCTTACTATAATATGAGCTTGACCTTAAGAAGCAATTTTGCACAGCTCTTAATTCCAAAACTCGACGTTACTGTGAATCATACAAACTGCTGATATTGAACCAAAGGTCACTTCGGCGTCTAGGTATAAAAGGTCAATCGGGGTAGATTCGTCCGTTCTTTCCACTTGCTATTTTATTTAAGTAGGTACCTTGAAATTCCGTTGATGTCAACGTTTGATATTTCTAAGCGAAATGTTATTAGAAAACGTTATTATTAGATCTAATTTCCCATCCAATAACCCCATCGTGTTTGGGCCCTTTGGAATGTTCTCGATGAGTAGTTACTATACCGCGCAATAAAGGCTTGTTGTGATAAAAATAAATCATTTGAGAACTTATTTCTAGCAAGGAGCACAATATTATTGTCAATTACATGACTCGAATCTATCGAATCGAATAATCCAAAATTGCTTTTACATTAGAATAGTGTCACAGGGTCGTTAAATTTATTATGACAATTTATAATAGCAATGAAAAAAAATTCAATTGAAGAAGATTAACAAAATGCTAACTAATGAAGTTACGTGACAGATTATTGGATTTTGTTAGGGGGTTAAAGATGATAATTTGTCCTTTCATAAAATTCACCTTTGGATTTGCTCGCTAATATTTTTCATTTTAAAAATCCATTAAATTGCAAAGTCAACATTAGGTTTTTAAAACTGTGCCACAGCGCGATATATAAACCTATCTAGTTAGAGAATACTTTATTTAATCTAACAAACTAAAATTACTCTAGGTACTTAATAGTTTTTAAAGCTATTATTATTTACGTTGAAAGTAATCAAACCAAGTGTGACAATTTAGTTGGTTTTTATGGACAACATAACCACCTTGGCGTGCCGGCATGCCGTTTAAATACCAACAAAAATAATTGTACAATTGGCACATGTAAACACTTGTAAACGATATGACTACATGTAATAAGAATCTAAAATATAATTGGAAATAGCCACAATACATAATAAATAATTAAATACATTCTCATCAGGAAAACGGAATACGGACAGTTTATTAAACAACACGATACTTACAATACAAATTCACTGTCCTATGAACACGAAACATAAAATAATCATCGAACAAAAACTAAGTAAATAAAGTTTCCTGAAAATATTTCACCGATAGCGGTGGGGGGTTAGGTTTTATGGATCGGCGTAAAGAGCCGGAACGTAAATACGTGGAATAGTGGATGTAATATCGTCAAGCTCACGTTGCGGTTCCAATGGGCACTTTTTCGGTTCGATACCGGTGGTGTCGTTAAATAATAAATGTCCGATTGTATTGGACAATGTTTAGGTGCGAGGGCGCCGGTAGCGGGCGCGCGTGCTTCGCGACGGTCTCGGGTGGACTGGGGGCGACTCGACTCGACCGGCGAGTGTTGAGCGCTCATGCGCGAACTCGGCCCACGCCGGGCAAATATACCTGAATTGTTGGGAGATTTCAGGACTGTTTATGTTCTAAGCGGTAGATGTTCGGTCAGAGTTGGATTGTGGTTACGGATTTTAGTCTATCTGCTTGTTTGTTAGGACGAGGATAAAGGACGTAATTTGGAATGTAGTTGTGAGGAAAGGATGCGGAACGCACGCATTACCTACCGCAGAAAGGCAGACAATATTATCGGGCCTATGTGGGAAAAGAGAGCATTTTATAAGAGATATGAGAGAATATAAAAAAGCTTTTATTCGTGTTTCGAAAAGGATACACAGAAATTAAAATTTTCAAGATTGTTACGACAGACGTATTACGTACGGATACTATCAATAATTTTCAAGTCGGCAAGTCGTATCTCAGCGCTGGCAACACGGCGCTCGGCGGCGCCGCCATTATAAAGAGAGAAAATGAAAGACAAACGTCCCCCGCCCGCCTAGACGCGCGTGGGGTGCCTTCGATCGGCCGTCCGATCGCGCGACCGGTCGGCCGACCAGCCTCGTGACGTCAACCCCCACACTAAACAACCTACAAAGACGATAAGTTCGTCCACTATACGATCTTAGGGAATTAAGTTCAACGGAAGAAATAGAAATGCAATTACACTGGACACGCGCACCTAGGGTTGCCTACCCTCCCGGAATGCCCGGAAGATGTCGGTTTTTTTTTTCAAAATTAAACTTAAATTTCATAATTAACAAATTCGGCCGCGTCCCCGCGCCTTGCACTCCCGCATCCGTTGCTTGCGAGGTGCGCCAAGCAATGAATATTTTATCTCTAAAAGTACTACTCACTTGGACAGGCATTAGATACTAGACTACAAAATAATTTAAATATTGACTTAGATAATGAGGTACAGTGCGATGACGTTGGAATTATGCGCGACGTGCAACCACATCTTGTTAAAGAGAATGGAGTGGATTTACTCTGGGTTAACTTCCAAGTATGAAGCAAGGCAAGAAGCCGAATGAATATTTCTTTATTATGATCAGAGTTACTAATACATATTGTTAGATACTGCTCGAAATCTAGTTTATATAAAATTATAAAATTAAGTAATTTTTAACAACACCCCCCTCGATTTCATAAAATTCTCCTGGGTTGGTTCTTTCGAGAGTTGGCAACCCTACGCAAGCCTGTGAGTGGCTCCGTTTCTAATGGTGACATGCCTAATGATGTAGAAATACTATGCTCTATAGTAGCGTTAACAGAAACTATAAATCTAGTTACAGGCTCGTTGAAATTAAAGAAGAAAGAGAGTTTCTGTCGTATGAATGAATGTTTCTACTGACTTTTCGAAAGAAATTTTGAATTTATGAATGCCGTATTTTTTCTTTGATCTGTTTTTGAAAGAATACTACCTAATTTAAGTTGGCATGAGGCTCATCTTCCACGTAAACAGAATCAAATAGTAGAGAAATTGAAGAATATCGAAGAAGAAAACTCGACTCTATTAATACTGAGTATTCATGAGCCGAGACTTTCTCGGTGGGTCCAAAATATTGTCATCCATAATGTGAAGTTGCCGTATCATCACCGTTAACGTACAAAGAAGAAGCTAGATACAAGTCAACAGTACGACAGTCGCATACAAAACAGACGTCACATCAACGCGTCACAAAGAGCAAAAAACAAAGGCATTCTCACGGATGAACAAAGAGTTCGCTCGCAGTCACTCTCAGAGGCGCTTTGAATCGACGACAGTCGTTCTACACCTTCGTATGTCGAAGTAGCTCGACACTTTCAACTTCAAGCTGCGACATCACTTGACGTTGTTGACGCTCGCATACACTTGTTCCTTGCTATTGTCCGAGCGAACGGTAGGGTAGACAGGAGGCCTGTTTCTAAGGTGGCTTGAGAGCTAGCAGGGACGGAAGCGGGGAAATCGTAATCGGAATCAATGTCAACAACTCATAACAGTCCACTGCCGGACTTGAGCCTCGTCCACATAAATTGAAGGTGTCGCAATGATAGTGTGATTTTAAAGACGTTTCACGTCAAAAAACTAAAAGAGTATTTCTTTCTGGCCTTTATTTTTGTTAGCTGGAAAATACCCTAAACATAAAGGAGTTTTTAACAGGCGAGAGATACCATTGCTTTGCAAACGTCCATAGGCTGTTGCAACTGCTTATTGACTACCATCAGACGGGCAAATTTTTTCATATTTAGTTTTGCAACAAAAAGCGCCTGCAACATGGCCGCACCCTCCGCTGTTTCCTGTCTGACTAACAAACAAGGGTAGTCGGAACCCGCAAACCTCCGGACAGTGTGCTAATTAAAACCGTCAGCGCTTGGTGAAAAGTAGGCTTCCATTAACGGCGCGCGAACAAGACTAGATGCTGTGCTAATTAGAGATGGGGAGACATGAGTATAGACATGCCTCTGTTAAAATAGCCTTTAACACATTTACACCAACAGCCCCTAATTGTTAAAATCTCCACGCTTAGTAGGCGGGTTGGATATGATACTTCATATGGAGATAAAACTACACAAAATGTAACGCCGCTGCCCGTTTTCTGGTCTACAAAGATCCTAGGCTGGAAGCTTTTTACAACACCCTTCAGTCGTATGGGCCATAATCTACTCTATCGGAAATTATATCGTCTTTACTAACGCGCTTATTATATTTGGCGTAAATTCAGAAGCAAAAAGCGTGAGAGCAAGATCAAAGTGAAATGTATTGCTCGTAGAATAAGGTCAATTTTTGTATCACTTATGTCGCTTCGGTATTCAAGACGCGATACAAAAATTTCCACTTTGATTTGCCCTAACGCTGTTTGCTTCTACATTTAGAAAAAATTTATAAGCACATTAGTTTAGGATTTTGATAATTCGAAAGTAGTACATTTATTTACTACGAAACTAAAATGCGCTATAACGTACAAATTCCAGGTACTTATAAGGGACATAACACACATCAACTGATCGGGCGGAAATAAAGCCCGACTGATCGATACAGGACCGGATGATCCGATAATCCAATATTGTAACACGGCCACGCTTATATTTCGGGCTAATTGAGAAAATGAAAGCAGCTGTAGCAGAAGTAGCCATCTAGTTAAATAACAATTAACATGTACTGAATTAATATCTAATGTGCCCGCTTATTATTGTTTGTTATCTTGATTTTGTTGTCGTGTGAAACAAAGTGCATCAGTAGAGCTCGTCTAATTTAAAATGACGCGCCCCACTATCGCATTAACGCACACAAGCAAGTTTAAAATATGGACGCAATACATATACAAATGCCGTTGTAATTGGTCTTTCAGTTACCGGTAAGATTCAAACGTAGGAGTACGCGTCGTTTATTGGCTCCCACACAGATGAAGTGTCGTTACCAATATTTGCACTCACACATCGAAATCAACTAACTAAGTAGTGGGGCGCGTCATTTTAGACTAGACGAGCTCTACCATTATTTATTCTAGTCCATAATGTGCGTTATAGGTATGCACATGTAAATCATCAAGACTCATCGTATGGGCGTCTTAGGTAATGCTCGAAGGAGCAGTCGCATATTATGATGTCGATATATATATATGTCGATCACGATTTATGACACTGCTGTTGATAACGCGCAGGTTTCCTCACGATGTACAATAAATACACCTGGGTATGCCAAAGTTGCCGTGGCCGTGTGGTGTCCGGCAGAGTAGAATAGCACCGACCCCTTACACTCATGGATGTCGTACAAGGCGACTAATGTTTTCGAGGCAAAAGATCAAGAGTCTCCGTAGTCTGGAAAATGGGCAGCAGCATTTTCCATTGTTTTATTTAAACACTGCGATCTCCAACTAGCCTGCCAAGCGTGGAGATTATGGCAATAACCTCCCCTTTCGTGGGAGAGGCCCTAAGTCCTGCAGTGGACTGTTACGGGCTGTGATGATGATGATGATGTCAAAGTTGATACGTAACTCCCACGACCGTACTCCTCCAGCGAAAAGCGCGTAGCATGCTGCTTCAAATCATAAAAAGGTCCCTTGGTTCGGTCAGTGGTAGTGGTATTCAATCTGCGTCAACGGTGTACAAGAAAACAACTCAATCAGTACCAATTGATCTTCAAATTCGTCTGTATTTTCATCCTTATTTAACATTTATTTACAACGTGACGCACGTACGTCTATGCATACGGCACGCCAGTAGTAATCTAATAAATGTTTATATGGTGACAGTTTAAATTGTGATAAGGGTGTCGTCACATTGCGGAAAACTGGGTGTCACAAGCTACGTAGGTAGCAGTGATAATATTGTTTAAACACCCGACATGTTTGGAAGGCCGCATTGTTGACGTGACGCGAAGACAACTTTGGACGCGACAAGCTGATATCAGGCGGGACGGAGAGAAATTTATTGTGTACACTAGCTCTGAACTGGTACAATATAGGTACCTACGTAAGTACCACGTAAAATTTAGAGTAGGTACTGAATCGTTCCCTTCGTGTCGAAAAGAATTTTATTTTATTGTTTAGAAGTAAGTTAGTTAGTAAGTAAGTAGGTATTGCATGCTTGGCTTGGCTGAAAACCAGCGTCGTGGTTCGCGACAAGCGGCCTCAACATGATGCTTAAGAGGGGCCATTTACGTTGGGACGAAAATATATGGGTAGCTTCCCGAACGCTGCCCAACCGAGTTGGATTCGTCGATTGACCTTTTATCGAATTGGACCTACCTAGCTGGACTATTTGTCCTAGTTACCTATGTATAGTCGTTTCAACAACTTCAAGTGGTTTGTAATAAGTATACATACAAATGAAATAATCATGTTGTTTATCTTAGTGGAAAGGAGAGACTGTGAATATTTTCGTGTGGAAAATAAATTGAATGACGAAAAATGCGTGCAGAAAAAGGGCGACTAGAAAAAAACGATCGGAATAAAAATCTATTAGAGAAAGTAACGCCTGTCAACCCACGCGAATGGTGACATACAAGAACGAAAACAAATGCAAGTGGGGAAAAATGCGACTGGAAATTATGCTACGCGGAACTAACGCGTTTGGGTAACTGATCTAGGCACTCCGCTGGATGTCCACGAGAAATGCCCCCGTGTTTTATGTACCGTTTTTTTTGTGTTAAATATAATTGTATTGCAAATTATCATGTCGTGGCGTCCTTTGTAATAAATGTTTTCTTTCTTTCAAAAGTGTAAAACTAGAAACAAGACGTTCCGTTTTGGCTGAAGCCGACCCACCGTCAGTTGCAGTTGATACTAATCCTTACGCAGTATAAAATAAAATCGCTTTTGTGTGCGGGGGACGTGGTCGGCCGTCCGACCAACGTCGGCTCGCCCGCACATCCGAATTAATCTAAAAGCGACTTTATTTTGTAAGTCGTAAGGATTAGTATCGACTGCAACTGACGGTTGGTCGGCTCCAGCCAAATCTGAGCGTCTGTTACTAGTTTAAAAAGAGTCCCTTACGTTTTTATGGCCTGCAAAGCGCCGAATTCACAACATACACATAAAAAAACTAAGTCAAAGAATGCGAGCGTGGGCATGTATCACATCCATCATTGCGCTATAAATCCTATACACTCATCGATTATTATTAAGACCATGTCATGTTGCGCGATAATTCATAGAATTTCATAGTTCGCAAATAGTCGTAGTTACGTTCAAAAGTATTTTGGTGGATATGTTTTTCGAACAAACATCACGTGCTGCCGTGTACATTGTATGGTCCGATAGGTGTATGACATCATCAGCGGGCCATCACTAATCACTAATAGCATGCGTTTTCATTAAGGTATTTTACAAAAGTAGGTACCCACTTTGGTTTTGTTAGTACCTAGATTTGATTTCAGTTACTGTGAAGATCAGTTCTTTGTATTAAGCGAGAAATTCTCCCTTAGTAAATATTAGAGCTTGTACTCTATTTCGGATGTTTGTTTGCAAATCTTAATATATATAATTCTTCTGTGAGTGTGTATGTCACTGAACTTCTCTCAAACGACTGGACCGATTTTGATGAAATTTTTTGTGTGTGTTCAAGGGGATCTGGGAATGGTTTAGATTCACAATTTTGATTAGATTCAATTAGATTCAAAATGGTCCAGAATGTTTTAGCTTATTAAAAAAAGTTTGAAATTTTCAAATTAAAGACGTGTAGACAGGACAACGTCTGTCGGGTCCGCTAGTAACGCAATAAATACTGGAATCCCTGTCATAAAAGTCAGCCATAACGAAATTTTATTTAAAATAAAATTGTTTCTCTTATGAAATTCTAATGCTATGCGTATTAGAAGCTGAAAAGGATGCGAGAATTTAAAAATAAACCTTAAAAATAACAAACATGTTTACAGTGAGCTTCTTCAATGTTGGAATAGCAGCAGCAGCCGAAATGGGGATTGAGACGTTGACGGATTGGTATAAATATATTTATAACCTAGCAACTAACGTAGGAATGGAACGAAATGAATGCTAATTTTGTCGTACTAGTGGACCCGGCGCGACTTCGTTCGCGTACACCTACTTTACCCCTATCTACCCTTTTTTTTTCTTGGCTATATAAACCATTCTCATAAATCACTCTATATATTGTTGAAAACCGCTATAGAATCCGTTGCGCAGTTTAAAAGATCTAAGCGTACATAGATACATAGGGACAGACGGCGGGAAGCGACTTTGTTTTATACTATGTATATGTCGTAGCCGGATGGTTAAATTAGCCGGTTAATTAAATGGCTAGCTTTTTAAGAAACTATTTAATGAATATTTGCCAAATCAATGAACTTTGAAAGTTACGTCTAACGAACGATATTGCCCCGAGTTTATGGAGCTCCTCCACACATTGTCACAACACTAACCTAACCCAACCGAATTAAAACCTAATGTAAACTATTATTATTTTTTGAGATTATTGTGATTAAGTTAGCATTGTGACAATATTTGGAGGAGCTTTGTAAACTCGGGTCAATTTCGTTCTTTAAACATTACTTAATAAATTCTTGAAATTGGCAAATTTTCAATTAAAGAATAACATGAGAAGCTAGCCGTTTAATTAACTGGCTAATTTAACCATCCGGCTGCGACATATAGATAATATGACATAGTTTTATATAATTTTTTCTTTGCGAATTATGTCAATGCCAGTATGAAGGTAGGCGTGAGCGCTGGTCGTACCTTGACGGCACTGCCCGTAACCAATTAACGTAGCATCACGGGGTAACAGAAGCATACATCAAAATTGATGGACAGCTGTCCTTATTAGGCAAGAATTAGTTCATTTTAACGGGTTTTACCACATGCAACTGAAGATAAGTGACGATGCGGCCTATGATGGGGCATGGTTTTCTATTAAAACTGGCCTTGCAGGTGTGAAGATTTTAAAGAAATAACAATAAAATCCGGTCGTCACGTGCAAAACGGATAATAAATTTAAAATTAGTTTATTCGGTCGGCGCCACGCACCAAGATATGTGATAAAATTAAGTAACGCAAATATTTGTACCTACTCCATCAGCGCTATCCTGTCCGGGATCTATAGTTACAAGCGCAACGTTAAAACGCATAACGATGTAAAGATAAAAAAGGTTTTATCTAAATTATATGGCACAATATAAAAAAAAAAACCGGCTAGTATCACATTGTAACAGTAGCCTGTATCCACCCTTGTGAGATGAAGGCGTGAATGAGTAGTAGGAAATAACAATACCGGGAAGTCTTACCGTCACGCGATGTATTTGGTCAGTGCTCACTGTAGTTGGTCGCAGCCGCTGCAGAGTTTAGCTAGAGTATACTGTATCGCAAGCACGGAAGATAGACAGAAACACCAAGGTCTCGCTGCGTCGGGGTTGCGTGTAATGTAAATGTAGTTTGAAGTAACTAGGAGGTCAGTACTCATAGTCCCTAGCTTTTGGCACATTCGCAGGCGCAAATTGCCGGAATTGCCGCTGCTGAACTCCAAATACTACTGTATCGCAAGCACGGACGAGCGACAAAAACACCAAGGTCTCGCAGTCCCGGAGTTGCGTGTTATATAAGTGTAAGTATGAAGCAACTAGGAGTTGAGTTGAGCCCAACGCAACGCGGGCCGGTCGGTGGGCGAGAATTCCCGAAATCGCCGATATATACAGCATACACTGCATTAATTATTTTTTCTAGAGAATAGTGTATCGCGAGCCCAGCCGAGCGACAGAAACACCAAGGTCTTGCAGCCTCGGGTCGAGTGTTATTTAGGTATAACAAGTGAAACTGCGAAGCAACTAGGGGTCCAGTACTCATTTTGTCCCTCGTCGTCCTGTAACCGCAGTCGCGAGACCTTTCACACGCGCAAATTGCCGATGCATGAACCCTCTAGAAGTATACTGAATCTCCAAGGTCTTGCTGCTTAGGGGTCGCGTGTTGAGTGTAAGTGTGAAGCAACTAGGAATTCAGTACTCACTCTGTACTCACCCCTGGTCGTCCTGCAAGCGCAGGGCCGGTAGGCGGGCGCGAGCAGCCGCTGCGTGAACTCTCTAGAGAATACTGTATCGCGAACACGGACGAGCGACCGCAGTCGCACGGGCCTTTCGCAAGCGAGAACTCTCTAGCTAGAGTACACTGTATCGCGAGCACGGATGAGCCACAGAAACTGCCAAGGTCTCGCAGTATTATGTAAGTGTAAGTGTGAAGCAACTAGGAGTTCAGTACTTACTGTCCTAGGTCGTCCTGCAACCGCAGCCTCGCGGCCTTTCGCAGGCGTAAATTGCCGCTGAACCCTCTAGAATATAAGGTCTCGCTGCCTCGGGGTCGCGTTTCATATAAGTGTCAGTAAGTGTAAGTGTTCGGTACTCACTGTCCCTGGTCGTCCTGCAACCGCAGCCGCGCGGGCCGGTCGGCGGGCGCGAGCAGCCGCTGCGTGTCGGGCGCGGCGCAGGCGCGAGCGAACGCCGCCGCCGCCTCCGCCGCGGAGTCCGAGTCGCAGTACGAGGTGTCGTCCTCCGCTAATAGAATAGAATATAAATATTTTATTTGCCTATAGTTTACAAATGATAATTATAGCTAGTGTCAAATAAGAAGAGACTTGGCGGGTCACGTGGTTCGACTTACGCTGTATACTATTACCTGCGCGAAATCCCCTCCACTGCCATTTGACAAGTCTCTTCTTTCGTGACGCGGGTTATACATTAGTTGTATAAAACATAAGACTTTTATAGACAAAATGGTCCAAGACTCAGCGTATGGATGAGGGTGAAACCCACACCCGCTAGTATTCTGTCATGGCCAGAAGGGGGAATTGACAACATTATCGAGTTGCAAGAGAGAAAGACAACTTGTAATAATACTATGCTAGATTTTGGACGCGTGGACCAAAGTAAGAAACGCTGTTGAGTATAGATGGCGCTGCCGGAAGGTTAAAACGCGACATGAAATGATAGATATGATTTACCTATATGGCAGGCTATAAAGGTTGTCATATAGGTGAATCATATGTCATATTCCCTATGTATTAAAAGCTTTATGTTTCACTAACATAGATTGTAAGATACCTGTACTGTACTACTAACAAAAATGGATCTCTATTATCTGAATAAAATAAATTGAAATTGAAATTAAAAGCAATACAAACTGCTCTCCCCTATTTCACCCATTGTGGGTGAAATTAGCTATGTAATTATACGGTTTATGGCACCAATGGCCCGACGAACACACACGTGGCTGAGTTGCGTTAAAGCCGTGCGTGCTGCCGCCTATAATGGACAATAGCGCCTACTATCGTCAGTAAGTAAGTAAATATTGATAACATGATTGAGGTGTGTGCGGCAGGAGGTAGTCCAATGCGCTCAAATATATAGTGTGTTTCTCTACTTGGCGAGTCACTGTCATGTTCATTTTGTGCGTGCTGGCCGGTCTGCATGCGTCGGTCTTTATACCTGGACAAGTTCGTTCCTCTGTTTTAACTATAGATTATTGACGTTACGAGAGATTTATTCCTATTTCGTTTATAATAATTTTTGATGCTCTTACGGTGAGGAAAAACATCGTGATGAAACCTGCACATTCAGGCGACTGGATGTGTAACCATGATCCAATCTGGTCAGGTTCCCCTGGTAGCAGGGTCATGGAGGTCAGATGGCAGTCGCTCCACTGTAATTACCTGACCTGCCAAATCCTGGATCATGGTCACGGCGGATCCCGGGCCCTCATGAGAGCACAACCGGGACATTAACGCCATGATGATTATTTTATAGTTTATAATAATTTTTGAGTTTCATGACGACAATCACAACGATTTATATTAATTTATGAGTGCCACGTAGCTAAACTTGTTTATAAAAATATTATTTACCCTAGATTTAGATATGTAAAATGTAAGCTAAAAATCTGCAATGCGCAATAATTGTTATCAACAACCATACACACATTGTGATTTGTTTATCTTTCAGTTTGTACGTAGATTGTGGGAGGTGTTACACTTATTTTAATAAATCATATGGTACCGTTTTTATGATACGCTTACGACTGTGATAGCGATAGTAACGCCCACTGCGTTTTTCTTGTCGACGATTTGATGATATAATTTTATGGAGTACGTTAATGGTACACCGTAATTTAGGTAATTATCATAATTTTTACGCAATAGTAAAAATAATATTTGCGTAGTGTTTCGGAAAGGTTTATTTATTGAATACTTTACCGTTTTAGGCGGCTTTTACCCGCGCGTAGGTTGGATCTCTATAAACAATCAACTTTCTCGCGGGAACCAATTACTTTCACGGAATGAAACGTGGCCTATGTTTATCATCACAGACCATAAACAGTCCACTGCAGGACTAAGGGCCTCTCCCACGAAAAGGGAGGTTATTGCCGTAATCTCCACGCTTGGCAGGCGGGTTGGAGATCGCAGTATTATAAATATAACAATGGAAAACGCTGCTGCCCATTTTCCAGCCTACGGAGACTTAGATTTATTCCTCTAAACATTAGTCGCCTTGTACGACACCCACGAGTGTAAGGGGTTGGTGCTATTCTACTATAATCTCTATGTTACCCACTGATTATGTAGCATTCCATTAGTTTAAGTATTTATAAATCGGTCCAGTAGTTTTAGAGTTTACTCATTACAAACAAACAATAATACAGATATTTTCGCTTTATAATATTAGTGTAGATTTCGGGTTTTAATTCACATATAGTAGTGCGCGAGATCGTGACGATTTTTTTATTTTTATTTCTTGTCAAAATCGAACGATCTTTCCACCAAGAAGGCCTTCTGAGAAGAGGCTTAAATAAAAAATATAAAACGGACTTCAAATAACAAAAATGTAAAAAATAAATTTCATGTGTACAATAAACTGTAAAATAAAATAAGCTTTATATCATACAAAACGAGTAAGTTAGATATCATTAATTTTGGACTCAGTGCCAGCACAGTAATGTTCGTCAGGGGAAGGGTACCCTTTGGTAGGGGGAGGGTTGCTGTGTGGCACCGACACCAAAAATAATGATATCTAACTCAAGTACTCGTATTGTATCTATGATCAAAAGCTGATTTCTAACATTTTTTTTTAAATTGATGGGTAGTTATGATACCCTTTCAAACATCATGTTACCCCTACTATACTACTGGGTAGTTCCTGTCGACAAATTGCAGTACTATCCTCTAACTCCTAATTGTTAAAATATTTCTGTGGCTTCATCATAAGCAGAGCATCATCTGAGAACACCTGAGTGAGATACGATGTAACAAACACCCCATAAGTGCCTACAATTTTCGAGGACTCTTCTCGATTTCTCCAGGATCCCATCATCAGATCCTGACCTGGTAACATTGGGACCACCCCGACCACCGTTATCAGGTAATATAAGTAATCGGTGAACATAAATAAAGAATAAAATAAATTCCGACGAATTGAGAACCTCTTTTTGAATTCGGCTAATAATCTGAATTGAATAAACAGTTGCATTTGAAAGGAAGATTCTGCAGAATCGCAAACGGCTTAAATGGGCTAAACGGAATCCTACAACCAGTGAAAACGACCTATAAATATCGGTAAAGATTCATATTTACTTACGTTCGTACTCGAATGCTAAGTTGAGCATGTTTACAACAACACCACGGCATGTATTGTCAATTCAACTGAGAAAAAACATGGCGCGTTCACGTTTCGGCGGGAAACGACCAATTTATTGTTGGTATTTAGTTAATTGTCCAAATGACATTTTTACCATAATACACACACTGGATAACGTTTTTCACGTGTACCTACGGATTAAGTTACCACTGATGAATAACAAATATATGATCTATTATTTTCTTACTTATTATAACAATACAGTATAAAATACACACTTTTATTGATATCTGTATCACAAATAGAACATAAAACCACAAAAACACTGTTGGAAATAGAGGTCACTGTATAACATAACGAAATTATGGAACCATTTAAAATTTTAACCTCCAAAGTGAGCTGGAGCGTCACGTAAACACACAGATACCGACTAAAATTTAAGATAAAAGAACCGCGGAGGTACTTAGTGGGAAAAATGTGTCAACATATCACAACGCTGGAGGTAACAAATAACGCTATGGGTTGTGTTTATACAATAACGCGGGCGGGTGTAGTGTGCCGCGTGAAATCCTTACTCATTAATGGACGAAAACTTAGCAGTCACGCCAATGTCTTGTAATTATTCGACAATTATAGCCAATTATTACGTTTTACTACTGTTTAGCAAGCGTGACCTATGGTGGAAGATTTTGCGAGTGCCTTTAGGTATTTGAGGGGAATGATGATCAACTAGTCAAGAGATCAAAATGGAAACACCTACGTAATTGCATGAATATTCACCGAAACGTTTTCACGGCTATGAAAATGAAATTTTGAGAAGGTATTTCGTCGCTTTTATAGGCTGGACTAAAGTATTATATTTGGCAATTAACACAAAATCTTGCTATATAATTTTGACTTCTGTATAGTTATTAGTAACCAATACTACCTAATTAAATAAATTTCAAAATTGAAAAGGTTAGTAACGTTAAAGTATAGTTCATCGGATGCTGCTGTCAAGAGCGATTAGATCAGCGCAATCCATGAGCCATCCTAGTTCCAAAATTGACATCTGACTTGCAAGCAAAATTTCAAGATTCAATGGTCCACTTGGCGTTAATGTCCCGGTTATGCTCTCGCTTACGAGGGCCCGAGGTTCGCCTTGACCATGAACCAGGATTTGGCAGATCAGGTAATTAAAGTGGACCGCCTGGCATTTGACCTTCGTGACCCTGTTAACAGGGGAACCTGACCAGATTGGATCATGGTTACACATTCAGTCGCCTGAATGAGCACGTTTCATAACGATGTTTTCCCTCACCGTAAGAGCAGCAGTTTGTATTCAACTGATGTACTCGTACATAACTCAGAAAAGATTCATTGGTACATGGCGGCAGTAGGATTCAAACCCGGTACGCCTCACATTGCGAGTCGGATACAGTTACCACTAAGCCAAAGACGCTCTCTTATTATCATTCAATTTCAAGATTTAATAGCACATCTAAAACATACGATAATGCAATATCATGGTATCACTGAGCTGATCATATGATGGAGACGGAAGGTGGACAAAGGAGCCTCTAAATAAAACAATGCAAATTATAGAGTTTGGACTCGATAAATTTGCCTTGACCAAGACTAATCCTGAAAGGTAGACAGGGTCTGGTGATGGAGCCGGAAGGTTTTTAGTATGTTACTCTTATAATCTATGTACATTATTATGAAACTGTAAAAAAGCCGTGTCTGTACATTGTAACATATTTTAAGAAAATAGTCGGGATAGGATACTGTAACCAAGCTCAAAAAAAATAATGTTTTAATTTTGTGTTTGCCTAAAATTTATTTTTTATTCCACTTTGGTGGCAAACAAGCTTACGGCCTGCCTGATGGTAAGCAGTCACCGCAGCCTATGAACATTTGCAATACCAGGGGCATAATACACGCGTTGCCGACCCCGTTAAAATCTTTTACCCCTTTCTTGAAGAAATAAAAGCTTAATATCAATACCATACAGCCAAGAGACAAAGACAATGTCGTCAGTCGTTAGAGCGCGCCATCTTTTATTGTTTGAGGGAAGCAAGCCTTGAAAACGGCTCATCGTCCGTAAATACGTTCGTACGAGAAAAATTCCCGTTTTTATTTCCATATTCCCGTTCCATAACCGTAGGATAAAAAAGAGATAGAGAGGACAAACATATCAGTTGCATTCGAAACACAAAGTTCAGGAAGTGAGCCTTGCGTCTTTACTATAAAGTCAAATTACAAGAGTTTTTGATGCCGAGTGATTATGGAATTGCGGGAGAGCGAGGAGATCTGTGCTGATGATCCTCAGGAACTGTTAAATTCCATCATCCTCGGGGGTACTTCTAACCGCGCACGTGCAAGATGTGGAATGAAACCTTTGCACTATAACACGGGGTTCTTCAAAAGGCATGTCTACAGGTACCTCAAAGGCTGGCGTCGCATCCGTTCCCCTTAGGTCGCAGATATCCTGGACGACGGTAGCCACTTTCCATCAGGTGGACCGTTCGTCCGTGTGAGTCCCAAGGAAAAAACAAAAAATGCCCGCAAGCATGGCATATAAGTACAGTGATATTGTTCAAGCTTCAAGAATATTCGCTCAAAGAACTTTAAACCAATCGTAGAACGTCATTACGAATTGTCTGTCTCAGCACGCAGATTTGGAGACTTCAAGCATTCTGAACAAGCCGGGTTTCGAAAAGGCTTTTCGTGGACTATGAAACAATTGCTGTGGTCCTGTCTTTTCTGTGGTATCTACAATACATCGAAG
This sequence comes from Blastobasis lacticolella, assembly GCA_905147135.1. Lineage (NCBI taxonomy): Eukaryota > Metazoa > Arthropoda > Insecta > Lepidoptera > Blastobasidae > Blastobasis > Blastobasis lacticolella. The sequence goes on from LR990051.1 coordinate 3,342,499, forward strand.
CGACGTCAGGTCCTCTCCAGGACTGGAACTCAAAGCATATTCAGGTGCAGCAATGAGTTAGACAAGGCGATGTCATATCACTGAGCCTGTTCACCGTAGCGTTGGAAGATGGCTTCTTCACTGGACGTCACTTATTTTCGATTTGCCCACGATCGATAACCATTAACGGAACAACACAGATGTGGACGTTTACTATGTCTTATAAATAAGGAAGCTCACTGTCAACCAAAGGGCAATGGTAATGGAAATAGAAAGAGTTATGCTCGGAGATTCAGTACGCGATTGAACCAGAAAAGGGGGCATCTGCGGCAGAAGAAACAAGGTCACCGACATGAACCGAAGGATTGTAAGGCTCAAGGTGGCAGTGGACAAGGCACATAGCTTGCAGAACAGATAGCCGCTGAGGCAGAAAGTGATTGAGTGGCGACCACGTTCCGGAAGACGCAGCTTGGGCCCACAATGGCTCAGGACTGACCTTTCACCTGACTGGACCTGAGTGGTTCAGTGGTCAACATGCCGGTCTGCCACGCAAGAGGTCCCGAGTTCGATTCCCGGCCGAGCAGAAATTGAAATGATGAATTTTAATTTCTGTTACGGGTCTGGGTGTTCTATGTATAATAAGTATGTATTTAAAAGTATTTAAGTAGTATATCAGTTATCTAGCACCCATAGTACAAGCTTTGTTTAGTTCGGGGCTAGATGGCGCTGTGTGAATTTGTACACGAATATTTATTTATTTATTTGTGGATATATTTAGGCGAGGCAGTCCAGCAGTGGCCGTCTTTCTGCTGATCATCATCATCATCATATTAGCCGAAAGACGCACACTGTTGGGCATAGGCCTCCCCAGATATCTCCAAAGGCCGATCCTTTGCCTTCCGTATCCAGCTGGTAACTGCGATCTTTACTGCTTCTTCTGCTGATATGATGGCGATAATGTATTTATTAGTTGTTATATTGCCTACCGCTTAAATCATTGAGCCTGCGCGTTGGGAGTGGTGTGAAAGTGCTTCGTTGGAGCGTCATCTGTCGTCAAGTCGATGTGCACAATTTACTGCACTTAGCTGTACTGTACGTCCGATACTACTCCCACCCGCGTGCGGTACCAAATTTTGATAGTTTTTAATATCCTGATATTCTTTTTTATTCATACTAGCCAGGCATTTGACCGCCATCGCACCTGGTGGCAAGTGACGATGCGACCGATGATGGAGCATGCCTGTCTAGGAACAGCCTACGCACTCTAGCCTTCTGAGCTACTATACGCTTCAGGCATTTCAAATTTCAGTGTTTCAACCATTTTCCTGCACTCATATAAACCAAAACATGATTTATTGAATTCTCTTTCAATGAATCTTCCTTTAATTGTGATAAGTTTTTACGATCCCCTGTTATGAACGTAAAATTCGAAATAAGAATGTAATACTTCACAGACGTAAAATGACTCACCGGTTGGGCGCGGATTCATTTCTACGTCTCGGCTGATCGTGACGATTTCCATTGCTTACACGCGGCAAGTAAAACAATAAAACAAATCGAAGGCGTCGTTTCAAATTGTCACAATAATAAAAAAAATACGCGCACAAAGGAGTTTCGTTTGCAAATGCCCTCGCAGTGGAGGACGATAACGTCGAATGCGTCAATAATATCGATAAAGCTTAAACGCGTGGCTTATCTGAGATAACGTGTATTAGCTATTTTACTAGGCTGCACCTCCGTTTCTCTTTTGAACACGGTTGTTTCTAGAGCATAATATTATGCTGTAAGGCTTGACGTCGTCGTTTCTGAAGCGAGCAATTTTATGTTTATGGCCGATTTAAGTAATGAGGTCGTTGTACTCCAACAACTGCCTGCACGGATTCTGTTTCCATCAAGTTGTATTACAGTGATACAGTATACGTACATTTATATTTATTTGTATTATATTAATACTAGTGGACTCAGCGCGACTTCGTACACCTACCCATGACCTACCATACATGTACTTGACCCTTTTTTCTTGCTTAAAGCGTCATCTTGAATCACTCTATCTATTGTTGAAAACTGCATTAAATCCCGTTGCGTTGTTTAAAGGATCTCAGCGTACGTAGATACGCGTACAGCGTAGTGTAATAAGTAGATGTGAAATAGGTATTACAAACAAACAAATCAAAAGTAATTTTTCAATATGTCTATCAAGATTGCAATCGTAACGTATAAATAGATACAGGGCCCATTATTTATCGTTGGAAATCTGTGTCATATTCGAATTAACTAGGATGTACTTAATCAGCGGAAAATGACGCATTTGTTTGGTTGATGAAAGATTTATTTGTTTCATATATTTCTACGTATCCAATAGTGCAACGAATTGCAGTATGTTGCGTCTTCATTATTTGATTATTGTATTAAAGAAGTCGTCCTCCCACGCCGGTGTTCAGATACAAACATTGAGATACATCCGGTTTATGAACAGTAGTTTTAAGAGAACAAAGCTTTAAAATGTTTCAGATACAAAACTAAATTAAATAAAAGTATTATTATATTACAGGATATTACTCAGTGATGAATCTAGTTTTAATACTGGTTTTGAGTCTAGGTTTTATTCCAGAACGCAGCTTAAAACAAGATTTATTGTTCAGCAGTCAGCTGAGTTTTCATTGAAGTTTATGTCAAAATCTCTATTATTGATACCACTTCGTAACCCTAGATTTGATCTCTGGTTACATGCGTAAATAAGGTTGATAATAAAATAAAATTGTATTTGCAAACACTTCATAGATAATTTAAACAGATCAAATCAGAACTTGAGTCGAGTTTCAGCTTAGTAAAACTCGATATATGTTCTGTCATAAGATGGCTACTTCAGTCCAAACTTAAAACTAGTTCTGCGTGGTTAGAGTCGAGACTCCTGTTGAGATACGTTAAATAATACGAGCCTTAAAACTATCACAGTCACTATCACACACTATAATCGTATATTCCGGGTTTCTTATCGCGTACGTTGGCGTCATGGTCACGGGACGACTACTCGGACATGGAACGGGGCTACTTGTAAGCGAAGGTACGCGGTAAGAATCCCGGAATATATTTTAAATGTGAAAAGGAAACTTTACAACATTTGTCAATGTGGTTCGTTTTGTCGCCATTTGTTTAGGAATGTATTAGATACATCTCCCTAAACAAATCGATAGAAATAAAACAAAAGCGCTTACTTAATAATTCAAAAGCAAAAAAGGTTTTTGAATATCTTCAAGCGAGACATGAACGTTCCTAATTAGAAAGAGCGGTCGGTTGAGTATCGCCATTTAAAATACACGCAAACTCCGTTTTTCGAGAAGGAGACAGACAATAATTCTTAAGATTTCATAAGTCCTATGGTTCTTAACCGTTTTTAATTTTACTTTCAGTTATCGTTATCAAGCTATTTTCATATTTTGCTCATAAATTAATATTCAGTATCAGTCATCATCCCTATTCAATCTAAATCTTTATGAAAGTTTGTAATTTTGTACGTGCAACGCCGCTCGCCGCCCATTACAGCGTTTGAACAACCTGGTAGCGTCATCTATCGTCTGCATTACGTAACTTCATACAAGGATATGAAATTAGTCCACGCGGACGAAATTGCGGACAAAAGCTAGTCTGTCATAAAGTAGACACAAGAAGATTTGACACACTGTCATGATGGCTTTTTTATATAAATTTAGGTAAACAACTAAGGTTGACGTTCAGTTACAGGTCACAAGGCAACAAGGCCGATTTTTCCAGTGACATTCCGATAGTTCACAGTCACGACATTAGCGACACTTTGTTAGCGAACCAAAGTGTCGCTAAGGTCACACGTTACCACTAGTAACAGACGCACATGTTATCACTAGTAACAGACGTTCCGTTTTGGCTGGAGCCGACCAACCGTCAGTTGCAGTTGATCTTAATCCTTACAATATACAAAATAAAGTCGCTTTTGGGCGGTACGTGTTCGGATGTCCGCACCAAGACTCTTTGTTACTTTATTTTGTACATCGTAGGGATTAGTATCGACTGCAACTGTTAGAGCTCGTCTAAGCTGAAATGACGCGCCCCACTATCGCATTAACGCACACAAGCAAATTTAAAATATGGACGCAATACATATACAAATGCCGTTGTAATTGGTCATTCAGTTGCGGTGAGACTCAAACTAGGAGCACGCGTCGTTCGATTGGAGCAGTCGACGCTCCCACGCTCGCACGACGCTCGACAGATGAAGTGTCGTTATTAATATTTGCACTCACACATCGAAATCAACTAATTAAGTAGGGGGGCGCGTCATTTCAGCTTAGTCAAGCTCTACTAGTTAACGTGTGAATGCCCCAAAACTCACCGCTATCCGAGTTATGCGAGGTGGGGTTGTGTATGATCCGTATCCGCCTCTCGGGATGGTGGGGCTCCCCGTTAGCCCCCCCCGCGGCGGGCAGCCGCCACCGCGCCGCGTCGGCCTCCCTGGCGTCCCGGGGGAAGTAGAGGGGGGCCAGCGCCCCCCACAGGGACAGCTCGGGCCCGGACTGGCTGGCCAGGATCACCAGTTGGGGGGTCCTGTGCTGCTCGAGGTAGCGACGGATCGTGCCTGCAGATGGATTGTCCATTTTATTTATTTATATCAGTCTGTATCATCCCACTGCTAGGCAAAGGCCTCAGTTGGATGGTCAATATTTCAATTATTCTTTTTTTTTTAAATATCGGTAAAAGAAGAGGGGTGTTTAAAATTGTGAGCTCCCTTTATCCGCACTTGGACTTAAAGTAGGTGATTTGTGCTCGAGGTGTGCTAAAGTAACCAGCCCAAATAAATATATTTCAATTTCAATTCACCACAGAAGCCTATTCGTCTCTTTTGACGTTACATGCCTCTCGAAGAGCCCCTGTTTTCAGTGAGGCTTTAGCCCCGTAATCGAGCCCCTCACACTCAAGGACTACCGTTGCACCTATTTATCACATCAACAACAAATAGCAGTCCATTGCTGGACATGAGCTTCCTCCACAGAGGATTTGCTATAGTCGCCTGCCACTGCCCGGATAAGCGCTTTCCTACTCATTCTCCTCCAATCCGCCCGGTCTCCGGCGTCCTGTCGTCGCAAGCCGCATTCGACTCAGCGATGTCGATCGCATCCGAGATCTATGTGCATGTGTATGTAGGGCGAGGGGCGGTACTGACGCAGTGCGAGATGCGCGGCGGCGTCGGGCGGGTAGTCGCGGCGCGGCGCCGCCACCGAGCACAGCGCCAGCGAGCGCGCGCCCACCTCGCGGGACAGGTGCAGCACGTTCCTGCGGACAGAGTTATTACAGTAAGTAATTAAAGTTTATTACACTCAGACACATGACACGAATTTCATCATTAAAGTAAAAAAATAAAAATAGAACAGAGACATAAACGAAAAACGTAAAAATGCAAATACTCTGCCAGTGCTATGTGGAATGTGCAATGGAGCCACACTCGCATTACAATAACTAACCTAGGTACAGGTGTCGGCGGTAAATACAAATCTCTGTCAACCGAATACATAGAGTGGCCATAAATTCCTAACTTGTAAGCGATCGACGAGCGAGACCCTCGACTACGATTACCCAAGACTACGTAAACCCTCTGTTGGCGGTCATACAAATAACCAATCTATAGCTGTCGGTGGTAAATACATTTTTGTATCAACCGAATACATAGAGTGGCCATAAATTCCCAATTTGGTAGCGGTCAACCAGATCCTCGACTACCCAGAACTACGTGGACCCTCTGTTGGTCACCACGCGAAGGTTCGAAAGAACGTTTCTCGCTCGTACGATTCGGATGTGGAATGAGCTCCCAGCCACAGTGTTTCCTTTGAACTATGACATGCGATTGTTCATGAGGTATATAAGAGGTATACGCATTGGTAACTCCCCTGGTGTTGCTGATATTCATCGGCGGCGGTGAAGACTTTCCATCAGGTGGCCCGCGTGCCTGTTTGTCTGTCGTATAACATAAAAAAGCTACCGAATCGAATGTTCCAAACCGATCAGATGGTCTAAGTAGCAAACCATCCAACAGCGAGAAACGCCTAATGAGCACTAAGTTCAGTTTCGTATAGCTTTCTCTCTGTCGGACCCATGCGTGTAAGTAAATATGGCGAAATCATTCGATATTTCCAGCCGGCTACTGAGTATTCAGTCAGGGTAATGCCATTCTATAATGAACTAGTGACCCACCCCGGCTTCGCACGGGTAGTAAGTAACCTTAACAATCGACCTAAACATAAATCACAATGATGTATAACTGTCGGCATACGCCAGATACTGACTTGTAACAGTTATGCAGCGAAGTCTCCGCGGCGGAGTGGTAGTCGGGCGAGTACTTCGGGCAGACCGTGTGCACGACGTGCCGGCAGCGCAGCGCGCCGCCGCCCGTCGCCACCGCCTCGCCCGTACGGCATTCTGGGGACACGAGAATCATAAAATAATAAAAATATTATACAGTCAGAGAGTCACGACGGAGCAGGAGTGTATATTGTGACGTCAGCCCGCTAAGGGAGAGTGTATATAAAATTACTGGATTTGTGGGTGTCAAGAAGTACGCCCGGCAAGTAAGCGTGACACGGGAATAATAAAAATATAATACAGTCAGAGTCACGACGGAGCAGGAGTGTATATAGTGACGTCAGCCCGCTAAGGGAGAGTGTATATGGAATAACTGGATTTGTAGGTGTCAAGAAGTGCGCCCGGCAAGTAAGCGTGCGCATCACCCGTGGTTAGGTCTGACGCAGTCCGTATGATCGAGAGGTAGATAGGACCCTGGGTGGAGGTGGGTTAGGCAGAGAGTGTCAATCGGCTTAAGAGACTCTTCAAAAATTCTCAGAGTTCGTCGCCAACGCCTCGCCGTACGGCATTCTGAGGGCATGGGGATTGATAAAAGCTATGAAAATAAAATCAGTTACAGCCATGTGGTGTCCGGCAGAGTAGAATAGCACCAACCCCTACACTCGTGGGTGTCGTACAAGGCGACTAACGTATTCGAGGCAAATGTCTCCGTAGGCCGGATAATGAGCAGCAACGTTTTCCATTGTCATACTTATAACACTGTGGTCTCCAACGCGTTCCGGCTCTGCCTCCTGGCATTGTCGATCACGGTTCGGTCGTGGTTGGCGTGGGATGGGTTTATCTACGGCCATAGGGCGGTCAGCGTGTCACTGTGTGTTTACTTCCTACTTTCCTACCCCCCTCCTTTTTGACGATTGAAAGAGATATTTAATGTCATAATAAATAAAGAAATTTTGAGTTGGTTGGAGGTAATACTTATGCTTACGACCATTTACCTTATTGTTTGTCTGTTGTTTAATGTTACGTAATGTTTTCCAAAGAGTGCACACAAACGGCACAGTCTTTTCTGACACATTGATCGCGAGGAGTGGAAAAATCCTACTGAGGGATGATATAAACGAAAATATTATCGTGACAACGGTTAAGCCAAGGTCTGTTTTCCTACTTTTCCAGCTACCACGTCGTAAGCGGTTGGCTTCCGTATCGGAATTGCTGCTTATGACTGTCGAGACCTCTTTCCTATCGGCAGGTTTAGGCACCTAATTCTCACGTATCTCTGGGGCTTACGCAACACGCGGTATAAATCGATAGTTTCCGCCTACCCCGATAGGATGCGGGATGACTGTGTATGTATGTGATATGTACTGTGCCATGTGTGAGATAGATGTAATAATTTTTTTTTTTTTTATACTCGTATTAGTTTAAATACTCTTGCTATAGTTTAAGTTTTTTTAAGTATACTAGACATGTCGGGCGCGGTCCGGCTCTGCCTTGCATTGTCGGGTGCTGCCCGGCTCTGTATGGTATTGTCGGGCACGGTCCGGCCCTGGTTGGTGTGGGGCGGGTATGCTCCGGCCAAGGGGCGTCCAACGTGTCAATATGTGATTTTGAGTTTGAATAATAGATGTCATCTCACCGTATCCTCTAGTAATGATCTCCTCCTTCAAGTCCGGGCCGGCCGCTTGCAGGATGCGCTCGCTGACCACGTTGCACTCGGTCAGCGTCGCGTCAGTGGTGTTGCAGATCACGTCCACCTCCAGCGTGGTTATGTCGCCTTGCCTGGAACCGGAGAACAGTAATTTTACATATTAAGACTGACAAGCGGACCATTAGCAAAAATAGGCGTATCGCTAATGGGTTGCCCACCTCTAAAGTCAGTGGCCGATTTGTACGACTCCCGTGAGGCGAAGATGTTGGTGCTATACTACTCTATGGACATCACATACGAGAGTAAGCACACATAATCGACATGGCCTCAGCTCGTGCCGCTTAGTACTCTACAAAGCATACAAATATGTATAGTAACGTAGCGGTATCACAAACGGTTTCGCCAATCATGTCACCTACCTGTCATAGGTAGGTGACATTCTCTTGATTCCTTCGAACTCGGCCAGTAGTCAGCCTAGTATTCTAAGGACACCAAATTACGTGCAATATTTGTCAAACGAAACAATTCCACAGTTTGTCGACCTACAATCTTGGTATCAATAATAAAGAAGCGGTAGAAAGTAATGACGCGGAACAGAGATAGGAACCAATGTCGTCCACTGCCTACTGGGGGACAAACTTCTTTCGCTTCTTCCGCATTCATCAATCTTTTCATGCACGGTCATCGGTACAGTCCTCTTAACCTCATTTTTCAGTAAAATAAGGTAGACCAGTCATCATCAAAGCCCATAACAGTCCACGACAGGACTTAGGGCCTCTCCCACGAAAGGGGAGGTTATTGCCATCATCTCCACGCTTGGCAGGTGGGTTGAAGATCGCAGTGTTATAAATATAACAAGAGAAAACGCTGCTGCCCATTTTCCATCCTACGCAAGCTACAGATCTTTTGCCTCAAAAATATTAGTCGTCTTGTACGACACTCACGAGGGGGTTGATGCTACTCTACTCTGCCGGACACCACATGACCAGGTAGTCTAGTATCTAATAGAAATAGAAGATAATATTGTCCAGTACTGACCATATGGCGAATCGATTGTTGATCGCGTCGCTGTGCGCGAACACTGGGTGTGGATGCGCGGCGGCGCGCGGCGGATACTCGGCCGGCGCCGGCGCCGCGCCCGCGCCCCACCGGCTCACGCCCGCCGGCGCGCGCATCACGCACCGCTCTGAGGGAAACAAAGCTTCGTAAGGCATTGGATTCTTTTTTTATACCACTAAGGTGGCACACAAGCTTGTGGCCTGCCTGATGGTAAGCAGTCACCGCAGCCTATGGACGTTTGCAATACCAGGGGCATCACCCCGTAGAAACTTTTTCACTCCTTTCTTGAAGAACTTCATGTTGTACTCTCCAGGAAAAACCTCTCCAGGTAGTTCATTTCACAAGCTTAGTGTGCGTGTGAGAAAGTTTTTTAAGAACCGCACAGTTCGCGACCAATTTGGCTCCAAGGTAAGGATTTACAGATAAGTGGTATCAGCATCAACATCTTAGCGTCTATCCCGGCTTCTGCCAGGCTCTGCTTTCATACTCATTCTTCTCCACTTCGCGCGGTCTTCGGCATCCTAGCGTCGTAAGCCGTCCTGGAAAGATCCTGACAGTAGGTAAAGACATTGATAAATATTCTTTGTATGAATAGTTACGGATAAGGTAGTCAGCACAATTACAGGCATTTCATCTTAGTCCTCGCAGTTACAACACATCTGCGGGTCTACATTTTTGTAGCCTGCAAATAAAATGCATGCTACCGCGTACCGTCAGGTGTGTTTTCTGCTCGTTCGTCACTGTGTAGAATAAAAAAAATGCACCGGCCACATGTAAGTCTTTACGTTCTACAGGATCTTTGTAAGGCTAGGCAAGTTAAGGTAGATTACTAACCCTAGACAGTGTATACGAATGGCATACGAATAAACTACAGTGCTAAATAAGATATGTAGATATTCAGTATGGCATGGTTAACGGTCAGATTCTATTTTCGGAACAATTACGCCACGACTTACGTTATCTACGAGTATGTGAGGATTATACGAGTTATTGGTTGTTGGGTTATGAGACTCCAGCAAAGTGATATACGGTTTCGTTACGTTGATTACTTACATTACCTCATAGGCAAGCTTAGCGTATGTTGGTTGGTTAGTTACAAACAAACCTAATCTATCGCTTTTTTATTGAGCAAAGTACGTACTATATAAGCCATGGTCCGCAATGACTGCACTACCGGCTACGCTCTGATAGCCTCGAGCTAAGCTTAGCTGGTGCTCGGCCTTCAATCATAGTCGTAATAATTTTATTAACATTAGACCAAGAAATACCTACTAACACTATCAGCCTGTAGTAACTTGAATAAATGAATAAATTTTTATTATATGAATTATCATAGTCTGCATAGCAACCCTTGCTATGCCTATAGCTTTCTTCCAGCTTGACCATCAAGGGTAACTTGGTCATTACCCATTTCAGACCGCGGCAGTAACATATTTAATCTGTTAGATAGACAGATAGATAGATTAATTATTCATATCAAAACCTACTGAACGGATTTTCATGTGGTTCTCACTAATAGAATTAAACTCGGGTCTGAAATACTGAAATACAACTTCCCATCAGGTGACCCGCTTGCCAGTTTGCCTAACGTATGAAAAAAAAACATAGCTATACTTCACTATCACTTTACTAGGTAGGTACATATTATAAAACAAAGTCCCACGCCGCGTCTGTCCGCCCGTTCGCGACAAACTCAAAACCTACTGAACGGATTTTCATGTGGTTCTCACTAATAGACAGTGATTCATGAGGACGGTTTAGGTGTATAATTTGTATGTCTTAATTAAGTGGACATTAATCGCATTTCGTATGCTGTAAGGTGTAACACGGTCAACATATCTATAATTGTCACATCCTTGAAACACCTATGTTGACGAATAAATAAATTGAATTGCTAAACGTTTATCACTAGAGTTGGCTGAAAGAAGGAGTTGTACCTTAGATCCCAAGTAATCAACATTGTCTCCCAGGATTTCTTTATTTAATAGATGAAAATTTATTTAATGAATGTGTAACAACGTTGTTAACAACTGCACACAAACATGGATATTAAGACTTTTGACTAACTTATGTTTTACAACTGTGCTCCGCTCACATTTTTTCCCACGGTCGTTACATTTATACATAGACAAAAACACAACCAAAATTCAGTTTAGGCAGCATGTGAAATAAAAATGGTGTTAAAAAATTGTAAGACGCACATTTATGTTTTTTCTATTGTAGGACAGACATTAGAAAGTAAAATTTCCATATCAGTTGTAAGTAAGCGAGTAAATCAGACCTTGAGCAAGAACCTAGGCTATTTCACGTTATCTGTCACGAAAAAAGGAACGACGGAAAAGCTACGACCATGTCCCTCTTTACGGACAAAGTGACACATACCGCCAAATATTATCACAGCTTCGATACCGAGGATAGCACACGTCTCATTTGCGCCTGTTTACTCCAAGCACCGGAACAGGGAACCAGGTCACATTGATATCATCTGCTTCCACGCTGAAAACTTCCTGACCCTAAAACGGGTTCGTTCGCAGATATCGTGCCCACGATCGATCAACATCTAGGTCGTAATGAGGAGTTTTCCAGTAGGTATTGATAGTTGGTTTCAAAAAGCATCAATAGATGGCGCTACTACAATTTTGGTAATCTTTTTTTAATCTGTATGATGGTGTCAGTGATTTCATGCAACCCAACTAATACTAAACTTAAAAATAAAATGTTTATTAATATAAACATTACTGTTAAAGGTTGAACGAAATGTAAAAAGAAATATTTATAGAAGTTGGCACTATGTTGCATTATTATTACAACCACTAAAATGGTTGAAAACTATTGACAAATACAATATTATCCAATACAACGTACCCAGTGTTTATATCCTGTTTGCTAAGAACCTATTTCAAGCGATTATCAATTACCAAAATTGTCGGGGCGCCATCTAGTGAGTGGTTAGGAATGCTTTAGATACCTATTGGAAAACTCCTCATTGGTCCACATTCAATTTACTGGATTCGGCTCGTTCGTTTCGTGATCCCATAAAAAGTGTTTATGAAAAACTGTTGGCTTCGATGGCGTGGCAAGTTCGAGGTAGGGTTTGTTTGCGTTGTAAAGATGAAGGTGTTATGATTAGGAAAACGTTTTGCTTAGTCTAGTAGGGTAGTAACTTGAAACTACTTAGATATCAATATTTTCATTTTCGTATTTTCTTAATATTAGTAAACTAGTGGCCCCGGCGCGACTTCTTTCACGTGGCGTCCTACCCCTACCCTACCCTTTAAATTACTCTCTCTATTGTTGAAAACCGCATTAAAATCCGTATATAATAACAGTGTGCCGCCTATTTTACCTGTGCTTCTTTAATTGACTAGTCGTCGTCAGAGTTCAAAATCCTAATTCGCATAAAACTACCAATTGTAGAAAAAGCATGTACAGAGCATAGCAAAAACGCAATTAATGAAATTTTGGTTAAATAAAAGAAACGCGGTATATCCTCACCAATACAGTAAGTAAGTCAACCAAATGAAAGTATCCGAGGATACTCGATGCCGAGCGCGTCTCTGCTGCCGATAGCAGATAAATACCAGCTACGATTCACACATTCATTGACAATTTAAATCCGAGACCATAAAGCAAATCACTATATGCATCGATTTCAAGAAAGTGGTAAGTTAATTATACCATGGATCATTAACTCAACTATCACATGCACAGTCACACGCATATCATTCTGTGATGCACTGTTTGCATGCGATTACTGCATAGCCATTACAATGCAGACCCAGATGTCTCAATGGTCAATCACCGGATGAATTCTCATCATGACGTCATTTGAATGCTCGCAATGAAACTGGGGCAAACGTGACGTCATCCATTGCATAGCTCCGTCTCGTGCATTGCACTCAAACGCGACAGAGATACAGCATCCATTGAGAACGGTGGGTGGCGTTGCAAGTTAGTTCGCCAGTTTGGGCGATGGAAGCAGAAATTAAAGTGTAACAATTAAAACGTAAACGATCAGCCGTAAAGTACGTAGTAATGACAGTAATCGACCTAATTACACGAAACGGCATAAAGCCTACCACAATTCAAGGGCACGCGCGAGAAAAGAAAATAAAACCGTCACGATTTTCTTTTGTGGGGCCTGCGTACTTCACCGTTTTGTTTCTGAAGGTCATTTCCATATTTCCCTCCTTATGTAACAACTACGTACGGATTGATACTGAAATGCGTTGCGTAACTTTGCGGTTGCTGTGTGTGAGTAAAGTGGCGTGTGTCTTACCGATGATGGTCATTGTTTGGTTCTGATTGGCGGCACAAACTCGCGAAAACGGTGAGGGAGTGGTGTTTCTTCCGAGCGATACGTCCGCACGGTCTGAAGCGCGGAACGCATGTGACCTCGGATCGAGGGGGGCGGGACACACCCCCATCGGGGGTGCGGGGTGGGCGTGACGTGACGTCACGCGGTCGACAACCCCGCCACAGGCAAGTGGGTCACGAGACCCGATGCGAGCCCTCGGCCGACCTTCCCACGTACAATTATGTAATTTTCATGGCGGAAGGGTAATAACGAGCGCCTCGTAGCTGTCATTATTATCTTAACGTCTGATGGGTTCTATTAAGTGCTGTGCGGCGTTCTTGTCCGCTATGTTGCAAGGATTTCACATTGTTTCACGCGCAGTTGAATCTAGTTAAATATGAGCATCGACATTTACAAACAGAGCTTCAGTCAGATAATCACACACGACTTCCTGGTCCGATCTGGTAGCCTCACCAGGAGAATTGAAGTTTAGAAAGTCTAATACGAATTTGTCAAATTACTTAAGTGGTAATAGATAGGACATATCCTTACGCTGGATATCTCGATTAAGGGCATTTATTTTAGGTGTCATCGGCTGTTGGTGATGACGATAAGTGGAATTATAGCCGTCTAGTGTAGGTAACCTTAGCCAAATATTTTTTTGAAAATATTAGCAAGGGATCCGTGACATTTTTATTAGGAATACATACATTGACGAGAATACATACATTTGATGAGATAAATATTGAATAGTTGCATTTGATTAAAAATACTCTCTACTCTATCCCCATTCTCACGATATGCTAAATGTCATAAAACTTTTAACAACGGTAACGGAATATGATTCAAAGTACTATTACATCAAATATTGATTTCCCAGTAGATACTGCTGAATCCGGGGCCTTGACACAATAAGACAGCTCAATAAAGCCTTTCTTGTAAGAGCAAACCCCGGCCATTCAACACAACGACAGCAAACATAAGAACAATCGAGATGTATTGCAAACTTGCGTTCATTCGTGTAACGCGTGGAGAGTCATTCAACCGAAGGAAACGCGAACTTAACTTGAAATCGTTTCCCGCCTATAAATATATAAGGTGCGAACGCGAGAAAACAGGCAATGATTTGATGATTATTTAAAGTTTGTTAAAGCATGTTCTTGTTGGTTTGTTGAGATACTCACCTAAATTATACTCTTTAAAATGTAGAGGCTAAGATTCAAATACAAAACTTCCCTACTCTAACAAGAAACACAAAGTTCTATAATGAAAATATATTTTTATACCTAACTAAATCCCATCTACGATCAGTCACAGTACTTGTTAAGACTATAATCCAACGAGCCCAAACTCGATAGGTTTATTATGTCGTGGCCATAATGTTGAACCAGAGCCAAGACAAAGCAAATGAGCCCAATGTCGTTTCTCTTGTTTAGTTTAAAAGTTTCTATGGTCACCTTCCGACTCCATAAAACCCTGGACATCATAGAAAGAGAATAAAATGATAATAATTCAATCAGAGTGTTTGGCCACGACACAACAAACGATCCCAAACTCTATGGGTTTATCTTGTTAACTTTAGGAGTTTCTATGGCCACTTTCCGACTCCATCATCAGACCAGCTCCATAGTACTATATTAATGCATCATCTAAATTACTTAGGTATACCAAATTCCCACCATAAGAAGTGGGTAAAATTAGGGTTGCAAGATTTGACCCGAATATTCACATATAGGTAGAGCTCGTCTAATCTAAAATGACGCGCCCCACTATCGCATTAACGCACACAAGCAAGTTTAAAATATGGACGCAATACATATACAAATGCCGTTGTAATTGGTCATTCAGTTGCCGGTGAGACACCAACGTAGGAGCTCGCGTCGTTCGATTGGAGCAGTCGACGCTCCCGCACAGATGAAGTGTCGTTATTAATATTTGCACTCACACATCGAAATCAACTAACTAAGTAGTGGGGCGCGTCATTTTAGACTAGACGAGCTCTACAAACAAACATTGCAAGATAAATAAAAGCTTGTATAAATAACAGCTGAAACTAACTGTACATAAGACTTTCTTTAAAACTGTTTACGAAATAAACTCGCCTATTTTATGAATTACATTGGGTACCGACGACGAAAACCGAAAACCAAACGCACAATGACACAAAGAGACAACGAAGGAAAACTCCAAGACTGACAAAGTTGGACCTTGGGACGTTGCAACTTATTCAAAGTGGCACAAAAGCATTCCAGGCCGACGACGGCGACACAGAAGCCTTGGGGCAACTTTCACCCGGAGTCCGGGCCCGGGAGACCCGACAATACGTACCCCGAGTTTTCCTATTTAACTTTCCGATTCCCTTCCGAGTTGTTAACGTGTTTTGTGTTTTCTGTTTCATAACGCCCGGAATGTAACTGCCGACTCGTGTCTCGAACGAAACGATGCGGGCCAGGCTTGTAGGTACTTGTAATAGAATATGTGTAAACTTTTCAAGACCAAACATGAGTAGCAGTATCGGTGTCATTTGCATAAATTGTTAGTATGGATCTCATGACGCGCCTGACATTATGTATGTAGTAGGTATCCTGAATATTATCGAGAACAGAGTGAAAACGTCATTAGTAAGTACTGGCCCGGAAAACAAACTGCGTCGAAGATCTAACAAACACATGACCTTCTTTATGTTCTCATAAATGAGTACCCATTGCAAGAAAAACAATCAACGTACAACACACATAGGGGCATTATACTTAGTTAATGATCACGGGTAGTCTCATAAGGGCGTACAAAAACAAGGGACGAATCTTCACACGGAAAACAATTCGGAGCTGGTGACCCAGATACCCTACAGAACAAATTGGGAGCGAACAAACGAACATGGTTGCCTGAACAATAGGTACATTATTTGAGTAGGAAATTCTGAAACAAAGTCACAATAAATTGCTTCAAAACATGTGCCTAACAAAATAACAAAGAAAGATAATTTTATTTTACACGCTTTTATTTAGTTCCACGTTACCCCATGACTGTTCGTAATAAAATCTTGCAAGTTAAATTTGGCCAATTTCCTGGTTTCCGATTAAATTGAAATTTTACACACTCATTTATTTATTTACCATGAATTTACAGCGTTACAGTACTTACAAATTAATTACTAATACACTGCAAATATCAATAAATATACAAAACTTAAAAACATCATTAAATTAAAACAAAATTAAAACAAAATTAAATACATAATCAAATTAAAGAATTAAGATACACTCACTCATCCATCAACTCACTAAACCTCAGACATGCATTTCGCGCTTCCATACATCGACTCACAAATATGTCACACTCTGGTGCTGATGCCTGAAAAGCGTTAAGCATGTCTATGTAAGTTCGATGACAATGCGATGTTATGATATAATTGAGCTGATCTGATTATGAGACGGAAGGCGGCCATAGGAACTCCTAAACGACCCATGGTAAACCCGTCGAGTTTGGGCTCGTTTTATTAATAAATACTCTGACTGATCATAGAGAACGCGCGATAAAAGCTTACTATGAAAAAATATTTTTCATTTGAACTTGTTTATTTTCGGAGCGACATAAAATATTAAAGAGGAATAAATGATTAATGATCGGAATGATACACAAACCGGGTAAGTATTTCACACCAATTATATGGTTGTCAGTTCATAGACTTAATGATTTTAAGCAACGCAGGCAATACAAACTACTAAGTCTGTCTAGGGATGTTGTACAAACTGAACATTTTGTGATAGTTTATATGTACGGATTTATTAATCAGGGTAGGTTTCATTAGGGACTATGAGGTGCGAAGTGCTACCACTTTAGGAAAAAAATCAGTTCTTGCTAACCACAACAATTAGGTATTAATAATCTACTCAAATCACTGTCTAAAAATAGCAATCCAACCAAAAACATTTCACGTAAAATTGGGTTGAAGTTCATAATGGTTTTACTGTTAAAAAACTTTTTTTTATACCGCCAAGGTGGCAAATAAGCTTACGGCCTGCCTGATGGTAAGCAGCCACATCTAATGAAGAGCCAAGCCCCTATCTCTACAAAGCCTAACTTGAAGCCTAAAGCCTAACATGCACGTTTCATTCCGATGTTTACCTCACCGTAAGAGCATCGGTTAGTGTTCAACTAATGTACAAACTCAGAAAAGAGTCATTGGTACATAGCTGCAGTGTGATTCGAACTCGGTATCTCTCGCTTACGAGTCGGATACCCTAACCACTCAGCCACCGACGCTCCTGTAAATCTCCGGACACCTAACTTGTCCTAACGATTTGTCTTCGCCATCATACTATAGGGTTCTATTCAAAGTATACACAGATAATACAGACCTGTCTATCAATTCTACTGAACTGTCATGAACTGTCTGTCTAGGGATGATGCACTCGCTCAAACAAACAGTCACGAAGGATGAGACAAAGCTACAATAAGTGTTGGATTCAGATAAAAGACGGCGTCAAACAATGGCGCCCAGTGCAGACAAACACTGATGTTTACGTAATCTCATTTCCCCTCATTAGCTAAACATTTCAGAGCCGAGGAAAGACCAACTGAGTAAATTGAGCTCAACATTGACGTGGGAGAATCTTGACATATTCTATGGCATCGAACCGTAAACCGACGATAAGGCAGTCGTAAAACCATATAACAATTTCGTATGCATATTGCTTTACAGCTCTCGGAAAACTCTAAACAAATCGATTTCAAATATTATGTCAGTTATGCGAGCATTTTAATTAAAACCGAAACAGGTTAATTTATCACAATGAATATCTCAAAGTCTAAAAAATCACACAATTAAAGAAATCTTGTACTTAATGATGTATGAATAATAAGTTATCAAATGAAAAATATTTTTTTCATAACAATATTTTATTGCGCGGTATAGTAGGTAGGTGCTCATCAAGGTTGTTGTAAACAAAGCCCAAACGCGATCATGTTGCGTTCAGTAGTTCCTAAGGCCTCCTTCCGTCATCATCAGACCTTAAATATCACCTAGACATTAAGACCATTCGAAAGATCCTAAACACGATAGGGTTTTCTTCTTGCGTTTGGTGTTCTTATGGCCACCTTCCATCATCATTATAAGACCTTGAATATTACCTAGGTAAGGGTATAGTGCTTATCAAGACCATTCCAAAGAGCTGAAACACGGTGGTGTTGTCTTATTGCGTTTATTAGTTCCTATGACCACCTTCCGACTCAATCATCAGTCCAGCTCCATGGTACCATAATAATGCATTATCATTCAAATTACATTCGCTTAATATCCGAACATAATATTGCATACAAACATTTCAAGATAAATCAGTTTGTAAAAAGGTAAGCAATTGGATTTAGGGTGAAATTGCTTTGTTTAGGGTAAAATTGTGAATGATTCTTAGAAACATTTAGGACGAAGTTAAAGCTACATATTTTTTAGCTAATATTTGACAAGACAAACGAAGATGTGTAGGTAGATATTGTGTAAGCGCCTAGACACAATTGCCTGTTTGTGACAAATCTTTAATAGCCGCTGCGCGCTATTAGAGATTAGCCAGATTAGAGCTCACAAAAACAAGAGATTATTTCAAGTACTGTGAGATTATCACTGTAGGTTGGTGTGTATACGTGGACGACTGCAAAGATGCCATTGTAAGTACGCATGCAGCGTTGCTCGTTACAACAGAATCGTTTGTAACCGCAGTGCCGTTAGGCCGCTCAATACCGCTTCATTATTCATGCGACACCGGCGCCATGATACTCAAATGGAGTACTGGTGAATTAACCGGGAAATAGCGGATCCGTTTCCTGGTTACACCTATTTTATATTTTAACCTAAAAATCTGTGTATAAATTTATTCCCTACCCGCTCCTTTATCAGATCTCTAACTAACAACAACTCGAAAACAAAGAAATCCTATAACGAAAAATACTTAGGTAGGTACCAATTGATTCTCGTTATATTGGAATCCTCCTCGTCCTACCAGTACCTATTAAATAGAAACTTGACTTTTTTTTCGTTTATTTTTAGACTGAAAGTCTGTATTTTACGTACCCAGACCCACGCTTATTTTAACTATCTTGCTGAAGCAGTTCACGGTATTTTTCAAGACTTGTAAACAATACGAGGAAAAGAGCTTGTGTTACAAAAATATCTCATTTCGCAAACACAAGAAATGGCAATGCAAAACATCATAGCTATGATGAGATAATTATTCCTAGCATTCGTTTATGTTTGTTGATTCAATTGCGCAAACATGTCGATAAAACAATGATCCGTAAAACATAATTATGCAGATAAACAAAGCAACTCTCAAGGAGATGCCGCGACTATAAATAAAATACCAAAACATTATAGTTACTCGAAACGACTGCCACACGGAAATCCTTACTGTAAAGAATAACTACGACTCATAAAACATAATAAGAAAGAAAACAATGTTATTAATACTGAGAGAAGTAACGCTATGAAAGAATCACCCCCATATTAAAAGCAAAATTTGATTGAATATGTACTAACCGTGAAACAAATCCGACATAAACTGCGAAAAAATCAATTTACCACCCGAAATCACACTTTTCCATCGAGCACACTTCAAACAAAATGACCGAATGGCTCCGAGACACTAAACGTCAAAACGAGCAGAGTTGGCGCTACATAAAGTCTTAAATGTTGTAATAAAATCTGCCGAAAACGGTAACACACAGTCAATAACCTGGAGACACGTTTTTCAGAACGATTATTATATATTTATAGGGGTGCCACGATTTCAGATTACTTTGTCAGATTGTGGAAAAATTATCATACTAAATTTATTTTACTGGCAATAATAAACTATATAAAGAAAATATAATTTGACGCTATTGAGTAGTCTATAACCTTAACAAGCCGCTTTCGTTATTGTGCACCATTTAAAATTAGTCGGTTTATACTGTCTAATTTTGGTGCCAATGTCTACTACTCAAAAGTTGAAATATTTGACAAGAATCATAATTCCATGATGGATGCGCTAGGACTTTTCCGAAACGTAATTATTCTAATTTCACAATCGGGACATTTTTCCGTCATGTTGCTTCTTATCCATGTCCCATTGTTGGCAACATACGAATTCTGTCACAGAATAGTTACATCCTTCCGGTGTTGATACATAAAACGCAGAACTAGCGCCACAATTGACAGGTCACCTCTGTCGCAGTCAAGCTTTACTTATAACACGATTTCACCAAAAATTACAATGGGCGTACCCTAAATGGTTAATACTGTGCCCAAAAAATACTGTTTCTTTTACATTAACACCATAGTAGGTATTTAAGTAAATTACCATTATTTAATGCAAGGTAGCGCGGCGACACGCGAATATTGTGTGGATTCAAAACTCCGGATTTAAAAAATAATGTTTAATGGTTCCGACAAAATTCAGTTTCATTAAATAATCATTGTTATTTTGCTGTAACATTGACGCAAAGATTGGCGACATGGTAATTTTTACGAAACCGGCAAAGTTACTCGGCATGACCCAACTCTGTATATCTAACCACGATCAAAACTGCATGATTTAGAACGTCGAATGTCAGATACAGAGCGTGTATCTAAACACGCGCATTTTTTTGTTCGGAGATATCTACAAATATATATAAAATACATACTGTCATTTATACGCATAAATTATTTGACTATACCATATAATAATCATCTTGGAATTAATGTCCCGGCCCGGGATCCGCCTTGACCATAATCCAGGATTTGGCAGATCAGGTAATTACAGTGGACCGACTGCCATCTGACCTCGGTGACTCTGCTACCAAGGGAACCTGACCAGATTGGATCATGGTTACACATTTAGTCGCCTGAATGTACGATTTCATCACGATGTTTTCCCTCACCGTAAGAGCATCGGTTAGTGTGCAACTAATGTACACAACTCAGAAAAGAGTCATTGGTACATGGCCGCAGCGGGATTCTAACCCGAAAAATTATGGTATTACACTATACAATAATGAATGTATTCTATGACACTCGGGAAAATACTAGCTTTCTACTGGTAGAAGAGTGATGAGGCAGCATTTGGATTTCGGAAGCGCAGTACCGATCGATGTAGATTTCGGGGGATTAAGCCTTTGTTTAGTACCTATTGGACGTTTCATGGTAGTTTATAATACATTTTCTTGATGTTTATATTTTTTTAGTATGAAGGTTGAAAACACAATATTCGTCAGCCTTTCGATGGGGACCCTTAGATTGGTTGAACAGTCTCTCGGGAGCCGATTGACACCTCATAGTACTAATTATTTGTTATTAGTTAGTTTTTATACCACTAATATGACAGAAAGTGTTAGAATGGTAGAAAGTGATCACTGCCGTCCATATACAAATAACACCGGGGGAGTTGCGAATGCGTTGCCGGCTTTTGAGGTAGGTGTAGGATCGTTTCTTGAAGATTTAATAAGTAGGTAGTTGTTAATACGTATTACCTGACAGATCGCTAATAGACCTTTTGCTAATAGATCGCCCTCTCACGAACTTCACTCGAATAAGTGCTAGAGGCGTATGCTAAATAACGTGACGGTAGTATCACTGGAACTAGTTACAACATCACGTCATAACATTACACACGTACATAAGGACCGTGGGGGGGCGTCAGTGTGTTTTCATCAGTAGTTATCCAATCGGCGGCACGTTAGGACAATATGAATGTGGCCTAAAATGTACTAACATGCCGCCGATGATGGTGGCATTATTTATCACCCATCTCATAATAATAATTCATAATGTTGTAAACACAGGAATAATATAACATTGTTGAAAATATATTAATTTTGTATCACCATGTTTAGCCTTATTATAGGCATACAAATAATAAATTGGATTTTATAACATAATGTCAAATTAAGTATGATAATAATTATTAATAGCAATGTCAAAGCAGATTTAATTACATAGTCAAGGTATAAATGTTAAAATATTAATAATTAGATTAATTAATACGTCAATAAATTAATTAATTCCAATTAAATAGTACAATCCGATTGAAATTAATTTAAGGAATAATAACATTTATTTACAAGTAATTGTTTTAAATTGCATTTAAATTGATTCAGTGATTCACATTCTCTTATATTCTTTGGAACTTAATTTTAATTCGGTGCCATAGTAAACACGCTCTTGTGGGCAAATGAAGTTTTACTTGATACCACATCTACGGCTACTCTGGATAAATGTAAACAAATTGATGTTTGATTTTACGAAAACAGCTACCTGATATATATAAATGAAAGGCATGGTTAGTATGCTTAATCTAATAAAATGTGGTCTACAAGAATCTATTTTTTTTTATGTTATACGGCAGAAAAACAGGCAAGCGGGCCACCTGATGGAAAGTGGTCACCGCCGCCTATGGACATCAGCAACACCAGGGGAGTCACAAATGCGTTGCCCGCCTCTGAAGAGACCTCTAATACACCTCTTGAACGATCCCATGTCATAGTCCAAAGGAAACACTTTGGAAGGAGTTCTTCCACATCCAAATCGTACGAGCGAGAAACGTTCTTTCGAACCTTTGCGTGGTGGCCAACAGAGGGTCAACGTAGTGAGGATGAGTACCCAGAGAATTGTGGCACAATTCTAGCACTGGACGAATAAACTATCATTGTTCTCTAGCACTTCATTCGTGTGAAGTTCCAGAGAGGCCGTTCTATTAGCAAAAAAAATGGCTTGCATAACAAAAATATCCCTAAGGCGCGACGTTCGAAATCAACAGCCTGAGACGAGGCGGAAGAACAAAACATTTGTATAGATAGGCTATGCCGTGACTAATGCTGAGAAAAAACGAAGGTCAATGACTCCGATGTTTCATCCACCGGCAGTACAATTAAAGGGAGAACAAAGTATCAAAAGGATATGACTAAAACGACATTGCCTCATTACATTACAAAGATAAGACAACTGTAAAATGACAAATTCTTGAACAACAACCAAATGCAACAACAACAAGTTGGACAAGTTTACAATAAGTTAAAAGAGGACATAACTATTTTGATGGTAAAGTATATCACTAACAGCAACTGTAAATATTATTGATTTTACATAAAAAGTTACATTTCGAGGTCGATATGTCGACAAAAGGTGTAAAAAATATGAACATGACTCCCGATTTCTAAGGAACAAAATTCTCGTAGTAAAACCTTGGTAGTATTTGTAGAACTTTTCCACAAATATCACGCGTGATATTTTTAATGTTTAATGTAATAATGTCCTAATTAGATCAACTCTACCGTCATTACTTGGTTTCAGAATACTGAATGGTAAACTTGTAATAGGTATGAAATAGAGAATAAAGTGGGGTGAGGTGGAGAGAATAGGTAGAATGTACGGCCGACCTGATTTTGGATCTGTTCACGCCAGAGATATTTATACGTGGCCAGTGCAGACGAAGCCCGCCCGCTAACTCCTCACCAGTTTAATGAAAATGTTGGAGTGGTAGTGCGACGTTACATTGGACCGAGTGCGTAACGACATTAACTGTGGCAGCCTTGACATTGAAAAGGCTCGTCTGCGCTGGTTTAGGACGTGCTGCCTAGGCCACAGGGATATGTGAGAAATATATGCTTAATGTGTGCTTCCCGTATAAGGAAAGAGCCCCGCGTGAGACCAAGAAGCGACGGATTGATTAAAGTCTATACCAATATACCAGAGTCGGAGAGCCAAAGGCTTACAGCGTGGGGATGCTAAACACCGAGCGAAGTGGAGGAGGAAAAGTAAGAAATTTGATTGACCGCCAGGATGGTGAAGGATTGACACACTAAAATTACTGTACCACTGCACTGTACCTTTACCTGTGAAATACGAGTATAAAGTTGGTGAAACGAGTATAATGTCATTTATGACATGTGTTTACACAATAACCTCAAACTTATGAGTTATGGTGCCTCCTTTGACTCTGGGATTAAAAAGGGACTACGTAACTGAATACCTTTATATAATAAGACCATGCTAAGTCCGAATAGCATATTAAAAAAGAAAACTCGGTATGGCAACTTATGATAAGTTTTTTATCCATCAAAGAACGTCATTCATAAAAGTCATAACAAACGAATTGATTTCTGTAGCACTGTTAATTTTTGAAAGTTAAGTAAATGATTACTAAATAATGGGCAAAACTATTATTATGGAAGTGCCGAAGATAATTTTCATCATGATTAATAATTTAAAGAAAAGTTCAAGCTAATCGTGACCAAATAATTGAATGTTTACAAGAAGGACTGACAAGGACAGATTATCCCCAGATTATAGTCATATCCACACTATATAATTTGTACTACTGTCAGTTGATTCGGACTTACCGTGGTCCTATTCTTACTATATGGTTAAAACGGAAAACCATATACCTTAACCAGGATATACACTCCTTTATAATATACTTTGTATGTACCACTGTAGGCAGTCCAGGTCAATCGCCTTTCATTCCAGTCCATTAATCACGCGCATTGGTGCCTTTGCCATAGGTATGTGATGTGACAAATTGATAACGGTTCCGCCCCCTTGTATTGTTTAACTGTTTGCATGTTTAGCTTCACCTCTTGTTAAATTTAATACATTAATTCCCAGGTAAACTACGTGAACACGTGTACAAATTGGGGAAATGCTTTTTCCCAGTACTGAATACTTAGGTAAGTCATATTTATCTTCAGCAGACATCGATGATGGCAAATGGAAAACAACCACTTTAGTGTCTTCTCTTATCATATCTAGAATTTAAATATTATACCTACTTACATTGATTTTCTGAGAACACTAAATGTAAATAAAAATTATAAACTGCAAATATGGAATATCTAATTGAGCAATTGAGCATGAACTAACTGTTTTATCAGTTATCTAATCTGTGATATCTGTGAAAGTCTGCTTGTCTGACTTTAGGATGTGCAAGTAATAAAGTTGTTTCTAGCGGGTCCATGACCGATTTTAAAATTTGTAATTTAAGATAGGTAATGGCTATGTTATGGCTTATTCTTATACCCTAAACTTAGAATCAGTAAAATGGCATTGCAGTACGTCAAGTCAAGTATAAGTTAGCGTCGAACAGCGGTGCCTCTGCTTTTCACCCGATTCCGAGAGAAGGATGGTATGTTTTTTCGAGTGTACAGCCCAGCCCAGTCTTGGTCGCGCGAGTGATACTGGTTACATTAAAATTAAAAAAAAACCAAAATGGCGGATTTTAGTTAAACTTTTGAAAATATTTTTTCTCTTAAACTAATTGATTGGGGTATCAAAATAAAGGATTTCAAAAATATATACAACTTAAGGAGATATAAGATTTTTTGCTTTTGCAGTCAAGGTTATTTGTTTTTGTCCTACTCAGATTTTTTACTGGCAAAAATTAGTTCGATTTTTAGCCTCGAATAAAACTCATACTTAAAGTGCTGTGAGACTGCTTTTGTCACTTTCCTTGAAATTGTTTCGACTTACTTGACACGAATTGAAAATTTAGCTCCTATCTACAGCTTACTTGTAACTAACACGTTCGAAACAGGTCATTAATTTTACCCATACCTTATTTTAAAGTGTAAGTAAAACATTGTTTTTAAAGACAACCCGAAAGGGACAAACGAAGAATTGCTGTAAATTCCAAGGCGCAGGGTCTTTTCGATGGCATCGCGTGTATTGAAAATGAAATACACCAATTGCATGCAACTGGCCGATTGAGGTCGGGAAAGTCAAGGGTTACCATCGATTTTTCTCAGTCTGAACGATATTTAAATGGCAAAGTAGTTTTTATATTATGTCAAATGAAGTCTGAAGAAGGAGCGTCGGTGGCGAAGTGGTTAAGGTATCCGACTCGTAAGCAAAAGGTACCGGGTTAGAACGCGCGCAGTTCGGATCTCTGTAAACTACACCGTACTACAACTACAATAGGATCCCGATCCTATTGTTTCCGTATTCCGATATCAAAAGTACCCTATGAAAGTCGGAAATAGTGTATCTTTCAGTCAGTGGAAGAATTGGTTTCGGAGGATTACCTCTAACATCCAAACTTACAAACACACAAACTTTTCTTCTTTATTATAATAGGATAGGCTAGACTTTTCCCAGCAAGTTCGTTCGTGTGGTCCAACATTTCTGTTTCCCCTACATTACCCATAAAAAGCTAAGAGACTATGTGGTTAAGTTTTAATTTAAACTGAACATATCGACATCTCGGTATAACGATGACGTAGGCGGTCAATGCATTTGCAATGGAATACAAAATTAGCAATGTGGGAGCCAATTAGGTATCTCGCTTTCCAAACCCGTATAATCGGCTCTGAACTGGTCCTTCGGCTCGGGGAACCGGTTTAGATACAGCAAGTTATTTTAGTCTATAAGGTAAGTTAGAGCTTGTCCCATAAAATGAAGTGCATAGGGATAGGGAATACATAAGTATATGCTGCTATAGAAGTGCTTAATTTTCGAGCGTATTTATGTTCGATATTTGGTGGGTATACTATAACCTACAGCATAATAAATGCGTAAGCCATAGACTACCAATTTATCTCGAAACTGAAAGTTGTTCCGAGACGGGACGATGGCGTTATACGCGGGGGAAGCCGTGGGCGGAAGATAGTTTGCACCTTTCTAATCTTACAATTAAGTAGTAATAGGTCTGAAACTATCAAATTAATCCAAAAAAATAGTTCCGAGAGACATCGTCATCGGCTAAATTCGTAAATATTTGGAAAAAAACAGCTGCGGCTCGTCGTCAGGAAAAGACGACACGATTTATTAAAAACTTCAGGATTTATAATGGAAACATAAGCATCTACCCACACATTTCATCACCACTATAATCTTAAGCCCACCGATGCTCTTCTAATACTAAAGTAAACAATTAAGTCACGGTTTTGAACACCAGAAAAAAGTTCCACGCAAATGATAAAAGCAAATGTGACTCATTTGACACCAATTACCACAATAGAGCTAAATGAAGTAACGTCAAACAGGAATGTCAAACTAGTACCGCACATTACGTTTCGGCAGGAGTCGATCAACCGTCAATTGCAGTTGATTTTAATCCTTACGCAGAATAAAATAAAGTCGCTTTTGGGTATGGGGGACGTGGTCGGACGTCCGACCAAGGTCGGCTCGCCCGCTCATCCGAATTAATCTAAAAACGACTTTATTTTGTGTTTCGTAAGGATTAGTATCGACTGTAAGTGACGGTTGGTCGGCTCCAGCCAAATCAGAGCGTCTGTTACTAGTATCAGTGTTTTATGCTATTACTCGTATTCTATTCTATGAGCAGAATAGGTCGTTAAGTTGCAAATGTATTACCTGCTTCGCTAATGGAGCAACCTTGGATAGTTCTCCAAGTATTGACAGAAAAGTACGAGTTACAATATTATGTAAATCAGAACGAGCATTGCTGCATGGTTTTAAGGAAACTTGTAAACCTTTAACTAGATTTATTATAAACGTAAAACCGTCCATTGCCGGACCTTCCTCCTTGACTAGATGATATGAGGTTCACTATAATACCAAGCTTGTTAGGCGAAAATTTACGTTTACTCGACTGATGTCAGAAAATCCTCGATAAATTCTACAAATAATTCCTAAACTGCTGAAATAGGCCATTATTTGACAAAACCTCAAAAAAGTCAGTCCATCCTATCGGGACATACAGATACACTCTTCATACAATACCGCTCTTCGCGTCGGGGCCTTAAGGGCCGAGACAATTTGCCACAACCTAATCACCATCAATGTAAAAGGAGCTATTAGAAAAGGAACATTGCTATGCGCGTTAATACAGACGCTAGCTCATCTTATACAGGTTTTGTGTAGGTAGTTGATGTGCTACCTTCTGAATCACACCCGTGCATGAGTAGAAGGTACAAAGCTAATAAAAACCATATAAAACCGAAACGTAAACATTATCCCAAGGACAAATAAACATAACAATACCTATTACGAGACAATTAAATTTTCAAACAATAATGGAAAAAACAACGTGATGGCATCATCACCAGTGACGGGCATCATCATCAGTGACGTAAATCAAAGGTGGGCGCATAATTTGTTTTGGTCCCATGAATTTGTTAGCCTATTTAAAAGAACAAGTATCTACGATATCTATTAAAACTGGGTTTTCTTCATGGCTTCGTTCGTGTTTAATCCATATGCATTACAAAAATTTACGTTTTATTATAAAAATTGACGATATATTTTATAGTTTTATATAATTAATATAATATAAGGCTGTAAAATGAGACAATAAATAAATGTAAATCTATAAATCCATTCATTATTTTTTGCGTGACTGACGGACAAAATAACTACAAACTCATGCGCAGGTTTAATCCAAAAAGCATAAGATTGAAACATAGTTATTTTTAATATATCCCAAATTAATATGCCTAAACGCTGACATCGCTACGGCTATAATATAAACTACCTATAAAGCCATACTTATTTTGTTTTAAAATCATAGGCAGACAGCGTCTACGTCCTACGTATAACTCAAAGTGAACGGCTATGACAAAATCCTTGAAAGTTTGCTTCCATCGCAACGTTTGATACGAGAGGATATCATACGCATTTACCTACCTATTGACGTTTTCTAAGATGGACGGTAACACGCTAACAGTACAAAGGTCATTTTATAGATGGACCTATTCTAATATTAGACAGTGGAATGTTTGTATGTTTCTTAGATTTGATGTTGGGCGTAATCTCTGGAAAAAAAGCGGCGGGTTAAAAGTTGCAACACTACTTTTATTGATTTCTATGGTGGCAATAATTAAACAAATTTTCAAATTTCTCTAACAGGAAGCTACCTATTTTTACGTACTTTGTACATAGGGCCCTTTTGATCGAAAAATAATGGGATCCCGCGGGTTCGTTGAATGTTCACAGAGCACGGATGAAGCGACAGGTTTGGAAATAAATCGTCTATGAGTCTGTGACCCAATGAATTAATATTGAAAAAACATAAATAGTGAAAAAATAGCTGCACAGTACCATAACTATAGTAACATAATGAATGCACAATTACCCTTCACTCAACAATACTCTTGATTATTCACACACGACACGACTCAATAGGTTTTCCTCAAGTGGGTAGGTACTTCATTTTCTGGTATGAGTTATTACGGTATGTATGACCAATATGGTATTTCGTGTTAGGTACGAATTAAAACGACAAATAATGTCTGAGAGTCAATCTAGGTGTCAATTTTGAATGCGAATGTACGTATTTACGTTTTGTTTCACTTCAATAATTTGAAGTGAGTTGCAACGCTTTACATACCAAGATTTAACCTGACTAAACACTAGCTAAAGAAAGCATTTATTTCAGCAAATAATAAAAACTGGTCAAGTATGTGTCTGACTCCTAAACCAAGGTTTCGGATTCATCACAATTCAACGATTAAAATGTTGCTCTGAATAATATATTGTTCTTTACCTAAGAATTACTCGTCTTAATATTATCTTAAATGATACAATTTGCTTGTAGGTGACACAGGCAGGTTCTTGTTATCTTGCATGAAACAATCACCACTGCTCCTGAGACTCGACATAGGCAGACAAAATCTCGACTTATAGCCTTACCGTGCTGTCACATTTACAGTTGTAGCGTGGGATAGGGAAGGGTAGCTTAACAAAGCTTTGTTCCACGCCTTATGATGGCCAGGCCACATTGCGACATGGACTTGCGCAGGTAATATGCTAAATACTACGCATAAGGCCTGCTAATAGGTTGCATTTACTTGCTAATACACAGTTGAGCTTCTCTGTTACGTATTAGGCGCGTACGAGGTATCATATGTGGTAGAGCTCGTCTAATCTAAAATGACGCGCCTCACTATCGCATTAACGCACACAAGCAAGTTTAAAATATGGACGCAATGCATATACAAATGCCGTTGTAATTGGTCATTCAGTTGCCGGTGAGACACCAACGTAGGAGCTCGAATCGTTCGATTGGAGCAGTCGACGCTCTCACACAGATGAAGTGTCGTTATTAATATTGGCACTCACACATCGAAATCAACTAACTAAGTAGTGGGGCGCGTCATTTTAGACTAGACGAGGTCTACCTACGTATTGTGAATGAATGAAATGAAATACCATAAATGACCAGCTAGACTTATAAGAAATATGGAAATGGCGCCGAATGGATTTAGGGGATTATCAAAGTTTGGTAGTTAACTTAAAATCTAGGCTATGTTTCATCTAATTCGGTTGGATAGAACCAGAGATAAAGCTTGAGCTCTCCGTAGTACTAGCTCTCATACATTAGAGGGGTCATTTAAAATGGTCCCTCAGGAAAAAGATAAACTGCTCTAAAAACGATTTCTACGCAGAGTAAGTCGCGGGGAAAAAGCTAGTAGGTACTTAATAAATATTTTTACTCTTTCCAGCGACCAGCGTAAATCAACCGGACACTGCGCCCGCGCGGGGCTTCCGCGGCCGTGACGGAAGCCCCCCAACTGCTTGTGACCGCGGCCGTGGCGTCACGCGTAATGCCTTTACCTGAGCCTGATGATCTTTTAGTAGATGTACAAGTTACATTAACGTTACTTATATTAACGTTATTAACGTTAATTAATATTAACGTTAATTATAAGTTACTTCATCGGTACATATTTAGTACCGATGAAGTCCTATCACTAACATAATGATAGTGGTATGTGGTCCGTGATGAGCAATCTTAGTTGGACCACACTAAGGTGCGTGCGAGCATACTACGAACGAAGGAAAGTTTTAGCAAGCATTTAGTTTGTAATTGTGCGAAATCGAAGAGGATCAACAGTCGATAGCGTTCTTAACAAGTAGGCAGGTAAAGGAAATCAAAATTAAAATTAAAATTGTTATAAAATTAAAGCAACGCAACGCCTCTGCAATCATCATCTCAGCTCTTCCAAATCCTCACTCTACCTAAGTAGACACGATACAAGGGCGAATGTTTATCAGCCACGCATAAATTCTTAACAGTCTGTTATTGGTTCTGGGCACGGCCAAATACTAATACGTACGTACGTTAATCAATTGTAAATCATCAATAAAACATCGTCATCCTTATCTGTAGTGAGTTGGAGCCGGCCATGGAAACAGTTAGAATCGATGATTAACATTGACAAGCGTTTCAAAAACTGAACGTTAGTACCTTGAACCGAATATTACTATGCCTGTAAAGGCACACAACTTATGTAAATAAGTTGTGGACAACGGCAATTTAGACGACAATGAGCTAGGTTTTAATTAGTGACAAACGAGCAGACAGCCCACCTGATGGAAAGTAGTGACGCCTATGACGCGTTCAAATACTTAGGTACGTTTCCTTCCTCACGTTCACACTATGATAGAAATGCGAGTCATTGTTGCAAAACTTTACACCGGTTTTCCTTCCTACAACCAAATCGATACAACATAAACACTCTCAATGCAAGTCTTCTTGAAAGAAAAGTAATGGATAAGACGGATGGTGTCGTTCGTCCATCGGTAGTTAAAAGCTAGATTGAGCAACGAGCGATTTAGTTAATATCTACGTCGCTCGTGTGAAGATAAGACTCAACAACTACAGAGCATTTTTAGAGAAGTTGTAAACAAAAACAGACATAAAAAAAACATCTTGGCGTTAATGTCCCGGTTGTGCTCTCGCACACGAGGGCCCGGGGTCCGCCTTGACCATGATCCAGGATTTAGCAGGTTAGGTAATTACAGTGGAGCGACTGCCATCTGACCTCGGTGACCCTGCTACCAGGGGAACCTGACCAGATTGGATCATGATTACACATCCAGTCGCCTGAATGTGCAGGTTTCATCACGATGTTTTTCCTCACCGTAAGAGCATCGGATAGTATTCAACTAATGTACATAACTCAGAAACAATCATTGGTACATGGCCGAAGCGGAATTTGAACCCGGGACCTCTGGCTTACGAGTCGGATACTCTAACCACTCGGCCACCGATGCTCTGAATATATCATAATTATCGGATAATTACCCGATAAATATCCGTTTATTATCAGTAAAAATAATTATTTATAAACAAAAACAGACATTATGCTTTCCAAATCACGATACTGAGCAACATAATAAACGAATTCAGTAACATTGCTTTTTTAGCAAAATACTCGCATTTGAGTCAGTATCGGGTTGAGTGCACAGTCCAACACAGAGGCTCACACAGGCCCATGGCCTGGATACACTTTGCACCGTTACATGGCTGGTTGGCTGGTCGTTCTGTACGTAGTGTTGGTGTCGGTAGCTAACAATGCATTGCATTCGATTGCTATTCCTATTTTGGGTTCAATTATAAAGTAAAAATAGAAGCAGATAAGTAGTTTATCAGTTAACTAACACCCATACCACAAGCTTTGCTTACTTTGGGGCTAGTGAATTTGTCCAAGCATATTTATTTATTTCAAGATATAGTATAGATAGTTACAGTTGTTGTATTGGCTATCGAGTATCACCGTTATATTTACGGGACGTATAATCGACAGACATGCTGTAGGCAAAATAGTTATTACCAATGTTATGAAATCGAAACTGTGTTTATTGGTCGAATGGAAAGTCCTTCATTCACTTCAGTAGTTGCCGGATCGAAGATTTATTTTATTGGAAAGATACCGTTTGTAGATAGTAGAGCAGCTAGGTAAATAAAGGTGATACTTTTTATCGAAAACTGTAGGACTATCGCGGAGATATCGCGAGTAAAGCTAAATCCCATAAAAAACATTTTAATGTAAAAATTCGTCAAGTCTCGTGACTCCCGTAAAAATATATTATGAGATCTAAGGTGGAGCCAAATACGACAGTACTTTTTTAAAACAAATATTCTGAAAATTTCACCGTTGTTCTCTTTTAAACATACTGTGTAAATAAAACACTTAAACTTATGATCAATATATTTTATGCATCTTTGTTGTCTAGAACTTTATTTGATCTCATTTATAAAGATATTTTTCTGACTTGGCAATCACGAAATGTATATTCTTGCACATCGGGTAATAATAAATTTCGCTAAAACCTCTCTCTGTTTTTGTTACTTTTTTAACATGATTTCAGCTTTTTCAAATTCTACATGTTTTATTATCATATTAGTAACCAAGATAGTTGATTAGAATCACCGTACATCGTGATTGCACAGTCAGAAAAATATCTTTATAAATGAGATCAAATAAAGTGTTTGAGTGTAATAAATGTATTTTACTTTACTTTTTCACTTTCTTTACTTTACTAAAGTCCTAAATCCAGAATGCGATGAGTAGCTTCGAGAAAAGGGTGTACAACTTGGCGGGGGACACTGCCATGCCCCCTGATAAACTGAAAACAACTTGTGACTCAGATGGAATTAATCAAAAACGCGGCGGGTTTACTTCTAAAACAGACATAGGTAGAAATTTCTAAAAAAATCCTCATTCGATCTTTATTCACGTCGAACGCTTCTCATCTCCGTAACAATGGTGTCCAGATCAAGATACGACACGAACGAGAAACAAAGAGCTGAGGTGAACCTACGTCTAATGATAGCTAGCTGAGAATGAAAATATCCAAAGGCTTATTAGTCTTGATAACCTTGCATATTTCGGTCAATTAATGAGACGGAGTAATGACAGTCTGGAAAAGTGGTCATAGTGGGCAATGTCAATGGCAAGGGGTTAAGAGGGTGGTCACCAACTAGATTGACCGGTCAGTTGAAGGTTACGCCATCCAACAGATTCTGCAACGCGGTGGCGATGGATAGGAGCAGTCGGAGCTCATCAGACCACGATCCTCAGTCATGAGGAACCGACTACAGAGAGAGACTTATAGTCTTAGACCATACCCACAAATTACAAGTCAACTAACTTTAAGCAGTAACGCTTCGTTGGTGACCGAGATTAGTCATAGCTTCTCCAAAAAAACATAAAACCGTGAACGCAACTTGTCCTTGGCAATTTATACATCACGACTCATGTCGTGTAGTCAAGGGCTTATCAAGCTACATTTGCATATTTGATTCAGAAGTTGGTCGATACAAGAAACCTTTGTGATGTCGGTACTTGTGTTTACGGTAGTCGCTGCTTAATCCCGGGTTAAAATGATTCTTTTGTGAACATCATCCTCATCATCGACTTATAATCGCCAAGTTGTTAGGCACAAACCTTCTTACAAACTAAGCCGAGGATTTCAAGCAAATGCTCGATTTTCTTGTAAGATCTGAGCATACGATTTATGTTCATTTTAAAACACATCATCATCATCAATAGCCTATAACAGTGCATTGATCCTTATTAGTATGAAAAAAGACAGAAAATAAGCCTATTTTCGATTTACGGAAGTAGATAGTCAACCTTTTACCACACCCGTCTATAGATGGGTTGGTTTTGTTACCAGAAGAAGACTACTTGGCCCAAACGCTTGGTCACCACGTCTTAAGAGAAGCACAGTCTCATCAAAATGTACGTAGATTTACACAACACTTATCCTTTGGTATTGTTGGTGTGAATAACCGATCTCATGTTTCCCTATTCACTGACCTAGATAGCTTCCGTTGGCAAAGAGTATCTGGTTACTGATTACGTTGTCCACCGTATTGTATCGAAGACCCTAATGTATTTGTACATTAATAATCCATAAGTTCCGAGTTCCGCTGCTATCGCAGCACATAACGCAGTCTTGAAATAGGAGCAACTAAAGTAATGAATACCTACGTTCAGAGTGAGATTTGGGTGAAGATTGACAAAATGTTTTCTAAACAAAGAAAACACGAAACCAAATAAATGTTCAAGCTTTTTCCTTACATTAGCATACAATTATGTAGTACTGTAGTAGTATTATACGATATATTCAAATTAAAAATCTAGTCGGAGGCAATGGTCACACTCTTAGGTAACTGTAAAGAAAAGATGAAAGTGTAGTAAATAACCACGAAAGCATTAAAACTTATAAAATACATGTAGTGATTCATGTCACGTTCCTAGATCATTGACCTGTTTAGAAAATTTGTTACCGCAGCTACATATTTCAAGTACACCGCATATGACTGTACCTGTGATTTATAATGTTAGGTTCGGATTGTTTGTAAACTCTTTATCGTAAAAACATAAAACATTACAAAAGAATAGTTTCCTAATGCACAGGCGGGTAATACCGTAATACAGAAAAACCAATAATACTGATTAGAGAAGACTTAGAAAAATAAAGAGAGTGAAAATATTGTGTGATGAAACTCAAAAACCTGTCCTTATGCACACGTAGTTGCTGGGAAAACTATGAAATCCTATTATTACTAGTAAGTAATTAAGACAAAACTGCAGAGATTTTGAAAAAATCCCTTGACTGACCCTCCAATCGCATTAATGATCCTAGCTAAATATTACAAAGTGAAATTTTATCTATAACCATTTTATCTACACTGGTGGAGTTGTTAACTCTAGATTTGTTACAGGACTTTTGGAAAAATAACTCAATATACGAACCTACTTAGCTTTAATTATACTGAAATGGATTGTGCGCGTTATCATTTGAAAAGCCTAAAAGTGTCATACGTTCAGAATGTGACTTTTTGTTTAAAAATATATATACAAGTTTATTTTTTCAAAAGTGCAGAGTAATTTTTAGTCCATCGCTATATTATTGTCACATAATATCCGTACCTAAAACTTAACCGTCTATGCAATACAGTTTGGCTTTGGCTCCCGGTGATAGCTCAGGCATATCAATATGCAAGGCAGCTAATAACGCTTCCGATTAACGCTGGGCACGTTTCCCTGCGGAGAACATCAGCCAGTTCTGGTAGCCGGGTATCCTGAATGGGCTTACTGCATATATATTTACCGATTTTGATTGGAAGACGCCTTTCCGGGTTATAAGGGCGAATGGTTGTTGTGACGCATTTGCACTACCATTTAAGTCATAGGTAAACGACATTGTAGCGACAAGTTACGATATAAATACTTCGATATTAATCTATCAAATGAATAACACCGATAGCAAGTTTCTGATGATGTTAGTTTAGTATGTCGTTAACGGCAGTGAATCAGCATTAAAATATGTGTAAACAATTAATTAAACATTTGTCTGTATTTTATCGTCCGGTTTAAACTTTACTTACGTACTTTTAGGTGGTGCATTAAATACGCTGGAGCTGGAGTTTAAATGCCGGCAAATTTTGACAAATGACACGACACTATATTTTCGCGAAATTTATTACAACAAATATTATTGTTGATTTCAGGAAAAGGGGACCTCCTTTTTCCTGAACTTGGGTGTCTAATGGCCCTTTGCGTACTGAGAGATGTGATTGTAAATAGGTTTTTAGCTCTACAGTAACCTTGTTATTAATGAATATAGAACGAAATACATATACCGCAAAAGAGACCACAACAAAAATGTGACTAAGTTAGATTCAGCGAGTTCGTAGAGTTGGATAACCTGCGCGCCTCGATTTTACACTAACACCGAATTTGTAACATTGAATTAAGTAGAGTGAGCAATACAAAAAACACGCAACAAAAAACCTTTAAAGTTCTTTTATCAACGCAAAAAAATACAATAATAACTTATCTACTCGTAATGCTTTGACTGACCAAGAGGCATAAGAAAAATAAATAAATACAGGCCACACTGTGGCCAACTAATGAGTCAAAGCAAAACCAGATAAGGAAACAAAATGACTGTAAGCCCATACCATCAAATTGGAAATCCAGTGTGGAGACTTCTAAGCACGTCACAATGTCAAAACAAAAACACTTTTCCACTGGCGCGGAATGTCGCAACTTTTCAATTGACACTTTGAAACTTTGACCGCGAACGCGATACGTCTGCACTCGACAGTGTTCAATTGCGGACTGATGATTCGAAGATGAAATCCAAGGTACAACCGGCGTGGCGTCATTGGCAACGGCGGTTCGCTAGCGTTTGCATACGTATGAATAAACAAAAGCTGCGTGGGATGGTGTACTGCAGTTCTTGTTCCGATCCACGTAACCGCGTTTAAATACCGTACGATCAATGGACCTCATACGATATTATAATAGATCAATGAATGTTTTGTTTGTTTTTTGTTTAATTTACACATGGGGCTATGGTTGGTTAACCGCTGAAGTTCTTTTTCTGTGTTGATGTCGGTCATTTTATGAATGATGTCGGTTATTGATTTACTGGTTTGCTCAATTAAGTGTTATGATAACCGAAATAGAAATTTCGATCTCGTGTAACTACGCCCCTTGTCCGCGAAGGAATTTAATTCAATCGATTTCTTCGGACGTTTACTTAAATAGAAACAACAGAATGATTTATGGTAACCACGTGCCAACCATGGACCGACACGTGTTTTTACAAATGAGCGCCATCACTGAAGCTGTAAATTGTATTTTAAAGACAAGGGTTTAAGTCATCTCTAAATGTCACGTAGGTCACACTCAGAAACACGACGATCTAAGCAGTATTCAATTAAAGCCATAAAAATAGAAGGAAGTAAAATGCCCATTCTCATGTAATGACTAAAATACTTATTATCTTGGTAAAGAAAAACGATCAAAAAGTACAATGTAAACCATATTTTCTTAAGGAAAGTAAATATTTATTCTTAAAGAAAAGTTCAATTCGTCGCAGGCAAATAGCCAGCTCAATGTGAGATCCTAACTCAACACACCGTTGCACCTTCGATGAATGGAGTAGTAATCTAAAAATAGGCTTGCCACTCTTGCCAGGGATTAAAGCTGAATGGGACCCGGCCCCCGTTGAATATGGGGCACTGGGGCAGCGGTGACGCGGCGGTGTGACGTCACGGACGCATCCCAGGTGAACCAGGAACTGGGTCACGAGATTTCTCCCGCCACTTTGATTCTTGGAGGTTGCAAGCCATTTTTTTTTACTTTTATTACCTTTGCAAGATAAACTTGTTTGTGGCCACCTCAAAAAGATGCACCTAAGTTTGATGAAACTTGGTTATTTTTTGCATTGTATAGATCTCAACGGGTGGACCGATTTCCAGGCGGTTTTATTGCAATTTAACATTGTGGTTTCCTTTAGCTTCGTTTCATTAAAACTAGATATAGGTTGAATGCACGAATGTGAAAAGCACTTCCGTAAACTCCACGTCAACGAAATGAAAATGCTGCGGTGGATGTGCGGAGTTAAGCGACTCGACCGAGTACGTAACGAGTACCTACTACCGTGGCAACGTTGGCGTGAGGGATATCGCGGATAGAAGGCTCGCCTGGTTTGGTCACGTATTTCGTAAGCCCCAGGGATACGTAGGAAATAGGTGTCTGTGTCGTGGGCGGACCAAGAAGCAATGAATTGACATCAATGAATGTAGAGCCAACAGCTTACGGCGCGAGGATGCCGAAGACAGGGTAAAGTACATTTATTAGGCAGTTTTCATAGGTACTAAAACAGCTGCAATTAGAACAGGCCATGAAAAAAACTTATTGATTTAATAATAATAATAATTATTATTATTTTTAAGTACATATTATGACAAAGACTGATTTGTAAAGCCAGAAATGTATGGGCGTAGGTATATCGAAAACTATGGGATGCTTCGATAGATAAGCTGCCTTTAACCCTTCGACCACTGTCAAGTATATAGTGTGCAGATGTTACAAAAACCAGAATAATCAACCGCCAATTTGCCCGCACGGAACCACAGTAGGTACCTAACCCACATGCCCGTTAAAAAGAAAAATGTTCCTCGCAAGCCCAGGTGCCAGGGAAATTCAAAGTGGGGCATCTCGCCCATTACAGTTTCAAAGCAAAAAAAACCTCGCCGCGAGATTAAGATACGCCTCGAAAAGATGTCGGTTAAAGGTGGCTCTTTGCATTCGCTCCCGGAGATGAGCTCTCCGAAATGAGGTCCCCGCAAATGTATGCAGACGATACGGTGTTCATATCAAGCAGTTTTTTTGAAGTGCAAACAGCTAGTTAGTATTTTCGTTTTAAATTTACATTGAAGCGGTTGGTAAGAAAAAAGAGAGGAAACAGTAACATAATAAAATCATCATAATCTTGACGTTAATGTCCCGGTTGTGCTCTAGCGCACGAGAGCCGGGGTCCGCCTTGAGCATGATCCAGGATTTGGCAGATCAAGTAATAGTGACTACCAGTGGAACCTGACCAGATTGGACCATGGTTACACATTCAGTCGCATGAATGTGCCGGTTTCATCACGATGTTTTCCCTCACTTTAAGATCATTGGTTAGTATTCAACAAATTTTGCACTTAACGACAAAGAGTCATTGGAACATATAGTACAGGAAAATTGAGTTTTGACCTGGACATTGATAATTACTTTTTTGAGCGTCAGTCTGGAAGATGGACGAACATATTCCAAAAGGTCCCGTTTAGTAATTATCAATGTCCGGGTTTGGTAAGAAAATTGTCTAATTTTCCTGTACTAACATGGCGGCCCTGGGGATCGACCCCGGTAGGTGGAGTCCGTTTAGAGTCCCTCTAGGTAAAAATATTCATATTATTGTTTAGAGTTACACATTGTTATTTTCTCTGAATTCGGTCTGCCTCACCTTCTCTTAGCAGCTTCGCTTTAATTCAGCCACATTATAGTTGCCAAGAGGAAAAGTGACTTTGCGAAGGATAATCCGCAACAACAGTGGGGTCGCGAATGATTTTCCGGCCTTTCAGATAGGTGTATAGTAGAAATTTATGCAACTCGCGTATAAAAGGGAGTCTTAAAACAAGAGTGTCTGTATGACAGTAGTTTGACACGAGTGTTTTAATACCGAATTATATGCAGTTGCATACACTATTTTATCTACACTCATATTTTCATGGTTCGTACCTACAATTTTCTCAACTTTGCTGGAAGTAAGCTGTGAGTCAGTTCTGATTGAAGTGCCTACCCATCGAGGATATCAAGATTAAACTTACCTGCTTATGTTTGTGATTGTGTATGTATGGAATTATTATCCCGCTAAACAGAATATTTTCTCTAATAGTTGGAATTTGTATTTGAGAATGTTTTTTCTTGTTTGTAGCAAATAAATAGGTAAATGTAACTATAGTGAAGTGAATTTCCCGCAACTTGATATTGTTCTATTGTGTAAGTACAATAGAACAGTATGAAATTTTAAGTGATAGTAGGGTGTAGATAAAACACTTATGTCAAACAATTATCATATATCATATAACAGACACTCATGTTTTAATACCCCCTTTTATATGTGAGTTGCATAAACTACTAAGTTACAGCTGTAACTAAAATAGTATAAAAATATATAAAGTAACTTTTTAAATTTTGTGGGTTGGCCTGTAAAAGGCTTATCCTTAAATGACTGTTTATGAATATGTAAATTGAATATGTGTAGATAAAATACTTTTTTAAAATTTTATAGACTGGCATGTAAAAAGTTTATTATTAGACGACAGTTTCGAGTACGAAATTTAAGTCGAGAACATTAAGCAGAGTGTAGATAAATAAATTTCTACAACTATTAACATAGTCCAGCTGGTGATGGTTTACCAGATTAATGGGTAGTGTTTGCCATGTTTATCTGTGTACTTTGGCTTTGTAAAGTTAGGAGGAAGTGTTGTCTATACTACCAAAGACGAAAATACTGTATATATTTTTGTGTCTTCATAACTAAGAACCAATTTTGAAATTTTTTTCACTAATAGGAATGTATAATATTCCAGAGGGAATTGAACCAGGGTTTCTCAAACTGGCTCCATGTACCCCTGCCAAGTTTTCAGGTGCCCTTGCCCATTTCACAGAGCAAGACAATTTTATACAGTAGGTCAACAATAGTCTTCTTAGACCATTTGAAAAGCTTTGTTTATTAACTATGTGGTATATTGGTAAAACAAAACATTTAAAGATTAAAATATTTTTTGTATTCTTTTCCTCCCAAGAGCCACATCCAGTTTTCTGGGTTGTTTAAATAGTCCTTTAGTTAAAATTTGTCCCCCTTTCTCATCTCAACATACCAACTTGATTAAATTTTCAATTCTAAAATTGTATTAATGTTCCATGGGTGCCTTTTTTAAGCCGACCCTAGTAAAAGCCGAGATGGTTGGAGTGTAGCAAAGGGCTAAGTTTTTTTGAATTACAGCCTTTGGTATCCTCTAACCAGAATTTAAAAAATATTAGTTGTGGTGGAACACTATTGAACAGACGGAAGTACCTACCTACTTATTATATTGGTACCTACATAGACTACAGCAGCTACTTAACTCCCTAACTGGACGCACGCTGGACGGTGAAATCCTGTTCATGCTCACACTTCACCTGTATTTGGTGACATTGGCCTTCCCACACCTACAATCAATATACCTGAAAAGTGTAGGTAATTTATATTGATAGCAAGTAACTTACTTACTTTTGGTAACTGGTAACTTGTAGATAAAAGCACTGGCACTGAGAATCTACTTGGCGCAGGGAAACTAAAGTCTATCACAATTATTTATTTAGGAAAACAATGAACAACACCGCAAAATGCACACTTATCGGCCGCCCATTTTGTTTCTGTCAAATATTTTCTTGCCAGACACAAAAATATATCATGAAATTAAGGCACGAAAGCTACTCTACTGAAAACCTGAAAACCACAGTGACAACTGAAAATTAAGTTTTATTAATAATTAACGGAGTAGAAATTAAACAAAAACTGTTATTACCGCGAAAAGAACATGTGGATGTTTTTGCTATCGAATGTGGAGGCTGTCTGCCTGTGAGGAAATTGAGGAAATGGGGAAAATTTTACAGAAAAACAGCAAGGACGGATCCTTCATTTGACGCCATCTGTCGTATATTCTTCAAATTACTACCTACAACGCAAAGCTACCGTAGCATGTCTACCGTTTCAACCTTCTACGAGACACCCTAAGCTTATACGTACCTACATAAATTCTAGAGAACAGCTATAGATGGCGCTGTCTTAATTAATATTTCGCTCATCCGGCAAAACAACATTCTGCATATTTTTTAACCCCCGACGAATAAAATGGGGTGCTATAAGTTTGACGTGTGTATCTGTGGCTTTTTGGCTTAGTGTATCTGTGTGTCTGTCTGTGGCATCGTTGTTCCCGAACGGGTGGACCGATTTGGATGCGATTTTCTCTATTTGAAAGCCAGTTTAATCGATATGAAAAAAGAATGAAAAATGAAAATAAAAAGTATTCAATGCGATAAGTATTCACTGAGGATTTATAATATTCTTCTTA
Organism: Blastobasis lacticolella; assembly: GCA_905147135.1. Classification (NCBI taxonomy): domain Eukaryota; kingdom Metazoa; phylum Arthropoda; class Insecta; order Lepidoptera; family Blastobasidae; genus Blastobasis; species Blastobasis lacticolella. The sequence continues at coordinate 3,384,974 of LR990051.1, forward strand.
CCCACGTGGAGGGGTGCGGGGACGCGTCGCAGAATCGCTCGGAGCGAAACCGCGCCGGGTCCACACCCCAGTGGCAGGGGTTGGGTGGAAGCCAAGAAGCTATGTAGATCATGATCATGATGTTCTTGGGCAGGATTTGATCAGTTGCCTATAAAAGTAAAATCATCATATCAGCCGAAAGACGCTCATGAGATCTCCACAAAGGCCGATGGGGTGGGAGGCCCAAGGCCAACCCACACTGCGTCTTACTTAATATATAACTGTTGTAACAAAATGATTACAAAATATACCTATACATACATAAAAATTAATTAGGTTTATTGCAGCATAATTACCATAAAAGTATAATAAAACAGGTTGTTAGAAATCTGAAATCAAGTTAGTCCAGACTTGTAGACGAAAGATCGATAACCAACATCTCAAAAGCTGAGTTATTCAACGACGATTTAATACTATTAATATCAGTATATTTTCGGTGCTAGCGGGCTTTGTATGCTTTCCAAATATTTATTTGACAGCGGATGGAATTTAAGTTTACCTAATAGGTACTATTAAGTCAGTGATGTTGCTGCGCGCGGTCATTTGTCTGGAGGTTGCCTGCGTGTGCGCGAGTGTAGCTAAATAATAATAATAATTAATCATTTTTCTCAGACCAATTTAAACACAATTTTAAACAGTCCATAGTGTATTATGTTAGTAAAATTACTTATAATGTACCTAATATAAAGTGTTACCTCAAACTCTACAAGCTAAGAATACAATACAAGCAAAATGGGTGTCCCATCGTTGGAGAGTCCTCTCGTTCGCTGCTACATCTTGTATTCCTCGGTATTGGCAATGAAGCTGCTAGCGATGGCGGCGCTGACCATCGTGACGCGGATGTGGAGAGGCGCGTTCATGAATCCCGAGGATGTGAATATGCTCGGTGGGGCGGTGAAATACGATGATTCGAAGGTAGAGAGGGTCCGGCGTGCGCATCTCAACGACTTGGAGAATATAGTTCCGTTTTGGCTGATCGGCGCCTTATACCTGACGACTAACCCCGGAGCTTGGTCCGCTTGGCTGTTCAGAGTGTTCGCGGCGAGCCGGCTGCTCCACACCTTCGTCTACTGCATCCTCCCACTGCCGCAGCCATCAAGAGCTATCGCCTTCGGTGTACCCTACGCTATAATGTTCTACATGGGGGCGCAAGTTGCTCTATACAATATCAAAGCTCTGTAACTCTGTGATGCGTGTTCACGGTGCGGACTGAGATGCCAAGCTCGACCTTGGCTCGTGCTTGTATAATAGGCACTTATAGGTTATAAGTGAGAATAGGTATTGTTACCACAAAATAAAGAACGGCCCGCCCCAAGCAGAAGGTCCACTGGAAGCAATGCGCCATTTCCTTCACGCACACATTGACGTTACGTTTACAGGGATTCTCCCGCAGTTTCAAGCAGTGCTCGGTCGCGATTATTAACGCGTGAATTCATTGTAGTGTCGACTTAAATATAATATTATATAATTAAACTATATTATTACTGATAAAATAAAAGTACTTGTACGTAACTAAGATTACTTAATAACATACAAGCAACGCACGCAGAGTCCAAGAACTGATGGGTGACCATTTCAGACTTTGAGGCTAGTCGAACTTCAGCACCGCTACGAGTTCTAATGCCGATGGTAAAGCGAGGTTGACCAAGGTCTTCCGCTAGAGATCCTAGGACTAGTTGAACAGTTTCAGGCACCACGTGACAGTTTTTAACAGAATAAGAAACCGTAATGGCCACCTTAATGGTTTCTAGTCGGAAATGAGTGTTTAGTCTAATATAAAAATTATCACTGACCACTTTCCTTTTCCATAATCATATCAACTGACAATTATGAACACATTATGGCAAGGATTAGATATTGGTCCTTTGCAAAGGACATGTTATTGTGAACGATCTTTAAAATTCTATTCGAAGTTTAAATACTCTTTTTAAAATTCAGAATAAATACAGTAGCAATCCTAGTGAGTCGGCAAGTTTAGGTAATAATTTTCGAAGACGACGGGAGTAGACCTTCTGTTAGTTTTCTATTTTGTGTTGTTACCGACAGAGCTAGAACGCAAAATGTGTGGATATATTTATTTATTATTATTTAATATTTACAAATAACTTTAAACACAAAATAAGCTTTCCGGGAAAAAAAATATTTCATGTGTAAGTTTAAATATAAGTACATTTTTGTATATTGTCTTATAATATGTGTGCAATAAAGAGTTTTTACTTACTTACTGGTAAGTAACATATAGGTACAACAACCCTCAACAAAAACAGTAAACGAAAGTGTGTCTGTACATTGCATTTATTTACAAAAAAAAAATAATTAAGGGCGACTAAGAAATAGTAACAGAATAAGTGTTTTTTGAAATTTTTTGTCTGTCTGTTTGTTCACGCTAATCTCCGGAAGTGCTGGACTGATTTGAATGTATTTTTTGTTGTTGTGTAGCTATTATGCTGGGTAGTTTGGGGTCCAACTTAAAGTTTAGGTCATGTTTCATCTAATTCGCTTGGGTCAAGCTAGAACCAGATGCAGCTTGACCTCGCCGTAGTACTTGCTTCCATATATTAGGCTTTCATATCTACATACACATTATTTTTTTATCTTTTTATAGTTATCATACGTATAAACCTTTCTTATGAATGATTCCGTCCCTTCGTGAAAACTGTCCGCGGCGTGCGCCATCGGGATTTGAGGGCACAGGTGATTGCCGGCAGTACCCGCCATTTAGCACAAGCTGCGGACATACGGGACTTGATAAGGCCGCTGGTTGCTTTTCTTTTTTTTCCTCTGTTTTGTTCTATTTTATGTATAAGCAATAAATAATTTTTCATTCATTCATACATTCTATATCACTGGACTCGTGCTGCAGTACGTGATGCGGGTGTGTATCTGTATCTGTGCAGATGGTTCACTTTGGTCTGTCTGTCGCATCGTAGCTCACAAACGGATGGATCTATTTTGATGCGGTTTTCATTATTTGAAAGCCGAGATATGGTTATTTGGAGGTCTTGAGTAGTGGGATGAGTTAAACTCAGTAGACAAGTGTGGAATGGATATATTTACAGAAAATGTGCCTAACTATATTTACAAATACGTACTACCTAAACTTGTGTGACTGATCTAGTAAAAAGCTATTTGCATTGACCAATGGGAAAGCCCGCCGCGAGATAGCTTCCCCCACCACGCCGCGCGCCGGTGTGGTGCCGCTATAAATAAGAGGCGCAGAGCGGCGGATGCCCATTTGGCCGGCGCATCGAGGGACAGCACATCGGAGGAAGCTCGGCGCGTACGGTGGCGACTACAGCGGCGGCGAACTCCGATGGTCTTCTGAAGCTGCGCTGGGGCTCCGTGGCGTGAAGAACAATCCCAAACAAGTCGTTCTTTTCAGAACGCAATCCTGAGTTTCGTGACCTAATACGCTCTCTGTGGCTAAATACGCATTCGTTCTATTTATTATAGAACACGAGTTTCACGACTTTTATACGAATACAATACGGTAGCCACAGTTATTTTATTGGCTTTGTTTCAATAAAATTGGTTCAGTAATTTAGGTAATATTTGAGTGTATACTTGGTCGGGGGTTCTTCGACATTTTTCAAAGATAATCAGTTAGGCTATTAAATACAACATTAAAACGACCATTGCCCTAGACACTTTATTCGGATAACGAAATAACGTGACAAAATTCAAGCGGTTTTAAATTTAGACGCTGTTTGTATAGTCACGTTGGGGAATATGTAGAGCTTGGCCACGTCAAACCGCCGATGGTTCGTTCCTCCTGCGCAGAAGTTGTCATATTGCTCGTAGACCAGCTTCGCAGCCACGAAGGATGCAGCGAACATGCATACTAGAAGAATAGCGCACACAGCAGGACACAATATGGCTGCAAGCTTGCTTGGTGTGTGTGAGCGCACGCTCTCCACCTCAGAGTCGGTTACGCTGTGTTCTTTCGTCATTTCTGAAAAACAAAACTTATTATGTATGTAGCCTACGTCATATTAATGGACGGTATCCCCATGAGGAGGAGTTGAAGGTTCAAGTCCAGCAGTAAACTTTCATGGACTGTTGAAGAAATAATGTGGTAGTACTATCTACGGTGTAGTACAGAAAAGTTGTTAATAATAATAATCTTGGAGAGCCCGGAGTACGATTTGACAGATCGGGTAACTACAGTAGAGCGACTGCCATCCTTCATCCTGCCGCCTTCGTGGCCCTGTTAACAGGGAAACTGACCAGAGTGGATCATGGTTACATATTCAATCGGCTTAATAATATAAGTACCTTAAGTGTAGTTGCTGTGTAGAAAGCGGCATCGGTCGAAGTACTAATTTGTTAGTAATCAGAGTTGACGGGCTGTTTCAATGAACGGCATACAAGAGGTTGCTCTTTTTTACGTTATACAGCAGAGACAAACAGGCAAGCGGACAACCTGATGGAAAGTGGGCACCGCCGCCTATGGAAATCTTTGCTACAAACCTTTTCAATATAGGTACCTACTTACATTAGCTCAATTAGGCTAATATTGTACCTGGGTTTCGCAAATAAATTATTTGATTGATTTGATTGATTGATTATAAAGCTGCTGGAAATAGTTAGGCCTCCCCCAAGGCGTGTAGCTTAGAGACCGGTCCTCGTTTTGCTTGAGAAAACAGTCATTGTTCAAGCAATATTCGTTTATATGAAATTTGCTAACATATCATTATCAGGCGTTCAAGTTTTGCGTGATAGAATGCTACACCTATACCCTACGGCTATACTTATAATTTAGGCAATCCCCTTGCTGACCCTGGCTGGCAGGTTTACCGCAAACCGAAGGTGTTAGTTGCAACTGTTGGCGAAGCGAATTTGACCAAGATTGTTTCACTGGTGACGTTAGATAAGTAATTTAACTTACTTGTAAAGTGCACTAATTTGTTTCGCTTAATATTTTCAAATACGATCTCTTAAAGTAAGCTCGAAATAATATACATTTTATTTTCTATAAATATGCCTTTTCAACGAGGATTTATTCTCTGACGCCTTCTAAAAAATTATAGAAAGAAGACCTTCGACATCATAATCTAATCATTATAATTGCTCTATGGTCCAAATAACCAATATGAAAGATGTCAAAATCCATAGATAAAAGATTGCACTGGCCCCACCCACACACAGGCTCGGATACAGGGGGCAGGGGGCAATGGGTGCAATTGCCCCCCACTGAGCCCCGACTATAACTATTAATCGCACACGGTTTTATGAGTTACGCTGCGCCCGCTCAATTATTTTATTAATTTTATCAATCACTCCAGCTTTTTATAAACAAATTTAAAAATTTTTGGAGGTCGTTCATTGGCTTCAGTTTTTTCATGCTATTCACCAGTATTTAAAAACCTAAAATTCTGAGCTTGCTGCGCTCGCTCAAATATTGGTTTTAACTATTACCTCAGCTTTTAAAAACCATAATGTTAAAAGTTCCGTGCGCGCTCCGATCGCTCATTAAATAATTTGAATTACTTTTATTGCCTTTTATTACGATCAGCATTACATATCATCACAGCACCTATGCCAAAATCTCAAAAACTTCGAGCTCGCTCCGCTCGTTCATTCATTCATTGATAACATTTTCTTTTACTACTCAAAATGTCAATTATTTCGAACTCGCTTCGCTCGGTCATTCATGGGTTTCAGCTACTTTTCTTAACAGACACCTAGCTCGTTGCGGTCACTCATTCATTGATTTCCTTAAATTACTATTGTGAAGATCACCCATTGCTGTTAAGACCAAAAATGTCTAAAATTGTGACCACCAGAGCGCTTGCTCCTTGATTGATACTTATAGTTTTGACTCTTGCCCTCCCTGAACCAAATGCTGGATTCGCACCTGCCAACATTGGCCAAAAGGAAATTTTACTATATTTAAATCTTGGACATTGGGCTTTGAGAGACAGGTAAAATTGTTTCTCTTCTCTATGCGTATGGTGTCAATTACGTCATCATCATTGAATGTAAATCCGTGAAATAATTTAAACGTTGCAATAACCACGAAATTAGCTTTAAATAATAAGGTTTACAATGCGCAGGCTAACGTTATACATCATACTGTTTGTTGTGGCTATCATGTCACTATTCACTACTTTCCTGTATTTGATGACTGTCGTGGACCCCGGCCTGATGGACTTAGGACGACTTCATCGTGAGGTAAGATCGGTAAGATTAATTCCAATTCGTAGGCAGTTGGTATCCCGTGTACTAAATAATCAAATACCTAATCATCTTGGTATCAAAATATCTCGGTTGGGGGTTCCGCCTTGACCATGTTCCAAGATTTGGTAGATCAGGTAACTACAGTATAGCGACTACCATCTAACCTCCGTGTCTGTGTTTGTGTTGTCTATAAAGGATTAACTCTATGCGTTCCATCCATCGTGTCCCCTGTAGACTGCATTGATTTAGTGATTGATACAGTATTAGCTATATTATTCTACATAAAGCAGGCTGTAGCCAATTCAGACAGGGCGTGCGCCCAACTATCCGTAATTTGCCTCAGGCCGGCACCACATCCGCTCTCCTTAGGTTGCAGATGTCTTGGACGACGACGGTGGCCGCGTGTGCCTTCCTAGGCAATAGACACAGTATAGCGTGAATCATCCTTTACGTTTACCTACAATATTACAATGGCATGATCGACATCATCAGTCTACTAGTCCACTGCTGGACATGCCTCCCCAATGAGCGTCAATATACTCTGTCCACGGCTTACAATGTTAAATGTGAATAACAAAAAATATTTTTAATTCCAGTTCCGGGACAGAAAGTTTAATTCAAGTGCCAACGAGGACTTAACAGGATTTATTATGTTATAGTGTTTTAGAATGTAATGTACGTATGATCCGCAAATATTTTGTAAGAATGTAGGTTTACTTTGAAATAATAATGTTGTATTAAAAATAACTTAATATTATTTTATGAGCCACTAGCTGTTCCTCGCGGGTTTTACCCGCGCGCATCTTGGATCTCAAACATTCAGTTATCCCTCAGGATCCTATTGCTCTTGAAGGATGAGAAGTAGATACTCTATGACACTCGCGAATAATATAATTTTCCTTGGGGATAATGTATGAGTGAAAGAATTTTCAAAGTCGGTTTACTAGTTTCGGAGATTACCCCCAACATACATGCTTTTCCTCTTTATAATAATTTTTTTCATCATGGCGTTAATATCCCGGTTATACTCTCGCGCACGAGGGCCCCGGGGTCCGCCATGACCATAATACAGGATTTGGCAGGTCAGGTAATTACAGTGGAGCGACTGCCATCTGACCTCCATGACCCTGCTACCAGGGGAACCTGACCAGATTGGATCATGGTTACACATCCAGTCGCTTGAATGCGCAGGTTTCATCACGATGTTTTCCCTCACCGTAAGAGCATCGGTTAGTATTCAACTAATGTACATAACTCAGAAAACGAAGCGAGACTCGAACCCGGGACCTCTGGCTTACGAGTCGGATACTCTAACCGCTCGGCTACCGACGCTCATAATAATAATAGTTTTTCCTCTTTATAATATTAGTAGGTAAACATGACGTCCTGGACGAAGGTGGCCGCTTTCCATCAGGTGGACCGTCATATCGTTTTTTTTATTTATTTATTTATTTTATGACAAGACAGGCATTTGACCGCCATCTCACCTGTTGGTAAGTAACGATGCGGCCGAAGATGGAGCATGCCCGTCTTGGAACAGCCTACTCACTCTAGCCTTGAAGGCAGCCAGATTATATTGATCAGGGAACACACTCGCAGGCAACGCGTTCTACTCCTTAGCAGTACGCATTATAAAGGTCGAGCCAAAACGACTCGTGCTGATAGCTGGAAGATCCACGACATAAGGATGAAGCGCTCGCCCGTATCGCGTCTCCCGATGGCGGAAAGGGGCCGGCGGAATGAGGTCGTGCAGCTGCTTCGCACACTCTCCGAAATGTAACCTGTAGAAGACCGACAGACGCGCAACCCTACGCCGATGTTCGAGGCTCTGCAGCCTAGCCTTAATTAACCGCGGGTCACAAATTATCTTCTTTGCACGTTTTTCCACCGAATCCAAAGCCGCTAGTTGACATTTGGCTGATCCATCCTAGAGGTGGCAGCAGTACTCCATGCAGGATCGCACTTGTGCTTGATATAGTTGAAGCAATTGCTTTGAAGTGAAGTACCGCCTAACCTTCGAGAGGATACCAAGTTTATTTGCTGCAGTCTTTGCTTTGGATTCGATGTACTGACCGAAGTTGAGATTTGAAGATAGCTCAACATCAAGAAGCTATAGGTTGTTGGTAATTTTCACAGGAACATCCCGAAAAGTTGGAGTTAGAAGGAATGGACTCCTTTTGGCGGAAAACAAACACGCCTGAGTTTTGATTGCGTTGGACGTCACCAGATTGGCTTCTCCCCAATCAGAAACTGCCTTGAGAGCTTTGTCCAAACGATCAACCATGGCCTCTCGACAAGACTGAATATCGTCCCTGTTGGCTTTTGCCTCTGACAGATATCTATCCGTTACTGTGCTGTCATCTGTGTACCCAAAGGTACCTGGTACAAGCAGGTTGTCAATATGCAGCTGGAATAAAGTCGCGGACAGTACAGATCCCTGAGGAACTCCCGCATCGATAGCCTGAAGATTAGACGAATAGCCATCGATAATTACACGGATTGAACGTCCACCCAAAAATCCGATATCCAGGTGCAAAATCCAACAGGAATACCAAATGAAGGAAGCTTGCTTAGAAGGCCTGCATGCCAAACCCTGTCAAAGGCCTTGGAGATATCAAGAGACACAGCAAGGGCCTCACCATGTCTCTCAATGACCTCACTCCATAATTGTGTGGAATACAACAGAAGGTCCCCAATAGACCGACCAAGGCGAAATCCGTACTGGTGGTCGCTGAGGAGATCGTGACCTTCAAGATGCGCAAGGAGTTTGTTGTTCAGTGCACGTTCCATAATTTTACAGAGTATGGAAGTGACCGAAATAGGGCGGTTGTTGGCAGGGTCGGCACGACTGCCTTTTTTGGGCACTGGCTGCACATGGGCAAGCTTCCACGACTTAGGTACAATACCAGTCTCAAGTGAGAGGCGATACAGGCGCGTGAGAACAGGAGACAACTCGGGGGCACATCTACGTAGGACTATTGCCGGTATACCATCAGGTCCACTAGCCTTGCTCACGTCTAGACTCTGCAGGATTTTTAAAATATGTTTCTGATGTATGTATTTTTTTTTATATCATACGGTAGGCAAACAGGCAAGCGGGCCACCTGATGGAAAGTGGTCACCACTGCCTATAGACACCAAGAGTATCGCTAATTTTAATTAATTGTTTGTGCCATTTTAACTGTATAATTGTGTATGTATGTATATGTAAACTTTACGTTGTTATTTTTAGTCTTAAGTCTGGCCATGACAGAATACCAGCGGGTGTGGGTTCTACCTGCACCCAAACGCTGAGTCATGGACCATTTTGTCTATAATAATAAATAATCTCAAAATATATTGATACAAACCTGTAAATTTTTAGACAAATAAATATTTCTATTTCTATTTCTAATGCGTTGCCCACCTCTATAACACGTTGCTCTGGCAGCAAAAAGCAAATGCCACTCCACTGCCAAAGCCACGGTTCCCCAAATCCCCACCCCATGGAGCACTGGAAACCTTACTCACCGGCAGAAACACAATACTATTTAAAAGAGTATTATTTAGCTGCGATATTCTGTAAGGTGGAGGTACTTCCCCAGTCGGGCGGCTCCAATTCGAACGCGATTCCCCGCTATGCCCTACCTCTCTTACATGTATGATAATGTATTCGCTCCTCTGACATAGCGCAGTCAGCACGGGGTGAGGTTTTAGATAAATGGTGTTTTTCCTACAGTATCCAAACGCGAATTCGCCGCGAAAAGAGAAGCAAGCAAATTTGCTTTCTCTTCCGCAGCATGGCCAATGTTCCGTCTGGCTTCAGCAACGGTGGCAACGAAGATTGGCTGAAATTTGATTTGGCCGCTTTTGCCAAAGACCAAAACGCCTTACTCCCAGGAGGGTAAGAGGCCAGTTTGGCGCCAATCCGGCTTATGTGGTCGAATCGAGCCCTGCGTAGCGTACTTTTGCCCTCGAGCCTCAGCCCAGGCATAGTACGCCGCCAGGAGATTGTTCGGGTGGGGAATAAACGGATACAGATTTCACCAGACAGTGATCAGATGTACCCAGCGGTGCAGAAACCGATACTGAGTGCCTGTCCGGATCAGTTGTCAGCAGAAGGTCTAAGCAATTGGCGGTATGGGGGCCAACATCAGGTACCCTCGTGGCACAGTTTACCAGCTGAGTGAGATCTAGCGTCAGAGCTAGTTTACGTGCCTCTCTCCCATCTCGGTAAATGCAGGCATACAGGATTTGCACTTGACCTGTATCCACCAGCAACCAAACAATACAGAAACTAGACCCCAAAGCTCCTTAGACGCCGAATGCAGATGTCTTCGCGAGCGTACACACTGACTCCGGCAAGGTACAAACCTGTGCTCGAGAGTATACCCTGGATAGCTGAGGTACGCCGCGTCAGCCGGACATCTGATCTGCGTCTCAGTGAGGAACAGCAGCTGCGGTTTTTCAGTCTCAAGGTGGTAGTGGACTGCATCGAGATTTGAGTGCAGGGCTCGGATGTTAGTGAGGTGCACTTTGAGTGGGAGTGGGAGGAACTTTTCTCTTGTTTTTACTTTTTATCATGTTCTGAGTGAAAAGGTTGTTTTAGGAGGATGGCAGTTGGACGAGGTGGCGCTCCGCCTACCAACAAATATGCTCACCAATACCGCACGGGAAGGTGCCTGACGCGGAGACCGCGGGGACGCCGGAACCCCCCCAGATTGGCTACCTGGCCCTCCCATCTGGTCGTCAACCGGCAAGGTAGAGCAATCTGGGATTTTTCGTAAGATGGCGGGGCAGCCTTTCACTGGTGGCTAACTAGCTACTTGGGCCCCCAACTATCTACGGTCGGCCAGCGGCGGCACCGTGCTTTGAATCCCGCTGCCATCCGAAGCCAGGCACCCGGTACGGGAGTGGTGAGCATCAAGAAAAAGACGGTTACGCAGAACGACCACAACTGCCCAGACCCTAGCTAGCTACGCCAGACATCGCAACGAAACACGGCTAGGCCACTTGACGACGCGTTCGCCTGGAGGGTGGTGACCAGCCACGGCCGAAGCCTACCACCGGAGAGAGTGCTGTCCATTTTGCACTACCCGGGAATCACGTGTAGGGTATCTAGAGTCATGAAGCCCAAAGTGGGTTTCGCCTATGGACGCGGACAGCATTGATCCCCATCGTGTGTATCCCTAGTCAATATAAAAGAGATTTCAAAGTCAACTTATAGGCAAGTTGCTTGAATTATTAAGAAAAAAGAGGAACGAGTTACTTGAGAACGCCGGTCTTAATGTGGCGAAGACAGAGTATATGGCTTGCAAGTCCTGCAACAGTACAGATCCCCTACCCGTGTAGGCGACGATGAGGTTAAGTGCACGATCAGGTCAGATACCAGGGTTCATTACTCAGGGCAACCGGGGTCATCGACAGCGACGATCGCTGGAGGAAGGATTGCGTCCGGAACACCCATATTCGGGGTAGCCTTGACGTCCGTGATACAAGCGCGGATCCAGTGTTGTGGGCACGATGGGCATGCTCACAACCCTAATTGAGGTCCAAGACTAACGTTGTATAGAAAAGTAATAAAACCTATATGTACGGTGCCAGAAATGTATCTAACCCTGAACATAAAAATTCGGAATTGCGTTAAAGATTCGGAGCTCGCTGCACTCGTTTATTGAATCATCTTAGTTCTTTTTATTGCGTTAGCTCCAGCTCTTAAGACCGTAATGTCAATATAAGTCATTCGAATAAAATTTCGTACAGAGCTGTCCTTGTATAGGTACTTAACGTATGTAAGATAAAATTTATTGCTACGCTCATGATTTCAAGCAAGATTTTCACCTGAAAACACACAGTCACCTGACTGTGCCCAAACCCGTTTTTAGGGGCTGGATCCGCGCCTGCCGTGATATCGCAGATGGTATGGCCACACCTTGTGCAGACGTGGCCATACCATCGAAAATTACGTAGGTGACAAATATCTCGTAAAATTAAACGATATGAAAGACTGTTTGGACACCTATATGCAGCAGTGGACATCGTTCGACTGAGATAATGGCGACGAGCGATAGTACACCACAGCAACTGAATAAAAAAAAGTTAATACTGCTTTTCTCTCGGGTTCTGCACAATTTTATTAAGTGAAGGTAACTTCAGATATGACGATAGCAAAAATATACAACAAATGCTTCGGTGAATACTTTAATCACCTCATTTACCATCTCACTCTCACTGGAGAATTTGATTCTGTATTATTGGTTTCAGTTATATCAGTTGCCCATTTCTGCGCATTGATCGCCGTCGTGACATATTTTTCCATGACAGGTCTGAATTTTAATTTAATTTCCATTGGTTCCCATGGAATACTCGAATTAGCATTGTCGGTATGAATTAACGTGTTGTTTGGTGACAATTCAACATTACTGTTCTTTAATAAATATTTCTCTAAGAAGGATGGGGTTTTACTATTTTCCACAAGCATTCTTAAGTCTGTCCCGTTAAGTGTTTCAGTAATTTCATCTTGATTACGAATCCTTGGCTTTCCCGCTGGATCCGATAGTCTAGAAAATATAAATCTGGTAGAACTATTGTCTAGATTATCCTGTGTATATTCTGTTGCATCATGCTTACGCTTTTTCTTGGACCTTTGTTGCATTTTCTTCGTCACACCCTGCGAAAGCTGGAGCTTTGGATTTAGGTTCGTGAAGATTTAGACCAGGGCGTCACTGTCACATTCTCATTCTTGGTTTTTGCAGATCGTTTTGGCAAAGCAGTGCTCAAAGTTATCTTAATGGAGCTCATTTTATTTATACCCCGATTTACATTCTGCATCTGGAATGTAATAAACGGATTGTTCTATTATGTGTATGAAAATATCGATAAGCATATTATATGCAACAGAATCGTATTTTTTTCAGAACATATTTTTTTCTGTTATTGTTATTATTTCGCACTAGCGACCCGCCCCGACTTCGCAAGGACTGACTCCTTGACAAATTATACACCTAAATCTTCCCCATAAATCACTCTGTCCTATTTGTCCTGTCTATTGGTAACCGCATGAAAATTCGATCATAGTTTTTGAGTTTATCCCCAACATATAGACAGAGATGTGGTGTTGGACTTTGTTTTAAAATATGTAGTGATTTATAACTACAGCAACCGTTAGTTTTCACCCCAGTCGAAAAAAGAGGGGTGTTATAAGTGACGTTTGTATCTGAGTTCCTATCTGTGTATACCAAAGTGTATACTGTGGACAAAGATTTCTATATACTAGTGTAACTGTGGAGACGTTTATCTGTCTGTGACATCGTCTCTGTGTTCTTTATTTGAAAGCCAGTTTAATCGAGATAGTTCTTCGAGGTTCACTAGTTTAGGAAATATTGAAGAATATGTATACTTGGTCGGGCATTATCCGACGTTTTATCGTCGGTTAGGTTATAATATATGAATGTGGTGTTGAATGAAATCAAAAAGTCTGCTGATATCGTCGAATACGAGGTGTGCCTTGTCCTGAAGCGTTTTTAATAAAAAGGGAGCTTCTACTTAAAATACTGGTATTTTTGTTCGTATTACGTTCGAAATTGTTTACCTCAGCGGCTGTCGGTTCCTGGCCAGCCCACTACCACTTCAGCCTACTAATTCTGTGCGCTATAACAATAAATTTTGTTCCCTGTAAGACTTCCGTTGCTAATTTTGTACTTCAAAGAGACTTCAAGCATAGCACGTTCCGTAACACGCTTGACCTTGAACTGGTGAACAAGCCGTAAGTACCGTACGTCCACGTCTAGACACCGTAGGTATTACGGTGATATATGACAGGTAGTACGCACTGGTTGATAATGTTTGTTTTTGGGCATAGCGGTATAGATGACGTAAAGACTCGACGAAGCTTTCCGAATGCCGCCCACCCAGCTGAACCATCCCCAATCACCTCGTGGGTGGGGAGCTTTCTATTTAAAATTGCTTCTAACTGCAAAGCTTGCCCCAGATTGTTGATGTGTATTCAGAAACAACTTCAAGATGAAAGCCATTTATGATGACAGGACCCGAACTTTGGTTTTGTCTAGATTCATGTCTAGATCTATCCGCTGCGAGACCGCTAGAGACTAGTAGTATTTAATCTACCACCGTTTATGTTAATACCTCCAATGCATTTGTAAGCAGTTTCGGGGATATGACATCCCCCTGCCTCACTTTTCTGTGCAATCGGATGAGGTAAGACTGCTGATTCTGTACTTGGACAATTATATTGGCACCTTCATACAAACCACTTAACACTTATTTTGCAATGTATCTGTGTTCAAATTGAGAATATTAACGTTTTCCTGATAAAATTCGGATTTTGTGTGTCTCGGTCCCTGACCTTAGCCTGGTCCTGATCAATCCGCCTATAGGCGCCTATATTTGCACGACGTTTAAATATGGACGTAATTCCTATTAGTACTATAACACTTATTGCCGTGTGGTGTCCGGCAGTGTTGCATAAACCAACCCATTTCATTTAGGGGTAGACCAGCCCTCCGTAATTGAGAACGTAGAAAATTGTCACGCATCATTGTTCTGTAGTTTCTCTAGAATCTCTAACTTTACCAAGCGTTTAGATTACGGCAAACCTTCTCTTATATAGAGGTATATTATGTTCAGCAGTGGACTGTTATGGGTTGTTGATCAGTATGGTGATCGCGCACTTCGACAGAACTGCGGAGTGGGACGGATCAGTACCTCGAAAATTTATGGTAGTTCAAAATTGTAAAGAAGCTATTTTGATGGCGAGGTTCGGATCGAAAGCGCAGAGTATTTGGACAGTGACATATGGTATATTTGATGTCAGAAACTGGCACACCTGTTGTAGAACCATAATACTCCTTAAGAGACAAAATTTGCTTTAAATCAGTACAGAATTGTATTTTTGAAATTTATTACAGAGATAGCTTTGGTGACATACTTGGGCCACTTTGTATGTAGAATTCGTGGGCAAGTGCCAGTAAAGTAGTTCTGGAATAAACTATCTATACTAAGAAGTATTTTTGGGAATTTTTGTCAAATGGACGTGACGGATTTTAATGCAATGTTCACCATCGGTTAGAGAATTTCTTCCGGAAGGTTTATAAGTATAATATATGCATATTATGGTAAAGAAAAGCCGAGAAAATCCGTGCGAAGCCGGAGCGGGTCGCTAGTCAGTTTATATTATAAAAATAAATCTCAATATTAAACAAATAGTCGTTAATAATTTAAATAGTCAATGCTTCATTTTCATTTAAAAAATACTTGGAACGGTTTTGCATTTGTATTGTATTCTTTAAAAGACTCACTTTAATTGGCGAACTTGGCTCTTTAGAACTAAGTATAGTTTGATTAGCAGTCGGTTTCTGCTCTTTGTATATTGCGTTATTTTTGGCTGCCACATGTTTGAATTTTAACGTAAATTCCATTGGATCCCATGGATTGCTGCTCGAATTCACACCTGCTTTTATGTAATTTTCAATATCGTCGACGGTCAACGTATTGTTTGGCAACAATTCTATAACAGTATTCTTCAATAGATATTTCTTCAAGAAAGATAGTGTTTCGTCGTTTTCCACATGCATGCTAAAGTCTGTCTTGGCAAGTCTCTCTTTCCATTTTTGGTTGCCATTTTTTTGCGAACTTGAATCAGTCTTTATGCCGTTCCGTATAGTAATAGACTTTCCTTGTTTTTCAGATACTTTTAATAACACGGATCTGGCATGATCAATGTCTCGATTGTTTGATACACGGTCTTGTTGGTCAATCTTGTGGCGCTTTTGCATGGACCTTCGCTGTTTTTTCGTTGAATTTTTCTGCAAGACTTCGGTTACTGTGACATTCGACTTTGACTTTGGTTTCAGTTTACCGGCTAATTTATTCCAGCTTCGTATCTTCACTGTTCCGTCTGACTCCTGATTCGCCGGAAGAGAACTTGTATTAAAACTTGTCAAGTATGTGAAGTTCATTCTATTAATGACTCGATCTATGTATTTCTGCATCTGGAATGTAGCAAGTGATCAAATCTCAATAAATATTGCCATTGAAATATTTAATTATAAGTCTCCTTATAATTTTTACCAACCGCTCTATAAAGAAACGAGCAGAGAAATCATATTTTATACCTACTAATGGGGTAACTATCGACACAAACATTTTAGCTTGCAAAATTGCAACTACGAGAATTAGTATTCCGGACTCTGGACTCCTAGTCCCATTACGATGTCCCACTCGGTCGGTCCTGTTTTGCTAGAAGACAAGCATTGTTGCTTGACGTCAGAAATAGGCTGTGGTAGAAAGATACCCATCAAGACAGAATCCTCCAGTTTAGCAGAGCCCTGTGTGAGAGTGAAAGAAACTTAATTTTCGTAGGTTCAACATACTTGTATTTCAGATAGCTTCTCGGTGTCTTCGTCAGAGCTGCTTAAGTCGAATGCGAAATTCTTCGAGACTGTATCATTGTAATTAATGGGTGTAGGGTTCACTATGGACATTAAATAGCAGGAGACTGCGAACAGACCTATTAAAACAAAACTGTACAACACAGTAATTGTCCCCACTTTACCCATTATTAATACAGAAATTTAGAAATTTAGTTATCATAGCACTGAAATAATTTAGAAATGTTTACACAAACCACTGAAATATTTACAATAGAAAATTATGACATATTTATGGTACCTAGGTACGGTGCAACAAACTTATATGGCCCGGTGACAGCGTCGCTGTTGTTGGACTTGACATGACATTTCAATTGGCCACACTTAGTTCCAGCTTTGGCCACCGGCTCAGATAAGTTTGTAGCACTCTACCTACGAGATCATAGAATGAGACTAATTGAGGTTAGAAGTAATCTTTTTGAAATAATAATTCTGGCATGTTTTGTAAGAAATGTTCGTCAAAATCATAGACATCATCCTCTCAGACAGTGCCACAAAGGAGACAGTCTAAAATTTTCCTGACCACCAGCCGGCATAATGAGAGTTGTAATGGATAAAGCTTATAAAACGTAATGTCTTCTCGTAATTATTTAAATTCTTTAGCTAGCCAATTTATTTATATTAATGTTTAAAATATTACTAATTTGCTATGAAACGAACGCGTTCTTGGCATGAACATATGAACACACCCGAAAAGAGCTATGGATGCACAAACTTATCTGACCCGGTGGCCAAAACTGGAACCAAGTGTCGCCATTTTGAAATGTCATGTCAATGCCATTAACAGCGACGCTGTCACTGGGTTAGATTAAGTTTGTGGCACTGCATAGACAGACAGGTAAAAAAATCCTAGGTTTGGACATTGACAATGACAGGCATGTCATTGTCTTTGTCATACACTGCCACTAATGACGAATGAAACTCCATACTCCGTTAGGAAGACCTGCCCTGTGGTTGTAATTCCTATGGCGATGATAGGCTGTGAGCGAGTTATATATGTATTATGCCATAATAATATGTATTATGCTGGGGAATTGTAATTATTATTTTAGTTTCTTTTTGGCCACATCCGTCGGCCGTTTTATGTATCAAAAGGTGTGTCACGCATTGTACGCATTTTTGCCGTTGAGCCCCTTAAAAGGAGTTTTCTTACAGCGCCATAAACTTGTCAGACCATGTGACAGCGTCGCTGTTGTTGGCATTGGCATGACATTTCAAAATGACGAGACTTAATTCTAGTTTTGGGCATTGTGACAGTTAAGTTTTTTATTATGTAGTAAAAACCAAGGTTAAGCAATGCTAGTAATGCAGGGGAGCTGGATGGGTGACCATTTCGTATTTGAGGGTAGTCAAACGTTAGCACCGCAACGAGTTGGAAACTCGTTATGTGTGCCCCCTAATACCGTTGGCGAAGCGAGGTCGACCGAGGTGTTGTACATACCATGATTCTAAGGAAATCTAGTTCTTGTGCTAGTTGATTTTGGGCACATCCGTCAGCTATTTTATGTAACATCAAAAGGTATGTCACGTGGCACGCCGCATTACCAGTGTTTTCTCAAAGCGAGAGCATTACACGCATTATTGAACAAAATGCCCTCTCCTCTTGAAAGGAGTTTTTTCTTTCCTCATTGATTTCTCTTCGCTATGTCGAAAAATACTTCTTGCTCCGGGCGTAGAAGGAGTTTCTTCTTTCATCGTTTACTCTACGGCTTGTTCCAGTGTTGCATGAGTGTCGCGTGAGTGTTGCAGTTTTGCTAAAATTATTAAGTTTTCAAAAAATAATTGTGAAGAATTGGCTAGACTTAGATTTCTTTTTTCAACTGATTCGAGTTCCGTATTTTACATACTTCCGTTTTTCATTCACTTTGTACCGGCTGGATCTTAGTGAACAAATTGTATGAACCGATAGACCCTATCGATAAATAAGATAAATTTATCTAACCCGGTGACAGCGTTGCTGTTCTTGACAACAAAATGACATTTGAAAATGGGCATTTGCGACTTAGTTTCGCTTTTGGTCACCGAGTCAGATAAGTTTGTTGAACTGTACAAAGTACTAGAATTTCTCGCGCCAAGTTATTTTGTAAAAAGGTAATCTCATCAGCTGAACAAATGCCGCATCCAGGATTTGATAAAACTATATAACCACCAGAGAGTGTTTCCACCAGAGTAGAATAGCACCAACCGGTGACAAATATTTTCGAGCCAAAACTTAGTTAGCTGCGTTTTGCATTGTTATATTTATAACATTGCGATCTTCAACCGTCTGCCAAGCGTGGAGGTTATGACAATAACCTCCCCTTTCGATGGAGAGGGCCCAAGGTCCTGCTGTGGACGGCCTTTCATTCTTCGACGACTCTTTCAATAATTTAATCCTCAATTAGATTTTAACTGTTACTTAGCTACAAAAGATGCCGAAATAATATTTTATAGTAACATTATATCGAAAAGTAGAATCGCATCCCGTGCCACAGCTCTCGGCTTAAAGGAATACGTAAATAGTCAGTAGGGCATCAGAATTGATCATTATGTTTATGACCTGCACTCATTGTTTAAGCCTTTGTAAGCTGAAATTGGACTTGAAGAGATCGTAAGCCCTAATATCTACCTACTATTAATGGACAAATATTTTCTATCATAAAATAAATATTACCTATTTATAATGTATTTAAAACCAACTTGCTGACAAATAAATTCGTTTGTCAATTTAATTATTCCACTATTACTTTCTTTTGAAGTGATCGTCGCGTCGGTCTAAAATACAAAAAACAGAGTTTCTATCTATCTTCTATATGCCAAACTCGCCCTACCTATAAAGTTAATGTAATAATACTCCATTTAATATTACACTGTAGAGCATTCGCTGGCCAACAAAGGGCAAGTACCAGGCCGTCATGAGCCGCAGGAGTGCTCGCGAGAGAGCGGCGGCGTTCCCACGTGCGCGCGCGCCGCCCGACTGCCTTGAACGACCTTGCGCCGCTCGCTATAGAGCGCGCGACGTACCAGGGTGCCTTATACGAGTGGTTAAACTAGTAACAGACAAAATCTTACGCAGTATATAATAAAGTCGCTTTTGGGTGCGGCGGACGTGGTCGGACGTCCGACCAAGGTCAGCTCGCCCGCGCATCCGAATTAATCAAGAAGCGACGTTATTTTGTACATTGTAAGGGTTAGTATCGACTGCTACTGACGGTTGGTCGGGTTCAGTCAAATCGGAACGACTGTTACTTATAGTATAGGATTTATTTAATTTAGATTAACTTTAGGATTGCACCGTGTACTAATAGCACGTGCACTATAGGCGTGGCATGTGCTTAATGTACATATTTATGACATCAAGCGATTTAATCCGCCAACCACCAAGATGTATACTTACTCGGGCATATTTTTCAGCTAAAGCGTGACCAGGAATATATTATGAGGTCTGATTGGCAGACAAATAGGGAGCTCGTCACTTGCTGTTGGCAGTGTGAGTGACTAGTTCTAGAAATATCCATAATATGGCTTTAGGTCGAAGCAATTTTGAGATGAACCTTGACTTTCATGGGAAGTGAACTGAGCCTGGCAGCTATCGGAATACTTCGATCTGTCTTCAAGTCATCTAGATAGACTTAAGAATGACCTAGGTACGCTGTTGAGATGTGTTTATGGTTAGTTAGTCCACTAGTTCAGTATGCTGAGGAATACGCTATGGTCAGAGTTTCTTTGTTAGGATATTAAGGAAAATATTGGCAACGAGCTCATCAGTCAGAAGATCGAAGATATTTACGAGTTTATCTGCGTAAACAACCGATAAGATGTAGTCAAATATGTGTAAATATGGGTTAAAGGGTTTAGTTGTCGAGTTATATAATAAGACCACGCTAAGTCTGAAACGCTTATTATAATAAAATAAAAAACTCTGTATGGCAAGTTTTTAAACGTCATAGAACGTCATTCATAAAAGTCATAAATTCTACAGAAATCAAACAATTTGATTTCTGTAGGATTGTTTATTTTCGTGAGTTATGAAAAATATTATTAAATAATAGGCAAAAGAATTAAAAAGAACGTGTGGGAGATAATTTTCAGCATGATTAATAATTTAGACAAACTAAAAGTACAAGTTCAAGCTAATAACTGAATGTTTACAAGAAGGACTGACAAGGACTGACAAGGACAGGTTATCCCCAGATTGTTGCCATATCCACACTTTATAATTTGACTACTGTCAGTCAATACGGACTTATCGTGGTCCTATTATAGTTAGTACAGTTAGTTAACATGTTAGCCGCGGCAGCCTTGGCGTAAGGGATATAGCAGATAAGATAGAGGAGGCTCGTCTGCGCTGGTTTGGTCACGTGATTGCGTAAGTCTCAAGGATACGTGGGAAATAGGTGCCTGAGCCGGTATCAGGAAAGAGGCCCCGTGGTTTACCCAAGAAGCGATGGATTGACATCGCTAAGTTGAATGCGAGAGCCAACGGCTTACGACGAGAGGACGCCGAAGACCAGGCGAAGTGGAGAAAAATGAGTAGGAAAGCGGACCCTGGCAGAGATGATGAGGAGTTGAGCGCCAGATGCGCTTTCTGAAATCACAAAAAAAACATTACCTATTGTTATAAAAATCTGTTTCAGCTGGCCTACACCACTGATATGCAATGAGATTAAGAGTGGGAGGAGAACATTGCAGTAAACTTAGGCCACAGTAAAATATGTTGTTCTCTTTCACGTTGCACATGTGGCACATTTTGTAGGATTTTATGTATATCTTAGTCGGTGAAGAGATAAAAATTCAACATCAGTATTAAAAGAGCAACTAGCACAGTGCAGTGCACCCTCATCGAGCGAGCGTTGTGCAATGCGCAACACGGCTTGAAATTGCCCGAGCCGACCCCGTTTCTTTGTTCGAAATATTTTTAATCGAGTACACGGCTTAAGACTGCTACATTTAGCACCTGCACGAGTAAATCGATTTTACGGTGCGTGTGTACGCTTACTAGGCTTTTTTGCTGTTATAGTGATGTTTGTTTATTGAATAACTAGCTGTCCCTCTTGAATCACTCCTGTTATTTAACACCGCATTAAAATCCGTTGTGTAGTTCAAAAGACCTAAGCGTACATACATACATATAGAGGGACATATGGCGGGAAGCGAATTTGTTTCATACTATATATAGACTAGCGGTTCCCCGTGGTTTTCACCTGAGCGCAGTTCGGATCTTTGTAAATGTAAATTCTATTATTTTCCCGGATGAAACCTCGTGAAAGAATTTTCAAGACCTATTAGTGAAAGAATATTTAAAATTAGTGCAGTAGTTGCGGATATTATCCCCAACATAAAAATTTACAAACTTTTCCTCGCAGTATATATAGAACCACAGAAGAGAAAGAATGGTAGATTTACAGATATTCATATTCATATTCATTTATTCGTAGTAATAATCATACATCGTCATTTAAAATAGTTTCATGAATAGAATTAAGTACTAATAGTTGATGTCAATGTTAACAAACAATTAATTCAATAGTATCAAATTATCATGATTCGAAATCGTCAAGAATTAAATTAGTATTATAATATCAAATAATAATTAAGTCAAATGTTAAATTAAATAATTATAAGAAAAATACAAAATGCTTCGAACATGTCAAATATAAAATTAAATCATAATATGAAATGTCAAATACAATGTTCGAAAACTATATGTCAAATATGAATTAATCGAAATGTCAAATACAATACAATGAAACAAATAGTCGCATACAATATTGCGTGTCACAGAAAGAAACCATTTTTTATAGTATATTATTCATTGTATTCAATTAAATTACTAGAAGTGGGTGAATCAATCTAATAACGGAGAGGGACTAAAGGCTTCGCTCATCTAAAAACTCATCTATAGAGTAGTATGTTTTTTTTATTAATGTCAATTTTAATAGCTTGCAGAACCTGTGGTAGGTTTAGGCACGAATATCCGTATGCGGCTGCATACTATAGATGCATATTATAGATCCGCGGGCCCATGATATACAGCGAACGGGTAGTTTTGTCCAGTCTGTGAGTCGGTATTGGTAGGTCATGTTGATTGCTAGAGGATACTCGTAGGCCAAGAGTTACGTTATTAGGAAACTCGCCCATATTACGCCTCACGTATTTGGCTACTTCGAAGATGTAAAGTGAAGGAAGCGTCAGTTCAGATCTATAAATAATTGCCATCAAGCGCCACGTGTGACAAAATCCGCACTGCCCTCTTCTGTAAAATGAATGGCCTGTTTCTGTCCGCTGCCTGTCCCCACAAATCAATACCATAGGCCAAATGGGAATGAAAAAGTGCATAATATGCTGTTATTAAATTTTTACGCGTCAGTGTCCGTGATAGTCGCATGATGGCGAACAGCGCTGAGTTCAGCTTTTGACACAGTTTATCAATGTAGTCCTGCCATTGGAGATACCGATCGAACTCAAAGCCAACAAAGCGAGCACAGTCGACATTTTGAATGGGAACATCGTCTACACGCACCGACATCGATGGTCCCGAACCCCGCCTTAAGGAAAACGCCATTACGTTGGTCTTAGAGATGTTCAGTTGCATACCATTTGCACGCGACCACGCTGCGATCGTGTGCGTTACTGATTGGACATTTAAGACCAGCTCGTGCTCATCACTAGCGTGTACTATAGCACAGATGTCATTGGCATACATGATAAAATCAACAAAACTTCATCATCAGCAGGAAGATACTGTTTCCGACATTGGACCCCTGTGGAACGGATCTGTTACCGATCAGGTCGGGTTTAGACCTGCGTGCGATTTGACAAGAAAGTTAATATAATCTGAAGATACACTCCACGTACGCCACAGTGTTCCAGTTTAGAAGTAATGAGTTTATGGTCAACTAAGTCGAAAGCACGGGACGGGTCAAAAAATACGGCCGCGACGTGTCTCCTCGCCTCCAGCTGGCGTAGCACGGTGCACTGCAGCAGCCGCGCCGCGCCCGCCGTGGAGCGGCCCGCCTGGTAGGCATGCTGCTGCGGACACAGCGATTTATTACTAGCGAGAAAATCCGCGAGGCGTGAGCAAATTCCAATTTCAAAAATTTTTGATATCGCCGGTACTAGGGATCGGTCGATATCGGTCTGTAACTTTTTAAATCAGTCTTGATACCCTTACCCTTGTAAACAGGAATAACTTTTACAATTTTTAGTAAATCAGGATATTCGCCGTTACTTACAAAATCATTAAAGAAGTCACATAAAATTTATAAAAATTCATGAGGTAACCTGTGTAAAATATACGTAGGAACGTCGTAAATATCTTTAGTTTGTTTAGGTTTTATTTTTTTGATAATTTTTTTTATTTCGGCAATTGTAAATGGTTTGAAAAACATATTATGTTGTATAGGTGGAATATTAGTACATAATAATTGCATAGCATCCACAATATTAGGTCGCAGCGGCGTGTCCCGCACAACCGATATGTAGTACGCATTGAGCGCACTCGCTAGGCGCTGCCGCCCCGTTTCGCCCTGGCCGCCTATTGCGTGCTGCAATATGTCCATCCCATTCGCATGAGGATTTTTGTTTGTTTCTGATTTTATGACATCCCATAATGCCCGACCCGAATTTTCAGCGGCAGAGATAGTGTTATTTAAATATTTTTTTCTAGTTCCCGCGAGCAGACTTATGTGCCTACTTTTGCAGCTTAAGTAAAATTGTTGCAGTTTCATATTACCAGGGAAGTGTTGTGTATACATATGTACCAATTGTAAGAAATCACTTGATGATTCAGTCACATTATTACACCACACCTCAGGTATCTCATCAGGAAGGGCGTAACTTTCGTCAGAGCAGAGGTGTAACGTTATCTGTTGTATATTCAAAACTAAGATCTCAGACATGTCAGAAAGCGTGGAGATTGTTTCAACACTCCACTAGTGTGGAGGCGACTCAAGTCCAAAAGTGCACTGTTACGACTCGATATGTCCCCGTGATGACCTCCCATAGATACAAAAAATGGTTAAAAACAGCACAAGATCAAGAACGTATAAAAATATTATAGGAGGCCTACATGCTCGAGATTTAAAATGGTTGAAGGAAGAAGAATCAGAGTTTGTATTAAAAACAAAACATAATGATCATATTTTGTATCATATAATTGTAAGTAGTACATTATTGATATGTTTTAACAAGGCTTAAAAAGTGTTATTCTCCGATAATATTGTATCCGTGTACATGCTACGAACAAATTATTTATTTATTTATAAGAGGTACTAAATATAACTGTAGAAAATTTAAAGGTAGAAGCTGTTTTAGTCAGCAGACAGGTCTGTATTGTTTCGTGTGCAATAAACTGTTTTGTTTTTGCGTTTTGTTTGATATTACTTGTTATTACCCTTGAAACTGTTAATAGTCGTTCTGGTATTACAACACCGACGTGATACACAGTTACGCTGCTCTAGAATTCGTTCTATTTTATTTACTAGTTAGTTTGAGATTGTAAGTTTTGTATCTTGGGGGTAAATCTCTGAAACTACTAAACCTGTTTTAAAATTATTATAAATAATAATTATAATAATAATAATAAATAATTAATATGAATATTCATTATAATATAGTTATGGCTGCCCTTCTGACAGTTTCCCGCTGTCCGTCCCTATGTATCTCCGTACTTTAGATCTTTTAAACTACGCAACGGATTTTAATGCGGTTTTCAACAATAGTTAGAGTGATTCAAAAGGAAGGTTAGTAAGCAAGAAAAGAAGGGTAGGTATGAGTAAGATAGTGTACGCGTACGAGGTCGCGCCGGGTCCACTAGTCTCATATAAAAGACATCAACGCGTTTATGATAACAAGTTAAATTTACAACAACAAGTTAGATTTATGTACATATCAATGATCGAAAGCGGCGACTATCATCCTTTACATAAACGATCTACACTTATATTTTTTTATTCCTACCTACTCCTAAGATTTTAATGAACTTGATATGTTTTGTTTGTACTATTATGTATGTATGATCTGTTTTTTCTGACTTGTCCTTTTTGGTGAACAAACAATGCCCAAAATCACGACTTGCCGTATCAAAGCTACGTATTTTGTGTATCATCATCACAGCCCGTAATAGTCCACTGCAGGACTTAAGGCCTCTCCCACGAAAGGGGAGGTTATTGCCATAATCTTCACGCTTGGCAGGTGGGTTGGAAATCGCAGTGTTTAAATATAAAATGGAAAATGCTGCTGCCCATTTTCCAGACTACGGAAACTTTGAACTTTTGCCTCGAAAACATTAGTCGCCTTGTGACGACACCCATGATCGTAAGGTTTTGGTGCTATTCTACTCTGCCGGTCACCACACGGCCAATTTTGTGTATAAATGTCTTGAATTATACAAGAAATACATAGAATGTGAATTTCAACGAATTTATCCATTTAAATACATTATTTCCTGAACCAAATAGGACAAGTCAGTTTGGACAGATTATACATAATCATTATGTTCGGGCCAAATCTCGCAAGCTTAATTTGAGTTGAAATTTTGTATAGTTACAATGCATTAAACCCTGGAGCTGGTTTGATGGTGGAGTCGGAAAGTGGTCTTAGAAATAAATGAAATAAACCATTGCCTTTGGGTTCTTTGGAGTAGTGTTGATGAGTAATATACCCCTACGTGATATTAAAGGTCTGATGATGTTGACGGAAGTCATCGAAACTACTGAACGCAACAAGAAACCCTATCGTTTTTGGGCCTCTTTGGAACAGTCTTGATGAGTACTATACCGCACGATAATAAGCTTGCTATGAGAATATATTTTTTTATTAGAGAACTTTACTATACTAAAATAAAGAGAAAAGATTTGTATTTTTGTTTCTTTGTAATGAATAAACTCAAAAACTAGTGCGTTCAATTTAAAAAATGTTTTACTAATAGGGAGCTACGTTATTCCCGAGTGACAAAGGTTTTTTATTTGATAAATTTGATGTTTACAGATATCCGAACTGCGCATGTGAAAGCCGCTGAGAACGGCTAGTTTTTATTAGGGAAATGATCAGCGTGTCACCTCATGACATCGAGCCTCGAGTCCGCTAATTTACTTGGTTCGATCGAATTGTAATCATCCATTCATCACAGCCCATAACAGTCCACTGCAGGACTTAGGGCCTCTCCCACAAAAAGGGAGGTTATTGCCATAATCTCCACGCTTGGCAGGCGGGTTGGAGATCGCAGTGTTATAATATAACAATGGAAAATGCTGCTGCCCATTTTCCAGTCTACGGAGGGGCTTAGATCTTTTGCCTCGAAAACATTAGTCGCCTTGTACGACACCCACGAGTGTAAGGGGTTGGTGCTATTCTACTCTGCCGGACACCACACGGCCGAATTGTAATGATGATGATGAAATGCAACGCCTCTGTGTGAACTAAACAGAAATGCCTCGTGCCCATATTATCATCGAAGCTTTAGCACAAAGCAAGCATTGTTTCTTGAAGGCAGGAATAATAAGACGACTATACCAAGCTTGGCATCTGTGTAAAATGGATATGGTTTAAAGTTCACTTCTAAAATGATCAAGCAAGAAACATTGTATCACATTATCCTGCTTGTTATATTTACGAGGGAAACAAAGGGAACCACTCACAGTTACTATGTACTGTAGTTATTTTTTGGCTGCAGGTTCTTAATTGCTCATAAAACAGATAAAGTATTAAAAATCCTTTATGTGGCTACATGATAAGCTTCAACTTCCAAATATTTCGGGGTCAAACTAAGCAACCTTGATAGCTTGGTGACCCATAGTGAGCTAAGATCTAATGTGCTTTAAACTAAATGACTTTGCATAAAAATTTGTGAAGCAGACTTGTTTTCGAGTCATCGTCATCATGTTGGCGTCAATACCGTGCGAGGACTCATTCTTTGTTCTCTGATTGTTCTGGAGTTGTTACCAGCATTGGTCCTAGGACTAGATGGGGCGTCCGTCTGCGCCAAGGGGTTGGCAGTGAGCGGAAGTGCAAAACGACGCGGCTTATGAGTGTCCTATCTTTTCCTAGTACAGTTTACTGCTGGGCCGGGGTCTGCCTTGACGTTTGAATTACAGTGGAGCGACTGCCTTCTGACTGAATAGCCTTGCTACTAGGGGAACTTGACGAGATTGGATCATGGTTACACATTCAGGCGACTAAATGTGCAGGTTTAATTACGATGTTTTACCTCACCGTAAGAGCATTGGTTAGCATTCAATACATAACTCAGAACTCGAACCCGGTACCACTAGCTTACAAGGCGGATACTTTAACCACTCGGCTACCGACGCACCTATAAATTTTTAATACAGCGCCAAATACTTTGTAACTTACGATATTATGTCTAAGTCCCCTTATGCCTAAAGTTAGTCACCTGCCCGCGAAGAAAACACGATAGTCAATTGCGATTATCACCCACTCACAACCGGGTCAAGAATCAGTTAATGCACCGCCTCTCTCGTAAACATGCACTAACAAACAAATATATTATATCTTTATACAGATAAGCCTACATCATGTGTATTGTAAACATGTATACGACTGGTACAATCGAGTTTGAATATAACGAAATATATCTATAAACAACACAAATACTCACTTGTCTTTAGAGAAAGGTTGCCTGGTAGAGATCGCTTGTAGCGATAAGGCCGCGTTTGGCCACAACTAGTTATGGTTTTTGTTGGAACTTTTTTCTTGTGTAAGCAAAAAGCAATATAGAATTTATCTATCTATCTATACTAATATTATAATGAAGATCTAGGTTTGATTGTTTGTTTGTGACTCTTGTAACTCCCATTCCCCTGCCCCTTATACTTAAAACTACTTACTTACATGACTGAGATGTCTCTAGCTATAAGACGTGTAAATTACACATATTTACAGTGATCGTCTAGTTTTAAATACATTACAAGGACCCTCTACGTTGTGTGTTATTAATTTGTCACCCAAACAAGCGCATTTAAACACGAAATATGAATACTTTTCAAAATCTAGCGATGTAGGTAATAACTAATCTACTGGAACGTACTTATGGCACAGAAGGACCTTTACAGGACTGTATTTATCTAAAGATCGTGATCCGGAAGATTGAGAATAAAGCTGACCTGACCTGAGTGGTTCAATGGTCAATGATGAATTTTAATTTCTGTTACGGGTCTGGGTGTTCTAGGTATGTATACATAAGTATGTATTAAAAAAAAGTATTTAAGTAGTATATCAGTTATCTAGCACCCATAGTACAAGCTTTGCTTAGTTTGGGGCTAGATTGCGCTGTGTGAATTTGTCCACGAATATTTATTTATTTATTTAAAGCTTATCGACAAAGGTAGCTCAGTCAGTTTGCAAGCTGAATGGACAGGCTGGTCACATTTGTTGTGACCGGATGGAGCGACCCATCCACACCTGATGATGATCTGCGCGCAACGGCTGGCAGGAAAATTAGGAAAGCACTTCGCTCAGTCTTCAGCATGCTCGCTTTGTAAGCCGTTGTTGTGGTGCAGGCACCTATTTCCCACATAAACCTGGGATTTATCGGCACAAGCGAGCCTGATGTCTCTCACGCTAAGGCTGCCAAAATGCACTGTAACTACTCGTTATGCAATCAGTGTCGCAATGCTCTGCACATCCACAGCAGCACATTTTGGTCGTTCGCGTGGTGTTCACCGTTTTAACACTTATGATAGGTATACTAGTGGCCGTGTGGTGTCCGGCAGAGTAGAATAGCACCAACCCCTTACACTCATGGGTGTCGTACAAGGCGACTAATGATTTCGAGGCAAAGATCAAGAGTCTCCGTAGTCTGGTAAATTTGCAGCAGCATTTTACATTGTTATATTTAAACACTGCGATCTCCAACCCTCCTGCCAAGCGTGGAGATTAGGGCAATGACCTCCCCTTTCGTGGGAGAGGCTCTAAGTCCTGCAGTGAACTGTTACGGGCTGTGATGATGATGATACTAATGGGCCCGGTGCGACTACTTTCGCGTGGCGTCCAACCCCTAACCTACACTACCCCTACGCCTACCCTACACCTACTCAACACTTACCCTACACCTACCCGACACGACCCTACACCTACTATACTCCTACCTACCTTTTCTCTTGCATATAAACCTTCCTCTTGATTCACCATCAAAACCGCATTAAAATCCATACATACATAGATACAGGGACCAACAGCGGGAAGCGACCTTGTTTTGAAATTATAAAATAGTTTTAACAAACAAACGAACAACCAAATCTTTTCACTTTTATTAGTAGGTATAGGTAGATACGACTATCATTTACTAAGTAATACAAGACTTTCATTACAATAGTTGTGGTGGTGGTGGTGGTAGGTAGGTGGGTAGGTACGACTGCTTTCCTATAGGTATATGGCTGACTTTAGCAAATTACTAACTCTGCAACTAAAGTCTAGATTTTGAATTTTTATATAACGTTTTTTAATGAAAAGAGTGGACCGCCTAGGTCATCGCAGCCCAATGATAAAGCTTCAACAGTAACAGTACTTGCCAGTAAGTAGTGATAATGATTAAAATACAAAAACAAAAGAAAGCCCACATCACGTTATTGTTGTTATGTAAACAATATTATTATTGTTAAGGACTTGCTGATAAAATAAATTACAGATGTAAATAGTTAATGATGCCTTTGTGTTCGCAGGACACAAACACTGCCACTGTAATAATCACAGGCGAGTATTAATCGAGGTAAATGCCGAGTCAAACAATAACATTGTTTTTTTTTGCGCCCAACGCAAAGGAAATGGGCACCCTCCGGTATAGCGGTTGGGAGGGAGGAGGTGAACTCTCATGAGTACCAGCCGGCCGGCCGGACTGGTTATGCACGACTCGCCAAAAAATAACCTAGGCGTATACGTGCTTAACACCCCCTGGGAGCACCTGTAGCCATAAGGGCCTTTCAGGTTTCATCGGATGCTACACCCCGTAGGGACGGGGTGCGCTCAAAATAATAACAGAAAGTAAAACTAATTTATTTAAAGTAAAACTAAACCTTGTGTACCCGACACGTCTTCGTTCGCATACACCTACTTTACCCCTACCTACCCTTTTTTTGCCTATATTTATACCTTCCTCTTGAATTACTCTATCTATGGTTGAAAACTGCATTAAAATCCGTTGCGTAGATTAAAAGATCTAAGCGTACATTTAGAAACTCAGTGTTTGTTATGAGGCCATATTTTTTATTAAAACTAGGTATGCCAAACGAGCAGAGTAACATTTCGGCTAAATAAAAAAATATTTTGAAAAGCTGCTTTTCATTAAAAAAAATCGTAAAAAGATGGTTATTGTAACCAATCGCTAACAATCTATTTTAGACGCAAAGAGTTAAACTGTAGCCTTTGCTCAATTGTCTCACTGATTAAATAAATAAATAATCGTGGACAAATTCACACAGCGCCATCTAGCCCCAAACTAAGCGAAGCTTGTACTATGGGAGCAAGCTAACTGATATACTACTTAAATACTTTTTAAAATACATACTTATTATACATAGACCACCTAGACCCGTAACAGAAATTAAAATTCATCATTTAAATTTCTGCCCGGCCGGGAATCGAACCCGGGACCTCTTGCGTGGCTGACTGGCATGTTGAACCACGCAGGTCGTCAAATCGGATTATAACTGTATCATGTTTTGTATGAGCAACAAAGTGTTTATCTGTCTGTAGTTTGTGCTATGATGTCGTAGACCATCCCCGGTTTTCAAGTAGCGTTAGGTCAAATAGGGTAACGTCCATAGCCTGGTAACTGTTTACTATCAGACTACCGTTTGCAACCTAAGTAGGATAAAAAAAAGTCGGACGTAGGTACTCGTGTAAACGAAAACTAAATTTGGAAACTAAGTGCGGCTTGCACCAAATTCTTGAAGGCATTTAAGCTAAACTAATATAATACTTAAAAAACTTACGTCACGTGTTTAAGCATTTTATGCTAGTGGGGCTAGATTAAGTTTATTGTTTGCATGTGGTGCATTCATTTCATCCGTGTTGAAATTACGTACCTTCTTAAACCTAGATATTATATAAACAAGAATATTATTTCTCAAACATTTTGCCACTCTAGTGCATAAATTAAGGTCAGCCATTGGCCGGTCGAGCGATTTCTTTGATATGCTGACATGTCCTAGAAAAACAATGCGGCGAACATTGAACCTGAATTGCTGTAGTTAAGTCTGTCGAGTTGGGGATCGGCTCGTGGGTTCCGTAGCTATGTTATTTTTCAAAGGATGTTCTAGTTGTATTTATCATCAACGATAGCAAAACAGGCAACCGTAACGCTTTCGCAAATGGGTGGTGTTGCGGAGGTCAATTGGTGGTGATCACTTACCGTCAAGTGCTTGCCATGAATGCCTGTTTGCCTCTATAGGTATTATAAAGAAGTTTCTTCGAGAAAAGACTTTTTGTTTTTGTGCTACAGAGTGACAAAAGAGCAGACAGCCTACCTGATGGTAAGCGGTAACAGTCGCTCATAACATCGGCGATTTGTACATTAAGGTCGCAAGCAAGCAAAATGTAGAACCACAAGTGCATTCTCACTGTGAGGCTACCTTATCTTTGACAGAGTCGACCTGTAGCTCGGTTCTGGAGCTCTCTATATAGATAATTTGATTTCAAAAAATGTACATAAGTGAATAGAAATCGATGTATGTATTATACTTTACTTATGTTGATTTTAAGTCCAGTAGTAGACTGTTATGGGCTGTTGATGTGCTGAAAATACAGTTACGAACCGACCTACCGAGCTAGAGGGCGAGAATGATTCTTCTCTGAGAAGCACAGTAAAACGTTTGCGTATTATATACCTTCTTTCTGTAATTGCCGTGGACTAAAATATTTGTGATCACGTTTACTGACGGAACCCAAAAGCAACTTTGAAATTATGGCATAAATAACCCAATTGTTGGCATAATCACTGAGTTACGGTTTATCCGTGTGGACGTGGGCTAATGAATCTTTCATAAGCTTACACTTGGAGCGTCTAGTCCAGAGTCACGGTAAAATATAAAGTTCAAAATTTGCGGAAATAAACATTGCAAGGGGAGTAATAAAGATCGTTTATTGGCAGTGAGTGGTGAGTTGTGACTTTAGTGTGGTGAGCCACTCACAACACTAAAACAATGGGGGAAAAGCTAATATATGAATATGAAGATAAATTATGAAGTCCCGCAAAAGAACGCCAATACCATTGAGAACCTGAAATCAGATTAGCAGATCAGCAGCATTGTAAATGTAACAATAATTACCCAAACTAAATGATACTGACATAAATATTGGTATGTTTAATGTTGCTCATATTGGAATTTGAAATATAAAAATGCATAAAGCTTGGTACAAGGTTAGGTTAATGATTGCAAGACAGGTAAGCCAGGTTCTGCAAAGATTTGCAATTGAATTACAATCCAACAGTTTCGTGAAGTTTAAGACGACACTTTCTGGGATTTTAAATAATTTGAGCACCTATTATAAGGAGAACTCCTTCCGTCCAAACCCATCCAAACCTGAGTCTAGTATAGTGTGTTACAGTTATCGTGAGTGTTTAGGGTGTTAGGCGGGATGATAATAT
The DNA here is from genome assembly GCA_905147135.1 of Blastobasis lacticolella. NCBI lineage: Eukaryota > Metazoa > Arthropoda > Insecta > Lepidoptera > Blastobasidae > Blastobasis > Blastobasis lacticolella. The sequence continues at coordinate 3,418,205 of LR990051.1, forward strand.
TTAAAATTTATTGTAAATGGTAATAGACTAAGTGATTTACCTACGTTACAATACATTCGAAATGCTTGACCTATTTACAGCTATCGGTAAAATTGTACGGCGTTACTCCGTATATGCGATGGGATCCTGGAGCAATCGAGGGAACTCCTCAAATATTATAGGCATACTTATAGCGATATCAGTATTTTCAGTGGCAAGTCAAGCATTTGCATTCAGAAAAGTATCATTTATTTAAGTGGAGCTGATGATGAAGACCACAGGCCACCGTAACACCTCAATGTTGTTACCTCAGAACTTTGTCAGTTATAGACCAATCGGAAATTTCTTTTTTAATTGTTTTAAACGATATACTCCTCGGGTGGTCCTATTTTGATCAGGTTAGGATTTAATTATGGAAACCCAAACCTTGAAAGTTGTAGGCTCGTATGGGGTGTTTTTTACGTTATCATATCTTACTCAGGTGTTCGGTTTAGAGTGTCATCATTTGATGCTGCTGTGCTGATGATGAAGCCACAGAACTCCTTAACGTTTAAGGGTTAGGGGATTGTACTGTAATTTGTCGACATTAACTACTGATGCTTAAAAAGGTATTATAACCACTGAAAAATTTGAAATAGATATATCTTCCTCGTTCTATACTTACTCGTATTGTATGATAAAAAGCTATCAATATTTTTGGAGTCGGTGCCACATAGCAACCCTCCCTTTCCCTAAAGGTATTAGCTCCTCTCTTCGGCAAACATTACTGTGCTGGCACCGACTCCAAAAATAATGATATGTAATTTACTCGTATTAGCTTATATTTTATTTATGGTGTTCTGAAGTCGGTTTTATATTTCAATTAAAATTTTAATTTTCAGGGCGAATCCCGGGCCCTCGCGCGTGATCACAAGCGGTAAACAAATTGACGCTAAGATAACTTTTTTATTGTAGGTATTATGTTCGTTATAGGCGACAGTTACCACTTTTCATTAGGTGGGTTACATTAAATACTTGCTTGATAGATAACTTAACCAATCGACGTTTATGAGAACCCACCGGGACATAAAATATGTAAAACTAATTTAAAAATATATGTTGAGAAATAACATATAATAAAACAAACCACGTCAAGTTGACCTACCACCACCTACCCTCATTTATATCTTGATGTAATTTTAACTTTTAATAGAAAATCATTTGTCCATCATTGGTGGGAAGTTGCTATGGAGGATTGTTTACCTAACGTGAGTCATCTGCCTAGGTACAAGATCTCCATAATCCGCAAACTGCACTTCAATGCTGCTGCTAGACATAGAAAAAAAATATTTTTTCTCTATTCTGCTGAAGCTATATATGTCCTCCGCTCTAACTGCTACAAGACGCCCTCAGTTATCAGTACAGTCAGCAACAACATTTTCTTGTTGTTGCTTTAATGTCAAGGTCACGGAGGTCAGATGGTAGTCGTTCTATTGTAATTACATGATTTGCAAAATCCACAATCGGTATATTGACGCCAAGATGATTTTTCATCGTAGGTGTTATGGGCGACAGTTACCTACCACTAGAGAATGCAATCCCGCAAGATAATTTCAATCCAGGTATTTGCGGGACTGAACCATCTCAATCCCGCTGGATCCAGGTATTTGCGGGATCCCGCTGGGTGGACTTAGACTCCAGAAGTCAATCGTAATAAAGACTTTATAGACCTCGTTTTCATGGTTTTAATTTTAACCCACATTACACAAGGTTTTTGGTACATTTAAAATGTTGTTTAGTAATTCTAGACATAAAGATTAAGAGAGCGTCGGTAGCCTGTTGTGTATCCAACTCGTAAACCGGGTGCGAATCCCGCTGCGGCCATGTATCAATAACTCTTTTCTGAGTTATGTACATAAGTTGAATCCTAACCGATGCTCTTACGGTGAGGGAAAACATCGTGATAGAACCTGCAAATTCCGGAAACTGAATTTGTAACCATGATCCAATTTGGTCTGGTTCCCCTATTAGCAGTGTCACGGAGGTCAGATGGTACTCGCTCCACTGCAATTACCTGATCGCCAAATCCTGGATCATGGTCAACGTGGACCCCGGGCCCTCGTTCTCGAGAGCACAACCGGGACATTAACGCCAAGATGATTATTAGATATAAAGATTAAGAGATAAATTGACATACTCTAGTCAACATCAACATAAGTTGAATTAATTACGTACACACCAAAAGAACATCGTAAGCAAATAAAAAAATATTTTGGAAATAAACTTGCAAGTTGCAAGCATAACTATCAAACCACTCCATATTTTTCCATATGCGCTCATACATTTCTGGTGTTACAAATCGGTCTTTGACTTCATACAATCAATTTTAATTATATTTTCGCGTGATGATAGCCAATAGACAATGAATACGACTATGTATTTGAATACATCTAATTTAAAAAAAAAATTAAATACATTCATTGTCTTATTCGCTATCAAACCGCAAAAACCGAAAACTGATTTGTAAGAAACTGTATGAACTTGTAGGGAGAATAAGGGGTGGTTCGGTAATTAAGCTCGCAAGTGTAGCATCTTATCGCTTAGTGTTCATCGCATCGCTTAGCCAGCGCCCAGCCAGCCAGACCATAGCCCATGAGCCGCCCTGCGCACAGTATTACGTATAAACCATGCTTCTCTGTAATCCCGCCTGTCCAGCGGTATCCCGCAAAATTTTCGGCCGGGATTAGTCCCGCAAAATGTATGCGGGATCCCGGTATCCCGGTATTGCATTCCCTACCTACCACTTTCCATCAGGTGGACTCAGGACTGAGTTGGGTATTTGATAGAATACTTGACCAATTGAGGTCAAGTTTATATAATATACTCAAATGTTTCCCAAACTACTGTACATTTGAAATGTGTGACATGTGTCTGTGTCATCGTAGCTCTGGAACGGACGATTTCGATGTCGTTATCTTTACTTGAAAGGTAGTTTAATCGAGATAGTTCACAGCTTTGTTTCATTAAAGTCGGTTAAGTAGTTCAGGAAATATTGAAGAATATGTATACTTCCACTAAGTATCGTCGCGTCGGAGTAATCGGACGTTTTTACGTCGGTTTACATAGATATGTGTGCAGAATTTTTATGCCATATTCAATATTAGGGTAGCGCCACATTAGGGTGATGTAATGTACGACAGTTTTACTATTAGTAGTAAATGTATGAAAAATCTCAATGTAGCAACACATTTGTCTTACGTGACATTAGTTATGCGACCAAATCCCACGGCGTGTGAGCGCGTGTATAGCGCGTAATGACGCGATGTGATGCGTCACGCATCATTCGGCCTGCAGCATATACACGTGTATGTCACGTCACTCGCGTCACATCACGTGGCGTTAGTCCAATGTGGCTCTAATGTAACATCATATCACATCACTCTAATATGGCGGTACTTTTAATTATTGTTTTCTTTTTCCATTAAAAATATCTATAGGTGGTTGAGGTTCCTTAGGTAGTAACGGAGGGAGCGAAGACAAAAATAAAAGACATAACATGTCACTGTTTATATCACTTTTTATAATTTATTTTTTCACAACATTTTTATTTATTTTTCTGTAAAATTTACAATAGCTTAAAACTCCTCACAAATATATACTTAGTTAATTCATCGGGCGCTGCGGCCTCGCATTTACACAAATAGTTTTCCACGAAACAGGCAACTTGGAAGAGGAAATTATAACTAGTAAATATATTTGATAAAACCTAACAATATGCTTATATAACGTAAGGCGTAAGCTAGCAATCCTATACTAGAGAGTCAGTAGGTCGTCCGCCCCCTTGGAACATATCTTTTCGGGCGACGACTAGGCGCGGCCACCGCGCCGGGGGGCGCCACTGTCTTCCAACGTGTTAGGTAGTATTGTCTTCCTGGTGGTATGTTTTAACTTGACTTTATAGTACGAATATTTTCAGCTATCACAGCCGAAATTCCCACGCCGTCCCTTTCTCATGATAGCTATAGTGAAAAAGAAAAACGTCATAAGCAGACTTTCGGCTGCAGTTGTCTTTACGTTCAGCCGAAAATATTAGTTAATAAAGTCTCGGGTAGGTACGAGAAATGCTACGAATGTAAAGGCATCTTACACGAGCTTAGTTTTTAACGGTCAGTTTTAACTGCGCAGTTTAATTGTGATATTTCTTCACTGAAGCCTATCACATATACGTCAGATTTATCTGATAACCCTGTTGTATGGGACATATTGAGCGTCAGAAAAAAATTCACAGCAAAGTTAAAATACACAGTCAAAACTGGAAGTCGCATAGCGGGTAGGGTACCTACGATGAGTGGGAACCACAAGTGAATTTCTCAAAATAATTGGCTCACTCTGCAAATAATTGAAATCGGGATTTTTTAGATTAGATTGTGAGACCAGTAACTAACATGAGAAAATGTATGTGAAAACGGAAGGTTAGTTAGATGCCGAGACAGTCTTCAATGGCCGAAGTATGTTTCACTTCAAGATGGATAGTCAAATCTGTAAGTTCGCAGAATCATACCACTTATGGTAAAACAGGGATCGATTTACAGACTTATTTCAGTACAGTATTGAAATATGTTTTGTAAACAGTTGTTTATGGGAAAAAGGAAAATGTGAAAAGGATTTTCTAGTGGGAAAATGCTGTTATTAGAAGACAGTGACTCAGCCAGGCGCAGTGGTTCGCAGTTGCCTCGAGAATTCGGAACCCACGCCTTGGCGCTTGCGTGCCCAAACTCCACATAACTATGACTCCGAAACACAAACTAAATACTAATTTGACTCTTCTCGGTGAACCCCATCGCACTAGCCATAGGTACTTCATAATTCTTAAACATCCTATCTGCATGAAATGTGCCTTCCCTGATGTTGCTCTACAAATAACAATGTTTATTAAGCGAAATGTTACAAAAAAAAAACTAACAATATTTGTTGTAGTGTGATGTCATAGATCAATGTCGTAATTTTACACTGAGGACTTTTTCTGAGGACTAATTTGATTTTATTCCCTGCTTTAGATACTGATACAATAGCAAAATTTTAACAGTATAATGAGCAAAACATTCCCCTTAATTGGAGGTTTAACATTGCCATGTTACGTACAGTCAGCCGCAGAGTGAATGGACCCCTCCGCTTGCATACATTAAATGCAAGTATGCAAGAGTGGTCTGTTCACTCTACAGATGACTATGCTAGCCAAATAATACAAAAAATGGCAAGACAAATCCGTAAATCGATTGATCAATTCATCGTCCACTATCCAGCAATAGGGTCCACCATAATTCAACATGACCTGCAAATAGATTTTACTGTTTTCATAACTCAAAGTAAATGCTTCGATAATCTTGAACTTGTTTTCGTTTCACATACCACGTTCCTTTATTACGTCAAGCATTGGTGCACTACGTCTTTTCAGCACGACATTACTTACATGTTTCGATAATTATTTTATTTGTAATATTAGTTCAGAATGTTTGGTAAGAGATACATAAATTAGAGGCATAAGAAATTTGATGGAAAATTACTTGAAATAACACAAGCCATAATAAAGTTTTATTACATTGTTTTTGACATGTAAAGCAAACATTACAGTCACTATTATTATCGTTATTTTTCTCATAAAGTATTATAAAGTCGTAATGCAGAAAACGCTTGTCGAAACTCATGCAATTTAATGTCTTCAATATATTGTAATGTAACGTAGACACTTCATAGGATTTTAAGGTTTCATACTCCGCTTGAAGCCAGGAATGGCTTTCAACATTTAATGGAAATCTTCAAAACTTTCTCACTCAAAGTAAATTAGAGTCAACGACCAGAGACCTGAAATGTCCTCCATACTCCCACGCCCAGACACATCTAAATAGACAACAATTTTGTTAGTATTAATTAAAACTACATTGTACCGAGGCAGTGGTTATGAGAAGACATTTCACGAATCCAAAACAATCTCAAACATCTCATATAACTACCTACAATATATACATATAGAATACCAAAATAGAACAGCACGCAAGCGCCTTTGACCAGTGCACAACTATAATTAAAAAATTAATGATTAAAAATAAGGCTAGCCAAAAACTGATGGTAACTCTAGAAAAGTAAATCCCTAAGCTACATTGCAATGTCTCTCTGCTTCGTTCCTTATCTACACAACACAGTAAATGAAAGCGGGTTGTCGTGTAACTCTATTCAAACGGTAGGCATTTTCGGATTTCGAAAGCGTTGTCAGCTTCATTGACCTCGATTAATTGACTACAAGGACTGGAGTTCGACGACAGTCGTCTCAATCGTGTTGTGGAAGCGATGAAGCAGGCTCTAACTCTAAAATTGAATTAAGTAGACAAACCATATCAGTCTCTGAGAACAAATGAGCTGGTAATGATTCTGCAATCAATACATTAAGGATAATACGGAACAGTAATACGAAGGCTCGTCTACAACGTGTAATTTCTTAGTCTATTTTTATAAAGTTCCCATCGATAGAGGAATAAGTAAATCACAAAAATATACACATACGAATATAGTTTATAACTCACGCGACGAGGTAGTTCTCAACGAATTCTGCCAATAGCTGTAACCAGTATACAGTTAACAATCACAGTTATTATAATAATAATGACGACAATATAGAAATGACAAAACTTGTCAAAAGACTACAAATCACAACTTATAGGCCTGTCTCGTTGCTGAGAGTAACCTAATGATAAGTAATTAACTTACGTTCACTCTTATTACAAAAAAATGGAATATAGTTTAAGATCAGTTAGCTACATTATGTACTTCATTTATTTCTAAGTACAGACAACTGTGAATAATAAATCTTTATGTCTAATTAGATCTAGGTTTCGCTTCAGGCGTTTCATCTGTGACCATGGCAGGAGCGAGCTCGAATGGCCGGCTGATCAGGTTCGCGCGTTCGTGAGCATGGGTTCGTGTATCCAGCGACGCGTGGATAGTGGGGACCTCAAAGATGAAACGCCGCAGAGCCATCCAAACTTGCATCCTAGTGAACCCACCGTCACACAAGCGACAGCAAAGATAAACACAACGACACTAGCCCCCCAATTATTTAGACATTCTCAAGTTGAAGTTTCCTTTTAATCCCCCGAAGGAAGTTCGATAAAAAATGAGATCTCAAATTTTGGTTCGATGGTGAGCAAATCGAAATTCGTTCATATAAAATCGTTACATAGTTCCGAAGTATAATAAGATTTAGTCTAGTAGCGGATTGTACTTTATCACTCCGGATATATTGTATTATCTACTAATAAAATAGATTATAACGAACACTGCTTAATCGAAGCCCTACTAAGAAGTCCATGCTATATGATTTGTATACATATATTTTCTTTGCAATTTGCATTAGCAAATATCTAAACATGCACGAATTGGCCGGATCCCGTTTACACCGTCGTTCACATAACTATTCATTAAAATACAACAGTAATAGTATATATCTCTCTATTGGATTTAAACTACGTAATAATGTTATGTAAGTATATAATATTCTCCGACAACAGGGTAAATCTACAACAATTAAATCACATTTTGTCATACCATCTACTGTTTTAATTAACACTGCGATTGGTGAGATATTAATAATAGTTTAAAAAACGTATTCATAAGTACTCTGTTACTAATGTGACTTCGCTACTTGTAAATGTTCTTAAAATATAATATATAAGATTTATTTGTATCATTAACAAGAATGAACTTTAATATTGTACACATCTTAGTTAATTTTTTTTTTTGTTTTTCTTTTTTAAATAGGTATTTTTACTTAAAACGTTTTATATTTTAACTTAGTTTGTTACTTCGTACGCCAAGCCGTATACAATACTAGAGCGGTCACGAGGTGAAGAAAAGTGTATACATACAATCTTTCAGTTAATTACAATATATATAAGTAGTAAAATATGTGTTCACTGTAATCCGCGCGGCGCCGCCCGCCCTGCGCTGCGCCGGCGCAGCGGCGAAGGCCATCGCACAAGGCCGGATTGGTTATCTACTTTCTAAAGGTCTCTTGCAACAATATCGGTGATACTCAATCGCAGCGAGCGACGCTCCATTGTTTCGAATCCCGAGAGACATGCTTACATTTATTACGCAGACGTTTTCTATACAATAAAAAGCTTAAACATAACTAACTAGTCTTTTTATAGGCAGACCATCGGCCCGGGCGGCCCGGCGTACCCGGCGTACCCGGCGCGCGCAAACAATTTTCGTACTGCTAACACGTTGAGCCGTCAACACGAAAGGAGTACGAACGGAAATTATCGGCGCGCGCCCCGAGCCGAGCCGCGGCTTACATTTGCGTCGAACGTATTGTTAAAAAATACATAATAAAAAATAAAAAATAAGTATTAATAACCAGCCGAAAAAACACGAAGCGTATCACGACACGAAACGACGCGACACGTCGCGTGTCTATATACAGCCGCTTAGCGGGGTGATTCGTAATACAATATATACTCTTTATCCATATTATATACATTTGGCACTAAATTCATGGAGCGAGAGGGGTAGGCCTCGGGGGGTCACGCGGGGCAGAGCGCGGGCTGCGGCCAGGCGTAGCAGCGGCAGCACGGCGCGGGCGGCGCGAGCGGCGCGGGCGCGGGGGAGCACGCGGCGCAGCCGGCGCACGCCGCACACGCCGCGCACGCCGCGCACACGCACACGTAGTACGCGGGCGCCAGCAGCATGGGCGCGGGCTGGGGCGCCGCCAGCTCCCGGCAGGCCAGCGCCGCGATCAGCGCCAGCGTCTGCCGGCGCTCGTGCCCCATCAGGCAGACCGTGGACTCGCGGACCACGCCGTGCAGCAGCGTCAGGTATCTGCGGAACGGCCGACGTTAGACGGAGAAAAACTAAACATCAAAAATACTGAGCTTAGAGAGTAACTTTTGCAACAGCTGTACTGCCCCAGAATGTACCCAGAATAAAATGATTTTATACTTCGAAATATTGGTATAATCTCTGAAAGACAATTTTGAAATAGGTAAGTAATTTGGTATTGGCTCTCACCTGTGTTTGAGCGCCTCCTCCTCGCGGCCGACGAAGTGATTCCGCAGGTAGGCCTCCAGCTTGGCGCGCTGCTGCCCCAGTTCCGGGAAGTCGATGAAGAATCGCGAGCACATGTAGCGCTCCAGCGTCTTGATCTTGTCCGGGCGCGCTGGTCGGTAGCCCTTGGCTAGCAACGCGCAGTACTTCAGCAGCCCCCCTCCGCGGATCTCCTCCGGTTGCCGCGTCGCGATCAGCTTTCCCCCTAGGTGCAGCAGAGACTCGTGGAAATCCCCGTAAACGGACTCCCCGACCACCGTCGGATAGAAGTTCTCCCCGATCGGCAGCTGCGCGCACTCGTGGAACGCCAGCAGCGAGTCGAGGGCGATCTGGAACGAGTCCACGGAGAACTCGAATTGGCGGCGCATCGTGTCGACGAACTTGAGCTCGACGGACTTGTGGCCGCGCGAGCTGCCGAGCGAGATCAGCGACCAGCGGTCCCCGTCCGAGTTGACGCGCACCATCTTCGAGACGTAGGCCTCTTTGAGGCCGGCGGGGGTGGCGCGTCGGCGGGGGCCGGTCTGGGGCAGCAGGGTGACCAGATGGCCGAGTACGGCGGCTTTGACGCGGTCGCAGTGGCGCGCGGTGGGCATGTCGGCGGTGAAGATGAGGTCGATGTCGGAGTAGGGCTGCGCGCGGTCGGCGAGCACGTGGCTGGCGGCGCCGCCGTTGAGCCTCACGTCGCGCACCTGCAGGCCCGCGCCGCCCGCGCTGACGGGGGCTCGCAGCCGCGCGCGCACGCCCGCCACGAGGTCCCGCAGCCGCACGTTGAGCGTGGGCCAGCCGCCGCGGCCCGGGATCGCCACCGCATCATCCATCACGTCGTTCAGCCGCCGCACCTGTTCGTAGCTGAGCACAGCATGTCGTTCGCCGCAGCCGCCGCCTTCCGACAAGTAGCTCGCCTCGCTCTGGAACAAAAGAGGGCGTTCGTCATTGTTTTCCTTTATGGACGTGGATGAGCAGATAGAGGCTGAGATTGACAGAGACAACCGTATTGTAATTGTCGCTGTGCCCATTGGACATGCCTTTTATTTTACTTCAATTTTTTATACTAAACTATAGACAAACAGGCAAGCGAACCTTTACTTGAGAAGGAATGTGGACCTTAATGACGTGACATTAATCTTCTAATAGGAACACTAAAACGTGTGAATGTGTGAACATCGCTATAGAGGATCCTGTCCGCAGTCCGATTGGCATCGTTTATCAATTTACTCAATAAAGACTAATTCCGCGATCTATTTACGCCTACGATCAGAGCGAATGGTCGTCGACCTTGACGAGTCGCACATATTCTCACATTGTACACTCACAGTCGTAGTCCAAACACCAGTAATGTAGGACAACAAAGAGCTAGCCACGAACCGAAACGGAAGATTTGCCGAACATCCAGAGCGCAGTCGCACGGATATCCGCCGAACAATAGCAACTGGACATTTCCACAATCGTCTTTGGAATGGAGACAAACCGTTTCGTCGCGACCACTCAATAGCATAATTCGAAACGCCATTTATCCGGACAATGCTTAGACAAATATTCATGCAGGTGAGATCAGGGTCTCGGCAAGACGTGTTAAAGAGGTAATGTCGTGGATATTAAGGCTGTGACGCGCTAATAAAATGCCAGTCTATTGATAATAGTCGTAGGCATTCGGGCCATCAAGGTCTTGCGATTGCACGCTAGCGATGGAACGTAAACAAGCTCTTGAGTGCAACTATTTGGCAAGCCGAATTCCTACCAGTTACGTATATTACATTCACATATTTAAAGTCTTGATTCGCAGTTAGGTATTTTTAGAAACTGCGAAGTATTATGGACCAGAAGTCAAAAACAAAACTAAGTACGTATTATATTTTTATCTTCATAATGTGCCTCTTCATATAGTGTACCTACTTCATACATTGTACGTTCACGTGCGTAGTTATAATTACATAATATACATATCAATGGCTTGCTATATGGAACAACTACATACATGCTATGGTTTATTCCACAGGCTGGGGAGATTGTTTGCACAAGCAACTTATCTTAGACGTCCAATGGTCAAATAAAACCATGGGTTATCTATTTTGCGAGATAACTTCTCGCTAGAGGTCACCATAAACGTCACTGTTATGGAGACAGAACTTACTTATTTTTATTATCTACCCGGTAATAAAAATAAGTAAGCAGTTAGATAAACTTGCAAGGTTTCACAAAATTAAAGTTTACTTAATATATTTGTATGGTGGTGGGTTTTCTTCCATAATTTAGTTTTTTTATTATTACATTTAGGAGACCATCAGTTATGTTTCTCTTTCGTTTTCGTTTAGGCTCTCGACAAAGTAGGTACAAAAAACGAAATAATTTATTCATGTCAATCTTGACATTGAATATTAAAACAAAAATAACTTTCACAATAGATAACCACGGTGCGTACGACATGCAATGGATCTGACTGGCAAAAGTCCAGATGTAATATTCGTAACGTCTGCAAAGATTTCTTTCATTATCAACAAGTTGCTCGGTCATGCTTTTGATGTGTAACATCTTTCCTCTAGCTTTCCTGCAATCTGTGGGATTTCTTTTGGCGAGGCAGGTCATTTACGATTTCGTGCAAAGGCACGGAAGTCGTCAAAACAGGAAGTTGAACCGTCATCAAAGCCTAGTATACTTCTAGGGTAGGGTACTTACCGGCAACAGGTACATTGTAGACATGAAATCCTCAGTGTAGATATGAGCCAATGACTTTTTCTGAGTTTTATGTACATTAGTTGAACACTAACCGATGTTCTTACGGTGAGAGAAAACATCGTGAAGAAATCAGCACATTCATTCAGAAGACTGAATGTGTAACCATGATCCAGTATGGTCAGTTTCCCCAGTTAACAGGATCACAGCGGTCAGCGACAGTCGCTCTTTATCTACCTACCTGATCGACTAAATCCTGGATCATGGTCAAGGCGGACTTCCGGCTCTCGGCAAGAACACAACCGGGATATAGACGCCAAGATTACTCATTTGTACGAACTCGGATACCGCTCTAAGGAATCCATTTAATTAATTGCTGTTGTTACAAGCCACACCCGTACACAAGATTGTAGTCCGCGAGTAAGGTGGGCAGCTAACTATATCTAGCTGCTAGTTTTATACTTTAAGTTGTAACGGGCAAGTCCGGCCCGATAGCTTACGCGGGCAAGGTCGCCTGTATCCTGTTGCCGAACGATAGCACTGCTGTTTATCAAGGGCCCTTGTTTGGCAGAATGTAGGTACCGGTTCTAAATAGCGTAAGCGACAAAGGGGCATTTATAACAACATTGTGTGCTTGTTTTTAATGCTGTGGGTAAAATAAAATAGTCACCATTTGCGTGTGTCTGTTTGATTGTTTTTCTACGCAATAACAGAGCGATTTAACGAATTGAAGGGACATCTCGCTAACTGAACGGTACAAATTTTGTTAATTACTTATTTTTTGTGAAATACATACCTATGAATAGAGTACAAACTAACTAAGGTACACATGGAGTCGACACGGGAGGGAGAAGTCCTTGGCACAGCCAGTTAAACTCGAAACGTTGGGTTTGTCAATGAGATAAAAAACGTTTTGCTCGAACCAACTGCTTTTTTGTATTAGAAAAAAGAACAAGCGACAGCGTAAAGCGTGAATTGAGGTTGTCGCCTAGGAATGTGCTCGTGGACGGCAGCAAATCAGCTGATAATCAAGGTCGGACCAACTCGAACGACAGAAATAGATACGGGCGTGATCTATCTATAGTGAGATAGACGTGTCTCGTAAAAATAGTACGGTAAGTAGTTGCCTGCTCGTTAACACGTGGGTGGGTAACGGCGTAATTGGTTATATAAAATCTAATATATAAAATTCTCGTGTCACAGTTTTCGTTGCCATACTCCTCCGAAACGGCTTGACCGATTTTGATGAAATTTTTTGTGCTTATCCGGTATCTATGAGAATCGGCCAACATTTATTTTTCATCCCCCTAAATGTTAGGGGTAGTCCACCCCTAGGAAATTATTTATATGGCAAAACAACGTTTGCCGGGTCAGCTAGTTATATTATAAGATAATATAATAAATAATAATATAATAGTACGTAATCTGACATTTTGAATATGGCAAGCTTGGAACTCGACAAGTTCAGACTCCGACGAGTTTGGAATCCGGCGAGATTGGAATCAAACGAATAAGGAACCATTGATCACGCACATAAACAGCCCATTATGGTGGCCACTCACCGTCAAGCCGCTGATTCAATGGCATGATAAAATAGGCTTGATCAGGCCAAACTGACCGTGCGTGGCAATAAATTTTGAAAGGACGTGCCTCTCGATGGAAAATGTTTTCCTAATGTTTTGTTTGGCCTGATCAAGAGTATTTTATCATGCCACCGTATCAAACGTCAAGATGGTGAGTGGCCACCATTTACAGTCCAGTACTGGTCTTAGCCTCCTCCTCATTAAGTGAAGTGGCCACAAACTCCGCAGGCGGGTTGTAGATAGGACAGGACTCAACAGAAAGTGCTGCTGCCCATTTTCTGATATAAACAACAAATGTTGAAGTCAGTAACCGTATCCACAAATTAACTAGCATATACCTCAGCACCTGCCAATAGTCGCACCAGCAATTGATTACATAAAAACTTGGAAACTCATTAACTTATCACGATCACGGGTGCAACAAAGCGCGCACAGATACACACACACGGTAATTGCATGTTAGTAATGTGCGTGATACGTTAACATTTGGCACAGATCCGTTTCCGCTAACCGCTTGCAATGGGCATGCGACCCGACGGTCTTGCATCCGATGAGCCTCTCATAAGTAATTTTTCGTATGCAAATTGCCTAAGCGTGCTGTACAGAACTCCCTTGCGGAAGTTGGAAGAAGGGAAATAAATATTTCATATCAAGATCCATAGTACTGGCGTCTTGCTAATCTGGTGCCACATTGATGGACTGGAGCCTTATTAGAGTCTCACAACCTGGATAAGATAATCTAGTAGAGCAATTGAAGCCTAGTAAGTTCGTAACATTATTAATGATCAGTTACTCCCGGGGTAGGGCCCTGTCAGCCTGAAAAGGCTGCTTGGAATGGTTTCAGCTATTTCAGTCGCCAACCAATAAAGCTGTCGTGATTGTGATCTAAAGGGCAAAGTAGCCAGTTATCATAGTGACGACACACCCGAAATTGATATTCAAAACAGATATTATCGATAATGTAATGTTTTACATGTTAATTTGATATAAGTAGATAAACTGTACTAAATTGAGAAATTATTCATTATGTTTTTGCATACAGATTTTACACTATATGCAATACATTATAGCGAGCCAACATTTGCATGCTATCTACATAAATTGTTATACAAAAGGAGAAATATGTATTCACATTAAGATGTTTACCATTATATATCTGTAATGTAACAATAGCTTACACCTCGCCTAAGGCAATGTGATATTAATTCTGTGTAAACAATACCTACACGAGACAATAAATCCCTATAAAAATGCACATGTGTTTTATAAATAGCGTAATGAATAAAAAATTGAAAATAGCTATAATGAGGAGTTTTCCAGTAGGTATTGATAGTTGGTTTCAAAAAGCATCAATAGATGGCGCTCCTACAATTTTGGTAATCTGTTTTTAATCTGTATGATGGTGGCAGTGATTTCATGCAGCCAACTAATACAAAACATAAAAATAAAATGTTTATTAATATAAACATAACTGAAAGGTTGACCGAAATGTAAAAAGAAATTCAAGAAGTTCAAGTTTAAAAGAGGGCAAGTAAGATCAAATGCCTTATGCCTGTAATTGCGCCGACAATATTATTATTCAAATCGGAGCACAACAATGATTGGCGGCAGAAATAAACGAGTGTGGGTACCATCGTTTTAGCAGATTCCTCAAGCTTAACAAAACTGGTAGAGAGTACAAGATAAATAAATAAAATTAATTAGATAAACATATTTCGATTTTATAAACTTTTATAACAGTTTATTGGACTGGTATACCGATGTACAAATATGTTTATACGTAGATAAGGCGGCGTGACCCATCCAGACGGATTATATATTGTATTTAATTTATCTACGCAAATAATTAAAGACAGATAACAAGGCAATGAATAATTTTGTGATAACTACTTGTAGATAAACTATCAATTTAAATGTTTTTGTGTGTATTAAAATATAATTAATTTCAGAAACATTCCATTTAGAAATATAACGAGGACAAAGTGCAATTACTTGGGGAAGGCCTATCACGCCAGCGATCTGTCATAATAAGTTCCCGGTTCGATTCCCGGTCTGGTAGAAATTGATGTGAGGAATTTCAATTTATGTTCTGTGTTATACGAAAAAAAGGCGTGATAGTAAGTACATTATGTGTTTTTGAACAAAAACCAGTCTAAATTTACACAAAACATTTCAACCTGCTAGATCAATACGCTAAACCACCACGGCTTGACGTCAATGTTGCTTATTAGCACAAAAATTCACATACGTTCAAGTGCACTTTCAAAACACCTGTATTTATACCTTCACAGTTGTTCTAGTACACCTAGCTACAAAATATATGGCTATATTCATTTGAATAACGAATAGTAGGCAACAATTATCAGAGCGAATGCGTCATATTTCACACGACATTTTCCTACAAGTAAACAACTTTATAAGAATGAAATTACTGCGCACTTGTTTTTGGCTACAATATAAAAGAGTTGGTTATTCAATCTATACTTAACAATATTTAATAGAAAAAAGATTTGTATTCAAAAACTACGGGACCGATTTTAAAAATATTTCACTAATACGAAGCTACATACATTGTGTGCTGATTAAAACACTCCGCTACTCTTCGTGTGATAAACAGATACTCATGTTTTACCCCCTTTTATATGCGAGTTCCATACACTAATATTAATAAAATGGTGATTAATGTTATAAAAGACGAGAATAGGTATTTCATATTCTGAGTGATTATCATGTAAGATTGGAAAGACTGTTTGTGGCCCTTATTAGAGCCCCTTCATTTAATAAGGGCTAGAAAGAGGGTTTCAAAAGGTCTTGTTTACCTTATAATTTTCTTTTTTTTTTATAATTTTTTCCCGGGTACACCAAGCCAGATTTTGAGAGGACATAGTCACGGACAAAAATATTTTAACCTTGTTCCTTACAAATTTTAAGGGTATGTTCCGGGTTTCCTACCGCGTACTTTTGTTGACGAGTAGTTGAGTAACAATAGTATGAGTAAAATGTGTGATAATAACTGCGATAGTTTAAAACATTATGTACTTAAAAATTTTTCGTCAAGTGCCAAACAAATGAAGAACCGGATGTTTGACATTAGATGGCATGCTTTCCACTTTAGGAAATTCCCTTGACATCAATGCAGTAGTTGATCGAGCGTTATCAGCGGAAGTGGCGGGGCGCGGGGAGCGGGGCACAGCGTACTACTAAACAGGTGAATACGCCTACCTCAAGCAGTTGTTTACTCAGCTAATTGTGTTGTGTGGACTAGAGTGCTGACGTAATTGTGGCTGGATAGTGCTCTCACTATGGGTCGTTCCTATTTTTGTCGAAGTATAAAGACAGAGCCCACATTGGCCGTGTGGTGTCCGGCAAAGTAGAATAGCACCAACCCCTTACACTTACTCATGGGTGTCGTACAAGGCGACTAATGTTTTCGAGGCAATAGATCAAGAGTCTCCGTAGGCTGGAAAATGGGCAGCAGCATTTTCCATTGTTATATTTAAACACTGCGATCTCCAACCCGCCTGCCAAGCGTGGAGATTATGGCAATAACCTCCCCTTTCGTGGGAGAGGCCCTAAGTCCTGCAGTGGACTGTTACGGGCTGTGATGATGATAAAGACAGAGACGGCCATGTTTTTACGGTTCAAATATTATAGTTATTGTATGGAGTTTTGTACTAAAGTCGCCGAGGCGTATTTTGGATAAGGCCTATTTTAAAAGCTAATTTTTTATTATGCGATGTTGCGCGTCGTCGGAAAGGAACTTTATGTAATGGACACAAAGAAATGATGACAGCTGTACAAGTGGGCATTCTTCCCATAAGATCTCAACCATTATAACTTTCTTGATTAGTCTACGAAATATATATAACACCTATCTGCATATAACTAGCGACCCGCCCCGGTTTCGCAGAGTTTCTCTGTACGTATTGAAATTCTCTAAATGTTAGTGATGACCGCACAAAATCCGTGGCGTGGTTTAGGAAAGACGCAGACAGCGACTTTATTTTGAGCAAGCTAAGGATAAGGATCAGAGCTGAAGCCAGAGTCCCTCGAAACCAGTGTAACCGGCTCCCGTCACGGTCCCAGCATATCCAAGCCATTACCATCCTTCATTGCGACGTATGACGAAAACAAAGTCTGCAACATTGTAGGCAAGCGGAGCAATACGTTTACATGGGTCAATTTCCAGGGCTTCGATCTCAGCGGTTTTAAACCTAAAATTGCTTAATATACCCATGTGAAAGAATAATTTAACCAATTGACGCTAAAAACCCACAGACAAAGTGTTCTTTTTTTGTTGAAGAGGGGCATTCGAAAGATACCAACCACGTCACCTGGCGAAATGACGTGGTATATGGGATTGGCCGAAAAAAGAAAGTGTATACCCAAATATTAATTCAAAAATTCTTAAACTGCTTCAGTAGTTTGCTGCTATTTTGCGTGATACGCATGTCAGAGTTATTAAACCCTTCACCAAAAATGGAGGGTTAAAAATCATAAATTGTACCAGTGGTAGGACGCTGTCAAACCTGAAGAGGCCCATCTGGATAGGTTTCACCGCCTATCTCCCGCCAAGCAACAAGTGTTCCGGTTTGAAGGATAAGGTAGCCAAGGCTAAAATCGACTCGTGTAAACCCAGAATAAACACACGGCCAACCGAAATTATACGTACCTACGTCCGTTTAGAATGTCTATGCAAATAGCGAATGTATTAATGCATATTTATGTTAAATCGAGCGCGAAGTCACGGTTGTCGAGTCGAGAGAGCATCGAATAGTGATGTGGGGGACAATCCATGATTTCATTCATACATACTATTAAAGAGCGCCTAAAAGATTATACGTACTTAATGTACATTTTTTAAATATTATTTGCACTTTATTTCGATAACACAGAAAACTCGCCACCACAGTCATTCCCTAGTGTCGTGACATTTACATCGTCTAAAGACAAATCAGCCATAGTGTTGAACCACTTTCTCGGTTTCGTATCTAACAATAAGTACATACATACATACACTCTCGTACATACATATGTGTACACGTCCGTAGCCCATAGGAGTAGGCAGAGACTACCAGGGTCGCAGAGGTCAGACGGCAGTCGTTCTACTGTAATTACCTGATCTGCCACATTTTGGATCATGGTTAAGGTGGACCCCGGACTCCGCGCGCGAAGATTTTTTTTTATATGAGAGTAATACCTACCAAATATATAAAATTTGATTTAGGTGGGTTCGTTGCAACCGTTGCTATGAATATAACCTATGTTACTGGGGTTTACGACTTTTACACGGGTTTAGACGTGTTATTGGTATACAATGTTTAGGTTCATTCAACAAGGTTCTGTAATTGAAAATTGTTAACCAGGAATTATATTATGTGCAATGAAAAGTATTTAATGTGTGAACACATGAATAAACATACACACGCTAACATTAACTCTCCTTTGAACTATGTATTGTATACATACCTACAGTAAAATATGTAATCGAATTTATGTAGTTTTAAATTAGTACCTTAGCCTATAAAAGAAGAAAGAAACACAATACTTAAGTTATTGGGTTCAGGAAGTCTTTAGTAACTTGGATAGTGCAATCATTTAAACATTTATATGGGTGAGTGAAACACTTAATGTTAATTATCATCGCCATTAATCTTCAACCACTTAAGTGGCATCGTATTTTATGGTTTTGTACTTAGGTTTAACTTGATAGTTAACGTTATACCTCTGTTAATGCTTATCAGTGCTATCAGTGTACTCGGAAACGTAATAGTACAGATAACATCGCCTATCTTCATGGAGATCTTGCTATCAAGCTAATACAAGCAATGGATTATGATTAATTTGTATCTCTTTTGAATGGACCAAAGCAAAGGAGCAGCAGAAAAGGCTAAAGCTTAAGCGTTTGTTTATACTCTTTTTTTTTTTAATTGTATCAGATTGTATCGTTATCCCCATTTTTTAAGACAAATTTTAGAGCTCGTAAAAATGAAGAGGTGTAAAAGAGGACGATATCCAGATGGGTAGATGCTGCCCTGGTGGGCAGATATTTAAGAAAAGTTATACACATACTGACGTACATAATCTACACCCTCATGCAGGGAATTACATCCCTCGGGGGCCGAGACCGAAAACATAAAATCCTGACACACCTACTTGGCCTCTTGCCTACTCATAAACTTTATGATCCTCCTGGATTTTTATTTACTTGTGAAAAGTTGTTTAGCTCTACCGACGATAAAAACAAAATCGAATTTATTGACATTCAGGTATCGACATCTGAATTATCGACAGTTCGATTAATCCGCCGAAATCGGATGTAGACCATCCGAAATTCGCGGCCTTGCCCTCGGATTGGTCGTGACCATCCAATTCCAGGCTTCACTGGATAAACGATTTACTTTAATCGAACGATAATCTTGTCGATGACAGCTATAAATTACTATAGTTTTATTATTACATAAGTGTAAAATAGAAATACATAACGTCATACCTATTTCCCGATAATTATTTGATTTCATAGAGTGGCCGTGTAGAATAGAATGACAGGTTATTATAACGTTTAAGTGCCTAGAGTTAAAGTTGTTATAACTTATGAGTGTTCACCGCTACTGGTGCTTTTTCTATTGAGTATCTTTATTATTAATATAATAAGTCGCTTCCCACCGTCTGTATCTATGTACGCTTATATCTTTTAAACCACGCAACAGATTTTAATGCAGTTTTCAACAATAGATAGAGTGATTCAAGAGGAAGTTTTATAAGCAAGAAAAAAACGGTAGGTAGGGGTAAAGTAGGTGTCAAACGAAGTCGCACCAGGTCTAATAGTTTTAAATATAATAACTAGCCAGGAGTTTAAGTCCCATCTCATCTGGTGCTAAGTAATTATGCAGCCGAAGATCTTACTAGAAACAACCATCGATCTAGCCTCGAAAGTGACCAGATTACTATATTTACGGAACACAACATCCTCCAGTCCAGTCCAGTCGTCCTGTCTGCGAGGAGGCCCAGAAGCCTTGATAAATAAACTTAAAAATAACTTAACATTCATCTATAGTTCACAAAGCGAATAGCTCAAGTAATGCTTTCAATTTCGACATAGCCATTTAGCATTCGATTCGCGACCACTGAGGTCTAGAATACCAATGAGAAAGGTCAGTGTTGTGTTTCCACTCGGTCGTTGTTATACAAATAAGAATACTTAATTAAAAGCAGATACCTGGACAGGACAAGTGGCATTTTGAGAGACTGGCCACTTTTTTGTGTAAACGAAATAAAATTTTTTTTAATCTATATAATTTAACATACGAAGTATTTCTAATAGTACCGTCCAAAACATAGTAAACAATGATATGTTACAAATCTTTTCTTGATACTACTAAAATACATCACAGACTAGCTTTTGCCGACGACTTCGTCTCGCCTTTACTACACGTTATTGTGACGGGGTTTACCTATGATATGCTGATTTAATTGCTGTTAAACTGTGAAATGAACTAATAAATAAATAAATATGACGGTTCAAAAACTCGCCTCCGTCCACCTATGGCTCTCATCCAAACATGTGACAGGAACGCTTAGAATAGACATTGTATTGACTATTGTCATCTTCTGGTACAGTACCCTAAAAGGATCATCGCCATCATCATTTACAGCCCCTAACAGTCCAATGCTGGACATGAGCCTTCTCCACATTATTGGATGCTCTAGCTTGCCGGAATCGCCGCTCTGTCCATTTTCTTGTTTACAGAGATCTAGTCTGCATAGTCGCCTTTCTCGACACCCATGAGTTACAGGGATTGGTGCTATTCTACTCTGCCGGACACCCGCCTAAAAGGATACAATGTTGCATTCCTACCTATCGTAACCCAAATACCTACTCGCGGGCGACACTTTCGATTTCGCGCGGCCAGTAATTAGCATGGCCTTAACGTACGTGACGCTTCGTAACACGGAACGCGACTGCGGTGGTGACTAGTCTTCTAAGCAAAAACGCACCTACGAAAAAGCGCTAGATTTCTGAACTTTGTATTAAAATTATTTTTAACGCACGATACGCATAGCGTCGGATAATCCCCAATCAAGTGTACATATACTCAAATATTTGCTAAACAACTGAACCGATTATAATGAAACAAAACCAAGCACAATTTCCATTAAACTGGCTTTCAAACAAAGAAAACTGCATTAAAATAGGTCCATCCGTTCGGAAGCTACGAAGCCACAGACACACACACAGAGCCACAGATGCACACGTCAAACTTATAACACCGCTCTTTTGTGTCGGCGATTAAAAAGAATGCCTAAATGTTTGAAAGAAACCCGTTTTCATAAGGCACACAAAATACATAAAAAAGCGCTAGATCCAGAGCCGAAAGCGGTAAGTTGGCAACACTGTGCTGGGCTCGCGGCTGGAGCGTTTCCGAATACGCGGGAAGGAAGCCATTTTCACTTTCTTTCTCCAAACGATTGGTCCGGCCCAATTCCAGACTGATTAGTAATGCAGGCGACGCATTTAGCACTTGCGTACGGCAGACTGGGCAGACTGTCGAGCGAGACAATCAATGGAAACTAGTCGATGAAATAA
The DNA here is from genome assembly GCA_905147135.1 of Blastobasis lacticolella. Lineage (NCBI taxonomy): Eukaryota > Metazoa > Arthropoda > Insecta > Lepidoptera > Blastobasidae > Blastobasis > Blastobasis lacticolella. Next base: position 3,440,102 of record LR990051.1, read on the forward strand.
AATACGTAGTAGGAATGACGCCACCAATTTTTAATGAAAGATCCAGGTAGGAATCAAGCGGTTTTAGTTAATTTGGATGCGCTTAATTCTTGCAGAAGCTGGGATTTGACGCTAAGATAAGAGTGGTGGTCCCGCTATATTTTGTAAAATTTCATTGTGGACGTTGGTCACAAGTATTTTTTTTAATATACTACGTATTAGCTAACTCCGTAAATGTCAGGAGTATCGTACGGTCAGGTGTTCGAACGAATATACATAAATGTACAAAAATTTATAATCTTCTCTTCTCTTCGGCACCTTTATTGCTGAAGCGTGTCTAGTCTGAAATGTTGGCCACTTGATGTACAATATTCTTCCTTATGTTACTGTCCTTGGCGGTCTTAATAGGTTCAGATATTGGAAGGCCAGTAAGTGTCTTTATTTGGTCTGACCCACAGAACAAAGACAACTAGTTTTCTAGTCTGACCAACAGGTCGTCAAATCATCAGTATGTAGTCCGTATTTCAAACTTCTCTACTTTAAAAACAAAGCTAAGATTTACTTTGGTACGTTTAAACAGCTCTTTTATATTGTTTGCAACGTAACACGTATAATTGAATAATTGCTTTATTTACGAGTTCGCGCATTTTACGCATGACTAACCGCAGAAGGTTAAAATCTTGACTAATTTACATATATTACCTTTATGCTAACCAAGTAGTTATTAATTACCAATAGAACACCTGATTGTGCAAAGAGTGGTTCTTCGATAGATTGTTAATAAGCGATTTATCTAGGTTTTGTGATAGTTAAGTCCAATGTTGTATTTTTATTCCATAGTAGCTTCCGAGCACGCGCGCCAAATTCGATGGGGTTTATGTAGTCCGCTCTCGCAAATAATTTGTTTTCTAATAAATAAATAAAAAGCTTTTTATTCATTCCTTACATCAAGCATAAACATTACATTAATTTACTTAATACAGACTTGAGTTTTACGAGTATATCAGTTAACGTGTGTCATTAATAGTTTTTATCTGTAATAGTTGGTTTCTAGGACCGTTTATTATGTTACTAAATAAACCTACAATGCTGTTTTTCCGTCTCAACATTATAATATGTACAACAAGAAAAAATAAACTCGTTTATGTCCAATGGCAATTCAACGCAGGTACAAACTTGATTGCATTTAAAGCTTTTTTTTTAGTTGCGATCTAGTAATATCGCTTACATTCAATTAAATATTAATTGTACACTTAAATTTGAATTGACGTAATGACCAAATCGATTCCAATATTTTATTACAGTGGAAAACAGATAATAAATTAATTATTGTTATCCTGTACTTATCTAATATAAAAACTAGAACGCATACGTTTTTATAAGTCGAATGAAAGGACTACATATACATAGTATAAAACAAAGTTGCTTCCCACCGTCTGTCCCTATGTATCTTGCGGTTTAATGCGGTTTTCAATAATAGATAGACAGTGATTCAAGAAAAAAGGTTTAAAAGTAAAAAAAAAGGGTAGGGGTAAATAAAGTAGGTCTATGCGTACGAAGTCGCGCCAGGTCCACAAGTACTATTATAAATTGAAGAAGTCATAATATGATCTATCCGAAACGTTAGGTTATAACGTTTACAAAAATATGTCTTGGCTGCAATAAACACTTCAACGTCAATATTAATCGAGATTAGTGGCTGGAAATATGTCGAATTCGCGAGAATTAGGCCACTGGACTTTAATTTTCTTTAAAATGTCTTCAATGTGACTGTGACACTCGGTAGATACGTCTGCCTCTTCGCTATGTTTTCTAATCGCCGTAATAGTAGCCATTATCCTCAACCAATAATCCTTGCATTTGCATTTTGACCTTATTAATTCAAACTCGGAATAATTCATTTATTATCTTTGTTATCTCTCACAAAAGGACATCGAATATAGAACAAGGGAAATTCTAATTGTATTCGGGGCAGCGGTACAACAGACACCATTTGTTTTAAGGTCATATGCATATTAACCAAAAATCGAAAAAGCCAACAAAACGGGTTCATAATAAAATAAAACAATGCATTTAATAGCCAGTTCGCCGAAACGACAATCATTATTGAATCGTTGTCGGCCCTAGTGCCAGTGTTCGTTAATCGTTATGTTATGACCTCCACTTGCCCCTGACAACGAGATGTAACCAAAATGTTGATTGTATTGAGCAACACAATGGTATCGGGTGAACGACATTCACCGAGCCTTTTCATGCAATTGAAAACACATAAAAGATGACTTCCACAGGATACTATTGTTCTGGGTCAATTTTTATCTAAGCGGAAACAACGCTGCGAATTCATTATTTAGTTGAAACTAAATAAACTCGATTGTTTATATGGATTACGTATTATGTCAGAGCTCTTTTTAGATTTAGTACAAGCTTTGGTTTTTTTGTGTTGGTTTATATGGTGCGGCGTGTATATTGATTCAATTAGGTACCGAACTTTATCGAATATGTACGAGTAAAAATGCAATGTTATATCCTTCTTTTTATGTCGTTTGTATGTTTCTAAGTTTATATGAAAGTCTACACCGAATTTGAAAATCTTTCAGCAAAATGATTACCGAGTATCACAGGGTACTTTTGATCCCGGAAAAATAATAGGATCCTGCGAAATGGATGAATGTTTACCGATATCCGAACTACGCGCAAGTGAAAACCGCGGGGAACAGCTAGTCCATAACTACAAAATAGCCCTTTTTTACGCAAAAAAATCTATTCAACCTAGCGTCTCGTTCTCGGCACGTCAGAAACCGCTCGATCTTTCCCTTTCCTTGCGTCAGCGGCGCACGCGCATCTGGCAGCGCGCAGGTCGCTCTAGGACGGAGTTAGTATGCGCGCGGGTCCGCATCCTTGTCGAGTATGCCAGGGACGGAGCTGGCACGGAATGCGTACGATATCGAAGATCTGGCATCAAACCAAATTGTAATCAACTTTCAAATTACTTTGTGATGCTAAATGTGGAATTAATCAAGTGAATTGTGATTTATTCGCTATTTAACACTAAATAATGGCATTAATAACTGTTGCTAGATAAAAACGTGACCTTGTCCTATGTATAGCAATTGCAATGATTGTTATAATTATGAAAATTACGCATCTGAAATGCTAATACAATCGTACATTAATATACCAAACACAACTCTTTGTTACGCACGATACATTAAAAATATACACACTATAATTACGAGAAACTAAATGTTCACAATTTTATGATTAAGTATTTTGTTTTCTATTTTGCCAAATGGAGTTAAAGATTCGAGAGGGGGTCTTTTAGGGCCCTCAGCTAATATGCTTATTTTACAAGTACGGCCCTGGCAACTATTCCGTTGGAATTTGATGAGAGGTGGCATTGGGTCCGTACCCGCGACCTCTGTCAATCGGCAGTTACACAACATTTTCCTTATCAATCACACATTATCATGTTACTTTTTACAGCCTGATTCGACTTTTCAATTTGATACAGGATAATACTATTTACCTACATAACTTTCCATTTTAGTTGTAATTTTGCGTTTGCTTTGTACCTAGAGCCGTATTGGTTCGACCTTTATAATGCGTAGGGCTAAGAAATGGAACACGTTGCCTGTGAGTGTGTTCCCTGATCAATATAATCTGGACGCCATCAAGACAAGAGTGAATAGGCTGTACTAAGACGGGTATGCTATATCTTCGGCTGCATCGTCACTATTTGTATAGTTGAGATGGCGGTTAAATGCCTGTCTTGTGTAATAAATATTACAACAAAAATAATTTTTCCAAGATACTCGTAACTCCAACTGCTCCTTTTCCCATTTAAAGGCATTTAACTCTGTGCATAATTACACACACGACAAGGACAAGTTAGCTATTTTTATAAATTTCTCAGGTAGGCGTAAACTCAGCCATATGTACTGAACAGGTTTGTTTGACCTAAAATCCGATATTATTATTGGTCCGCGCTATCGGGAGAATGGTATTTAGTAATGAGAGTTCCGTGTTTGGGCCCAAGGTTGGGCGCTATCTCATAATTGTTCCTCGAACGGTCGGTGATTTAAAGAAAAGTAAAATATGTGGGTTATAATATTTATAATGATAAATACCTACCGATTGAATAATAATCGTTAGTAGGTAGGCAAAATATTGTGTAGGTACCTACAAGGTTGCCATTTTGGTACGAATATTGATTAATGGACGGATTTATAGATTAAAGTGCACTGTAATATAAAGTCGAAAGTCCATGTCGCGAGTATCACAATTTGAATTCATGTTTGTGGCTAGTACAGTACTGGGATTCGAAGAAGGGCCTATTCTACATTTCTTAGAACATACCTTAATTGCTACTTCACATTTGTTTTCTTATCATCACAAAGGGATCGAGTGACCACTCGACTCGACAAGACTCGGGTAAATATATTGCCGTTACAGGCAAATCGCTAGTTTATAACAAATGAGTTTATTTTATTATATGTTAGATTATTACAATGTATGCATTACTTACTTGCGCGACATGAGTTGGAAGTTAGGTAGGTAGGTGAATTTTATTGTAATTTATATTGCAATCTAATTTTAATAATTAAAAACTAAAACTATTTTTCTAACGGTCAGCCATGTACAACAAAACATTGATTGTTGTATTCACATTGATTATGTGAAAGGTTTATACATCTCGTGTACCAGTTCCATACATAATGCATACATTGGAGGCAGCATATTGACATTTAGCTTCACAAAATCTAAGACGATTGCATTTATCTTCATGGAAAATCGTTTTGAACCTAAAATATGGATAAGACAAATGAATTTACCTTAGAAACCGAGCTAGATTTTTGTGTTAAAGTGGATTTAGTTAGAGAGCATAGCTTTGTGGATAGCGATTGGATTCTATATGTAGGTATGTGTACGGACATCTTATGATATGATGAAAATTATACATAACTAGTGGACACGGCGCGGCTTCATTCGTGTGGCGTCCTATTCCTTCCTACCCTATTTATTCTTGTGTATAAACCTTCTACTTTAATCACTCTATCTATTGTTGAAAACTGCATTAAAGTCTATTGCGTAGTTTAAAAGATCTAAGAGTGTACTCTTAGATCTTTTAAACTACGCAATACATAGGAACAGACGGCGGGAAGCGACTTTGTTTTATACTATGTATGGATATGGATCACAAACATAAACACTGACGACCGTATCCCATAAGGGTAAGCAGAAATTATCTGTAATTTCAGTAGAGTATTTTCATCTATACACCCATTGCCTATAGAAGGTTGTGATTTCGAGAATGTTCTTGAATCTTCCAAAATCTTATCTCATTAAACCTCTTAATCACTTTGATTGTATGTGTTGTATAGATAGGTAATTGCAAGCATTAAGATAGTGACAGTCTTTGCCAATGTTTTTACTTTTGGATTTTTTTAAATTTATTCATAAGGTAGCATATTTTTGGTCACTGTTGCCACCAGGTGAAATGTCTACTTAGGTAGGTACCTATTCATATAAACAGAAACGTAGATAAGGAAACATATTTTTTCAATTATACCATTTAAAAATTATGTTATGTACGTGTCATGTGGAACCGAATAATAAGTTCGTTATCTATGTCTACTCGTATATCTAAATTATATCAGTATTCAAATACGAAATACTCTGTAAAATGGCGCAAACGTATCACAGAAAAAGTGGGATTCTAGTCTACCGTCATTTATGTCAAAGCCGACGCTATCACTGTCAATTATTTTTAATATAGGTAAGTATATACGCTTATCGTAACAAACGGTAGCCGTACGTAACTCGGTTACGGATCTGGTGTAATAATAATAAAACGGTATTGACTGTTTAATAATAAATAAGTGTTATCAGGACGATTTCAGAAACGTGAAGCGGTGATAACAGAGTACATGTAGCAACAGGTTGTTTTGCTCATACTATGTTGAATGCGTAGCTGTGTGGAATAGCGTCAACCTGCTTTTACAAGCTTTTATTTAACTTGCTCTGTTCGTATGTATATAAGTTGTACGTCAAAATTTGCAAACCGTTTTTCGACCATTTGTTGGTTGCCGACTGAGCTGTTTGGTATACCTATGTAACTTGGATGACAATGCATTAATATGGTATCATGGAGCTGGTCCGATGATGGAGTCGGAAAGTGGTCATTGGAACTAATAACGCAAAATCGTGTTTGGGAATTGTCTTGATGAGTAGGTAGTTCTATGAGAACTTATTTATTGCCAAGGGAGGCACACGGTCAGACGGTCCACCTGATAGAAAGTGGCCACCATCGTCCAGGACATCGGCAACCTAAGAGAAACGGATGCGGTGCCGGCCTTTGAGGTACCTGTAGACACCAGTTCACCCATTTCAATGAAAGCAACCACCTAGGAGCTTCGTATGTTAGGAAATGAACCGCAGCGTTTCAGTTGGTTTTTAAGCCTCCCCGCAAAAGGAGTGGTGTTATAAGTTCGAAGTCTATATCTGTGCGTCCGTATGTCTGTCCGCTTCCCAGGTATAATGGCAGTGAAATACTTGAAAACTGATTAATAGAAATGTAAGTAGGTAAGCTTCAATTTAATATTAACCAATTTGGGATTAAACAAATCGTCTCAGCGAAGATTTGAAAGTGGTATCTAATGATAGCTATCGCACGTCATTGGGAAACCCATCACGCTTCGATTGCGGATTATCCCATGCTTTTGGGCTTAACAAGATAAAAGTTGAAAATAAACACTACACATTGTTATGTTCCACGGAATATAAGCTTGATCGCTTAGCTGTGCGATTAGATAATTACAACACAACTACGAGTATTATTTTAATTCTTCGCGATATTGTGCTATAATTAAAGTTGGACTGGCGATAAGAACGCTTTGTTTATAAATGTAAAAGGACTTTGTGATTTCCACTAGAATAGCTAACTAAGAATCATTTCGTAGGAGTGTTTGCCTAGAGCGCTCCATACAAACGTAGTTTTATCATATTTTCAACATTACGCTCCTAACCTAAACGTTTGATTTGGCTAGTTTTTACCAGCAAATCAAATATTTAGAACAATATAAGCTTACAATATAATAACAATAACTTGACATAACATAACATATATAACTTGCATAATCACGAATATGATAAGTTGATAAGCTAAACCTCCCGACTCATAAATAATAATAAACATAAATCTTTATTGAATTTAACATAGTCGATAGTCGCTTTCAATAGATCCATGTCGGTAGCTATTAGAGCTCAAAAGACAGGCGGACAGACGATGGAGTTAAGAACTGAATATACTATTTTATTGTAAAAGTTCATAAAAAAAAATTGCCCTACTTTCTCTATCAAACTATGCAATTCTGACGCAATGTAGAGGTGCATTGTCTCGGCTGGCATTGTATTGTCTGGCATCGACGCATACGCATCTAAGCTATTGGACGCTACGTTTGTTAATATCAAGGATCTGACACACACGACCTGCGAGGGCCTCGACATCGCGCGTGGCTTGAGAAATAGTTTAAGATATGTCGACTAGGATTCAAGGAAAGAACGAATATACTGTATTGCTCCAATACACAGAATACAATAAATATAAATTTTCTTTACTTCTGCTAAAGAAGCCCGGGTAACAGGAATTGCAGTGGTTGGAATGAAGTACTGGGTAACAGTTGCTACATTGGGACTTTCCTTAGGCATCATTAAAGAAGTGTCATTAAAAAAGGATATGAAGTAAATACTATTAGTAATCTTTTGTAAGCGCATGATACTCTCCAAGCTTTGCTTACTTTGGGGCTAGATGGCGCTGTGTGAATTGTCCAAGCTTATTTATTTTATTTTAATATAGGGCCTAGGCCTGATTCTGAAAATAAAAGCACTATACACATACAAATACAACCAAACCAATAAGAGACATAATGGCACAGATTAAAATAAGTAGGTACGCTACTGGTGTGTATTTAAAGCCAATTTTATCTGACTGAGGATCGCATCCGGGACCCGGCAGACCTTACGAGTCGTCGAGCACGTACCTATTAAGAGAGAGGATTTTACTATCGCCTTTGAACGCGATATCTGTGGTGAGAGATAGTAGGAACATAACAATACGTAACGCACGTAATAAGTCTTTGTCGTGGTCATTATCCGATATCATTATTTCCATCGTTCCGTCGGGGTTCTTAATGTAAATTTTGTGGTTTTTAATGTACTGGCCGTTAGTAAATGTATCCAATGGAGTAAAAATTGATTTATACCTGGACGTGGTCTATAGTGGTATGGTCTTAGCTACAATTTTGTAGGGGAGTGCCAAATCGCAGACAACAGAATTCTGTGCTCATTTCCCTTAGCGTGTAGACATTCGCGCTGTACGACACAAATTACTAGATGGGAAAGTAATTATAGTAAATTGGAATGTTATATTTGTATATTTAAGTAAGATTGTCACCAATGAGATAGCAAATCTTTGTCTCAATAAAATACAATTGTAAGATTTTAGAAAGGTATTTGTAATATTATCTGCCGACCTGAGTGGTTCAGTTGGTTAACATGCCACGCCATGAGGGTTCGATTCCCGGCCGAGCAGAAATTAAATTTGGTGAATTGTATTTTCTATTACACGCGTCTGGGTGTAGTATGTATAAGACTGCATTAAAAAAAGGGAAAAAACCCAGCTAACTTACACCCATACAACAAGCTTTGCTTGTTTTGGGGCTCGGTGGGGCTGTGTGAATTTGTCCAAGCATATTTATATTTATTTCATTTTTAATATTATCTACAGCGCGAATTGGAATGCGACAACCACTAGTGGAACGATAATACAGGCAATGCAGAAAACATAGGTATTAAACGATGTTTATGGTTATTTAATACAAATGCGCTGTGAATAAAACTCTGCATAAAACCATGCGTGTGACGAATAAAGTGTATATTATATTTGTTTATTTTATAGCGTTGGAAATGTCAGGAACCGATAAATTAAAAATTCTTTTCTTTTTGAAGACCTGAGTGGTTCAGTCAGTATACCGGTCTACCACGCAGACGGGTTTGATTCCCGACTGAGCAGAAATTGAAGTAATGCATTTTAAATTATTTTATTACTGTAACCATCTTTAAAATTAAGAGAAAGTTTGTAAGGACGTTTAGATGTTTGTATTCTGTGACGCAAAAACTACTGAACGGATTTTGATGAAACTTGGCAGCAATATAGTTTATAGCCCAGAATAGCATACCTATAGGGAACAATTACCCCGAAATTCATCGTGGTTCCAGCGGAAACAGGTCTGGAACGTTAGAACCGAATTTCACGCGTGCCTCCGCTAGCTAAAGCTGGTAGTAAAACACATTGTTGATTACAACACAGCCGACAATTGTCCTATTCGCAAAATAACTCACACAGTGTTTCATTTGGACATGGGATCGTTCAAGAAATATATTAGAGGTCTCTTCTGAGGTGGGCAACGCATTGGCAACCCCCCTGTTGTTGGTGATGTCCATAGGCTGCTGTTACCACTTTCCATCAGGTGGCCCGCTTGCCTGTCTGTCTGTCGTATGACATAAAAAAACTAAAATAGGACCTATACATCACGTGCCTTATTTGTCTAAACTTGAGCCGGCTATCAACAACATTACACAAGAGATCGCAATTCCAGATTACAGGGTAACGGACGAACTAAATTGAGCGTTAATTTTCACATTACTTTACAAATAATAAAACGCAATTTCGGAACACTAAACATACCGAACCTCTTAATCACCTGCATACCCGGAACGAGCTGCGAGCTGGCACGGAAACCGAATTGCTCGTATAATTTAATGAAATAAATAATCTTGGCTTCAATATTGTCATATTAAAGATATGCTCTCCGAGGGTCCAGGGTCCGCCTTAAGTATGATTCAGAATTTGGCAGATCAGGTTATTATAGTAGAGCGACTGCTATCTGACCTCTGTAACCCTGTTGACAGGGTAAGCTGACCAGATTGGATCACGGTTACACATTCAGTTGCCTGAACGTTTCTTCACGATGTTTTCCTTCACCGTCTAGTTCAGTAACCGTAGTAGTATGTAATATTGAAACTGGATCAATCAGTACCCACGCGAAAAGCTTACGGAGGTAGCATTTGTAGTTATCTAGATCCTACAGAGGCAGAACTATAATGCTTGGACTCTAATAAGAAACGTAATTACCCTTTTTACAATTTTTTTATACTTGTTAGTTTATTCAAAAACAAATATCTTTTTGTTTAATTTTGAATAATTAAACGCGATTTGGTGGTCTCAAATCATATAATGGCGCTTCGAATTTTTGTACTTTAATTCAAAAGAATGCGGTTTTAGACTTAGAAAGAATTCTTTTCCATTTTTTTTTCCTCAATAATACTGTACCTACTCTCGTTCATTAGAATATTGTGAAAATATTACGCCAAGAATTTTATCTGCAGCATGAGTTTGATTAATACATCTGCTGATAACGTTCGTGTGGTGTAGTGGAAAAGACCTAGACCCAGTAATGTCACTGCGCGTAACTTTCCCACCACCATTGGCTCGCCGTTCAGGGTCACAATATTTATTGTCGATTGAAGGCAAGTGTAATTTACCTTTATTTAAAAAATATATAGAGGATATGAAGGCTATAAGTCTAAAAGACTAAAGAAGATGTTGGTAATACACGAACCTAAAACATTTGGTACAATGAAATTAACCTCCTTCGTAAATCGGAAATATTTAAGCTAATCCTGATTACGACCGTTTCTAACCACAACTAGCTACGTGATTCCATCTTCGCGTAGTATACGACCTCGTACTCGTACCGATAACTTTCGCTTTTCGACAACGATTGTCGTTTCCCGTTAACAATTTTACGACACAAAAATGAACGGTCAAGCCCGCAGCATTGAGGATTTCCTCGTCCATTACTGCTTGATCATTGTTCATAGTAAATTAACACGAGGAATCCCTAGATTCGCGCGGCGTGCGCGCGCGCACCGTAGCGGATCGTCTGCGTGCAGCCAACTGGCATTTATTCACGAAACTACTACATATCGTGTACACTGTTGCCACGACGGCGGGCAACCGGCGGCGGTGCATTAGCGCGAATATTAAGTTTTAGAAAATGTTGCGTTCGAACGAGCGACTGATAATTCTGCGGGCGACCTTGGGTATTGTCCGGCAATCGGAGACTCGAGAGTCGAGCTGGTCGTGACTGCCGTGGCCGCCATTCGGACCCGAGCCTAAGCCTTGTGAAATGCTATGTGCGTATCTATCGCCAGTAATCGGCTATCGAATCAGCTCACGTTGCCTAAAGGCATCTAGCCTACAAGACGCTGCACTACATTCTTCCCCTCGACGTGGTTTCAATTCAGACCGAATCGGCCCCAACGCTTTGTCTCCGACTATTGTGCGATACGTTTCGTTACCCACGCCGTGCGTATTTAATTGGGCGTCGAATAAAACAATTTCGCAGGGAGCCACCTGCACAAACATCATTGGACGTGAATGTGGTCAAACAAAGAGTTCGAGTCGGCGGAGCCACCGGAACGTACGCAAATTTTGGGATCGCGTTAACACTTAACAAGTGAATCTGGTCATGACGGTCAAATTAGGGACGCTCGCGTTGACACGGCGAAAACAAATCACGTTGCGTCATTGGCGCGCTAGTTACGCGCATCCCACGAGATGTAATAGTTTAATGGCGTGAATCACCCCGTGGTCGCGTGGGAATCGAGACCGCGAAATAATACTGCACATACGCGATGTCTAGAATTTTCCCTGCAACACAGGTACGACTAGCTCTCAACGCTCCGCCACGACCTGGTAACTGATTCTGGTATTTCTGGAACGATTAGTCGCCGCTAATCGGCCCGGTTAAATGTGTGTGTTCTCACGTAGCGATTCGCTCTTGGCATTGCAATCGTGTCACAAACAACTGATAAGGGCACCGCTTCCGTTGACCGGGCGATACGCGCGTTTTCACCGGCTGCACGGAACCCGCCCACGCGGTGTAAACGGGCCACTTAAAAAAAGAACGGTTCAGACCGGGCAGCACTCGATGCACTTACCTTCATGTCGTCGAGCATGTCGCAGACGGAGATGAGCGACGCGGTGTCCGGAGTCACTTTGATGACGCCCATCGTGGTTTCCAAACAGGGGTCGGAGGCACAAAAGTTCTCAACTTCTCAAACTAAAATACAGAAAATGTCTGGAACGCGGCACACGGAGGACCGAGTGGGCCGTTTGCGTGTGTCTGATCCGGCTCCCCGAGGGAAGTATCGAGTCTGTCTGTAGCGAGTGACGCGTGAGTCGGTGTGTGGGCCGAATTGAGCGCGGGACGTGCCCTCGCAATGACCGAGCCGCGCGGACTGCGGCGGTGGCGGCGGCCCGCGCCAGTGAAAGGGCCGTGACGTCACACGCGATAACGCCCCGCTCGCCTCCCCCCCAGCCGACACTTGTTGCCACACCTGGCGTCCTGCTCACACGCACACCACCCGCGTATTCCCATCCCCCTCACACGCGACCGGCTCCGATTCACGTTGTGCCCCCGAATACGTGAACTTGGCGTTTTCGTTTTGCACACAGCACGAGAAACAACCGCGGTTTCCATCTGTGTCTGAACAAAGACTGGATTCGCGACCTAGAGCCGGTGGGTGCTCGTTTTGAAAGGATTACCAAATCGCTAACATCTATGGAAAGGTCGCAATCAAGGCGTAACGACGGGAAATTAGAATGGGCTACGCGAAATAAGTGAGGTAAGTTTATCTGGCGTTGATTAGATTAGAAAGTTATTAATTTTCGGGAATTTGTTTACGTAAACAAACTCCTAATAGAACTTGAAGTAAGTTTTCGACTTGAAAATAATTATTATAAGGGTCAGAAAGGGGAAAGTTAGATTGGTTGGCAACGCTTTTCGTAGAGGGTGTCTACGGATGACGTAGCGGGTGCCGCGCGCCCCGCCCGCGCTACGCAGGACGCGTAGAGGGTTGCTACGCGACGGGGCCTTGCGTAGTATACATTTCTAATGACGTAGGGAAAGTAAAACGAAATGACGTCAAGTGAAAGACGTACAGCCGTAGGTATGTTACCAAAATATTATAATTTCGCTTGTATCGCAATATCATGTTGTCATTCTAAACCAAATACCTAGTTGCGGTTGACCCCAACAAAAAAATATGATATAATATTTGTCAAACGCCATTTCTTGTTTACAATGATAACGTAGTTTGATATGGAACTCTTAGCTGTATTCGCTTGACACTGCGTAGCATAAACAAGTTAATAGTACAAAAACTGAAAACCCTGACTGCTATCCTCTTTGAAGACATTTATTTTGATACCCCCACACGATTGGATTTAGAGAAAAAAATATTAAAAGTCACAATATGGCACCTAACACCGGAATTTGGATTTTTTTAAATTTTATTGTACCCAGTGTACATAACTAGATATACATAAATACATTTACACATACGCTCGAAAAACATAACGCTCCTTCCATCGCAGTCAGGTAAAGAAACTAGCACTTCAGGTTTATAGCTGATAACTGAGCCCAGTAGCCATTTAGAGGTAGCACATTTGAGAGAAGTCAGGTGACTCATAGTCTTACAAAATATCAGCTGCATTAGTTGAATGCAGATCGATGCTCTTACGGTGAGGGAAAACATCGTGATGAAACCTGCACATTCATACGACTGACAGGTTAACCATGATCCAATCGGGTCAGGTTCCCCTGGTACCAGGGACACGGAGGTCAGATGGCAATTACTCCACTGTATTTATATGATCTGCCAAATCCTCGATCATGGCCAAGGCGCACCGCGGGCTCTCGTGCACGTGAGCACACCCGGGACATTAACACCAAGGTACCTACAGCGAATGGAAATTTTATCATATTTATAAAACGAGAGTTGTCGTCCTTTGATACAAAAATAATTGATCAACACCGACTATTTATGTGCAGGTGTTACCAGTTAATGCTATAAATAAACAATATTGTAATAACAATTGCAAAGAGGTTAATGGCGCAATATGACAGGTATTTTATAGCTTTTATTTAGTTTCACATGTCCCTATGTCTGTTCGTAATAAAATCTAGCAAGTTAAATTTGACCAGATTTCTGATTGGGCTGAAATTCTGCACACTCATATAAGTTCGGTGACAATGCAATGCCACTACTACTACGGGAAACTATCGAGCTGGTCTGATGATGAACGATGGATGGTACCGAAAGTGACTTTATACTACGTAAGAATTAGTATCAACTGTAATATGCCTCCTAGATCGGGCTTGCCGCGATATCGTAAGTGGAACGGTTACGGGTGTTAGTCTTTAAGATCGAAGAAGTTGGTTCTATCTATACTCTTTACTTACTTACTGCAGTGACCCAAAGAGTTCCTGTTCCTGATCCTGTCGTCCTAGATACCGCTGGCTGGATAAAGTACTGAATTATCTATCCGAGCTTCAGAAGCCGAGATGGAAGGTTCTATACTCTACTCTGCCGAAAACCACACTACTGTTCTAATGGCATAATAATAATAATTATATGCAACATTGCAATTAAGATAATCAACATTCTCGATCTTGTCTTGAAACTGGATTGCGGAAACGAAGGCCGGTCTCTGTTCGAAATTCGGCCTTCTTTTTTTTCCAAGTAAAAAAAACCGATATGCAACACCCAATGCCTTCGAATATCGGAATTTACTTCGCTAAAATAATTCAATCGCGCAAACTCTAGGCGACAAGTAATTCGTCGCGGAACGGATATCTGTGTTTAATGTTGAAATGAAATCCATTTTCTCACCACTTCCACTGGCCGCTCGCAATTAAATTTTTTATATTTTTATGGAAATTTGTCGTCGCATACGTTATGCGAAAGGAAACTTTGCAAGGCCGTTCTGTTGGTGATAATATAATATTACGGAATCTGAACGAGAATTAGTTTCAGGTTTCCGATTATTGTTCTATGCTGCATTTTTTTTCAAAATAACTATTGTACTACGAAAAAATCAAGTGTTGGTCGACTGCTCAGTCCACCTGGCTGGACCACGGACATTTGGCTTGTCCATAGTTCACCTCAATGATAGCCTATATCAGTTTACTGCAGCACTTAGGGCCTCTCCCATGAAAAAAGGAAGTTTCTTTTTTTATTTTTTATATATAACTTGCCATTTTATTTAAGTTAAGTTATTTAGCTACAATTTCCTGACGTTCGAATAGGCTCAAATTTGGTATACTACCGCATCTTCGGTGCCAATATGGTACCATGGAAGTCTGATTATGGAGTCGGAAGGTCACCGATAATACCTTCGCAGTTGAAGTCAGTCACAAACTCTATCATAAAACACTAATCAGCGACTAGTTGATGTCATATCAACGTGTTTGGACAACATCGATTAAACCATCATCTTATCCTTCACCTATCTATTGATGTCACGAAAAAAAAAACACGTAACAAGTTTTTAACTGCCCCAATGACCTTCACCCGGTGCGAGGTCGGCGGCGCACGCGCAGCTCCGCTCTGCGTTCGTTATTTGAATTTTTCTAAACTAATATGGCGTAACTTTCGGCGCGTGAGTGTGACAGCCCTCGTCAGGCTGTGATCGATTAGGGAGCCACTGAATACGGCAAGTGTGTTTAGTAACTACGTAATAAAAACAAGTATTTATTTTGAGATTAACGCACTATTCTCCGTAGTAGGTGATTCTAAAATACGGATTGAAATACTTAACTTCAAATTCACATAAATTTAAAATCAAGAACGGGCTTAAGTAAAAGGTACTAACTATAATGGATAAGGTTAGAATACTTATATATCTACTTAATGTGGATAGTTAGATGCCCATTACAATTAATAACAAAAAAGTTGGGTGTTTAAATATTTTAAAAGAAAAAGTTTGTGTAACCCAGAGTTATACCCGTGTAACCTATCCATCTCAGCTTTGATGTTCAGAATAAAATTAAACAACAAAATAATAATAATAAATTAATAAGTGGGTAAGAAAGAAATGAAATAAAGCCTAATTAAGTACGCTGCCAACCTAACATATTACTGACTATAGATTTTAAAGACCTTGCCCGCGGTGGCCAGTACCAGGAAAAGTGCCCAAGAGACTAGCAATTAATTATTATTGTAATAAAATAGAATAGGTACTCCTAAAAATATTAATATAGAAAACACTGTAAATAATTTAAAATTATGAATTCATATTCATTGATATGGTTGTGGGTAACCGCTATCTGTGTGATAATATTCGTACCTAAATAAATAACTAATTTATTACCTAAGTCATAAATGACTATAGTCTTACCAACATTTGTTCTCGTGGTATCGTAAACTGTCTGGAGATATTACCTGCAAAAGACGAATTTAGAATTAGCATTTGAAGAAAGTTAGACAGATTATCACAATTAAACTTAGGTATTTTAGACAGCTGTCAAGGTTGGTTAATTTTTACCTGCTATGATGCTCTGGAAGTATGTAGTTTTCTAACCAGTGGTGAAATCATTTTCGAAGTAGGTTCCGTAGTTTCGGATTTTATTACCAAAAGAATAAAGTAACTTAAAAACTAATAAATATACAAACTAACCTTAGTACAAACTTAGTATAAAAGCATTAATTTCGGATATTTATTTATGAAAATTAATTTATTTTTACAAAAAAAAAAAGAATACGCTAAACATCCTTGTAACATTCTAAACCAAATAAACAAAGCAACTAAACAGGTAACATTTCCATAATATAACCATTGGACAGAGTGTTAACATTTCGGCGAAAATGCGATAGACCAATATTTATATATAAATAAAAGTCACGCTATACCCAGTTTCTGTAAAAATAAACCCAAAAACACGTATGCGGACATTTGCCGGCCAAATATTGCGCATTTTGTTTTGTTGTAAAGACAGATTATTACCCTTTATCAGTAAAGTGAGCAATAATGGAATATTTTGAGATATCCTTGTTGTGGTATACATCAATAACGGAATATTTTGAGATATACTTGCTGTGGTGTCCAGCAGTGTAGAATGTCGCGTTGACTTTTTGACGATTGAAATAAAGAAGTTTTTTTGAGTTTGAGTTTAACTCCTCATGCGTGTTGTAAAAGGCGATTAATGTCTCAGAAACAGGCTCCCGTTCACCCGTTTGAGCAGAAAAGGGGCTGTTGTTTCCTTTTTAGTACATCCAACACCTTAAATGTATAACCATTCAAGTATTCAATCTGATCAGGATCCAATGTTAACAGGGTCACGGAGAGAGAGAGAGAGAGAGAGAAAATACCTACCTGATCTGCCAATAGTCAAGACGGATTCCAGGTCCTCGCGCGCGAGAGTACAACCGGAATATTGACGCTAAGATGATTATTTACTTTCAATACATTGACCTCCATCGAGCTCTAAGTCAGTCTGGAAACCAGCACAATCATTGGCTGCTGCTGGGCCCATTCATAGCATTGTGCTGAGACTGGACTAGTTTGGGTCGACGTCACATCGCCTTAGAGCCAAATAAAGGTTTGTATAAGTGTCGTAAGCCAAATAAAGGTGTATATCATAAGACTACGTCTATGTCTAAACCGCCTCGCAAAGTCCTAGTCCTATGGCAAAACTCTCCATTTATGTTTTAACGGCCAGTTTCTCGTATGTTAATATATTGTTAATCATCAACTTAAATTCGCTATCCTTATCCATGGTGAGTTGTAGACAGAGACATTGACAAGCGTTAAGTATTACTATTTCTAGTTTGAGTTTCTAACAAATAAATTACAGAAATTGTTATCCGTGGTTACTAATAAAGAATTCTAATAGAAATTAGGGTTAAGAGACTAGCCTCTGGACCAAAGCTACGATACACGAATTACGTGAGGTTAGGTAAACAAAGTCATTAGTAAAACCACATCTCGGTAACGACAACGTCGAGACAAGACGAGAGGACGGAACTTTAGCGACCTAATTAACCGACAGCTGTCGGAAACCCTCGACAAAGTTGATTAACTGAAACGATTTTAAGAAAACATAAGTAAAAGTAGCTTCCTAATAAATATAACTGCGTCGAAATCGATTCAGCGTTAGGAAGTTACGATGCTATACTCTGATACTTTTTATATCATGGGTAAAAAAATGGTCGTCGCGGGATGTATACGCTGTCTTAAATTTTCCATCGATGTAAACAAATGGAATAATTAAATTAACCATTATTGGTGATTTCAGGGTCAACGAGCGCCGGTGGCCGAGTGGTTAAGGTATTCGACTCGTAAGTGAGAGGGGAATCTCTTCCCGGGAACCCGGTAGGGTTCGAATCTCACTGTGGCCATGTACCAATGAAACTTTTTTGAGTTATGTACATTAGTTGAATGCTAACCCACGCTCTTACGGTGAGGGAAAACATCGTGTTGAAACCAGCGCATTCAGGCCATGATCCAAACTGGTCAGGTCCCCCTGGTAGCAGGGTCATGGAAGTCAAACGGCAGTCGCTCCACTATAATTATCTGACCTGCCAAATCCTGGATCATGGTCAAGAACCCTTTTGAGCAGATATGAAACAACAGTAACTTAACGGAATAGTTCCGTTATGAATCGGTCTTATATCCAAGGCGCGCTAACAGTATTTTACATCGAAAAAAAAAACCTATTTTTTTTAATCAGTTCCTGCTACATAACCACGATCCGATCGTCACCGCCGTCACCGATCGTTATGCTGTCAAAACGTCATTTAAAGGGCACACTACATCCGCGACCTTGAGGTTGCGCAAAAAAACTTTATAGTACTTAATAAAAATAAAGACAGCACGTGTACCAACAAAAACGTAAAACGCGCTAAAGCAATTAAGGTAATTAGAGGCAAGTGAGTTATGAGACGCCACTTCGGTGAATTGCGGCTACCTATTGCTTTGTTCCTTTTGTCGGTTTCTAATGAGGAACACTGCTGGTGTTTGAGGCAGCTACCTCATTAGGTTGAGCGAAGATTTTATAGATAGACTAGTGGACCCGGCGCGACTTCGTTCGCGTACCTACTTTACCCTCACCTACACTTTTTTTCTTGCTTATAAACCTTGCTCTTAAATCACTCTAGCTATTGCTGAAAACCGCATTAAAATTAGTTGCGTAGTTTAAAAGATCTAAGCGTATATAGATATAATGGATGGACAGACGGCGGGAAGCGACTTTGTTTTATGCTATGTATAGATGTAGACGAAATTTGATGCTTTTGCTACTTTATTATTATTTGATGCATTTGTTATTCGAAACTGACAGGTTTTCCCTCTATTATTAAAAAAAAACATCACAGCTTCATTCTAATTCATTACGTAATTTATGATTATCTTGTTCGTTTTCATTCTTGTTGTATATATCATCATATGTAATCATTCTTTTCTCACTCATACCTACTTTCTTTTGTTCAGGTTCATTGTGTTTATTATGTTTGTGGAATAAATGATTTTGTACTACAGTAAGAAGGCCTTTGACACCAGTGAATCATGCTCTCTTTGGTGATCGATTTTTCAAAATACATCAATAACAACTACATATATTTTTCAATAGCTTATATATTAAAATGTTAGAACTTTATATCTTTTAGTAATTTACACATATTTTGCTAAAAGGTGTGACACATCCTGGTTGCGAAACTGGTATACTTACACGCGCCTGTAGACTTCTCTTTTCGATGTTAAACGCTATAAATAGAGCATTATTTCGTCCGTCTGACCGTTCTGAGTTGTGTTCAAGGGCAACTGAACAGGATTTTGGTCCGGTTCCCATACAAGTAATCTAGGCTTTATAGACATTTTGACTCATATGCCAAATATGCCCAGGACCTATTTTTTTCTGACGCGCCTAAGATTTTGGAAATAATATGACACCTAGCTCATAAATACTGTGAGTATGTATTAATAGGTAAGTTGGTTGTATGGTGTTATCTTAGACGGCTGGCGCTCACCGTTGGTCCGTGTGGCCTTTCGAAGCAAAACATTTTTTTTTAATGCTATTCAGTTGCGAACGAGTAGACAGCCCAGCTGATGGTGAGTGGTATCTGTCGCACATAGCATCTACAATTCATACTTTCATTCATTCTCATCTGTTGGTGACTGTCTGTTACGTCTGTTATGGATGGACGTTTGTTAATCTTTGACACAAAACTACCGAATTGATTTTAATGAATTTTTTCAGTGTTTTAGCATAATAAAACACGTAGACTAGAGCATCAGTGGCCAAATGGTTAAAATGGTAAAAGCTAGAACTCAATACTATTTAACAAAGGGTTTCGTACCGGGTAAGGTACGCGGTAGGCGTTTGTTGTCCATTTATATTTGCGATTGTTTGATAGTTTTGAAACATTAATGTATAACGATTCCTTATATTCTAGTCTACTAATATAGGCTTGGCTATAGTAGTAATTTAAACATATCTAACACAAAAACAGAATCTTAAATCAATTTAATAGAACTGGTGATTCCAAAAAGAATCGCGACAACCGCTGCTATAAATTGGACGCACCACTCTCATAGTTATTAGTTAATGTCTATTAACTTTTATGATTAGTACCTATCCATACAGTTTATGGGCCCAATAACTCATTCTTTGCAATTTAATTTAGTGGAGTTATAAACAATATATAGATATTAATATTATAACCTGTCTGGTTCACTGGTTCAAGGTCGCTCGGCGTGCTATCGAGCGTGCGAGTGTCTCGGAAGGATAAAATTTGCAAAGAAGTAATCAGAAAACTAAAGTTACCGACAAAGCGCACAGCTTTGGCAACATCTGCCGAAGAACCGACAATCGCTGGGGTGGAATAGGTTTTGACTGATGGCTGCGACTAGGTAAGCGTGGTGGGGGACGCCCTCCGACAAGATGGAATGATGATTTGCAAAAGGCTGCGGGTGGATGCTGGATGCGGCTAGACGAGGACAGGGCGTTAATAAATAAATAAATAAATAAATAATTGGGGGACGTCTATATCCAGCAGGCTGATGATGATGATGACTAATATTATAAAGAGGAATAACTTGTATGGTTATTGGTGATAGGACAATCTCCGAAACCACTGAACCAACTTCTAAAATGTTTCTGCTAACAGTGAGCTACTCTATTTCCGACAAAAATATTGTTCGTAATTCAGAAAAAGTTATTGATACATGTAATGGTGATCGAACTCGGTACCTCTCACTTAAGAGTCCGACTCTTTAGCGATAAGGCCAGCTACGCTTTTACAAGCTCTTGCAATGTTTGTAACACGTAAGTATAAGTATAATCGGCGCAAATCTTCCAAGCTTAATTTGACCTATTTCCAGCTATATTTGGTATATTTATGTAACAATGCATTAATATGATACCATGGTTCTGTTCTGATAATGATGACGAAAGGTGGCTTTAGGAACTACTGAACGCAACATGATAACCACATCGTATTTGGGCTTCAGAATGGTCTTGACGAATACTGTACCGCGTGATAAAAGGTTAATATATTAATAAAGACAAATATTTTTCATTTGACACCTTATATTAATCAAAGCCGCCACCGTCATAAAATGAAGTTATGAAAAGGTGACCAACACAAGTATTAAAATGCCAATAGAGCATAAAAATAACAAGGCGAGGGCGATCCTGATCAGATATGATATGAGGAAGTCACAGGAGTTTATGATCTGAATAAATTAATACACGAGAAATATATTCTTGACTGCATCATTATAACTTCATCACTGTTTAACGTCTATATTTTAGCGTTGTTTGTTGTGCATTGCGTTGAAGATTTCTTATCTTTTTTCCAGCAGACATACTTAGGCACAAAACCTGTATGTATGTGTGCTAGACATTCTTAGACAAACGTACAAACAGGTTGTGTATGTGTGCCTAAGTACGTAGGTACAACTTGTGATTAATATAGTCACAAGCTAAATATTGTGACAAATGAAAACGATGGTAGGCCGTTTACAAAGAAATATGTGGACTGGGATAGAGAAGACTGGCCAAGAGAGGACTGGAGGAAGATGGGAGACGCCAGAGAGGCCACTTTCGTGAAAGAACAAAATTTCTAACAAGCTTACAAATAAAATAACAATATAGGCAATATCTAATTATTGTAAGTAAAATGGCATATCGTTATAACATACTATTTTTTTTATTAATAATAACTACCCAATTGAGCAAAGGCTATTTATATTTATTTAATTTATTTAAGCTACCATCCTGAAATATATCTCTCCCATTCCTCATTCATATATCTTCTCAAACACGCATGACCGACTGGGCCATGTGGTGGCCAGCAAGACGCCATTTCTCTTATTGTGTTGTAATTACATGGCAACTAATAACTTGGAGTGACTTAGCTTGTGTACAGGCACGAGTCATTTCAGCTTAGTCTTCACCAAGAATATCTTGTTGATGTTACAGGACACTAGCTCTTGCCCGCAATTTCGTTCGCGTAAAATTCGGTTACAACGTTCTAGATCCGTTTTTGCGGGAACCACATCGAATATTAAGGTAATTATAGCTTATGTGCTATTTTGGGCTATAAGTTATACTACTGCCAAATTTTGTCAAAATCTGTTTAGTACTTTTTGCGTTAAGGATTAATAAACATCCATACTTACAAATTTATAAAACTAATAGGATTAGTTGGCCGACTTGGTCTATCTCAAGATTTCCGTATCATTACGGTTTTATTTTAAAATAAAACAATACAAGGCTCGTCGGCCTTACTTTATCAATACATTTAACATTACATAGTCCAGCAATGGATCATTCGGCTCTTTGACGCCCACACAAACGAACATACGGACCCTTTACCTTGTCAATTGCTACGAAAACAAACTAACTGACCATCGATTACACTCGGCATTTCATTGACGTGCCAAACTTGAGTGTTTACAACCCACTAACTCACATATTCCATTCAATAGACTATGTCGCTGATGTCTACGTCCCACAGCTACTCTATACGAATTGTCTATCGTCAATATTAGTTCCAAATTTCGACACCGGCATTCTTAAGTGCCGTAATAAGCCTAAACAACTCACTTGTTCGACCGCCGGAGGTGAATAAAATCGAAAGTATGGTTGGATTATAATCTAGGTCAGTGTCAATCCAAGGTACTAGCGTAGAGAGAGATGTGGTTGCACCACGATGGCTATTTAGACTTGTTATCATAGGCAAGTGTTCGAGCTTCTTCTTATTCTTTGTAACCTTAGACGCAATGTTTGCAAGTTTGACGTGAGTACGTATGTGTAGTCTGTATGATTCATATGATGATTGATATGTGCCATCCAAATGGATGGACTAGTTTCGATGCAGTTCTCATGAGAGAGTCTTGAGAGCCGTTTGGCACTCCGTGACAGTATATTGTTATTTTTTATTTAAAAGTAACTCATTATTAGCTATACATACCGTCAAGCCTTTAACATTCATAGCTTTGTTTAATTAAATCGGTTCAGTAGTTAGGTTGGCATACTTGTTAACTGCAATATTGTGATTATAAACTGTCACATGTTTTCATCCATCGGCTCTTGTTGAAACCTACAACTTTATATGACTATAAAATTGATAGTTGTACAATGGGGAGTGTTCCGAGGAACTTTTCGATCTGGTGCCCACAGCACAATTCCGCCATCGCACCACCCGCCGTGGGCTGGGTACTCATCCCCACTACGTAGACCCTCTGTTGGTCACCACGCGAAGGTTCGAAAGAACGTTTCTCGCTCGTACGATTCGGATGTGGAATGAGCTCCCAGCCACAGTGTTTCCTTTGGACTATGACATGGGATCGTTCAAGAGGTATATTAGAGGTCTCTTTAGAGGCGGGCAACGCATTGGTGACTCCCCTGGTGTTGCCGATGTCCATAGGCGGCGGTGACCACTTTCCATCAGGTGGCCCGCTTGCCTGTTTGTCTGCTAAGTAACATAAAAAAAAAAGTTAACGCACATAGCAACCAGTTTACACAATTTTATAAACAGCAATATGCCGTATCAAAATGTTTACAAACGTAAAACATTATTCTCATTGCGAAATAATAAATACTTAAACGTGATAAAGCACAGCCCAGCATTAATATGTTAGCTGTAGTCAATGGGCAAGTTTATTGTGCTCAGCGACAAGCTGCAGGTCAGAGAGGCGAGCCGATAAATGCAGTTGAGCTGGCTGTGTGTGGGCTACCTACAGTTGACCTTGTACGTTAGATAGACAACATACGTGTGCCTATCAGTAATAATTTCAACAGTAAAAGAAACTTTTTTAATCCGTGAAGAAAAAAGAGGGGTGTGATGATTTTTTTTGTATTTGTGGCTTTGTAAGAGCGTCGGTGGCCGAGCGGTTAGAGTATCCGACTCATAAGCCAGAGATCCCGGTTTCGAATCCCGGTTTCGAATCGATATATTAAATAAAATATTGGTACATACTGTTTTCTGAGTTATGTACATTAGTTGAATACTAACCGATGCTCTTACGGTGAGGGAAAACATCGTGATGAAACCTGCACATTCAGGCGACTGGATGTATTACCATGATCCAATCTGGTCAGGTTCTCCTGATAGCATGCATGGTCATGGAGGTCAGATGGCAGTCGTTCCACTGTAATTACCTGATCTGCCAAATCCTGGATCATGGTCACGGCGGACCATGGGCCCTCATGCGCGAGGCACAGCCGGAACATTAACGCCAAGATGATTTTATATTTGTGGCTTTGTGTATCTCTTTGTGGCATCTAAGCTTCCGAAAGGATGGACAGATTTGGATGCGGTTATCTATTTGAAAGCCAGTTTAATCGAGATGGTTCTTAGCTAGGTCTCATTAAAATGGGTTTTGTAGTTTACAAAATATTTGAGTTTAAATGGACTTGGTCGGGGGTTATCTGGATTTCTTCTTCGATTAGGTTATTCGTTGTAAATTCAATATCACCGTGGTTTCTGCGTGTTTTTAAAAACCTCCATTATCAGTATAAAAAAATGTAGGTCTCTACGAATCCCTATAATGTAACCCAAGGAATCAACAATTTGCCTTCAAATGTTGTGTAGCTTTGTTGGTGATATCCTCCAAAACTACTGATTTAGAAAACTGAACCGATTTCGAAAACTCTTTCACTAATATATGCTAATCTTTATATATATAATTCTTCTGTGAGTGTGTATGTCACTGAACTTCTCTCAAACGACTGAACCGATTTTGATGAAACTTTTTGTGTGTGTTCAAGGGGATCTGGGAATGGTTTAGATTCACAATTTTGTCAGAATGTTTTAGCTTATTAAAAAAAGTTTGAAATTTTCAAATTAAAGACGTGTAGACAGGACAACGTCTGTCGGGTCCGCTAGTATAATATATAGGCCGTGTGGTGTCCGGCAAGGCCGTGTGGTATCCAGCAGAGTAGATTAGCACCAACCCCTTACACTCGTGGGTGTCGTACAAGGCGACTAATGTTTTCGAGGCAAAAGATCAAGAGTCTCCGTAGGCTGAAAAATGGGCAGCAGCATTTTCCATTGTTATATTTAAGGCCTTGCCACATACAAAGCTCGGCGCGAGCGCGGCGTGAGCGCGGTTGTTGCCTAATATTAGCAGAGTAACAAATTGCAAACGCGGAGCGCTGGGACCCAACAGCTAATTTGGGAGCAAATAGTCAATACTATACTATCATAGAGTCAATGTCCAATATCTAATTATATCTGCGTAGTATACCACTGGCGGATGTAGCGCGGCCTTGCGTAGGGCGAGTAGGTAGGTACTCATGCTTTACGATCGAACGAGGGCCTTATTGCCTAAAATGACATTGGTAGAGTCGATGGAGGATTGGTATGCAGATACTTCAGTTAGAGAGCTTATAGGGATAACGGTTCGAGAAAGAAATCGCATGTTTTTATCACGATGCATAATTTCTTTTGGTATTTTAATATTAATGCTATTGCTAGATGTGTCTATATCGTATATTTGTCATGAAAATCGCTTAACAACCGAGTTGATGGTTTGAACTGCAAGGATTGAACCTATAGCCGCTCCTTTCGGTTGGACGAATAATATGGTATGCTAGTGAAAGCGGTTAACAATATGAAGCCTATTAGAATAATTTCGCGGTTCCTTTCGGACGACAACTGTACTTCAATATTGCATCGACAATTATTGCCACAACCGCAAACTGTATCAATTCGACAACAACACTATACTTCGAACCATTTAAATAGTCTAATCGTAGCAAAAAACTATATTTGTTATTACCATTGTATTTGGCGCTGTTTTGGCATCACACAAGGTCGCGTTAGTCGATCGTGGCACAACAATCGTGCAAAAAACGACACACAAATATATCATGTACGTACATAATACTATATGTTTATCGGCCCGTTCTATTAAATTATAATTATTATCACAATCGTTTGCAGCGTAATTTCTGCTCTTTAATAGGTTATTTGACCTCAAAATTGCTTTGGTTGTCGAGCGGTTGATAATGTGCATATATTATATGTTAATAAATGCTATGTCTAATATGTCTAATAGTTGTACTCGGTGCTCTTGAAAACTATACCATGAAGGTTGGAATAAAATATCGAAGGACCCAGAAGCCAGCAGTAACCGCCGAAATGATGATTGGGATTCTGAAATATGAGATCTTCAGTTTTGAATAATGTCAGGCCTTACTCTAATGTAATTAGGAACTAGAACACCCCATCCATCATGTTTGTTTATTAATTGCTGCATTCCGTAGCTGCCGGATGATGCAGAAAACATGAAAATCAATTTCAAACCATAATTTATTATGAGTATCTCAAAATATAAATACTCATCCGATCGATGTGAGCTTCATCTGACTGCATAAGGGCTGGTTCAGGTCAATCCCACGCGTATGGGTGTTTGGATGTTAGTTACTATGATCTGTGTAAACTGACTTGTCTTATTTGATGAACAAACAAGCCCAAAATCACGACTTGCTGTATCAATCACAATACGTATATTGTGTGTAAATGTCTTGAATTATACAAGAAACACATATAATGTGAATTTCAACGAATACTGCTGCACATTATCCATTTAAATACATAATTTCCTGAACCAAACAGGACAAGTCAGTTTGGACAGATTATAGAACGGGTTACGATCCCTCGGTCAAGTTTACATATTCTATAATATTTTCTAAACTACTGAACTGATTTTAATAAAACAAAGCTAAGAAGAACCATATCAATTAAAAGAAAACCGCATCGAAATCGGTCCATACACATACACATAGGCATAGGTATACAGATACACACGTAAATCTTATAACACCGCTCTATTTATCTGCTCTGCTGTAGCAGAGCCACAGATACACTTCTAACTTAGTATACTTAAAGAGTCTTTTTTGGTCGGGTATTTTTTAAATAACGTTTCACAAGGTGGCAAAACGTCAAGGTGGCACTAAAAATTTCTCGTCAGTTTCTAACAAATGACGTTACTTATAGAAGAAATCTGGGGCACCGCTGTTGTGTCTCAGAGAAGTAGGGTTTAAACATTTCGATACAATTTGTATGGAGCTAAAACGACGGACAAAAATGGTTTATAAGCCACATCGACTCTGTTACGTGGAGCGATAATTTCGTCGCAGGAAAAAACCTGAACAAAAGGTATACAAAAATTCAAAAACAATGCAATTAATGATTAGTACGGACCAACTAATCCCATCGTAGGCTGGAAAATGCTTAATTTCCCTAAAATTTATCGGTCTGTTATGCTAGGCTCCGAGTTCGTTTATGTAAATGTCGGGCAGAAATCAAAATCATACCTTTGTTTCTTTTAGTTATTTATTTCGGATCTGGGCTATTGTTTATATAGCTCCCACTCCACATGGAATCCTTGTAAGGGTTGGTTAAAGGAATGTTTATATCTTATGATTCCCGGTACAATTATTATGATACTTATAACATTCAAAATTTAGGTCAGCTATTCATTTGTTTGTTTGCATTGTAATGAAAAAAATTAGTTCACGTTATCTCGGCTTGTTTTTTAAAACTGCGTTTTCCTGCTGATATAATATTTAATTGACCCAAATGAATACATACATAACATATACACACACTCACGCCCGTATCCCCCAGGGGTAGGCAGAGACTATTGAGTGCCTAAACATTCAATAGATATTGACTAATCACAAAACAATTCCAGAAAGTAGATTTCCACGTATAATACACACACTCACATACGTAAACACATTAACTTTGTCCTTTTTTACACATACTTTAATTTAATTACGTATATATTTCATTTATTTATTTGTTTAGTGTACTTCATGCAGGTCTCCTTACCGTCAAGATCCCACTGAAAATAAGCGCTGCAGCATTTGTTGTAGCTAATGCTGAGCTGGGGTCTTTTTTTGGCATCGCATTGGTCCATGATTTGTTCTGTTTGTGTGTTTATACCTACTTTATTTTTGTTTAGTATTGAAGTGTTCTAAAATTTTCATATTATGTAAACGCTTATGGATTTTTGTGATGTCAAAATAAATCATGTCTATGTCTATGCCTATAATAAGATAAGTCATTAACCTCTTTCATACGACAAACACGACCTACATAGGATAGTAGAAATAAAACCCAGCCTATTTTGGGCACCACCAGGATGGGGCACATCTCCTCTAAGCTGTCACGGAAACGGCTGGCAGAGTCACGTCGAATATCGTTTGGTAATATCAGTACCGGACAATGTCCTACTGAGCCAAGGCACGTCCGACAATGCCAACATCACAAAAGCGGAACCACAGCAAATGCAACAGTCCTCAGTCAATCTATCAAACGTTCGATACGCTTCCTTCGACTGTGGTCTTTCGAAACGTCCTGCTGTTGTGCTATTTAGTTTAAAGCAATCAACCTTTGTACCGATAAAATATGCGGTCTGCGGTTACTATCCACTCGTGTAATTGTTGTGGGAATTTAAGCTTGTCAACGACAATTAATAGCCCGACAGTAACGGGCTCACGTGGTAGCTAAATGCAAGAAATCGTTAGGCAGATCGTTTTTTTTATTGTTAGACTAGCCAGGCATGTACTGAAATCTCACCTGGTTGCACGCCTGTTTAGGGAAAGCCTATTAACCGACCGGAAAATGCATATACCTAAGCATTTTCTGTTGCATATTTTCAGCACTGTAAGGTCTAATGTCTCGCGTGGTGTGCGGCAGAGTAAGTAGACCCAAAATCGACTTACGGGTGTCGTAAAAGACGTTTAATACCATAGAGGCGGCCTAGGCTAGCTCTCCATAGAAGATGGGCAGCAGTATATTTTTTTTGTTGAAAATGCTGCTAAGGAGTTCGACCCGTAAGCGAGATCAATGACTTTGACTGACCAATAGTTATGTACATTAGTTGAACACTAACCGATGTTCTTACGGTCAGGGAACATATTGTAATGAAACCTGCTCATTCAGGCGACTGAATTGTGTTCCCCTGTTATAAGGGTCACGGAGGTGACATGGCAGTCGCCCTGTAATTACGTGACCTGCCAATCATGGTCAAGACGGACCCCGGGCCGCTATTAAGGCGAAATATGACATTGCACGGACGTGATTCCATTGACGTGATGCAGAGGAGGCTCACGTCCAGCAGTGGACTAGTATTGGTTGTTGACGTGACATTTGTAAAGAACTCAGGCAATCAGTAAGCAGAACCCCACTGGATGGTTTGTTTGGAATATTTTAAACCTAAAATACCTACTATGTAAGATTGGTGATAGGCGAGATTGAGACAGGTAAGCATAGATTATGAGATGGAATTATCTCGTGCATTGCATAACAGTCGCATAACATATCATACGCCTATCAAGGAGATAAAAAATTGTTTTCCCAAGGCTAACTCTCGATATCACGACTTCGTAATTTATACGAGTAACTATAAACGATTATTAGAAATTATATTACACGCCCACTCGAGAAGTGATTAATGGTATCGAACTCGGGGAAAATGGCTGTTTTGTTATAAATGGCGTATTTTTGCCCCTGACGTAAAAAGAGGAGCAATCGTGTGCGTCATTGTGTGATTGTTTGCCTTCTATTTTTAATTTCTTTATTTAGTTGTGTACTTAACATGTTTAATCATGTATGTTAGGGCTGCCCCATGGTTTAAGGCCTTTGAAATTGCAGCCACTTCCTTTTATGTATAAAGAAGCTTTCCCCGTCTCTCTGTCTGTAATATCCGCCAACTCCTCATAAACCATGCAACGGATTTTGAACCACGAAACGGGTCTGGCCGGAACCTAACCGGAAAATGCGACCGAACTCGCGGGCAAAGGCTAGTATAACTTATTGTTATACTATATATATATAATCAGAATCCACCATCACCACCACCATCTTGTCAGTGGAGCTATGGCCATTTCACTTCAAAAAACTATAAGTAACTTACTCGTACAATAAAAATGTAAAATGCACTTCGTTATCAGTGTGCAACATCTGACATCTTTTTAGTGCGCAAAAAAACAAGCTATCAACACATCAAATTTTATCGGACGTAGCATTATAGAATCGACCATGACTTTCAAGCGTGAGGCAGATAACAACCATGATATAAAATGTAAAGATACGTTCATAATACGACTCCCGACCTGGTAAATATACTACTTCTATATCATTTACATAAACAAAAAGCATTTATTATACTTAACCACATGGCATATCAGGTGCATTTATATATAGAAAATTAACTATAAGTAATCACAGCAAAATAAGATGACATGAGAATGACACAGAATAAGGCATGGCTGCCGCCATAGCGCTGGTTTTCAGTGTGCCCCTCGTAGATCTTGCTCATGCGGAGAAAAGAAAATCATGTCACCAAACGGATGATTTTTATGTTTATATGAACATGAATGTCGGTGGTTACACAGGAACAGGAGAACAAAAAGAAAATATGAATGGATTATGTGATGAGGTATATCAGTGAGCGAGAGGTGAGCGTGGAGATGACAGGATCAGGATGAATGGAGAGAGAAAACCAACAGTGTCGACCATAAATGAATGGGATGGAGGCAGGCAAATTATGACTATAACATTCCCTCTATAATTGCAAAATTTTCTCCGAGCAATCAGTCCATTTGTGTTGAAGCCGGTACCGCGGTTATACGAAAGGGTATGGATTGTTTTATCCCATAACTAGTGGACCCGGTGTGATTTCTTTCGCGTACACCTTTATCCCTACCTATTTACCCCTATCCCTAAACTTTCCTATTGAATCAACCTATCCATTGTTGAAAACTACATTAAAATCTGATGCGTCGTTTGAAAGATCTAAGCAGACACAGATATATACATATACACAAATAAGGACAGACGGCGGGTAGCGACTGGTTTTTATACTATGTATAGATGAGTTGTGGCGATGAATGGCACGTCTCATGCATGGTTTCATGGTGATTAGTGTCGCGCTGAAGCGCTAAAACGAGCAGCATGCTCTGCCTGAGCTGAGTCTTACACAAGTTACCGCCAAGTCTTACAAAAGGACCACATAAGCCAGTTTGGCGCCAAACTGGCCTCTTACCCTCCTGGGAGTAATTAAAAAAATATATGGGTAAGTATGGGTATTATTATGCACACGCCCCAACAATTGTACGATAAAGGTACACCCACACGAAGCTGATAGCCTTGTTTGTGAAATGATATTGTTTTGGCACACGGCTCGGTCGCAGCTGGGCACGTGGGTCAATAGGTTGACTGAAGTCTGGAAGGACTGGAAGGTTACACATTCAGTCGCCTAATCGTGCAAGTTTCATTACGATGTTTCCCTCACCGTAAGAGCAGCAGTAGGATTCGAACCCGGTACTTCTCGCTTACGAGTCGGATACATTTTTTAAAAACAGTTCAAGTAAAAAAAAACAGTAGAAAACATTTTATGGTATGACAGATGATTATATATGGCAGAACCCATGGATTAGATCGCAAAACGGTTTAAACCATAGAATGGAATAGGTTTTTATTTGCATTTAATGTGGTAGTCAGTTATTGGGTACATGTTATAATTTCGAAACACACATTTAACCAATTAATCTTGGTATGCAAATTGAGAGAGCTATTTAAATTTAATGACAATAAAAAAACATATTCTCCATGCAATAACAATAAATTAAATTAAAAATTAAAGATTACAGAGAGAGACAGCAACCACAAAAACTTTAGATCCATCTATAGTTGGAAACGACACGTCAAATATTCCTCAACACTAAAAACAGCTATAAGACAACAAATTTCTCAATGTCCGCGAAACCGTCTCACAGGCAAACTCTTCACCTCATCCGGCAGTTTGTTGAATAGTTGTACTGCCATATTAGCTATTTCTAGTATTCAAATGTTATTTTTAATAGTTAGACATTTCACTTCATATCAGACTCAGCCCTAGTTTATAGATAAACTCCTTATTGCGGTGCATAGTCAACATTCTGCGAACTACATGACACACCATTGCAAAATTAAAAACGGGCACATGGGCAATTTTCATACAACCCTCATCATATCCATTGACGACCTGAGTGGTTCAGTTGGTTAAAATGCCGGTTTGCCACGCAGAGATCTAGGTCGTATATGTATAATAAGCAAGCATTAAAAAAAGTATGTAAGTAGTTTATCAGTTTTGTGGCATCCATAACACAAGCTTACTTTTGGGCTAGGTGGCGCTGTGTGTAATTGTCCAAGCGTATTTATTATTATTTATTTTATCGTTCGATTGTAGGAAAATTCCCTATGTGCGTGTTCAAATATCGCCACAAATACATCCACTCGAAACTGTCAAACTACATTGCGCAATGAACTTAGGCACGGTTCACGCTGCGTAAACGCATTAACTGTTTCTAATCTGCACGCGCGGATTACTATGACATTGTGAAGGCGCAAACATATGTGAACGACCCCTTATCTCGTCTAGATAATTGTTGCATAATTCAAAGTAGCTGCGGGTCGTGCTGTTCTTTTCACTCGTACCTTGAATTCCTTATGGGTGAATAGAAAAGCGTGCTCCATGTTGGCTAAATAGGGGCTTTTAGCTTATGCCCGCGACATCGTACATATAAAATTCGGTGAATTTTATATAACTTGGTCGCCATTTACCTCCTTGCTCCATTTTATTCAAATCTTATCAGCAGTTTGGACATGAAACCAAACAGACAGACACATATACAGTTAGTAGTAGTAAACTTGAAATTCCTCGAACGACACGACAGGTTTATGTCAATGGAGGATGGAAGAGGGGGTGCATTATTTTGGAATTATAAAGTATTAAATCTGTCAAAAAAAGAAGAAATCTGCGAGTGTGGATTAGAGAAAATGATTAAGTATAAGAGGGAGATATTTAATAAAAGAAATCTAACCAAAATAATTTAGAGTAAAATTGCTCCGCCAAGCCTCGCAATCTCATAACGGTACACTGTGAAAAAATTAAGTTTCAGACAGATATCATGAAGAGTCTGCCTACAGTATGGGTTGGCCGTTCTTTTTTGCCCCCCGAATACAAAGTGCTTGCACTCTTGAAAATGCGCAATGAGAGCTGAATACGAGCAATATTTTACAACTATCGGATCGTCGACGTACTTGCTCGGTGTATATCGCTCCATATTCATATTCATTTATACAAACGTAGTTTGATTAATTATTTTTAATATTAAGCTTTCAACGAGAATGAAATTTTGTAGACGTGAGCCAGAGAAATATATCGTTTGCGAATGCGTTGCCGGCCTATCTACTCTACCTATCTCGGATACTAGGGGGACGGCATCCAAATATATCGGTATCACTCGAAAGCTAGGCGGTGGACAAAATAGGTTTCAAATTTCTGAGGACGGAAATGAGATATATTCTGCCAAACCCTTGTGGAGCCCAGATGGGTACCGCTTTATTCCTTTTTTACCGCTAAGCAACAACGCTCCCGTTAATGTGAACCGGAGGATTTAGTCAGTTTGATTACAGTTGCAGTAAATTACTTTGAATTTTTCAAAGTAGTGGCAGACAACGTACCTGCGGTTTAATTTTGCAATTGACCTCATCTCACCTGATGGGAAGCCTCGATGAGGTCGAAGAAGCAGCATACAAGATTATATTTTTCAGGGTACAGTGACGAAGGCAGAGCATACCAGTCCTTAGGCAGCGCGCATGAGGATATTGGATGCAAATCGCTTGGTACATACGAGATGGTGGGATGTTCATCACGTACCTATGGATGGCGATCTATTGTCCCTCGTTGTACTATGGAAAAAGGACGCGATGGAACGAGTTCGTGAAGCTCCCAAGAACACTTACAGAAGTGAATTCTATAGAAGACCGACAGGCCGGCGACCCAGCGCCAGTGACCCAGTCCTAAAAGACGGGACTTTTCTTTTGGTACGTGTGGCGATGGAGTCAAGAGGATCAAATTGACATTAATAATTGAGGAGCACAGCAGTGCGCAAGCAGTGTTTATATTTACACGAAACAATTCATCGTGTTTTCAAAGTGATCATATCATGATTTCATTAACTGTCATCACTTCGTTAATGTTCCATATAATATGTATGAGTGTGCTTGAGTGTTTTTGGTGCGATCTACGTTACATTAAAAACAAATTCTTGAATCGTAGATGTTGTGGGCGACAGTTGCCGCTTTCCATTAGATGGTATGGTGATACGGAGTGGTGGTACTAAGATACCGAAAAATATAAAAGAGAAACCCATTAATAAATTTACGAAGGATTTGAGTGGCAATTGACCGATGCTTTAATTCCGTACAACAATTCTTAGATTTTAGACCTATTTTGCCTCTATATATGTAAAAACTACCCATTTATATGTAACACCTTAATGTAGGTATACCATATTCTTTGCCAATAAATAATTATTTTATTGTATTCATGAATAATAAGATAATAATGAAATAATAAGTAATTAGATACCTGACATAGTATGTAGGTACCTCAACGGTGTTTTTGTTGTAATACCCGTAATTGTGGTAGTCTAAAAATGTACTTCGCTTTTTCTACACTCTGTCATTAGTAGTAGGTAATACGTGCTGTCAGTACGTGTTTGTAAGGAAATAATTGGCACCCACCTATGTGTCGGTAGCTAGGTATACCTACTTATGAACAATTTTCTTTAACAAGCAGCCTTGATACTTTCGCATTGCTGCGCATTACCTACATTTTCATTCCTTTTAATATTTGTCCTGCGTATTGTGCAGTGTGTGAGGGTTGGTATACGTACGTATCTACTTCGTAACTTCTATTGTCAATATTTATCTTCAATATATATCTTCGTGGGTGGAATCGTAAACTAAAGATTGTAGGTGCATTATTATAAAAACAAGATGAGTTGTCACCTCCCTGAATAATACAAGACAACAACGTGTCAATAAACACTCGGGAGGTATTTACATAACAGAATTAACAGTTTACCCCAAAGGCGGCTCTGGCGCACGCCTGGTTACAGCCCTGATCGGCCTTGGGCCGCATTCAGAATGAAAGTTGATCTAAAGCAACAGTCGCCAGCAAAGGACAATGGTAAAGTGATACGGTGCGAACCGGCCTTCGCAGTTTTTGTTAATAAGAGAAAAGAGGTACTAAGTACTTACCTTACACAATTTATGTAGGTACAGTACAAGAGCAAAGTTCATTATCACCTTTAGGATATTTTCCTTTTCAGCTATAGCAACATAGAAAGCATCTACGGCAATAATATAGGCATCAATATAGGGGACGATTTGAGTTGTCGTGCCGGTCTGCCACGCAGAGGTCCCAGGTTCGACTCCCGTCCGAGCAGAAATAGTAAGGATGAATTTTAGTTTCTGGTACGAGTCTGGGTGTAGTATGTATAATAAGTATGTGTTTAAAAAAAAGTATATAAATAGATTATCAGTTAACTAACACCAACACAAGCTTTGCTTACTTTGGGGGTTGATGGTGCATCGTCAGCCAGATTTAATTGACTGAAAGACCTGTCCCATAATTAGTATTCATATTCTGAGCCTAAGGCGCGGTTTCTTTATTCGCCGTAACGCAGCGGTGAATTACGTACGTTGTCAAAAAGCGCCCCGCCGTATTGTTTCCACATAAAATATTACAGTGACGTCATTACTGGCTCAATAATATGACGGCACCGATATCCTATGAAAGCGTATTATTGGCTATTTTTTATAGTGAAGCAAGGGAGTTATGTACAGTCCAGTGTGAAGCGAGGAGTTCAAGCCGCTTTAGAGTAAGACAGCTTTATCCCATAGGACTATATTTTACAATACTCTACTTTTCACATAATCTGTGAGACAATAGGTGAATAATGCAATTACATCGTCTGATTAAAAAACTCCGGTGTCAAATAATTTTCACGTAAAAATAAAATTTGGAAAGGATTTGGAACTGGATAGGATTCAGAGACGGTAACTATTCCCAAGAAATATGTTTTAAATTTTTTGTCTGTCTGTTTGATCGCGACTACTAAACGAGCGAAACTACTAATCCGATTTTGATTTGGATTTGATAGTTTGTTAGTTTGATGTCCAGCGTACAATCGAGCCATTTTTAATCTAATTCATGTAGGTACAACCAGAGATACAGCTTGACCTCTCCGTCGTACTAGCATTCATACAATACCAAGGACATATAATTTATTTATTTATTTTATTTATTAATTTATTTCAGGCAACTGAGGCCCATATCTATAAATACACACACAACATAAATACAAAATAAACTGATACAAAATACAGACGAAAATAAAAACTATACCTAAATACAAAATAATATAAATTGTAAACTAATATATAAAAATATAATTTTATTTATATCTTAAAACCTAACCTAGGTTTTAAGATATTAATTTATTAATATCTTAAAACCTAACTGGTACTCAATGTCGTTTGGCAGCACCGGAAATTCTAGGTCGCCCACAGAATCGCCGGTACACCA
Organism: Blastobasis lacticolella; assembly: GCA_905147135.1. Lineage (NCBI taxonomy): Eukaryota > Metazoa > Arthropoda > Insecta > Lepidoptera > Blastobasidae > Blastobasis > Blastobasis lacticolella. The sequence goes on from LR990051.1 coordinate 3,476,931, forward strand.
CACCCTTCGGCCAATAATCTTCCCTCATGAAGAAATCCAAATCTGCGGTGGGAACCAACGCCACAAACGAGTTGAACGTACGTTCATGGCTTGATTCCAAGAGCTGGACCCTCACGAGGTACTTCTTGGTTAAGCGGATGTGCTCTTCCACGTCCTTTGCCGTCACCGTGTGGTGAAGGCGAGAGAGGTAGAGCGCCGTCGTCGGTGTCGCAGGGCGCAGCAGGAAGTTGGGACCGGTTACTGCGGTCCCGCGAAAATTCTGAGCAGAACGACGTCTACTCTTCTTCTGGACCGTGACAAATCCTTCCTCATCACGGTCTACGTCGGAGGCGCATGGGGGCTTCAATGCCGCCGATTCTCGTGGAGTTGAAGCCTCCACGCGAAGATGTTGGTTAATATATAAAATGGTAACGCTCGCAACAGCTAAACTGTAGGACGAAGTCGCCGGCAAAAGCTAGTCATGACATATGACATTACATTGTCATGACATTGTCGGGCAGGAGGTGTGAAAAGCCTTTTAACAACCGCACAGTAATATGATTTTTACGGCGGTAATTCAATTAAGTTCTTATATTGTATTAGTGGTTTTCAGAAAGCACCTTGCGCTCTATTGTCATCGTCACAGCCCATAACAGTCCACTGCAGGACTTAAGGCCTCTCCCACGAAAGGGCAGGTCATTGTCATAATCTTTACGCTTGGCAGGCGGGTTGGAGATCGTAGTGTTATAAATGTAACATTGGAAAACGCTGCTGCCCATTTTTCAGCCTACGGAGACTCTGGATATTTTGCCTCGAAAATATTAGGCGCCTTGTACGACACCCACGAGTGGTTTGGTGCTATTCTACTCTGCCGGACACCATACGGCCAATTCGCCTATTTTATTTTGTTTTATTTAAGGTGCTGAGTAGTCCCTCGTAGTGATACTATGTCGGCTGTTTCGGGGCTGAACACGGGGCAGGGAGTGTTTTTCTCATCTCTTTCATAATTGGTATTATGACACATAAAATGAAATTTTGATCTCTTTTCCTGTAACATTTGTTAGAATTTCAATAGAGATACACTATGCATACAAATTCTAAATACGTTGCTCATGTGGAGAGGAAGCTGACAAGCCTATAATGCCTGTAATTACAGACAACGTTATACTTAAAAACTCATCGACGCAAGCAGCAATTTGCTTCATGACAAAAATAGATAAACATCCTTGTGCGACATTGTGTTTCTTGCACTATTAAGTAGGTATACTTGCTATTGCATAACGAAGAAATACCAGTTTTATCGCAATCACCAAAATGCGTGCTAAAAGTACAATGATATGGAACGCCTCCATTCGAAACGTGCGACTTCATGAATTGAACTGCGTCATTCATCGACGACGTTTGAAATATTATTGTAACACACTACCAGTTTCGGTAGCAAAACATTTTATATTGTAGGACTCTTTGAAATTTTTGAATTTTCTTTCATTGCCTAGCGGGGCACACGGACGGACAGTCCTCCTGGTGGTAAGTGGTCACCGGCATCTTCGTAAAGAGGGCCTATCGGCTATCTCAGTGGACAACTGAATTTGACATAAAAAAATCTGACACTTCTCTAATTTGGTAGACGCTATTGCCAGTTTTCAATGTAGATGACGTGGTGTAGAATAATCTAGTGTCAAATACAGTTGTCAACTGAGTTAGCCAATAGCCCCGCAGGATAGGGGAGCGGATGCGGTGCCGGCCTTTGAGATAGGAATCGTTATGTTTTAATTTTTTTATATTATATTAACAAGTACTCAACTATAAATATTATTATTGTTATACATATTAGCCCACTGCTGGGCAAAGGACTCCCACCGATTCCTCCACACTTCACGATCAAATGCCATTGTAAATAAATAAATATTTATTTCATGCCATGGTCCATAGTTTTGTTAGTAGAGAACAAAAATAATACTTATATCTATTTCTTTCTTTCTTTCTTTATATTACAAGTAACAAATCGCTTATTCCTGTGACAACGTCCGCGTTAATTTCTAATACATTTTAATTTGGGATTAATAATTATAATAAAAACATACCGTCAAAGAATGGCAACCTGCTACCGATACTGCAGAACTAATCTCAGAGTAAGACCTAGGTCAACTCCACAAAAAAATTAGGAAGCGATCACGCTCTCTGACGATCTTAAATAGGTATCCTGCATCCTGTTTCAATATTTACCCTAACCTAATGTATTATGTTCTCAAATCTCGGAAGGCACGAATCGTGTTCACTGTTCATATACAAACAATTTGCCGACGTCACGTGATAATTTTCTTGTTTGCAGGCTGTGAAGTTATGTTGGTATTTTACTGAGAGGGCAAACAATGCCATCAATGCAGACGATCTCACTAGGGAATGAGTTGTCCTACCGGTAGTAGTACTCTGTCAAACATGAGGAGTCCTACTGCCTTATCTATTTTTGCCGCTAAGCAAATATTGAAGAATTTAAGTATAACGTTGCTTGCGTATTTAGAGGCGTGGGACCTAACATTTTAGCCTTTACTAGCTGTGCCTGCGACTACGTTCGCGTGAACTACAGACTACTTGGTTTGTCTAATTTTAAGCAACACTGTGGTCTGGTGAAGTACTATTATCAAAAACTAAGCTTTTTACTTTGGATTTGAAAACACCCAGTTTACATTAATCAAAAGACATTAAGTCTGGTAGAGTTCCGTCGCGGTTCGCACACTAAACGTTAAAGCAATGTGGAAATTCGAAGAAATCCTAGTTCTATGGTACATAATTACATTATGATGAAAATTTGATGATCAGTTAGTAACAACTTAATCGACCGATGTCGGAAAATACCCGACAAAGTCAAAATTACCTTCTCAAATAGTTACCCAATCTACTGAGCCGGTTTTGATTTAACTGGTTTACAAATAACCAAAACCTTAACGAATCATTGTTATTATGTTAAATACTTATATTGTGCGCTATTGTCATTACATAGTTTTGATCTGCCAAATCCTGGATCATGGTCAAGACGGACTCAGGGCCCTCTTGCTCGAGAGCACAACCGGGACATTAACGTCAAAATGAGTATATATTGTTGTTACAACTTATTTACATAAGTTGTATAAAACAATACCTACAATTTTAATTGTTACTAGGCAATCTACGGATAAGGTATCAGCGAATTTGTTGTGAAGCAATGAGTTAACCTGTAATTAACATGTGATAATACGTTCTCGTGAAGGATAAGTGGACATTGACCTGGGGACTATCTTAGACCGTAATTCGTACACATTCTTAATTACGAATGCCCGTGTCTGTACATCTTTTCTTTTCGCTGTTGTATGTTCGAAACCTTAAAAAAGACCTTACAGGCTCTTAGGGCGCCGTATGTTATCCTACGTCATCAAAAAGAAAAGTGACTGTGTGTCTGAAAAGCGAAACTGCCAAGAGGGTGTAAGGCAGACGGTTTCTTTTGACTTCTAGAACCCATACAAGTCAAAGTTTGGGTAACAAAAAAAAATGTTTTTGGTGCCAGTCTGTGCACGGGCATACCAATGTTGTGGGTCTCCTAAACCTCTACTATTGCTACAAAATGGAATATTTCTCGTACTCGATGCTGTAGACCTACGGCACCCTCGCAGACAAACAAATATCTTGTGATTCCACATTGATAAACGCCCGCATCACCTACGATTAGTTAGTTATTTAACGTCACAACAATGAGTTGACATTACTTCATGTATCATGGGTGTAAATTATGACTTAGATAATGAACGTCATCGCGTTGAAAAACGCATATTGATCGAGTGCACAATGATATCACTAACGATAATAATAATAATAATAATGATCTTGACATTAATATTCCAGGACTTGGCAGATCAGGTAATTATAGAAGAGCGACTGCCATCTGAGCTCCGTTGACACTGACAGGGGAACCTGACTAGATTCGATCAAGGCACAATGACCGTAACATACACTGCTAGGCTCGAGTCTCCTCCTCATGGTTAGGCCGAGGGGTTTGCCATATTCACCACGCTTGACTTGTGTTTGAGGTTCGTGTAAGTTGTCCGTCAAAATTTGCAAACCATTTTTCGACCATTTGTTGGTATCTTATGTTGTTATATTACTATGTAACTTGGATTACAATGCATTAATATTGCATTGTAATCCAAGTACCATGGAGCTAGTCTGATGATGTAGTCGGAAGATGGTCATAGGACCTAACTAATGAAAGCAATAAGATAACGCCATCGTGTTTGGACCCTTTGGAATGGTCTTAATAAGTAGGTATAGTACCGCGCGATAAAAGCTTGTTATGAAAAAATATTTTTCATCAGAGAACTTTTTTTACACTACGCAGTGAAAAACACGCGGTGACTCTTGACAGGTCAGTGGAAGATAGCAATATTGAAAGTACGTACACATAAGAACACGCTGTTATCCTAGCTCAGTCGACTACGTATAGGTATGATAGGTATACCAACATGAAATAATTAAGCGAATGCTAATTAAGAAGCGCCACAAAAACCATCTGAATAAACATTTGACTAAACGAGACATGCGAATACCGCATTTAAATTAATATAAATTAAGAGCCAAAAACCAGTCTAGTATGAAAAGGACGTTGTTGAAAATCGTAGATAAACTTTAAACTGCATCCAAAACTACAATCGTATAACAAAAGAGCTGTTGAGGCCGATTGCTATAATATACCTACTTTTAGGTACTTAATAAACTTCAGGAGTTCAATCTTACATGATGACCCTCAAGCCGCAACGTTAGGTAATGTAGGTACCTGTAACAAGAGAAAAATATAATTGTTAATTATGTTGTAATGCATTAAAACAGGTTGAACAGGCAATCTCTGCATTGATGTACTCGCTACTGCCACTAAAGAAAAAATATAGTGATAGTAATGTGTAAAATACTATTAATTAGTAAATTTACAAGAGTTTCTCTTTATTAGGCTACGTCTAGACTGCATGCAATACCACATTGGGATATCATGATGAAACCCTGCCGGTTTCATCATTCACATTCAGGTGACTGAAGTGTAACCATGATCCACACTTGTCATGTTCACCTGTGAGTACGGACGTCAGATGGCAGTCACTCCACTGTAATTACCTGACCTGCTAAATACTGGATCATGGTCAAGGCAGATCCCGCGCTCTTGCGCGCGAGTGCACAACGCTAAAGTTAACGCCAAGATTTTTTTTACTATGGATATCGGTAGAATATAACAGGATTATGACAGACCTAAACGCACACATTTTGTTTTCTATGTTGCCTATTTTCTACCAGTATCAGCAGTAAACTTAGCGCAAACGATAGTATGCTCGTATATCTACACTCTACTGAATATAAATTAGATATAAGGACAGAAGCTCAGATCTCGGAAAAATTCCTGGAATAAATTGGAAGCTATTTCCAGTATTAATCCTCTAGGATTCAGCACCAAATATTTTAATGAACTCACAAACCCTTATGAGATAAAAGGGACAGCAATTCGCACTAACGGAATCTAATCGTAAACTTTTAATGTGAGACGGTGCATAGCTACTAGTGCGCATGCCTTCATTTACATTTTCGTCCTCATTTGTGGACGTGTGGCGTAACCCTTATGTTACATGTAGGATTCAAGGTACAGTGTGATGTTATTTGTGATCCATTATTATGTCTGTCCCTATGTATGTATCTATGTACGCTTTTAAACTCTATTTAGAATAGAATAGAGCTTTATTTGATGCTTCATGCATATACAAACGACTTATGCTAGTAATGAACAAATTACAAAAATACATGAACTAAGTACAAATCAAATTGTCACGAAGTAAATCAGAAGAAGTAAGAAGTTTTCAACAATAGATAGAGTGATACCAGAGGTTTACAAGCAAGAAAAAAGGGTAGTCAGGGGTAAAGTAGGTGTACGCGAACGAAGTCGCGGCGGGTCCACTAGTTATTAATAATTATTATTGCGAGTAAGTTACGACCGGCGACTCTGACACACAGTTCTTGGTTCTTTCACATTCATAAAACAATCTGTTGCTTTTCTATTAAAAATGATCTACTTAAACAACTAATTATAAAAGTTTGCATAAGCTAACAACGCACAGCACACAGAGTCTAGAAAGATAAAATTGGAAATTAAAAGACTTTTGGAATAACTTCGGTTTTGGTCTATGTGAAGAGAACCAAGTTTGCAGAAGAAAGGCTTGTTAAATTAACATTTAACTATGACTTCATAAAAAAGTATCCACGTAAGATACCTAGACCTTTTTTTTGTTTGTGCTACTATCGTTGAACTTTTTCTTAATCTATATAAAATGTTATTTAAAGCCAAGGTGGATGGTATTTTCAAGATTTAGTTTTCGAACTATCTAGAAAAAACACATGTAATAGATATATCAGAAACGCAACATCCTGTACCTCCTTAACCCGAATACCGGGTACCGAAACCAGCTTTCGCTTTGAATTTAATTTTCATGCCAACGGAAAGGGTTTGAGTGACGTCATACCTCATAATCTAGTTTCCACTAGTTCAAACTAGATAACCCCTTTGTGGATATTTAGTTACTTGTTAAATTACTATCAAATAAGTAGTAGCGGATGTCGGTCCCCTCTAGATGGGCGGCGACCTGTTTTAAATGTCGTAAGGGTCCGATAGATGTAGGAGACACAAACAAGTTGGAAGGTTAATGATGTTTACTTAGTACAGAAGGCAGGACAGTAACAAGGTAGCAGAATAAATGTAAAGAACTATCTAAGGGAATAGCCGCTTTTATAATTTGTAACGTGACGATATTATCATGAATAGAGGGCAGAGGTGGCACGAAGGGGACAGTATTTAATATGACAGGAGTGTGACATTTTAGGCGCGAATGCTTCGGGGTCCCCGCAGAACAAAAATATTGTCGTCTCGAGATCATTCTTATTTTATCGATTAATGAGGAGTTTTCTAGTAGGTATTGTCAATTGGTTTCAAAAAGCATCAATAGATGGCGCTCCTACAATTTTGGTAATTTTTTACCAAAAGGTTCAATGAAATGTATTTTAATACAAACCTTACATATTTGTATTGCGTCCATTCTTGATCCTAGTGTCCATGAAACGAATTAACTCAGTCAAATTGATGTTTGTTTTGTTTGTAATAATTTATTACAACCTCTAAAATGGTTGAAAACTATTGATAAATACAATATGATCTAATACAACGTACCCAGTGTTTATATCCTCTTTGCTAAGAACCTATTTCAAGCGATTAACAATTACCAAAATTGTCGGGGCGCCATCTAGGGAGTGGTTAGGAATGCTTTAGATACCTATTGGAAAACTGCTCATTGACTTATCTCTTTCAATACGTGACCCTTTCATGCCACCTCTCCCCTATACCATGGACGTACATGATAATATCGTCACGTGACAAATTATAAAAGCGCCCAATGAAAGTAACATATGTATATAGTAACAAACGAACATTAAAATATGTATAGTACATATGTACATAGTAACATTACATAAATATCTTCGTTGGCCACAATCATGTTACGATAAACTTAATACACGCACGTCAATATTTATCTGACCGTAAACAATTTTAATGACATCTTTAATTAGTTTCAAATTAAAAGTCAATCGGTCAAGCACCGACGGTAAACAGATTATCAGCTGATTCGTGGGTTTCGGGTCAAGCACGTGGTTCTGTGCTCCAAGATATAAATATTTTAATATTCTTATGGAGAAAACCGGATAGTACCTTTTCTGTTGTAAGGTGTGTTGAACATTATTTATTTGTTTTTTTTTACATTGATCATCCATCATAATTTTCTTTCTTGCCAAATTCTTTTGTTGTACATGATCTACACACTCACACAGATACCCTAGGTCTGACAATCCGCTACCATTTTGTTTGATTTTGTAACGCGCTGTCACGCCAGTGACAGTGTCAAAGCACGCACACACATAAATGGGCAGCCATTTTTTATTCACTTATGATTTTAAAGAGTATCCGTCCGTATTATTTTAGGTCCGTGGGTATATTCTCATAATATGGGTAGAAAATAGAAAAATCTCTGTCCACGTATAGTACCACAAACGCACATAACTACGTATTAGATCTTCTTTCGGTATCTCTTAGACTTTAAAGGTTCTTTACCCTCTGTAAAACGATGCAAAATAAGGTTCTATTTACAATGTCCGCATTTCTCCGCTCGTATTTTAATTTAAACTGCTCTAAAACGGGGGCTAAAAATAAGTCCCTCATGGCCACGTCTTGGGCGATTAGGGTGGCCATGATGCACTTGGATCCTCGATCTGTCCAAACTTAAATTAATTCTTAGCAGGACTGCAGTTTATTGTAGATAATTAGATAAAATTATATTGCACGAAAACTAGTTAATCCTAAGTAATAAATTATCCTATAAAAGTTAATCCTAACTAATAAAGACCATTTAAGTTTTGGAAGCGTCGGTGGCCCAGTGGTGAGTGGGTCCGACTCGTAAGCGAGAGGTACCGGGTTCAAATTCCACTACCGTCATGTACCAATGACTCTTTTCTGAGTTATGTACATTAGTGGAACACTAACCGAGGTTCAGGCAACTGAATGTGTAACCATGATCCAATCTAGTCAGGTTTCCCTGTCAACAGGGTCACGGAGGTCAAATAGCAGTCGCCCCACTGTAATTACCTGATCTGCCAAATCTTTGATCATGGTCAAGGCGGACCCCGGGCCTTCGTCCGCGAGAGCACAACCGGGATTAACGCCAAGATACCTTCCCTTTAACAATTGTTTTTGTTACAGAGGACAGCAATACCAACGTAACGAATTTTCAATAAATATATCATATAGGTAAAACGTAGTTAAAGTTGATAAAATTACATTTGTACATACTGAAAAAAATCATTAATGACCTTAGAGACTGTAAACACCTATAAACCTTTGTTATGTAAACTTTAATTCGCAATCTAGTTTCTATTGTCTTGGTCTTTAGTCGTTAATTGTGAACTACGCATGTTGTTTATTTATTTTTCTCAGTATTTATACTTATTTACCTGTCTTATTTGCATTAATAGAAAGAGAAATCAGCTGTAATTGTAATGAAAATGATTCAGCATTTTCATAATATATTCTACCATAGGTAATGAAGGTAAAAATATATTAAATATTGTATTTTGAATGGGCCATGCATGGACCACAGTTCAGACAATTTCGTGACTTGAAAAAGTTGATAACAATAAATATACATATTCCTTAAAACATTAATACGATTTTTTAAACTTAAAGAACAGCTGGTCTGCTTATGGACCCGATAGAATTGACCTACTCTTTATTCTAAGTGATTTTCTAATTTTAATGTGTAAGTCCAATATGAAGTGTACACAATCAGTGTCAGGCTAACTTTTGTTCACTGTCCATGAAAAGCGAGCAACCCACAATTTTCTGTTTAAATAATTGTATAATCAAATCAGTCGTAGCAATCCCTTACCATACTCGAATCGTCTTTCATCAAACCCGTACCGCATCCAAACATTCCAGTAGGCACATGGTCACCCTATAATTAGTAACGTAATTGTGACCGACTTAATTTGTTCCGCGGACTTGTTGGTGAAATTACGAGGCATTCAGTCGAAGGCTCGTCGCAAAGTTAGGCGAGGGGCGACCCGTCGCGTAATTCCGGTAACTTGGAAAAGTTACCGTAGACCGGAGGTTACTTTGAATTGCGGTAACCTTGGAACATAATGTACTTAATTTGAATAACATGTTTCACCAATTAATTGTATACCAATTTTAAATTAACTATGTGTAAGTTTGTTTCGTGTAGTTTTACTCGAATACATGTAACTATTTCTCATATAATGTAACGTGGCCTAACACGGACTTTTTCCTTAGGGGTAGGCAGATAGTATTACCCTTATATTTACTCACGACGGACGGAACGGAACAATGATGGTATATGCGTTTGGAGCTAGAGGTTATTTATGCATTTGTGCGTTTGTCTATACTATACTTTTTATACATATATTTATATTTTTCCCGAAAACTAGGTACTAGGCCAATTTCCGTTTTATGTCAGAAGACCACCAAGGGGCGCTGCAGCAGACTGATAAGTTAGCATTTGTGGAGTTTTAAGCAACTACTAAACCGATTTCGATGCGGTTTATTGCATTCAAAGCTAATGCAATAAACCGCAGTAATGCGCTTTTAAAAAAAAAAATTGTTTTTATAATTTTTCTTTCTGTTCAAAACCATGGATATAAAACGAAAGCGAATCGTCGTGACGCCATCGCCAACGACGTCACAAGAATTTCAAATGCTTAGCATATTCCCTATTAGCATTTCCATACAAATCCGAGCCTTAATTGTGCCCTGAAAAGGTACAATTTGCATTACAACACCCCATCTGTTTATATGCAAAGCATTTCTGAAATACGTAGCTCGTTCTCTAATGGCCGAAATCAGAGGGGGCGGTCTCCCCCTGTCCTGTACAACGGAACCGCGATGCCACATCGGATGAAGATTGATGGTCATACATTGCGCGTTCTCTTGCATAAACGCATACGAACGCCCTGATAACTTCTCAATGTAAATCGTGCTAGAAAAATTTACCAGTTAACGAGAGTGAGAGTGATACTGTTGGTAGGCAGGTGACCTCTTGTATTTCGGGGCGTGTGGGCGGTTGTAGTTCAAGGTGAGAGTTAAAGGTCATGTGCACAGCGCAACATGTAGAGTGCAGGTGTCGATCGATGTCCGCTATGTAGGTCAGGGGTGACTGCGTGGGCGGCAGTAGTTGCCCGCATCCGCATCGTTTGCTCAGGATAGAAAACGGATTGAATGCGTTCGGAAGTGCTTTCAGTCTGCATTTTTATTTTTATCGACATTGTTATTTATTGTATGTGCTGTGCTGCAGTGCATTAGGCTAATGGACTATGCGGTTAGAACGGAGAGGATATATATAAAGATTATATTGCATTCTGTAGGACATGTGCAATCTATATAATTTAAAAAGATCTCATCTTCGATAAGTAACCTAAAATAGTCTACTGCTGGAGTATTCAGTATAAGCGATACACAATATTAAACGCAGTTGCCCATTTTCTAGTTGATGGTTATCCTGGCTGGTTAGATTAGTCGCTTTTACGATCGAAAGACTCAGAGGTTAGTGCAGATCTACTCTGTAGGACACCATAAGATAGAGAAACCGGCAAAGTGTACATACAACGGGTTCCGTACAATGGTGGTAGAAAATTTGAGCTCTGGCATCAAAATCTTGTTTTTAGTAATCAGTCGGACCCTGGACGCAACCGAGGCATAACGCCAAGATGATGATGATGATCTAAATATTTACACTGAAAGAAGCGTACTAAACATACTTATGATATAAGTGACTATTTTTGGCAGTTCATTAAAATCTCAGGTTCCAATATTTCACTCGATTAGAAATTCAAAAACTTCGTGCTAGTAGTACAGTGAGCAACATAATAAAAACTACGTTCAACAACATTCGTCTGCTTTCAACTGATTTAACCAAGAAATTAGTGATAGTTGACGATCTGAGTGATTCAGTTGGTTAACATGCCGGTCTGACTTACAGAGGCCCCTGATACGATTCCTGGCCGAGCAGAAATTGAAATGATGAATTTTAATTTCTGTTACAGGTCTGTGTGCAGTATGTATGATACTTATGTATTAAAAAAGTATATAAGTCGTTTATCAGTTATCGAACACCAAATAACACAAGCTTTGCTTACTTTGGGGCTAGATAGCGGTGTGTGAATTTGTCCAAGCACATCCAAGCATATGTATTTAAATCATCTACCGCATAACACGTCAGCGTATGCGAATCCATACTTTCCGGCATAAACACCATTAGGTACCTACACAGGCAACAGCCAAGCGTCTAGAGCATAATATACGAATTCGGGAAATTTCCTCTAAAATTTTCGTAAACAAAACACAAATGAAGTAATTTCCATAAATTAAGTGAAGTCGGACAGGTTGAATAAATTACTGGCGTTCAGCGATGTGCCGAGTCAAACGCGAGTTACCACGTGAAGGTACCTGGTAGCTAACCACCTCATATTTGATGAGGATTCTCTTTGACATGGAAAATGAGGCTTTGTTATTCGTTACTGGTGTACTAATTTCTACTATTCACGTCAAATTGTTCCTATTGTCACCTAGAAACGCAAAAGGTAAGCATTTAAAATTTAAAATAAAATTATAAATTATTTGTTTAGATGTTATTTATGGTGGTACGTTTGTTTTATTGATGAAGCGTGTTTCCCGAGCGCGCTCCATTCAAACGTATTTTGGTCATATTTTCGATATTACGCCATCAAAGCCAATTAAATTTTGTACACGTGCTCCAGAAACGATCATCTATATATATGCCTGTAGTTTGTCAGATTTATATTAAGATACATAGTTTATAAGTGTTTTTAACAATGAATTTACACAGCCCGGCACAACTTTGAAACGAAATATTTTAACGAAAATCTGACAAACCACAGGCATATTATATTGGTTTCTGGTTACCGCCTACATAATTTTTACGCTTTGATAGCGTAAAATTAAAAATATGATCAACTACTTTTGTATGGAGCGCGCCTTAAACTTAAATTCCGATAAAACTACATCGATGTACACAACTTTTGAAGTAATGACTAACAATAACTATCTACATGTTGGCCGCATGACAGACATGTAAATTTTTCTTTACTCTCCAAAAACATGCACAGCATCCGATCGACGGTATGTTAAAAAATTGCTCTCTCTACCAACTTCGTAGCATCTCTACGGCTCTCCGTAGAGCCGCCAGATTTGTCACCTTTGCCCTTTGAAAGCCTCAGGGGTGCAAACAAGGTAATCTCTACCGCGGCGGTAATGGGTACTCTATTTGTTTGCCCCAACTTCAGATGGATAGCTGATATTATATGTAATGTAGAGATATTATTGATACGGTTTCTAGAATGCTGCGAAGGAAATTGAACCCTAGCGGTAAAGAGTTAGAGATTATTCTAGCTTTCATTATAGCTGTTTAAACCTTTTGGCGGTTTGACAACAGAATATGTGATGATGTCGTTATGTGACAGAATAATATGTTATTCTAGTCATAATTTGTGTGGACGAATGCATGCGAAATTGTACCTTTCGTATTACGCTTTGTCACCAAACGTTGGCATTGTAAAACCACAACAACGGTGATTTGCTTATTTCCAATTGAGTTATTATGAACGTTTATGGCAATGGTCGTAACTCATCCATCACATGGTTATTTCTTGGATTATGGTTTACATTAATGCGCAAAATAAGGATGATACGTAAAGTGCAACTCAGAACGCAAACAAAACAAAAAACGGAACCACGAAGCAGCAGCACAGCTACTACTACTTTATTACTACTTATATATTTTTATCAGCCTAAAACGCAATGGAAAGTTAGGACGACCTGAGTGGTTCAGTGGTCAACACGCCGTTCTGCCACGCAAGAGGTCCGGGTTCGATTCCTGGTTGGGCAGAAATTAAAATTTATGAATTTTAAAATTTTTGAAATTAAAATGATGAATTTTAATTTCTGTTACGGGTCTGGGTGTTCTATGTATAATACGTATGTATTAAAAATTAAGTATATAAGTAGTTTATCAGTTATTTACCACCCACAGCACAAGCTTTGTTTAGCTTGGGGCTAGATGGCGCTGCGTGAATTTGTCTACGAATATTTATTTATTATTATTTATTTATTTATGTTGCGGCATCATAAACGACGAACAATATTTTTTACAATATTAGCAATTATCCTTATAAGAAGTACTTAAACATTTTATTTTTGTCTAATAAATCTGATAACTATGAATTTCAACCATTCGGTCACGCATCGCGTGGCATGTACAGACCACAAAAGACTTAGAAAGCGCTATTTCAGTAGCCCTAAATCATTCTCACAAATCTCTATGTAAAATAAAAGAATTCAGTGCTCCATTGCTATAATTTAATAAATCAACAACACAATTTACTAACTCAATATAAACACTTTCAGCAACTTACCGCCATTCCTTAAGTATTTGCAAAGCCGTAGACTGCTTACGAGGCAGGTATCCGTTCAGAAGGGCTCCCAAAACGTTGGGCCTACATTTTTAACACAGATACAGGGTTCCCACTCCACAAAGCCAAATACCCAATAATATTTATGTGCGACGGTTAATAGTCCTAAAAATAGCTCCATTACACACATAACATGCTGTTCGCGCGTCGTTTACCGATATTATCACGAAAACATCGATACAAATGTCGTGTTAATCACACGTTGGAGGGAAATGGCACATCCCTAGTACAATAAGTGAATGAGGACGAGCGTAGGCGTCAATGGGCGAGTAGGCGTGGGGAGCGAGATAGCTGTATACCCAGATAAATGTGTGAGACAGGGACGGGTGAAAAGGGGGGTTTGGGGTGGGATAGGTCGCCCACGCGTTACGCTCAATGGAAAGAGAGTGGAATGGGGTAAAGACTGTTGATTCTCGTCTAGTTTACAAACGTTTGTCGTTTTTCGTTGCGTTTTAATATTTTATTCTTTGAGGGATGAGGAGGTGCTATCAATATAATTGTTATTGTTCGAATGGACACAATAGTGTTTGTTACAATAAAATGAGAAAGACAATTTATACCAATGGAATTTTAGTAGTTGTTGTTTATTCTTTACTGGCCGCTCCCCTGCAGGTTTTCTGCCGCGCGCAGTTTGGATCTCTTTAAACATCAACTCTCCTGTGGGGTCCTATTATTTTTTCGGGATGAAAAGGAGCCTATGACACTTGCAAATAATGTAGTTTTTATTTAGAATTTTCAAAATCGTTTTAATAGTTTCGTAGATTACCCCCCATATACAAACTCACAAACAGACAAACTTTTTCGTTTTCCTCGTAAATATAAGTATAGATTATGTTTTCATGATAACATAGCGGCCGTCTAAAATATGCTTTATATTGCAATATATTTTCTTTATCTGGCCCGCAAAGAAATTATGAAAATTTAACAGGAAACACGAATTTAGAGGCAACGTGCCTTAACTTGATCCGAGATCAAAGTTCGGGGTTTCAAAATTTGCTGTAATTTCGTATAATTAATGGCAACACTGCCGGCCGAGGCTACCAGCAGTGTCGCCAGTTATCTCGGAACAATATCGGAATGTGATTTAAATGGATACAGAAGGAAATTAAGCGAACATAATCTGATATTCACACTAGTAGCTGAATACATTAATATCGGTAGAGGAAGTTGTTTGTTTATCCACACTTCTCTTCCACAGCAAATTATCCTACTTCAAATGCTAAGGTTATAATAACCATACCTGCCAAATCCTGGATCATGGTCAAGGACTTCGGATTCTCTTCCTATTTTACCCTAGAAAACTAACTTTATCTTTTACTGCTTATGACTTCTCATCGCTTCGGGGGCTACTTTTTGAAAAACAAGTAGTTTTTTAAAATGTCTTTATTAAAGCATGAAAAATATATCTTAGGCTATTAGCTCTGTTTTTTAAATGCACTAACAATAATGGATTTTCTAATTCAACACAGTCTTATAAGGTGTTTTAAATTTAACACATATTTAACCTTTTTTGGCCAAAATTATAATTATCTTAGAAATATTTTTCAAAAAGCATAATATCAGAAAACTAATAGTCAGTCGAAGTCGCGGGCAGAGGTTGACAAATGTTCGTGTAAGCGTAACTAACACCCATGACGGCGCCTTACAGCTTTAATCTAGCAATTGCGCCATTCGATGATTACTTACTTACTACAATTTTATTATGCCGTTGCTATGTATTAAAATGTTGGTAATGTTGCCATGCAAATGCAAATGGTAAGCATAGTGCTTAGTATTTGTATTTAGGATTTCAAACTGTTCTAGTACGTACATATTATGTACTTACGTATGTTAAGAGTCAAACATAAGCATTATATTTCCTGCTTATAATATTGTAGATGTTGTTCAAGTTTATTGATATAGTAGGTAATTAACCATGTTTCCTTTTGATCACAGAAAATTCTGCTTAAATTGGTGCAAGCCAAAATAGACCTTAGGGTGACGAACCATTTCATACCGCGACTGTACCTCCGTTTTTGTCTAATTAATCAGTCTGTTTACACTCTGCACGGTACAATAAAAAATCGATATAGATAGAACAAAACCTAGATGTCGGTAATTTAATTTATCGTCAGCCCACACATTGTGGCCGCGGTGGGACGTCGACGTACGACGGGCGCCGCTCAATCATAGCCGATTGTGGGCGCTTTGTCGCGCCCATCCGTGGTTTATGCTCTGCTCTCGTGTAATTGACAACGTCGGTACATCTCGCGTAAATGGACGTAGGGTTGGCATGGTATTAATAGTATCAATTTCTGCTGCAGGCAACACAACAGTGAGCGTATTAGTTACGTTCCAGCTTGAAGGAAAGATTAAAAAAAACGATATATAGTACGTACTGTAAGTATTGTGATAATTTATGACCAGTTGCCACAAATAATTTTCCTATTTTCGCGTTATTTATGGCTGCTTTTTTATTCCAGTGTGGTGAACGGATGAAAATAGGACTTGGCTTCGCAAAGCAAAATACTAAATTAAACGAGGATTTATTGCGGCAGAGGCTCGATAAATAAAAAAAACAAGCTCGTGTCAACCCTAAGAACCTAAACCTAACCTAACCAGCCGTGCGCGATAAATCAACACACGATCCATCGATAGAAAACCTCTCTTAAGCCCGCGTATTAGAACGCTATTTCCTTTGCTGCCCCTGAAGATTGTACTCGAAGCTTGGGCAATTTACGCAGTACGAACTTCCCTGGGAGACGAGGGGGGGTGGAGGCTGCGCGGTGGGGGCCCATGACGTCAGCAGCCGTGACGTCACGAGCTCAGGGTGCATTTGCGTGGGCTGGTGGGGGCGTATAAGACTTGTATTTATATTATTAGAATTCGGGACCTGTTGTGTTTATTATACTTTTGTACGAGTTACATAAACAAAATTGTAGGCAACATTTATTTATATGAAAATTAGTATGTAGCCTCCATCACAGAGGCCCCATGTAATGGATAGAGATATAGTACAGATATCATAATGCAAACTTCCTCAGTACAAATTATTCTACAAGCTGCTATATTCCGCTCTCAGTGAGCGTGTGTGTTTTTTATCTCAACTCAAATATACCTAATCAAAGACTTAAACCCAAATAAAGTACATAATCCCAACGTTAGATACAAATAACAGCCTTACGCTAAATAAACCTTTTTATTTCAGAGACAAACCAACATTATTTTGTATTAAAAAGACGACAAACACAATAATACTAAAGAGTAACATTTACACGTAAATGAAAAAAGCTATTTTTATAATATTAAAAACGAAACGTATCACTAGAAGCTGTTAAATCTGCTTATTCGCCAGATTATTGTTTGGTGTAAAAGCGAGCAATAGCGCATCGTAGCATTTGCTACGGGCTACGAAAACAAGAGTGCGTAGCAATATCCCAATCCGGATTCCATCCATTTATGGGGTTAATTGTAACATTTACTTACAACATAGTTTCATTATTTGCCGTGTGGCACCGGTAGAGTAGAATACAGTACAAACCTGATGACCTGAGTGGTTAAGTGGTCAACATGCCAGTCAGCCACGCAAGAGGTCCCGGGTTCGATTCCCGGCCGGGCAGAAATTGAAATGATGAATTTTAATTTCTGTTACGGGTCTGGGAGTTCTATGTATAATAAGTATGTATTTAAAAAAAAGTATATAAGTAGTATATCAGTTAGCTAGCATCCATAGTACAAGCTTTGCTTAGTTTGGGGCTAGATGGCGCTGTGTGAATTTGTCCACTTTTTTTTTTAACGGCTTCCAATCACGGCTGTCCAGGGGCCCGACCGCCTAATGTCATCATCATCATCATCATCTTGGCGCTATGTCCCGGTTGCGCTTCCGCGCGGTGCGGAAGAACTCCGGGTCCACCTTCCAACTCTTCCTGGTCCACTTCGCTCAGTCTTCGGCATTCTTGGTGGTGAGCTTGTTAGCATGCCTTTCACTCTTGACGACGTCAGGCCATCGCTTCTTGGGCCGTTCTTTCCTTCCTGAGCCTGACGGGGGTTGCATGGCCAGACAATTGTTCCCCATGTAATTTGACGGTATGCGCAAGCAGTGGCCATCGAAGACGGCACTCTTGCAGCTTATCTGCGATGTCACGGACGCCAAGGCTACCTCAAATGTCGGCGTTTCGAACGCGATCTTTCCGTGAAACTCAACACATCCACCGCAACATCTTCATTTCCGTTTCGAGCAGCTTCGGCTTGTGTCGCTCTAGTAGGGGCCAAGTCTCGCTACCGTATAGGAGAGCAGGTCTAATGATAGTCTTATAGACATGTCCATTTCGCTTTATCGGCATTTTAGGGTCACAGGGTCACAACCTTGCGGCTTGTTAAGTGGCATGACGAAAATAGGCTTGACCCCGCCTATTTTACCAAGCACACCATCAAGTTGTCATGACTCTTGTTAAGTCATTTGTCAAGCGGCCTGAAGGTGCCTCTCGTCCAGTCAATTAGAAAGTTCCATTAGAAAGCTTACCTCACCAGTGGACATCGCCCTTCTTATTGAGGCGCATTGATGCCCGCTGTACCCCAGTACATCCACAAAGAGTAGACACCTTTATTGCTAACAAAATACGTCATCCATTTTTCATTTAACCGTCAGTCTCTTGATTTGTGACCTCGGCACTCGCTTAAGCCCGGTTTAATCCGGTTTCGACACTCTCGTTAATTAAAACGAATGGATAACCATTTTGGGTGTTCGGGATGTTTTTTCGCACAGATTTCATTGCGGAACTGCCTTTTATAATAGCGGAAGTTTATTTGATGGCACTTTTTTTGGAAAGGAACCGGATCAATTGTTTCATTTATATCGGTTTATATATAAACTAATCAATCTAACTGACAGAAAAATTGGATAACCCCCAACCAGGTTTACATAATATACTTAAATATCTTCTAAACTACTGAAAAGATTTACTAAATAATACTAAAAACCATCTCGATTAAACTGGCTTCCAAACTTTTTTTTTTATATCATACGGTAAGCAAACAGGCAAGCGGGCCACCTGATGGAAAGTGGTCACCACTGCCTATAGACATTAGCAACACCAAGAGTATCGCCAATGCGTTGCCCACCTCTATAACACGTTGCTCTGGCAGCAAAAAGGCAAATACCACTCCACTGCCATAGCCACGGTTCCCCAAATCCCCACCCCATGGAGCACTGGAAACCTTACTCACCGGCAGAAACACAATACTATTTAAAAGAGTATTATTTAGCTGTGATATTCTGTAAGGTGGAGGTACTACTGTCTGAATAAAAATTAGTTTACCTATCCGTTCGGAAGCTACGATGCCACAGTCAGACACACATATACAGAGCCCCAGATACACACGTAAAAACTTATAACAACCCTCTTTTTTCATCGGGAGTTACAAATCACAAACGCGTCTCGTTACCAAGCTACCCAAATGGGAGGCTTCAAAACCTCCCGGTTCTGGTTCCCGGTGCTTTGAGGTAAATAACGGAAGTTGTTAGACAGCGGAGATGGATCATTATGTCAGATTCCCAGCACGTGCAAGAAATCTATTTTTTTATGGTATATTGCAGACAAACAGGCAAGCAGGCTACCTGATGGAAAGTGGTCACCGCTGCCTATGGACATCAGCAACACCAGGGGAGTTACCAATGCGTTGCCCGCCTCCGAAGAGACCTCTTGAACGATCATATATATAAACGATATTTTTATAAACCTACTACGCTTTACAAAAAGGTTTTATAAACAGGCATGTCAGGTACAAATGTTTAATCAAATTTGAAATTAAACAAACTGGCCCCTATTTCAGCCCACGAGATAATTTTAACTCAATAAAATAATAAAGGCAGAAATACTGGAGATCCAAATTTGATTACCGTGAAAGCTTAGGCCCGCGTCACCGTTTAACTTTCTCTTAATTAATTCTCCCAGAATTCGTTTAAAAGGATCTCTTCATTTCTGTATAAGTCCGGAGAATTATTATCTTACCTACTTCAGGAAATTATGCCATCCAAGCACTATCACTACTGAAAATTATCACGATTCTTCGGTTCTCAATTCAATGATGTCGAACATAAGTATCTAAATAAATAAAATACATTCAGTAGATTTTATGTTTGATACAATATATTTCTTCTGCAAAAAGTACAGAAAGATAGTAAATAAATACGGTATAAATAAACCAGCTATCAAAAACAAATGCCACCTGCGTCAGAAAACCGGCTT
Organism: Blastobasis lacticolella; assembly: GCA_905147135.1. Taxonomy (NCBI): domain Eukaryota; kingdom Metazoa; phylum Arthropoda; class Insecta; order Lepidoptera; family Blastobasidae; genus Blastobasis; species Blastobasis lacticolella. The sequence goes on from LR990051.1 coordinate 3,497,246, forward strand.
CTTTGAACCCAGATGCGGGAGAACACTGTCGGAGGAAGGGTTCCAATGAAACCGGATTATTTATTAAGTGTTTAAACGCTGAATAACATCCAACATCGGTATTTTCTCACGGGTCATTGGCGTTTGGAACCTTTAGACTGGAGAGGGATGAAAGGTCTGAAGAGGGGGGGTTCTATTTTTGGATCCACCTCCCAAGTAGACCCCTTTTATAGCTATCCGGTTAAACTTGGAACCACTCGGATTGCGGATTTAAGATATACGCTTTAGGATATAAATATGACCCTTTGAATAAGGTGTATCAAAGTGTAGTATATAAACCAGGGTATTCATGCGGGACACACGAGTCTTTTAAAACATTTGTACACCTACATATTAGGTTTTCTCGTTTGTAACAAAAATGCCAGAAGGCGAGAAGGTAGAAGCCGCAAAAACGAAAATTAAGGAGGTTTGAAAGACCTATGTCTATAAAGGGATATTCGGCGGCTGAATTACGATGATAACGCGTTTTAGGTACTGTGGTATCGGGGGATATAAAAAGAATCTTTAATCGCGAGCTTTATTAATAATGTAAAATACTAAGTTGCCACAAACTATTTTTATAAAATATAACCTATTTGAAAATCCTACCTAGCCAGTGTTATGAGTACACAACAAGGCAGCCTACAGACGTTACAAATCAGAATATCCTTTAACTGGCAAGAATCATATTTGTTTAGCGACAAGAGATGAGAAGGAAGGAGAGACAGCATTTTCCCGTAAAAGTAAAGGGAACATTGCTTACTATAAAGCAAAACACACTACTTAAATAAATTGATTATATTGGAATCCCTAGAAAACGACGCAAGTAAACGAATACAACTCTTAATAAACGTAAATAAATGTCAAATGACTAGCTCCTGCTGGGAACATTAATATTACTCTAGCCTAAGCGAAATGTAATGGACATTTTCCTCCAATTTGGAGCCATTGATTAATGGTTTGTTCCTAGTAAAGCAAGTGTTTTGTTACACGCGTTTAACTGTACACTTAGTAAACGTTCATTGTGATCGGACAGTGTCTGAAATCACATTGTCATGAATCTATATTCTTGTTATCGATATATTTATCGAATAGTTAGGTATTTACTATTTTTGCAATATTTTATTAATTAGATTTCTCAATTAATGCTTGAGGTATATATTTGAAATTAATACATATGAGTCTACCTAATTTAGACTTTATTACTACAGTACTAACCGGAATCATGGCCGTGAGGTGTCCAGCAGAGTAGAATAGCACCAACCCCTTACACTCGCGGGTGTGGTACACGACGACTGTTTTCGACGCAATAGATCTAGAGTCTCCGTAGGCTGGAAAATGGGCAGCAGCGTTTTCCATTGTTATATTTACATCACTGCGATCTCCAACCCGCCTGCCAAGCGTGGAGATTATGGTTATATTCCCCCCTTTCATGAGAGAGGCTGTAAGTCCTGCAGTGGACTGTTGTAGGCTTTGATGATGAAACGGAATGTTCAAATCAATTAAGGTACATAGCTTCTAATTGATGGATGATAGATCGGTTGATCAGCCTACTGCCGTCCACAGTACTACAAAGAAAAAAAAAATTAAATGGGTATGTGATCAAGAGACCCAAGAAGCGATGGATTCACATCGCCGAGTCAGACGGGAGAGCCAACGGCTTACGACGTGAGGATGCCGAAGATCGAGCAAAGCGAAGAAGAAAGAGTAGGAAAGCGGAACCTGGCAGAAGCCTGGATTGACAACTCGGAAAATGATGATAAGTTAAAATGAGTAATTATAAAGAAACTTTAGTGATAATAATCATTTTTATTAATAAAAATAATAGCTAAACATTTTATTCTTGTGTTTTGCCTATTTCTATTATAATAATCATCTTGGCGTTAATGTCCCGGTTGTGCTCTCGCGCACGAGGGCCCGGGGTCCGCCTTGACCATGATCCAGGATTTCACAGATCAGGCAATTACAGTAGAGCGACTGCCATCAGACCTCCGTGACCCTGCTACCAGGGAAGCCTGACCAGATTGGATCATGGTTACACATTCAGTCGCCTGAATGTGCAGGTTTCATCATGATGTTTTCCCTCACCGTAAGAGCATCGGTTAGTGTTAAACTAATGTACATAACTCAGAAAAGAGTCATTGGTACATGGCCGGAGCAGGATTCAACCCGGTACCTCTTGCTTACGAGTCGGATACCCTAACTGCTCGGCCACCGAGGCTCTGCCTGCCTGTTTATATAGAAGAGTACTTTAAATTATAAGTATCCGTCTCCTAATTAAAATCTTTATACCTCTTCATATAGTGATAGTCCCCTAACCGGGATGTGGGTGGGTATAAAAAACGGAGGCTTAATAAAAATATCTGGGCTACAGAAGAACTGCACAGGGCTTACAAGGCGGGCTGTGACGCAACGAGAAGGTTGAGGCGCTATTTTTAGACTGCGTAGGCGGCGAGGGCCCGGTAGGGGCACTGCTCTATCTACGTGTATATGCACGGGGGAGGGAAGTATCTAACTGCGTAATTGACGAAGTATACAGATCTACGTAGTCGGCTTCGTGGCCGACTTTTTCTCGCCAATGATTGTGGATGACGTCTTCGTTTCGTTGCGACGTTAATATTTTGCTAATATTTTATATTATTATATTGATAATGAAATATATGTTGAATTTAATTAGCATTTCAACTGAATTACATAATCAATTTATCTATATTTTTAAATAGCAAACGTTGTAAGAGAACAGGACAAGAAATTGTATTTTGAAATTATTTTAAAATATAGCTTGTTCCTACAAATAAATATCTTTTGTCGACAACCACCTAGTGGTAAGTTTAAATAATGTAACATGATCCTTTCCACATTAATGTTTTTGATGAGGTGATTTTTTTTTCCTTATATTGATTAGTTTTAGATATCAGCGTTCACCCAACCAAGCATCAAAATATAGTAGATAAAGACAAAAAATACATTTAGGTCAAAAATAACGACGTTATAATATAGGTTTTAAGACTTTCGTGGTTATTCACAACACTTTCACTACACATGTTATCGGGTTTGTTACCACGGTTAGTATTGATAAATATCGAGGTAAAAACAATACTAACCGTGGTAACAAACCCGATAACATGTGTAACGACGTTATAGTTTATAAGATACACATAAAAGGTCAATGGTTCGTTACAGTTTACGTAAATAAATTATTAAAGAAACCTTATAAAAGTTAAAACGAGAGTTTAGTCCCATAAGTATTAGGTACGGGTGTATGTTAAAAAGAGATAGAGAGCTAAGGACAAAGTTCACGTACTTAAGTGGAGCACTAGTTACGGGAACTTAAGTCACACGCTAACACTTCATGATTTGTATTAAAATCAGCTTTTAACTACGATTTCGTTTCTGCTGCTAAAATATGAAAAGGAATACTTTTTATTTAATTCTGACAAACTCTTCTTTCAAACCTAATTAGTGTCCTTTCCGTCACCCTCACTGGACCGTTACGTCTGTCCACGTCATGTCATTCGGTCGCCCGCTATTCGAGAACTTTTCGGTCCCAAAGGCCGAGGACTGGCCAATTTGCTGATCCCATAGCCGCTTGTTAAGTTTGCCACTTCTCAAAGTTATATCAGAAAATTAAATGCACATCAAAGACTTTGTGGGAGAGACAGTACGTATGGAATCCATAGTAAGAGTGCTTAAATACGGGCTCGTTGTTTCAGGCATATTCACGGCTGTGTGCCTATCTAATCTAGGCAATAAAAAGCAGAAACGTGCTATTAGGATTATTTTTCAAACACTTAGGACGTAGAAATAAGTTCTAAGAAGAAAGCTTAAATGAAAAATATTTATCATATAAGCTTTTATAGCGCTTATAGGCTTTCAAGAACATTCCAAAGAAACACGATTGGGTTAACTCCATCATCAAACAAACTCCATGATATCATATTAATGCATTGTCATCCAAGTTTCATAACTATACCTACCAAATTTGTGGAAGTGGGTCAAATTAGACTTAAAAGATTCTAGGACATACAAATGAAGTTAAATAAAGCTTGTTATAATACGAATATTTTACTAATATAATTCTTAAAGACTAGAGATTTATTCCAGATGATGAAAATTTTGGTAGTTTCATACTTTTCTTACAGTTTTGTATTATTAGTTTTTGAATCTGAAGCAAGTTTCAAGGTGTGGCGCCATGTTGTACAACTAATATTGCAGGAGCAAGTTTGCAAGGACTTAATTAACATATTGCCGATGTTGGCGCGAATCCCTCCACAGTATAAAATGTACAAAATTTGTTACGTTTGTTGTACCTATTTGCTGCATCTTAATGTGTGCTGAACTTTAAATTTCTTGCATAAGTAGGAAATATGTACAATTTCAAACAGCTATTCCTAATATAATTAACTAAAGAAAAAACGCAAGGCTTTGAAAGAAATAACTTAATGTAAACGAACGAGATACTTGTTGAGTAGTCTTAAAATGGAATAATAATTTTTCCTTAAAGCTCCATTAAAACAGTTGAGACAATGAAAAATCCACGAGATGATTATGAAGAAATGAGAAAACCGAGGAAAATCCTACTTTATCTTTCGTGGCTACAAAGAATCTCAATTAGCTAAAAAGCTAGGAGGAGGTCACCGGAAGTTGTACTTAAGTTTCTTTTTTACTATGCCTTAAGATACCTTAGTGAAAAAAAAGTACATTTTCATGAGGAGATTCTGCGAGCGCACCAACTCAGACTTATAGAACACATTTGAGATTGTATTTCCAGGCAGCTTGAATACTAAAAGTGTATTTACTTATTTATTAGCTGGCCCGCATCGACTTCGTTACCCACACTAACACTATTCTACCTCTACTTTATACCTACCCCTACCTACCTTCTATTTCATACGAACCTTGCCCTGACAGTTACAATCACAACAAAATAAGGTCTCAAATGAAAAAGATTTTGTCATAACAAGCTTTTATCGTGCGGTATAGTATTTACGCATCAAGACCATTCCAAAGAGCCTAAACAGGATGGGGTTATCTTATACCAAATTTCATCTCAGATACCAACAAATGGTTTAAAATTTTTTTGAAAATTTTGACTTACAATTTAAAAACATACATACGAGCAGTGCAAGTTAAATAAACTCTTATAAATACGATTCGTCCTTTTAAAAATGGTTTACTCTTATCCATTTTTATGATTTAAAAGGACAGAATAAATTCAGCGAAATTGCAGTGAAAGACTTATTAAAAAGTTGTAAACTAAATCCAATGCTGTGATATCTGTGGCTGTAAACAGTTTAAATGAAACCGAGCGCAGAGGTCCTTTCAAGAGTTTTGCAGTATTTACAACTCAGATACAGCTTATAAAAAGAAATATCTCAGAAAGCCATCACTCTGAAGTACCTAAAGGTTTAAGTTTAAGGTAGAAATCTTGTCGGTATATCTAGGTGAAGTCAGAGATCTTGACAGCAAAATAGAATTATACGGAGAAAGCACGGCGTAGATCTGATATTGTGTTATAAATTCAATTCTGTATCGACGTTGTTGAAAGCTTCTTTATATAAAGCTTATTCGTCTATTGTTGCTTTTCACTCCTATTTTTATCAATATATTATAATATACTAGCTTTTTGCTCGTGAATTCGTCCGCATAAAATTCGTTTAGTATGTTCCAGACCCGTTTTTGTGGGGACCACAATGATTTCGGGAAAAACAATGTTACTTTGATAATGTAGATTTATAAAATAAATAATAAATAATTTTTAAAATCGGTAAGTCGTTTTTGAGCTTATCCATTATATACACCTACCATCACTTCCACTCCCCATCAGGTGGCCCGTTTGCCTGTTTGTCTGCGGTAAAACATAAAAAACATACAATCAAATCTTTTTTCTTCATAATATTAGTACCCATAGATAGAAGCCAACATTGGCTTCGTGTATCCTATTTGTAAATTTATAGATAAAACACGAACTACGTTATGAATAGATAATAAAGCCTATCACGTTCATTAATATTGGATGTTGTAATGGTACGCCTATAATAAAGTAGAACCAAGAATGTACCATCAAAAGTGGTACGATTTTGAGGAGTCATTTAATGATGTCAGCTTCGAAGTCATAGTGGCAAAGCGCCTGCTGTTTTGCATTTTTGTTGCATAAAACATAGTTGTATGAACTTTTAGCTACTGCTTTCCGTCAATCAATCATTTCTTTAACAGGCAGGCGGTATCTTCATTGCTGTATGCTTTAAAAGAGCATCAGCATCCCCGATGCGTATTTACGTTACGGGAGCGTCGGTGGTGGTTAAAGTATCCGACTAGTAAGCGAGAGGTACCGGGTTCCAATCCCACTGCTGCCATGTACCAATGGCTCTTTTCTGAGTTATGTACGTACATAGTTGAATATTAAAGTCGTGATAAAGTCTGCATATTCAGGCGACAAAATGTATTGATGATGATCCATGATCATGAACCATGATTCGCTCCAATGTAATTACCTGATCTGCCAAATCCTGGACCATGGTCAAGGCGGACCCAAGGTCCACGTGCGCGAGAGCACAACCGGGACATCAACGCCAAGATTCTTATTTATATTTTATCCCGCAAGCGAATTTACCTGCTCGCTAAAATAACACTAGGCTTCCATCTTGGAAACATATCCTCAACCGATTTACATGGAAATATGTTAAAGAAACCCCTTTTAATATAAATTGTTGGGAAAGACCGCTTCCTTCGTACCTCATCGCCTATGTATGAGGTCACTCTGCTTCAGTTGAGTTCATGGTTGTTAACCTTTATTCCTCAACAGTAAACTTGTCCGAACTAGCACAAAGTAGCAGACAGCGTATTGCGAAAAATTTGTAATCAGTGCAATATATGAAATTATGAAATCCTCTTTCAATGAAAGAGGTACACAGAATTGCTATTAAAAAATCTTAACGTGAACGTATTTACCGTTGTGTAAAATTATAACGAAAGTTAAGCCTTAATTATGAAAGACAACGTAAAGACAAGACGGCACAGCGTTATTTATAAAACAAATTAAACCTTAATGGAATTTTCGATCAAAACTATCTAGAGTAATTACTTCTTCAAGATAGAAATAGAAAATTAAAGCACCTAATGGGTAGTACTTGGAAACAATCATCGCTGAGAGTTTCTTAGATAAATCAACGATAGAGGCGTTGTAGATACAACGCCTCTATCGTTGACTAGCTAGACTTAGATAAGTCTAGCTATTTTAGATAAATAATCTGAGTTTAGTACTAAGCAATAATTTAGGCAGCACATTATCTATACCTAAACCTAAGTATATCTTAGTTAGTAAAGAAGGCTCACAGTGGATAGTATGGTCTGTCGATGTGATGTGACTTGTGAGCCAATATTCATAATGTGAGTATATTTTTTCTACCTAATCACACATTCAATCCATTACTAAGTCACAAATTCGACTTTGATACGCCATCATTATAATGGATAAGTATAAAAAATGGGCCAATGTATAGGCTTATACCCTTGACATTAAACGATGTGCCGGAGACGAGGGCACTAAATATAAAATCATCTTTAGTCGTTGGGGACAAGTTTTAAAATCGAGTACTCAATACGTGTAGCGTTTATGGATGCTACGTATGAGTCTGTTTGTTTACAATTAAACGTGAGCTTTAAGTTGTGGGAATAAGCTTTAATTCAGCGTGGAAATTAAACTGTCTCAACATCCGGATTCTTCTGTTTGTGACATTTCGGCGGGCAGCGGCTGTAAGTGATTTATTGCGTGACCATTATCAACAGTATAATAAAGAGACTTGATAAACTATATGTTTAAATCGAGACACTTTTCTGACAATGACATTGTTAATTTAAACGGTTTAAAACAATTAGTGGCCCGTGATGGATATTCAATTAAATCCTTTAAAGTAAATGGGTGTATTTAATTCTGAATACAGTAATTATCGGCGCCGGTATTCCTTGTGACTTTAATTTCGTTTGTATTTTTAGGCGTGGAAAAAACTTGTTCCATTTGCACTTGCAGAATGTGATAATATCGAGTACTTATGTCATTTAAATTTTTCTCAAATAAGAGATTTTACTATTTCACCTGGCAGACGGCATTTTGCATTTTGAGTCTAGACTTTGAGGGGGATATTCAATATAAATGTAAAGAAGTTACATATTAATATAAAATATTATTTGACAGCAGCCGGCGTGTTGCCTGTATAGCAAAAATAATGCAGCTGCCAGATTTCAGTGCGAACTATAAATAATCCAATAGCAAGAACTTAAGCAGGCAATTACAAACAACTTAGCAAGAGCCTTAGAAAATTAAACAGACACTGCGTCATATATGTCTAGAACTTGTATGTTACAAGGTATATGATTTTGTGTTTCTTTTACGAGCAATTGCGATAATTGCTCAATATATCGTTAATCAAGATTCTCGCTGGTACATTGTTTATTAGGGTGTAGGTAATTTGTAGTGGTTTGTAAGCGGTTTTAATACTGTAACTTTACTAGACGTTCTCATAGTGTTCGTCTGTAAGTGAATACACTGCGTTCAATGCGGCTCCATGATTGGACAGATTCATTCATTTTGACGGACGTCATTGGGAACTTTGTACGTTCGCGCGCACTGTGATAACTCATAGTAATGTTCCTGAATACGGGTGTGAGTAACATGTTATAGTAAATACTGTAAATACTTCGCTGTATGTGATGTTTAGCAATATAGCTACGTGGTATAGCAAATAGTTTGGGACTTTTGTGGACATCTGAGTTTTTAATACTGCTGTCCCTATAAGCTAGTCAAGCGTTACGGGCATGAGGCATGAAGTTAGTCTTCACGGTGACAATGTACACACTAGCTGGCATTTGAACGCCATCTCACCTGGAGGTATGTGACGACGCGGCCGAAGATCTTCCTTCCTTCCTGTCCATCCTTGAAAGCGTCCAGATTATAATGATCAGGGAGGATCAGGGGATCAGGAAGGAACATTAGTCCAAACTCAGAACAAGCAGAACTAAATATAGGAGTCTAGTATTCAAAAGTGGCCGGTTAAAATCATAATTACGAATAGATTGTTCAAATTCTACCTGAAACACTTAATGCGCCAATCTGTAGAACAAGTGATTTTAAGCTCAACAAATAATTTATACTATAATCATTGCTGTTGAATATTTGTCTAACTTGGATAAATGTCAGAAACTTCGCAACTCGAAGTCTCAAGGATGTAATTAATCCTCTTCAAAAGACTATCGATTCCCGGCACGGGAATAAATAAAATTTTTGTATTCCAGTTCTGAGTATAAGGATTCATATGAATTTGTTTCGGTATCTATGTGGCAGCCATACAGGAGCGTCAGTGGACGAGTGGTTAAGGTATCCGCGATTCGTAAATGAGAGGTACCGGGTTCTATTTCATTAAAAAGAAAAAAAAAGAAACCCACTGCGGCCATGTAGGTACCAATGACTCTCAATGTATGAGTTATTGTCAGTAGTTGAATGCTAACCGATGCTCTTACGGTGAAGAAAAACATCGTGATGAAACCTACACATTCAGGCGACTGAATGTGTAACCATGATCCAATCTTGTTACAGGGGTACCTGACCAGCTCTGAGTGACCCTTCACAGTCGCTCCATTGTAATTACCTGATCTGCTAAATTCGGGATCATGGTCATGGACCCCGGGCCCTCGCGTGCAAGAGCATAACCGGGACATTAACGCCTAGATGATCACTTGCCTCTTAATCATATTTCGATGCATCATCTTTCTCGACTGCATCTCGCAAGGGCAGACAGATACAGCATTACCCATTTTTTTCAATCGATAGATACTGAATAATAATTGAATTCATCAGAATAATCAATATGTTAAACACTGTCGGTATAGTTTTATCAAAAGCCTCTCATAGGGACAAGGTTCAAATGATACCTTTCACCTGTCCCTGAGACCGAGCCATTCAAATTGGACTCAATTAATACATTACAACTGACAGATACTAAAATGCTAATTAATGTTTCATAAGCTAGTTAGCGAATAAATTGCCTTACAGACCAACTGTAGGTCAGTGAGCTATTGCACCACAAGCTTTGTATCATTTTTGGGAAGCGCAATGGATCAGTTATTGCGAAGTGAAAGGATGCGATTGAGATGGTATTGAGCCTCTATCTGTTGATCGTAATTGCACTTCAATTTATTTCCCAATGGCTTAAGAACACGATTTATTGGTATACGAGGAGCATTTAGAGGTATTCACCGAGACGGTGCACGTCTATTGTAATAAATTGGTATTCGGCGATGGTTGATGGTTTCGGCGTATTATATCTTAACGAACTATTAGTACTGAACGAATTAAATATACTGAATCGTTACATTTTTACTGCAGGCCTGCAAGTAAGTTATGTTGAGGAAAGAGAGGAAGAGGAATGCCAAGATTTGAATATTGGAAGGACGTGAAGGAAAAAATGAGCGCCGGGGAAGATGAAGAGGTTGGCAGACAGGTCAGAGGAGTAGCGGTCACTCCACCGACAAGAGTTATACTCTTAAATATTTGATGATGATGGTTGCTGCTATTCATTACTAAGTACCAATTAGGGTATCAAGGGTAGTGCTCCCCACAAATCTTCAAATAACATTATACGTTTCAACCACCCGCTACAGTCCTCTGTTGGACTTGACCCTACTCTACGTTAGAAGATTTTAAGTTTGCAATAATCTCCATAAGCCCGTTTTGTACCATGATGTTTTATACCCCTACTTCCCTATTATTCCTACTAATATTATAAAAAGCAACTGTCTACTGTCTGTCTATTACGATATCACGGCGAACCCACAGCACCGATTTTAATAAATATTGGTGTTGATACATTTTCAAATAGATATGTAGAGATCTCTTACGGTGAAGGAAAACATCGTGATGAAGCCTGCACATTCAGGCGACTGAATGTGTAACCATGATCCGTTCTGGTCAGGTTCCCCAGGTAGCATGGTCACGGAGGACAGACGTCAGTGGCGTCCACTGTAATTATTTGATCTGCCAAATTCTTGATCATAGGATATTCACGCCAAGATAACTATCGCGTAGTTTTATAAATTAATAAAACCACGAAGTAATCTAAGTACGAAACCTCTACAGGCACAGCCAATTACAGCGGTCCCGCGGGAAATCGGGCGTCTTCAGGCAACTAATCGAACTCGAGCTATTGCGGCCGAGTTGGCTCGAGAATATGTAAGTTATGTTGCCCCTGAGTGATACACGTAGGTATATGTGTTATGTAAACATAAAAAAATTTCAAACGAGTCTCACCAACCATTAATCCTAGCTTTTGCTGCGCTATTTTATATCTCCGCTTATATTTTTGGAATCGTAACAGATACTTGACATTTTCACAGAATATGTATTTCTATATTACCGCTAAAACAAAAAATATTTTAAAAAAATAAGGAGATCCCCATACGAGAAACTTATTTGTTTCGGTGTTTTTCAGAGGGTTTTTGTTGAGGTGTGTTTGTTGGTTAAGCGTTAGTCGAGCCCGCGTGTCAAGATTTTGGTATTAAATAGAATTTGATTAATTACATTGCTCGGTCATCAAAATCTTGTTGCCAACCTAAAAATTATTTAAGTTGTAATCGCACTCGGCCGGTTTCTATAAAATAATTAGATAATTACCTATACCTAGAAATAAATTCCTAGATTCGAATAACGATACTAACAATACCTTCAAGAATCATTTGAAAGGATCAGTCAGGCTTTTTGTTTCATACTGTATATTATATACTACTTTGACAATATATCTAGCCTCAATATCTGGACGTAATTAACTTAAGCGAAACATTACGCCACGTTCACACGTGCATTCGAGCGAGCGCGCCCAGTAAGGGCGCGTTTGCACTGGGCAATTATTATAAACAAGCGGCTGACAAAGGGGACACATTAACCCAAATATGACAGCTTGGAAAAATGCAGTCGGCCTCTGATAGGGCTGGCGGTGCAGTGGAAATGTCGGTGCACGGAATACTTATAAGTATACGTTTACTTGTTTATACGTGGTTGTTGCCCCCGACTACGTCAGCGTAAAATTCGGTTACTGCGTTCCGGACCCGTTCTCGTGGGAACCATATTGAATTTCAGAAAAAAAACTACAGCATATGTTGCGCCTTTGCCCTGCAGTGGGACAGAAGTCGCTAAAATAAAATAATATGTTACTTACTAGCACGCAGCTTTCTATAGATAGATGAAAGAACATACATTAAATGTATGATAGAGGGCTCCATTCACTCTGCAGCTGACTGCACATAACTCAGAAAAGAATCATTGGTACCTCGGGGTACGCATCGGACACTCTCACTTTAACCAATACCTATTACATATATTTAAGTACTAGACTAAATTTTGTCCTGCCAACCCTAATCCACCTTTCGAATGCAGTCAGGGCCGCCGCCACTATCGGTCGTGTCGTTTATCAGCAGTCTGTCGGGGTGTAAATGTCTGCGCTCGCGACACCCACACCTCACTTTAGACACCAGTGAGAAATCGCCTTTAGTTTTTTCTATTAGTTAATTTTTTGTTCGTGATTGCTATTTCTTTTTTCGTTAAATAAAGCAGGGGATATACCAAATAATTTAGTTTGTCTAACGGTGCATTTACGTCATGCGAAGCGAGCTAATCCTCTAAGAGTAAAACAGAAGTAGAACATTCACCCGTTGCTCTGACATTGTTTTTAAATAGGCATAACGGTTTAGGATTCTTCCTATCTTCCTACATCTACGTCTATCTGTACCTATGACTGTATGTATTTCCGTGAATTCCTCCACGCTACGGATTTTGATGTAGTTTTCACCATCGGTTAGATAATTTTTTTCCGAAAGGTTATATTATGTATTATATAATTATATAAGTTCCTACAGCAAAACGGAACCATCCGATTTTACACGTCGAAATCGCGGCTAAAGTTTCTTTAAAAAGAACTAACCATCACACCTGGTGGAAAGGAACAACATATCCACTCTAACCTTGAAAGCATCCAGATTATAAAGATCAGAGAACTCACTCGCAGGCAACGTGTTGTTTTACATGAATTTGACAGTTTCACTACTAACGGACTTAGAGAGTAGCTCCCCAGATCCAGTAGCGGGTTTACGCTAGATTGCAATATTAGTAAGGATTTGGCGCCTTTCGCCTCGGCCGGCGTAACGAGCCTGTCGGCGTGTTGGTCAATATCATTGCCTAAGTGCGCAGGCGCATACTCAAAGTTTAATTGGAAAATTTAAATTCTCATTGCGTTATGTTGCCGGGATTAAGATATTATGGTTGGAAAATATTTATTTATCTAAGAATTTATAATTCGTTTATGAGAAAATACAAGTGATTCGATATACAAGTGGGAAAAATATCGTTATAAATGATATGATCAAATAAAGTTCTAGACAACAAAGATAAAATATATTTAAGATGCATAAAATAGATTGATCATAAGTATTGATATTTATCAAGAGAACTGCGGTGCAATTTGCAGAAAATTTATATGAAAAAAGTACTGAGACTTGGCTCCACCTTAGATCTCATATATATTAACGGGAGAGTCTCGAGACATGGTGAATTTTTACATAACAATGTTTTTGATGGGATTAGTTTTTACAGAAAGTCGAATTAGGTCAAATCGAAGGAATGATACAAAAAATTATCAAAAAGCCAAAAATAAAAAAAAAATTGTACAATAAATAAGAAATCCCGACTGCTATTAAAAACTAAAAAGTTAATAACAAACACATTGATGTTCCTAAATATATACGTATATAATTCAAAATGTTCTATGATTAAAACTTAAAAGCAGGCGGGACCCATATTCGTATAGGTGCCTGCCTACTTACGGTGTAATATTTTATTTATAGAAATGTAGAATGGCTTGACGTCATCTTGATGCAAAAGTGTAAGGGATCTGTACTTTTGCAGGCCATGTACTCAGTCTTCGCCACGGCTTTAGACAATCATTCTCAAGTGACTCCTTCCACTTATTTACTCGTTGAACTAGTTGCCGGTAGTAACGTAATGCCTATCTAAAAGAAATTCAAGTACATTTACGAGATATATTTTTCATTCTGAATAGGTAAAATTTTTCCAAGCATTGAAAACAACGTTCCTGACCCAAAATTTCCTACGACATATCACGTATTACGATGCCGTAACCACGCACCGTCGCGGAACTAAACTCCCTTTAATGTTGTTTCCTGTTAGTTTGATCTTTGGAATTGCTGTTTTCCTGCTGAAATCGGACAAGTAGTTGTGAAGCAGGAAAATCGGGAAATCCCCAAAGAGACCTACTTAAATTTTGTTCGGAAAAACTAAATTGAGTTTTCATGTCTGTTGTGATGATTTTTATGATTTTTTTAAAATACATATCTAGTATGGCTGTAGGTATTTAATATCTACTCCAGGGATCACCAAATGGCGAACTGTGATCCGTTTTCGGGACGCCGACAAATTTTGTGCGGACCTTAAGTAAACATAAATACAGGCTCGTATTTATAAGTTTTCTATGTCAAAGGCCAAAAAATCTTATTGACTGCGCTCGCAATTTCTCCTTCATTGATTTCCCTGAGTTATTTTTATGAGATTGACCAAAGTCATCACCAGCATGAACGCTCATTCATTCTTTTAATGAAAGTATCACTACGATAAACATCATTATCAAGCCAAAATTTCGAAACTTTTAAAGATATAGAAGACTTTCCTTCATAAAGATTTGGGACAGTCTGTATGGGCTCTTAAACCTGATAGTCCAAGAATATGAGTAAACTGTATCTATAGGTTCCTCTTAATCAGTTACACCTTACTACAAAGCTAATAAATTCATCGAGCATTACCGATTAACTGGAGTACCAACATTGTCACTCCTACGCCATCACACGCTACACTTTGAATGCTAATCACTACCACTATGTAATCGGGGTTCCCACATTAGAGACACGTGTCTAAATTAAGGCATTGCATCTATTATTAGATCCGAATTGTAGGCGGAGGATAGGTAGAGCCCCCCCCCCCCTCCTCTCCCCTTCTTCTCTCTTCGTTGAGCTTTTTGAGCCTTTATGTAAATGTTTTAAGAAAGATTCAAGCAAGTATTGTTGACGTATCTCTTTGATGTAGGGATAGACTGATATGTTTTAGTCATTTGGCTTCAGAATCCTCAAAACCGACATAGAAAATACGAGTAGCTTTGTTAAAGTAACTGCTAACCGTAACGATTAATCGAAAGTGGTCATCTTGGCATTCAAGTCCCGTTTGTGATCTCGCACGTTGGCCCGGTGTCCTCCTTGACCATGATCCAGGATTTGCCAAAATAGGTAGTTACAGTGGCGTGTCAGCTATCTGCCTTTCGTGATCATGCTAACAGAGGAACCTGACCAGATTGGACCATGGTTACACATTCAGTCGCCTGAACGTGCAGCTTTTATCACGATATTTTCTCTCACCGTAAGAGCATCGGTTAGTGAAACAGAAAGAGTTATTAATATACGGAGGAAGGCACTGGGGTTCGAACCCGTTAAATCGAGTCCGAGTCCGACCCCTTACCCATTAGGCCACCGACGCTCTACATCTACGATTAATCGAAAGTCAGCTAGATTAATATTGGTAATAGGCACACAAACGCACGTGGTGATTAATTTAATAGGTATCGCCTTCAAGTCCATATTTCCATAATAGATATCATTACTATTATGCGCCAAAAACAATTTGTCTTTGACATGAACTGCATTTATGTTTAGCCATTCACTTCGAGCATGATTGTGAGTGTATCGTGTGATAGGTAAACACACACAGAAATGCTACATACACATAACGTTGACACTTATGGTACGGCTTGTTCACCAGTTCAAGGTCGACCAGCGTACTATGGAACGTGCTTTGTTCGGAGTATCCCTCAAACAACAAACACGGACAAAATTCACAACGAAGTAATCCGATAGAGAACCAAAGTTACTAACATACCGCACAGAATTAGAAGGCTGAAGTGGCAGTGGGCTGGCCATATTTGCCTGCGAACCGATAACCGCTGGGGTAAACGAGTTCTTTGAGACCGCGACTCGGTAAGCGTGGTGTGGGACGCCCTCCGGCTAGGTGGACTGACGATTTGCGAAAGACTGGGGATGGATGCTGGATGCGGCTAGCCGACGACAGGGTGCTGCGGCGCGAGTTGGGGAACGCCTGTGTCCAGCAGTGGACTAGTACAGGCTAATGTTGATGATTGCCATAATACACTCACGCCTCCATCTTACGGCCTGTAATAGTCTGATGCTGGGGTTAGGTCTTAGGGGCTTTTTCACATCAATGGAAAAGATTTGCCATTTTCTCCGCTCTTGGTAGGCGAGTTGGAGATCGCAAAATTTACAACAAAAATCCCGCTGTAAATTTTCTGGTTTGGTTAACGTTAGCCTCCAGGGATGAAGTCACTGAACGCACTGTAAGACATTAATTAATCTTAATCCTACAGGATTATGTAGAGAATATTAAATACCGCACCTCTGCTCATTCCACATTCAAATAAGAAAATAAATATGCTGCCGTTCCTAAACACGTATCTAAAGTCTGTAGTGTAGTATAACAATCTTAACGCTTTACTGCACTAAAGCCGAGCCGAGCATTAATCTTAACCGTATGCGCGCGCGGCGAGCGGCCGGCCTTGCCACGCCCCGCGCTGGCGCGTTGGGTAACCCTTTGCTTGATAAAGATATAGGAGATATAGGAATCTAAAAAATTGTACTAGATCAGGTGTGGTCTAATAAGAGCTGCTTGTTTTTAACTCACGACAAAAAGAGAGGTATTATTAGTTTGACGAGTCGATCTGTGGCTCTGTGCCTCTGTCTGTGGCATCGTAGCTTCCAAACGGATGAACAGATTTCGACCCGGTTTTCTTTATTCGGAAGCTAGTTTAATCGATCATTATTAAATCATTTTATTTCAAGTAGGTTCAGTAGTTTACGAGGGTTAGTTTTGGGTGTATATAATACTTGGTCGGTTGTTTTGCGACATTTTCTGTCGGTAATGTTATACGTTAACTAGTCTTTTTCTCAGCGTGTCGCCGACAAACGACAAGATAGGTGCATATTAAGATAGGAACGCCAATAATCCTTGAGGGACTCTAATCTAAATATGGTTACTGGATGGATTTGGTAATCTTTGCGATTAATCGAACAAGTCAATATTTCCCGTAAAAATTACTATAGCATTCGAAATAAGTGAACAATGGCAGAGGTATTTCCCGGTCGATAGGTACCATCTAGGTAAGTGGAGAATGCAAATTGCACTTATGTTCAATCCACCGAGCTGATAGCAATGTCGACGTAAATACCTTTTATCGTAAACGCTGAGCACGATGGCATAGAATGTTGTGTACCTGTAAACAAAGGATTTTCAATTAGTATCTATTGATTATAAACAAAAATGTGTAGGAGGGGATGTCCCTTCAGAGGGAGAGAGTGTCTCTCTGTCAGTGAACCGAAAGAAATCGGTATCCGTCTCGTAATCAATGATTAGTTATATGCATTTAAATGACAATTGTGGGTGTCGTTCAAGGTGACTAATGTTTTCGAGGCAAAAGATCTGCCGGCAGGCTGGAAAATGGGCATGAGCCTTGTTATATTTATAATATTGCGATCTGCAACCCGCCTGCCAAGAATGGAGATTTTGGTAATAACCTCCCCTTTCGTGAAAGAGACCCTAAGTCCTGCAGTGGACTGTGATAATGATGATCATTTAAATTACTCGCGTTAACCGCGGCGCGGTGTGCGCATCGGAGAACGCTTAAAACAGCCGTGTCCTTTAACTTTTTCTTGATTCTGGCAAACACTTAGCAAACAATCCAAATTCTTCTCAAAACGGATCTACGAATGAAGCTATAATGCGTAATGCAAACATTATTGCGACGTGCGAAATGCGAAACGTCAGTGTGAATCAATGTGCAATCGATGAAATATCACGACCTTCATGAAAATAAAAGGAAAATGTTGTGGCCTTTTTACTTTTTTGTTGTGTGTCTTTTGATATAAAATATGATACACATAAACCTTTCTTTATTTGATATTCTATCAAAAGGGTAAATAGAACTCTTACAAATCGCTTTGATGTCTGTCTGTCTGTCAGACTACATATCGATCAGACTACGTATCGAGATGTCATTGGGAGTGACATCGTTTTCGTAACATTACAAAACAGAATAAGAGGAACTGAGGAACTGAAACGATCATGCAATTGCATATCTTTTTGGTGTTTCAAAAATTTGTTTAGAAAAGCCATGTTTTAGGATGTTTTCGTAAACTATCTACACTGAATGCAAATGATTGCATCACATTGCATTCTGAAATATGTCCTCATTCTATAAAAGCCTCGCGCAATGAAAGGAATCTTGTCAAAGTAAATCAACTTTTCCATCGCTTCTACGGTATATACCCAGTTTAACCTATTTTTTCTAAGAAACGCAAAGCTCGTCGCTATTTATATCCGAGTTAGGAACCAACAAAGTTGCAAATTACTTTGTCGCTAACTCCATGTCAACAGAACTAATTCCATCCCGTTAAGTAAAGGTTCGCAGAAAAGTGACACTTCTTGGCCGCGAGTGAGCGAGTCAAAGGTATGTAAATTGGATCAGGTGTGAAGAGGTAAGAGGATGAATACCAATGAACACATCCAACAGGATTTACATTGACGTCAAGCTCTTTATATCCACACTTACACAAGTAACATTCCTTTCGTATACACACAGCGTGTGTGTATTCCAATTAAATTTGTTACTTTTACAGCGGCTTGTTTCACAATGACAAGTTTAGGTAATTTGATTTCTTTTGCATCCTTTTTTTACGCGGGGAAAGCATTACGCAAGATATCCTCCGTAGGGAGGGACGAAGGGCCTGCGTGGGACTCCTAACAGTTGCCGGTGTACCCACTAAAACCTGCGGCACTCCTACATCGCCTGAAGGGAGGTGTCATAAGAGTAGCCGAAGCCTTGTCATCCACGACACCTCTGAGTACCAACCTATTCAACTTTTACTACCAGCATGTGACATCATTATAACTAATATCTACGTGACAAAACAATAACTGATCCGGCTGGACCATTACAAATTATGCCCATCCCACCATTTCAACATAAACTCAGCTGATTTACAACATTCACGATGCCATTTGCGATAAGTATACAGGTACGACATTTTAGAGCGCATTGTTCGTATCTAAAAGAGAAGGATAAAATACATTGCTGAGCTGACATATGCCACCTAATTTTCACACTAACATATCTATGTATTGCATAGTTAGTTGCGTAAATAATTGCAAACTTGATAGATTCGGATCTTTATTGTTAGATATAATTTTGACTGTATTATGTACACGCATACCTGGCCATTAGGAAAGAGGTACTTACAGCAGTTGGAAGAGCATGATGACGTGAACGTGAAATAATAAAGACATAATATTAAATAATAAGATATGCCGTCATGGAAAAGTTAAAAGATGCTGTGCGTGAAAAGAAGTCTCTTATACGGCAGACAAGCAGGCAAGCGGACCATCTGATGAAAGTGGTCCACTAAAAACACCAGGGCGCTACCAATGCGTTGCCCGCCTCTAAAGATATACCTCTTGAACGATCCCATCTCATAGTCCAAAGAATACTGTGGCTGGGTGCTCATTCTACACCTGAATCGTATGAGCGAGAAACGATCTTTCGAACCTTCGCGTGGGCACCAATACAGGGTGTAAGTAATAGGGACGAGTAACCCAGCCCGCGGCGGGTGGTGCGATTGCGGATTTGTGCTGTGGACATCAAATCAAATAGTTCCTCCGAACACTCCCAATTGTCCAGCCGATAGAACACACACAGGAAGCCAAGTGAAGAAGAGTGGGAAGGAAGGGGGGGTGGGGGGGTTCGTGAAATTTACCAATAGCGTGATGGATTGAGGCCCAAGTCCCTCTACGAAAGACCTTGTGAAAAGAGGCCCTTCGGCCCTTACTGGCTCATAGGGATTATGCGTTGGACGCAAAAAAATACAGTGGCCGCCATAATCGTGAACGAATCCCTCAAAAATATTTGCGATATTTATCAGTTATTGACGCAAACGCGTGCGTTATATACACTGGGCAAATGACGCCACGGCGTGTGCCAAACAGATAACGTGCGGGTCCTTATTGAATTTTCATAAACCATTAGGCAATGTGGCTTCCATATTGGCGTTTGCACGAAACTTTATAGGTCAAAGAGTCCTTTGAAGTGACGTAATGTAGAGAGATTGTTGTTGTATCTCGTTATTTTGAATCATTCTCTTTGTATTTTACCGCTTTTCTGCCTCGCAACAGGCGTTTTGTGTCGAGTGTGTGCGATCGGGAAAGCGCCTGACAAGTGTGGAGATCTCCACTAAGCTCAAGTCCTTAAGTGTGGCTCAAGTCCTTCATGAACTGTTATAGCCGACGATGATCAAGTACACGTAAATGTTGCATAGTGTATATAAATAATGATCATCTTGGTCAGACCATGATCCTGCTACCAGGGGAACCTGATCACATTGCACAATGGTTACACTTTCAGTCGCCAGAATGTGCAGGTTATATCACGATGTTTTCCCTCACCGTAAGTGCATAGGTAAGTATTCAACTAATGTCCATAACTCAGAAAAGTCTCATGTGTCAGGTACATGACCGCAGCGGGATTCGAACCCGGTGCCTCTCGCTTACTAGTCGGATACCTTAACCGCTCGGCCACCGACGCTTCAAATGTTCCATTATGTATACGGGATCACAGAGCAAAAAAAATGTGCCAGCCTAAACATGAAGGTAGCCAACTTTCCAATCTCTTTGTACGGGATATACACTAAGATTCCCGTACGAATTGCAGTTTCTCGTACAGCCTACACATATAAAGTTAGAGAAAGAGTAGGTAAAGAAATTAAAACTGTCGTAAATGCTACTAACTACACGCAGTCACTATCTGCATAATCGCTCCGCTATGCACCAGTAAGTCTGGTAAACACTCATTTGATGATTGCCAACGCAGGAGGCTAATGTAATCGACAATGTGTGCAACACAAGTATGTTGCTATGCAGGCGCTGGCTGGTATTAACTAGTTAGTTCTAGGTAGGCTTCAAAATAAACTATCTTCATACATTGGTTTTAGCTTTTCGTTTTTTCATAAACTTTTTGATTTATTCTTCGCTTCTTTA